>OX465592.1:24356848-25556848 GCA_950022655.1 Alentia gelatinosa
TGGGAAGTAACAGAGCTCTCACCTTGTAACTGTGTAGGGGTGAGATTTCTACATAGATTTGATTACCAGCGAACCAAATCAAGTCTAATCGAACATATTAGACATCAACGTTCAAACTATCCAATCAAACCACAATCATAGGCTTAAGCAAGTCTAAGACATTTCCCTCTTGGACTTTATGCTGGTTAGTCCCGAGCACAAGTCAGGTCTTTATTTTCATAACTGAACAGATGACACTAAAAACGTGGGCTTATAAGGTGTTCACTCCCTCACCAACAAGATCCCCTCCCTACAGACTCTCATCAGCTCAGCTTAAACCCTCCTGGGCGGCTAACAAAAGGTCAGAAAGAACATCCCCTCGAGCCAGCCCGCCGGCCCTCCTCCTCACCCCCTGCCATCTGAACGTTTCCACGCCGGCGATTTGAAAGCAGTGGCTTCTTTGTTTGTGACGTAAGATGTCCCAACACGCCAGACGGGGCTGTGTGCGGCTGATGAGAATGTCCGCATCAATGGGTCGCCCTCATACGACCAGTACTTCTTTTGTGTATCTCCAAAAAGAGGGGGACGATTGTCGTCTGCTCTGACGATTTACGCGGGAAATGATGGTCATTAGAGGGCAGGGTCTCCCTCTCCTGACCAACACTGGCAACTGTTTTTCTCACTGCAGTGTCAAATTTATATTTCAATGATTTTATTTCATTTGATAATCGATTCCAAAGACAAATAATCAGTACCTTAGCATGGATCATCTATATGACTGTAAACATTGTTGAAGATTTAACTCGTATCACATTATTGATTCCCCGTGACTGAACTAATGAGAACCGTAAATGACAACTCTGAAGCGACAATTGTACAATGGAAGAAAATTGACCCTTCTGATTGTAGTGGTTTCCCATAATGTCACTGTTACCAGGGATGGTCAGAATATCTGCTATGCAGAGACCATCGTATGTACTCCTTTTACAGTACAATGATACTGATATCAAAATCTGTAGAAGACATAGCTTATTGATGTAGGTCCCTTGCGGGTGTGAGGTCTTTCCCAGGGAAGCAATTTTAAATTCACTTTTACTTTTCGAATTCGAAGATAGACAGCAGCTTAGTTCAGCAATTTGTTATACCCAAAGCATGATTATATCCATGTACACATAACTGCTAAAGTGTTAAATACGGAAATAGAAGTACTAAATAAGTTTGTTTCATTAATAGGGTTAGCCAACAAACTGGTACTGGAGGATCTAGAGACACTATTCTAAAATACACCCATATATGTTAAAATAAAATTTACTCGAATCCAACCTGACGGGACCCCATTCCCCCTGCCCACACACTTGTCAAAGTGGTCGACCATCAGCTGGGCACCCCGCCTCAAGCTCCTACCAGGCCTGCAGAGTGGTCATCAAGGCCTAAACTCAGCCTAAACTGACCACTGCCGCACGTCAAGTAGGTCAAACTGACCAAGGTGACGTCACATGAGGGTCACGCGGTGGGACAGTTAGCCCGGCTCGGGCGCGGGCCACTGGACCATGCTGGTCCGCAGTAAGGTGCCCGAGGACATTGTGAGGTCTGTATGGGCCACTGCACGCTGCCACAGTTTAGTCCAGTCCTGGTCGAGTGAATGGAAATCCCCCACACAATAAGCAGACAGCTTTTTTTAACATGGTTCAATCTGACAGAAAGTTGCTATTTTCAAGGTAGCATCGGCTTGACAAAAATCTGTTCTGCCATGTCTAGTAGATTCCAAATTTTTTTTTTATCTTCCTATGCAAATCAACTTTTTAAAAGTTGTTTCAGCTTATAAGATTCCTTTTCCTATGGTACAGCAAATGTTTGTCCAGTTCTGGTCAAGTGGATGGAGATTTTCAATGTAAGGGTCGGACAGATATACCAGCTTTTCCCATGGAAATCCACTTGAACATGCTATGATTTGTCAGGGTTCAGAAGGTCTGGTGGTGTGCTGTGTCAGGGTTCAGAATGTTCGATGGTGTGATTGTTCAGGGTTCAGAAAGTCTAGTTGTGTGCAATTTTTGCTAAAAGTGAAGTGAGCACCAAACTGTGGGTGAGATGGTCACAGTGTTGTGGGTGAGATGGTCAGGGTGTTGTTGGTGATAAGATCACAGTGTTGTGGGTGAGATGGTCAGGGTGCTGTGAATGAGATGGTCAGGGTGCTGTGAGTGAGGTGGTCACAGTGTTGTGGGTGAGATGGTCACAGTACTGTGGGTGAGATGGTCAGGATGTTGTGGGTGAGGTGGTCACAGTACTGTGGGTGAGATGGTCAGGGTGTTGTGGGTGAGATGGTCACAGTGCTGTGGGTGAGATGGTCAGGGTGTTGTGGGTGAGGTGGTCACAGTGTTGTGGGTGAGATGGTCAGGGTGTTGTGGGTGAGGTGGTCACAGTGTTGTGGGTGAGGTGGTCAGGGTGTTGTGGGTTAGGTGGTCAGGGTGTTGTGGGTGAGATGGTCAGGGTGTTGTGGGTGAGATGGTCACAGTACTGTGGGTGAGATGGTCAGGGTGTTGTGGGTGAGGTGGTCACAGTGTTGTGGGTGAGATGGTCAGGATGTTGTGGGTGAGGTGGTCACAGTACTGTGGGTGAGATGGTCAGGGTGTTGTGGGTGAGGTGGTCAGGGTGTTGTGGGTGAGATGGTCAGGGTGTTGTGGGTGAGGTGGTCACAGTACTGTGGGTGAGATGGTCAGGGTGTTGTGGGTGAGATGGTCAGGGTGTTGTGGGTGAGGTGGTCACAGTACTGTGGGTGAGATGGTCAGGGTGTTGTGGGTGAGATGGTCAGGGTGTTGTGGGTGAGGTGGTCACAGTCTTGTGGGTGAGGTGGTCACAGTGCTGTGGGTGAGGTGGTCAGGGTGTTGTGGGTGAGGTGGTCAGGGTGTTGTGGTCACAGTGTTGTGGGTGAGGTGGTCACAGTGTTGTGGGTGAGATGGTCACAGTACTGACGGTGAGGTGGTCAGGGTGTTGTGGGTGAGATGGTCAGGGTGTTGTGGGTGAGGTGGTCACAGTGTTGTGGGTGAGGTGGTCACAGTGCTGTGGGTGAGATGGTCAGGGTGTTGTGGGTGAGATGGTCAGGGTGTTGTGGGTGAGGTGGTCACAGTGTTGTGAGTGAGGTGGTCACAGTGCTGTGGGTGAGATGGTCAGGGTGTTGTGGGTGAGATGGTCAGGGTGTTGTGGGTGAGGTGGTCACAGTGTTGTGGGTGAGGTGGTCACAGTGCTGTGGGTGAGATGGTCAGGGTGTTGTGGGTGAGATGGTCAGGGTGTTGTGGGTGAGGTGGTCACAGTACTGTGGGTGAGGTGGTGTTGTGGGTGAGACGGCGAGGGAGGAGGACCAGCTGGTGCCGTGTGGATAACCTTATCAAGCCGACCCTCCGGACGGTGGGACCTTGACCACTGGTCACTGCTCCCTGATAAGAGTTCCGGCCTGGCGCGCAGAGCACACACTTAACCAGTGAAGTGAGTCTGTGTCCACCTCCGTCATCCCGGACCATTTATCAGCCGCGAACCGCCGTCATACCCAGTCACACGCCAACTCTACACGGTGCTAAACATGTGTCACCAAATTTAACAATCATCTCTGGAATCGTTTTCTTGATATAGTATTGATTTACATTTCGGCTTATTATGAAATTATGCGGAAGGATATCTTCAGTTCCCAGTCATATGAATAAGAATCCCAGGATCTATGAGTTAATGTTATTACTACATGTAGTTATAATGGAAGAGCGCGGTAATCACGAGGCCCTGTCATAAAACATTGAACACTCTGAGCCAGGGGTCTTCTTAATAATCTAGGATCTTACATGTAGACTATTTTCAAGTCCAAACACCACTAAGAATCTACTAGGAGACTGGTATAGTGTGAACCTACGAGAGAACCTCAAAACTCGTATGCTTGGCAAATTGTGTAGCTCCTGCATGTAGCTCGTGCAATGTGTTTAAGTGCATTGCCGCGCTCAACAAACACTCACGTTTGAGAAACAGAATACACACCACTCTGTGACAAATACTCGTAACACAGCAGTCCAGAGGAAACACAAGTTGCTGTTGGCAAAATACACAGCCGAATGGTAACACGAGAAGACGTCAACATTTCGTATCTGTGCATTAGTTCATAGCTCCAAGTGGCACCAGGTTAGGATGAAGGCAAATACGCCGCCCTCCTTCACCCTCCTCCACGCGCGCCGGGCCCGGGGTGGCCACCGCCCGCCCGCCTCCTGCTCCCGTCACCCTAGACTGGCTTCAGGCCCTGCCTCATATGGCTACCCTCCTCGCTGGGACACAGGGACTGGTACAATCGGTAATAGCGCTGTCTGGAGCTGTTTAGCTCCAGTATTCCCAACACTCTCCATACAGATATCCTTACAGAGATTGATACCCTCTGACTTTGATCTCAATCGGGTCACAGTCAGGAGCAGGCGAAATTTATTGCTATAACGACACAGGTGGTAGGAGAACTGGAGCAGGGGAGGGGGAGGGGTAGTAGGAGCAGTAGGGTTACAGGGAGCGACTTGGGGACATATACAGATAGTTTTGTTCCTACTACACAAGTCTTTAATTCATGGGCCAGTCAGAGAACACACTATTATGAACTTTATTCTGATTTTCTTCAATGATTAACCTGTTACCCTAGGACACTCATCAGTGTTCCTAGGCTCGCAAGAACCTTAATTCACCTTCATACTTCTACCAAGGTAAGTACTCGGATAATTACCTATTCACAATCAAAGACTTGAGCAAGTCTACCGTCAGCCGTGTTTGCCGTCAGGCGGTCCTGTGAGGCTGGTCCGGGTTAATATTGACACCCCTCACACGCTCACGGGGGACTCGGGACCCCGGGTTCCGTGGCCCTGTCACGCGGCCAGCTGATCCTTTACGTCAATGACCGGCGCTTATTGGATGTCAGCAGGACTTCTTCTTCAAGGTCAATCTACAGCAATTGTGGGATTACTTGGATATCAGTGGGTGAGCTATTAATCAGGAGTTGACCACTATAAAAATTATATATGTGTACATCTCCTGGTGAAAAATATACCTGATGCAAGTATAATGAAGGATCCAGGATGGATTGGTCGAGAAATCACAATGAAATCACAATGAAATATTCGTATGACGAACTCCTCTTTTGAAAATATGAATGCTCGTTAGTGTTTTTCTTTCTGGCGACGATATCATGAATTATGGCAAAATATTAAAACTGCAAACTGGGAGAGTCTATAAAAAGGTGTGTATGTGGGGGAGGGGGTCGTTTTGAATAGGACCTCGTGGGGAGCTGGTGGAGAATCGGGCCAGGTGAGAATTCTGCCTGTGACGACTGAGAGAGCGTGTGGTGCAGGACGAGGAGTCAGGGTCAGGAGTGACACATATTATACGTGCGTGTATAACTCGTCTGTATAACCGGGCTTAGACTGCGCCAGACTCGGTTATACCACCTTACATGTCAAACCAAACACGAGTAGGCGGGGGGGGGGGGGGGGGGGCATGCTGAGGTCAAGTGGTTAGCATGGCGCATGTAACGCGAGTACTACGAGGCAGTGGCGGCTCTGGGCAGTTAACTAAGACCCGGCCACGACTACACCCAACCAGTGGTAACACCAACGACCCTCCCCCACCCCCAGCAACACCCAGCCGTCACCTCCGCCCGAACAGTGGTACTCACCCCCCCCCCCCCCCCCCTTCGGGCCCATTGATCCCGGCCGCCCGCAGTCAGGGACCGCCACCCCCCTGTCGGCGGCTTAATCTTCGTGCGCTTACCGGTTGGTTACATGCTGCTTACATGTGGTTATAGCATGGAGACGGCTCGTGTATGTGGAGGGCGGACAGTGACCTACCTTCTGTCGACTGAGTGACCTCCTCGCAGGGACTGGTCAGTTCACCCCCCCCCCCCCGCCCCCACCAGGTCCCGTCCACCCCGGGCGGCCAGGTGTGAGGTGTAGTACAGCCCGGCAGAGGTCATCGAAGGTCACCCACAAGCCGCCCACTATATATAACGTACATATACATTTGATTATGTATTTTATTTCAATTCACAAAATTCAACGATACGACCAACCCACAACTACGGGCATTTGCCCCTCTATCCGTATTTATAAAATGTTCAGTAATACGATCATTACGCTATTGCAACCAACCCGATTAACTTCTATGTATTTGAAGACACGAATGTCAGATTTACTTTTAATAATGCGACCAATTTTATGTCCATGACCAGAAATGTTGTAGGTAAGTAAGTACAGGAGAGATGGTAGACTTGCTCAAGTCTTTGATTATGAACATTCATTAAATGATTTAAGAAATTCGGAATACAATTCATTATAGCATGTGCCCTTCTCTGACTGGCCCATGTGTCACTCAGAAGGGGTGGAGGGGTAGGATACAGGGACTGAGGTCAGTCTAGGGAGATGGTAACAGACAATGGTTGTGAAGGATTCGGTGGTGTGACAAAATGTAGCTGATCATCATACATCATTGCATGTTTTATGTTTCAAATGATGTCTTTATTTGTAATATTATGCTAAAACTATCGATTCATTCACACTTTTCACTCGGTAAAGTTGCCACCTTACCAATACGACTATTTTGACCCAGTCCCCAAGGTGGCTGTAATAGCGGGAGTCTACTTTACACGTACAGTAAAACCCCGCTTCTGGGACAACCCGCTTAAGGGGACATCCCGCTTAAGGGGACATCCCGCTTAAGCGGGGTTTTACATTTAATACGGCTATTGACCTTTGAGTGGCAGTTGGTGGGGCGTAGAGGTGCGGGTGAGAGTCGGTTTTTAGCAGTACATTTTGTGTGTACTTCATAATTGTGAAACAAACTAATGTTCCCCTATGCTCTCACGTAGTACCTTGGCTCACGAGAACAACAACTTACCTCACAAATATTACCCAATAAGTATTTCGGGTAATTAATTATCTGTAATTCGAAAAAAAGTAAGTTAGATTCAATAGAGTTATGGCTTGGAAACCACCTTGGATTATAGAGATTTGAACGGTCACCGACAGTAAGGATTATCTGTAAATCGTGGACAGTGAGTTGAGAATGACTGCACACTGGGGGTCTGCATTTCGCGGGTGACTGGACTCGCTCCTCGCACTCACTAACCGACATTAGGCTGCCCTAAACTTCACAAACACTCAAGGACAACGCATGACCTTTTAAGGCCAGCCGTCAGCCATGCTTTGCAAACACTACGACTCGGAACAACACTGGCGTGAATAGTAAAGCAATGGGCAGTGTTATATTTAGCCCCACCCGCCCTTCACCATGCCCCCTCTTACCTATACTCGCTGGACTTAGTAACCGACCACCGGCCAAGATCTGGCGCTCATCAAAGACGCCCTTCACCCTGTTCCCACTGACCACAGGCCATTACCTGTCACCCTTTGCTCACTGCTCATCGGCCACTGCCCATCACCCTTTTGCACACCGCCCACTGCCCACCGCCCACTGCCCACCACCCACCGTCCACCGCCAACCACTCA
This sequence comes from Alentia gelatinosa, assembly GCA_950022655.1. Lineage (NCBI taxonomy): Eukaryota > Metazoa > Annelida > Polychaeta > Phyllodocida > Polynoidae > Alentia > Alentia gelatinosa. The sequence goes on from OX465592.1 coordinate 24,364,339, forward strand.
CTGCCCACCGCCCACTGCCCACCACCCACCGTCCACCGCCAACCACTCACTGCCCACTGCCCACTGCCTGCTGCATCCTGCCCACCACTCTACGCCTACCCACCGTCCACCGCCAACCACTCACTGCCCACTGCCTGCTGCATCCTGCCCACCACTCTACGCCTACCCGGCGTCCACTACCAACCACTCACTGCCCACTGCCTGCTGCATCCTGCCCACCACTCTACGCCTACCCGGCGTCCACTACCAACCACTCACTGCCCACTGCATCCTGCATCCTGCCCACCACTCTACGCCTACCCGGCATCCACTACCAACCACTCACTGCCCACTGCATCCTGCATCCTGCCCACCACTCTACGCCTACCTGGCGTCCACTACCAACCACTCACTGCCCACTGCATCCTGCATCCTGCCCACCACTCTACGCCTACCCGGCGTCCACTACCAACCACTCACTGCCCACTGCCCACTGCATCCTGCATCCTGCCCACTACTCTACGCCTACCCGGCGTCCACTACCAACCACTCACTGCCCACTGCATCCTGCATCCTGCCCACCACTCTACGCCTACCCGGCGTCCACTACCAACCACTCACTGCCCACTGCCCACTGCATCCTGCATCCTGCCCACCACTCTACGCCTACCCGGCGTCCACTACCAACCACTCACTGCCCACTGCCCACTGCATCCTGCATCCTGCCCACCACTCTATGCCTACCCGGCGTCCACTACCAACCACTCACTGCCCACTGCCTGCTGCATCCTGCCCACCACTCTACGCCTACCCGGCGTCCACTACGAACCACTCACTGCCCACTGCCCACTGCATCCTGCATCCTGCCCACCACTCTACGCCTACCCGGCGTCCACTACCAACCACTCACTGCCCACTGCCCACTGCATCCTGCATCCTGCCCACCACTCTACGCCTACCCGGCGTCCACTACCAACCACTCACTGCCCACTGCCCACTGCATCCTGCATCCTGCCCACCATTCTACGCCTACCCGGCGTCCACTACCATCCACCCACTGCCCACCCACCGTGCACTGCACACCATCCATTGTCTAAAGTCCTCTATTCACCTTCACAAAAATATAAGTCACCTATTAAATGCAAGGATATTGCGTAGGGTCAACTCCGAGGAGCAGGCGGCCACTTTTACCTGAAACCACTCTTTATTGTGTTTATTATCTGATATCGATTCTAGTTAACTTTATTCGGCGTATTATTGTGGCACGGGACATACAACATTTATCCGTATGCGCCGGGTATGTCCATACAGAATTCCTATAGGTCCTATAGGTATGATAACGACACTTTGTATTCGGTGGATGATAAAACATCGTTCTGACCAGAAGCAAAGTTCAAATCAAAGTGGTCCGATCTGAAGGGCGCAGTGATTTTCCAAGTACGTCGAGATCAAGAGTTAAGTCGTCCAGTGAGTAGTTAGTCCTCCCCCCTTACACACAGCCACAGGCAGTCAATTGGATCCTGATTCAGGACACTAAGTCACGACTTAGTCTACGCTCATAGGACTTGCAGCGTAGGGCACTTGCAAAAGAATTAGATACAATCCAATATGATCTTTATATGAAACCAGAGAAGTATCTAAACAGTGGGAAATTAAGTGGTCTTCCCTTATGGCTTGAGTTTAAATCGGCAACATATAGTGGTTATATCTAAGTTAATCTCTCCCCCCCCCCCTTTCTTAAAAAAAAGTAGTTTTTGATATCATAATTGATTTAACATCATGACATCATGGTTCAGGTATATGGGGCAGGGATCGAAGGCTATTCTGATAGCTATAATCATTGATTACATGTATCGACATGATTTTCCCCAGCATCCAACGAGTGGCTCTGACCTCCTCGAGGTTGACGACATGATATCCTCGCTGTCGCTTGGATATGACTAAGCGTCAACCACTCTGAGATTACGCCCACTGTTCACAACACCAATGGTCATTGTGTATGTAATAGATGGTGGTGTTGTGACCGCGGGAGCGGGGCGGCTGTGTAACAGGTACACGCGATGACCGGCTTATCTCGGTGCTTCTCACGGCAGACCTCGGATCATCGGTATCAGGTATCGGCCAGGTACAGCTATTTCTAGAAGGGTTAGGCTCATGTAGGCCTAAATGTAGGCCTGTGAACGTCTGAACGTAGGAATGGAGGCATCTCAGGACGCCTAAAATGCATCTGAGGCGCAGGAAGTTTGCGCAATTTCTACATTTATCATTTATCCTTGACGTATGTACTGTAAATACGCACCATATCGCTATACAGCGTAAACATATGGAGCCCTGAACGACCTGAACATGCTCCATAAGCTACAAAAGTCGATGGTTTGCATTGAACCCGACTAAACACCTCATTCCATATGGACCAATATTCCCATCTCGTTGTGTGCCTTATATAGTGTGGTCAGGTCGTTCTATAGAAATACCCATGCACAAACTTGTAGGAAATGCTGCCCACTGCTGGGAATGATGTATAACCAATGTTGGGCCCACTGTGGGGCTTTGCACAAAATGCCGTCTTTACCTTCTTGATTTTCTGTATTTAATTATAAGGAAACGTATAGTTCTTCAGCCCATATTGCGTCTCTTCTCGGTCTTTCATCCAGTAGATACGGCCGTCGCATACCACAGGACGAAAGACTTTCAACGGCCATCACTACGGGCTCAGTAACTAGGCCTACATTTCCTCACATGACTTCGTCATAACAAACTCAGTTATGGAGATATGCCTAAGTTGGTGTGTTGATGTCACTTTCTGATAAGAGATAATTGAGATCTTCCAAATTACCCAAATGTGAGCTTATTCATTTCCTTGACAAAATTGGATGCACCCCTAAAATCCCATTTATTATTGGTTTATGTGATTGGGAAAACTCCTATTGGTGAATGGCTACAAGTCGTTAACCTACAGCTACACGTACACGCAGAAATTAATGAATCATATGCCCATAATCGTGTACTATTCGATTTACAATAAATATAAATACATACATATATATATGAACTTGGAGATATTTAGGAACATATACAGATATATTCTGCTACAGTAAATGCAGGCCTACTGTTATATCTGTGCCCTTGTTGTGGCACACCGACTGTACATCCAGTCAGCGGCCGACCACCGACCCCTCTACTAATGTAATCGGTCAAATAATTGGAAACAAAAGATACATAATTCATTAGGCGTGCCGGCGTGCAGGCGGGTGGCGGCGGGGCGGGGCGGGGCGGGGCGGGGCGGGCTGACCGGCCGTCCCCGCGCCCCTCCCGGAATCGATCGCTCCGGACCCGGGCGCTAATCCCCTGTGGTCGCACGCAGCCACATTTTCATTATTTCAATGTGACTGCCGCCCGTAATCTCTCACCACGGCCACCGGGCGGCGCCAATGTCAGTGTGACACCAGTGTCACTTTTAATGTTGACAAGGAACATATGTAATTCAGACACTCCTTATTATTATTTATCAGGAAAACCATTAAAAACGCCGTTTTAAATCAAGTCAGGTGGTACGGAGTGCACGGATTATTAATTCGTGCACAGTGTGCTCGAATGGAATCCGTACAGATTAAGTATGAGACATTCGTGCACAGGTAAATAATTTCATATTCTGCAGTTAGGCTACAGACAGTCCCTGGTTCCTACGCAGCCCGGTAGACGGGGCGGGCTGACGGGGCGCGAATTTTCCGCCTCGCTGCGTATTTTATGGAGAGTAGAACGTGCATGCATGCTGCAATGCGCGTGTAATTATCCGCGGTCAGGGGCGCGTGAGGGAGGCGCGACAGATGGTGTGTGTGTGTGTTGGGGGGGGGGGGAGTGAACGTCTACGTGTGTAACGTATACATGTGTATACACTACAGGCCTTTTATATACGTTATACATGCTAAGTATCAGTCAGACTGGGCAGATTACACTGGGTTATGTAAATATATGACACTGCATCATGTAAATCGCCGTGTGTCCATGTATACCTGTACTTATATATATAGACAATGGTCGATGGTTTTGTAGACATGCGGCTGTACACCATGAGCGTCCCTCTTCTCCAATAAATGAAACCCAGGAAATGCCACATTGAAGGCTATATCACTAGGGACTCTCCTTTATGCTCTTTAGTACAAAGGGACTATTTTCCCGTATACCATAAGTTTGAGGCTGTATACCACGGATTTGAATCCGTATACCATGGTTATGGTATATCTGACAATTTCCAAACTGAGTCCCCTTATATTCTCAATGCCTTCACGAGTCCTGGAAACGATATTGAAAGGATCACCGATTTATGAGTTATTGTATTTGTACTGGTATCACTTTTGAACAGATCTCGTGTGACACTCACGTGAATCGTGTAAAAGTATAGAGACGGGAATTACTTGAATGCCTCCTGTGAATTATGAGGTGGTTAACTGACATCACACTTTATAGTTATAGATGATCTAGTTACAGTTTGTTTGAAACATACTCAGGAATTTGAATAAGATTTACCCCAGCGCCCGCCTCATGTCGGAACTGTCTCTGAAATCGCACCACGGTTAATACAGGCCTATAATCGCAAAATTGCGGTTTGAATTGACAAATGTTTCATCCACGACCTCGGGAATGATTCTGGGTGATTCTCTGCATACCTCAGTCTCGGGTGAAAGCATAATTGATAATCTCTGTCCTACAGTCGTCTCAAAGTCCCATCTTATCAGTATGCCGTTCACCATATGGCAGTGTAGCTGGTGTAACACTAAGAAGGAACTGCGTCGAGATCTGTAGCTATTGATAATATGCCATGAGTTTTAGTTGTGGGATGATTTCATCAGACAAAGCCGGACGATAATGTGTGGCAAAACATGAATAGCATATTCTCAGTGACTACGGATCGAGTGTGGTTTAGATTTGATCTCACCCGTCTCACTGACTTATTTGCTAACGCTTGTGAAATCATCACCCATTGAGTATTCTTACATTATCTCACCCCTGGTACAAGTGTAGCCATAGGAATAACATGAGAAAAAAATACTCAACGATCACCCCGGTAAAGTGACAACACTACGCCATGGTCGTGGCGTAGTGAATAGGAGATGACGTCATAGGCGATTGACCAACAGCGGCCAGGATTTCGGAGAGATGACAAGACAAGACAAGAAATTTCAACTCTCCTAACCTTGAAAGGGGTGAGATAAATCCAGAACCGCACTCGAATCACAAAATAAACAATACTCCACTCGTTTGAAAGTGCCGTAATCGTCACTCGGCTTCGCCTCGATGAAGATTGCGGCCCTTCCAAACCCGTGGAGTAATGTGTATTTATACGATTCTCTATGCAGTTCTATATAAATACTCCATGGGCGTTGAAAAGTTCCTAATGTTAGCTAACATCTGTATTGCTGCTGGGAGTAATGGAGTTTCCTCTGGGTGTCCGCCTATCTCCAGCCCAGGCGCGTTGTGTCGCCTCTTTGTCAGAGGAATTCCGGATCGTGTCCGATCTACTTCTCGTGTGTACATTGGAGCTGATGCTCAATGACTTATCGCTCCTATCTTTATCATTCAACACTGAAAAGAAAGTGCAGTGATACAAGCGCAGTGTTGGATATACAGAAGATTGTAGGTGTACCATGGTTTTTGAGTGTTTATCTAAAACTTTTGTTTTTCCCCAAAAGAAGACCGTAAGATTGTGCGTTTCAGTCTCCTACTATCTGAGTCCTGGGCAGCATCAGGGCTGTGTGTAGAGATAGTCGCCATGTATCTGTTCTAAAATCGTGGAGATCTTTGTCGTGGTACGGTGCCAAACCATCTGATTTTCGATAGTTTATATTGTGGCCAAACGAAAACATTTGATCATTTCACGTTTAATTCTGGCGGATCGGATATTTCGTTGATTGTTTCTATGACAACCTGCCGGTCGCATAGCAACCGTTAAAAAACACCGTATTTTCCTACGGTCATCTGAGAGGGTACAGTGCCGCCACCTGGTGTTCAAGACGAGCACTACTCACCAGGATGAGGCGTGGTTGGTACGGCTGGTTAACACCAGGGAGAGTACGATACCGAGGCTAATTTTGCCTGTAGTACGGTCAACATTTACCAGGCGGCGTCGTTCAGGCTACACCTCTAGCGGCCGTGAGAGAGACTAAGGCTGTTTCTAACACATTTATCGATTTAGTTTTGTAATTTCGATATCCACATTTACAGTCCGAATTGTTTTTCATAACACAAGCGTAGGTCTTCGTCTTTAGTTCATAAGAATACTTCTAGAGAAAATTATTCACAAAACCAACGACATTAATTAAATATTTTTTAATTCTTTGTTTTGACGTTTGAAGATTAATTGAACACTTAAGTTGTCCATATAGTAGCTTCATTTTTCTAAAAGATTGATCAGTGTTTCCAGTTACTTTTTTTGGTATTCGATAATAGTGAATAAAAACATTTATTGAATACATGTGTTCTAACCACCTTTGATCGATGCAGATATTCGATATATTGTAATGTTGTAGGGCCTTAAAAGATGTTATTAGGACCTGGGAGCTGCTTCCATGCATCTCCTGCGAAGATCGTATGTTAATCAAGTTAACTGTGGGTATCTCAATGAAACTCGTTATTATTTCGTAGAACTGCTTGCTGCGAACTAGTCTTAGCTGCACGGTAACCTCATGCATCTGATACTGGGGGTACTTAGGACAAAGAATGAAGTCTTATTAATCCATTTTTAGTTATCAGAAGAACAATCCTTCAACAAAGTACAAGTACAGAATAAGGTTCAGTGACTTTTTTTTAAACCCATAGACATAGACATCCAACACCAGTATTTCCTTCAACTTTGTTTCATTCACATTTTGCATAGTTCAACTAAACCATTAAATGATTTCGCAACAATTTTCGTAAGATCCTAACAGTCCAATGTTTCAACACGGGCCTAAATTATCCAAATTGCTAACACAAGACCATCGCCTAATCGTTTCATCGCTCCATCGTTCTGAATTAGTCCTTCGTGTACAGTCTATACCATTTGATGAATAATCACAACTTCACCTCTCACACAGTCCCTTCCGGTGAAAGTCCATCACTGATTCACACAGCGTTCGAAGTTCAGGTGTACTCTTCTGTTTCAACGTCAGAACATTCCGTGATCAATCCTCTCCTTTTAAAGAACACCTATGCTGCGTATTGTCACCACAACAGATTCTCAACGTATTTACTGACTTCGTTCGTATTTCTTTAAGTTACTGAACTATACTCGCTTCAATTGATATGTCAACCCCAAAATACCTACGTAATTATGGACAAGCGCGTAGTGCAATATGCTACAAGGGTTTAATCCACCGCTGAGCAATGTGCGTTAACCATTGGTGAAACATAAACCTAAATCTCAGAAATCCAGAAGATTTCCGATAATCGAAAACGTGAAGTGTGTTTGATAAGATTTAGAATACAGGAACGTTGAATTATAACAACCCAAGGGAAGTGGTGAATACGATAACGAGGCACTCGCAGACTTCTAAATATCGTCCTGAAACATCTCTAACACTGATCACGGTGTACGTGCCCCCTGGTGGCGCCACCTCGTGGAGACTACGCACACCACACTTCACACGAGTACGGCGCGGTGGTGCCACCTAGCGCTTCTACGCGGAACAAGCTGGCGTTTGAACCTTTGTCTTCAGAAGATGACATTTGGGTCGGATTTTCAAAACCTGCTAAATTGCGCTCTCGGCCTGGATCAGACACCCAAAAATTAATTTTAGAATAATACTGCTTTTTATATCCTATATCAGTAACCGACCAAGTACCTTCCAGAAAAACTTTATTCCAACAAAATCAGACAAATAGTTAAGATTTGAGAGCCTTTTGAAATTGTGTATAATACTGCATGTTCTACACCCCCCTAACATATTTGAAATTTCAAGAAACATTTTAAGAGCTTAAAAATTTAGAAAAACTATTATCAAATGATGACATATGTTATATTTGACCCTAAACACCTTTATCAAATATTAGATTTTAAACAAAAGCTCTGGGCCACATTTGGGTTTGGGCCAGGCAGGGGTGTCGGACAACACGTGGGGTGTCGGACAACACGTTTTTAAAACTATTCAGAACAATGAATAAGATAATATCAGTAACAATAATCCTTTATATTCTTATTGAAATGATAAAAAGCTATGTTTTTCAAAGCAGACCACTCAAATACTGATAAGAAACAACCCCAAAATCATGACTTATATCAGAGCGTGTTGTCCGACACCCCGGGGTGTCGGACAACACGTTTTCAGTTTTTGAATCACAAAAAGTATATTTTTTCATTTAGAAAAAAAACAACCTGGGTATTTATAAGTGATAGGGATACTTAACATATACAGGGATATTTGTTATCCTATCATGATAATTATTTCTTCTAGACATCTTTTAACAGGCGTGTTGTCTAACACCCCAATTTTTGGAAAATTATCATCATGGAATCAGAATGCTTTAAATATCAGAATAGATAATCAGATTATGTTGAAACTTTCAGGTATTACAGTCAAGACTTTGGTCAACATTTTACAATAAAGAAAAATCAATTTCTCACTACATATTTCATTAGTGTTGTCCTCTGAAAATTGGGATGTCAGACAACATGCTGTATGGGTCTTTATGTTGGAAAATTTGAAGGTCCTGGATAGTTTTGACAATTCTAATATTTTTTTCAAACTTTAACTAATTTTCAAAACTATATTGTCTACACTTCTCATGACATATCCTTTAAACAAGTTAATAGAAACAATTGGCCCAACATTATGCCTCTTAGATTTTGAAAAAAAGTGGAAATCATGAAAAACACTAATTTTTGCTGATTTTCGGAAGGAAAAATACCTCTGAGCTATACAAAACCCTATGTTGGAATGAAAGACTATCAAAAGATGCACCAAAAACTGTCATTTTTACATTGATGAGATACATTTATACAGCATCAGCCTTAAATAAGCCTATTTTGGCCAATTTAGGAGGTTTTAAAAATCCCACCCATTAGTCAAGGAAGTTATTCATCTAAACCAGATCTCCACTCTGCACTCGCTGAGACCCCCGCCATGGGAACTGATATGCCTGTCATGATGTAGTGATTAGATAGATTTATGAAAATTGCACAACAATAAAACACGACTTGAGTGTCGGAAAACTAGTTCAAAAAGATATGTATTATGAGAACCAAAGATGCTTGCACCTAGCTCTCAATTATTTTAAAAGTGGAATGTAGGTACACGTTCGTCATATCATAACAGGATGCAACATTGTAAGTTGCACAGTAGACTTGCTCAAGTCTTTGATTATGAGCACTCATTAAATGATTAATCACAATCAGAATAAAGTTCATTAAAGTATGTATCCTTTTCTGACTGGCCCCTGTATGAAGCGGGTGTGGGGGTAGGGGTGGTGCAGTGGCGGTAGGATACACTCATACAGGGACTGAGGCCAGTCTAGTCGCACAGCAGAAATGTCAACTTCACATGAAGACGACATCAGGCAATGTTCACGATGGTGGAGGATGTATAGATGGAATATTGGTTGCATTTCAAGTAATTTACCAGTGGGTTATTCTGGTTATGTCACAGCTGTGAAAACGTATGGAAACAAAAATATCTTTCCCGACATAATTCCTGTGTTTGTGATACACAGAAATGCGACTGGGAGTTTCAGAGCCAATAATTCTCCGTTCTCTATTTGAACCAACAAGAATAAACAACACCGAGACACATCATTGGTGACAGTCGTTGTTTATTAGTTAATAGGTATATCATGAATTCTCACTCTACTTTGTATATGTTTATTTGGTAATTCAATAACTGATGTATTGATACTCTATTACTACTATGTCAATGATGATATATATCACAAATATGAATTAATAGAGTTTACCAGAAAACAAACAAAGCCAGAAAGGTATTCCATACTTACTTTAAATATATTACTTGGATTATGCACATTATAACCACAAAAATGGATTTATCTAGTTGTTTTGAAAAGATGTCAATTGTATTTACTGATCGGCACATGAAAGAACGCCCAATGTGAAAGGAAAATGCGCAACTTTGCGTCCTTAAATCCCTGAATATAAAAAGCGGTTGAGAATAGGAGAATTTGTCATTGCCACGTGTCATTCTACAAGAACTATATAGAAAAAAAAAAAGAAATAATGATTTAAAAAAAAACTATACAAAATCTAGTAAAACATAACAACCGTATGTTTTATGAATGTTCTGTTAAAGATTGCAATATTTTCTTATTTTCTCACAGAGAGTAACGACAAGCCGGCGTCGGGCCCGGGGTACTATGCCGACCAGTTCGGCAGCATGCACGGGGAGGGCGCCATGGTGGGCGGCCAGGCCACCTCCTCCATGGCCGCCATGGACGCGCTCGGCGGAAGCGGGGTGCCCCCGGTCTCCAGTCACGACTACTCAGCGCTGGCGGGCATGGCGTCGACGTCGGCGGCCGCCATGTCGGCGGCCGCCATGTACGGCGACCAGGTCCACTACGGCCTCAAACACGAGCACCGCCAGCACCACGCGCCCGGCACGCCGTCTGGTGAGTAAACACACAACTACTACTCGAGTCCGCTACTCGGCGCACTCTCCTCGTGAGTGTGCGCGTCCGTGTGCGGGTTCAGACCGCGGCACTTCCGGCCCGAGCGGTCTCGTCTCACAGGAAGCAGATGAGAAGGATTGGATGATTAAATATAGAGCAAAATGCTCAATAGAATATTGAAAAAAAAATATGAAAAAGACAGGATCGACATGGGTAAAACCCATGAGGGCTTTAACTAATAATATTCCTCATGACCAATAATGTTGGGTCTAGTCAGATGTGTGGGATAGAGAGTGTGTAAAAGAGGATATTTAGAGGAGAGGTAGAAGGAACGAATAGAGCGACAGAGAGACAGAGCAACGAGAAAGAGAGACTGACAGACAGACAATGAAAAGAGATAAAGAGAGATAGGATAGATAGAAAGATAAGAGAGACATAGAGAGAAGAGATAGGAGAGACAGGGAGAAAAAAGAGGCAAAGAGGGAGAGAGACAGAGAGAGACAGGGCGCATTTTATATATGCGTGTGTGTGTGTGTGTGGGGGGGGGGGGGGGGGAGATCATAACCTTATCGCAGATCCAATCTAACGTTCATATCCTGCGCGCGAAACCCGACCAGATAAGATAGAGAGCCACACACGGGCTATCAGCAGAGTTCACCTTTATGACGGGTTATGTGCGCAGACGCATCATGTTATTGTATTATTACAGAAATATAAGATTAGTTTCAGTGATGGCTGAGAATACGGATTGCACTACAAAGTAGGAACATTCTGTGGAGGGAAAATAGTTTTCACCATAGAATTCATTCATAAATAGATAGATAAATGAAAAGATATATATATATATATATATATATATATATATATATATATATATATATATATATATATATATATATATATATATATATAATGGTGAGATTTATTCACTTTGGTAGAAGGACATATTATAGAAATAATTGTGAAGGATCAAAAAGATTTGATTCTCAGATTTCATGATGGGAGTTGTGGGAAAACATAATAGCGCAACATATCTATATGTGTGTCTTTGTGTGTGCAGGCCTATATGTATGCGTGGGTGACTGTGTGTGTATCATATTACTGATAACATCAAATATTGAGAAAGACAATATTAACCAAATATCAAACGAATATGTCAAAATAAATAGTATTACAGAAGTATCCCCAGGTGATCGGTTCCCATGAAAAATAGTTCTTTAAAGCAACATGATAAAATAAAAAGCTCATTTGAAATTCTCTTAAGTAATAGGTAGGGTGCCCTCTCCGCCCTTAACACTGGCTTTAGTTATGGCGCCGTAGGGCACCTGCTGAGCATGCATGCGAACATCAATTACCGTTTTTGTTATAATTGAATTACTGTCAACAAGGAAACAAACGTCCGCATGGTGTAACCTTACTCTCCAAGCAGATGTTCCACGCCAGCTTACGCCACAACACGACCCTGTGTCTGTTTGGAGATCGCTGTGGGGTGGGCCATGAAGTTGTCATCAAGTAGCGCTAGGTGTCAGCACACAATGGGCGCTTACCCCCTGTTACAAGGTCAACCGCCCCCCGGAGCCAAGGTCACCCGTCTAATACACCCAGCCTTGACCCCACCGGTGTTAGTGTCGTCAAGGTCACTCAGGGGTCAAGCTGTAGCTCGGGCTTCAATAGGAGGATAATAGCGCAGGGGTCAAGGGTCAGGGCGGAGTTGTTGGGGTTTAGTATCTGTAGAACCCGATACACCATGATGCAGCAAGCCTCTGCTTTCACCGACATGGGTTTTTACCATGTATTCACAGGTAGAGCTTCGGAATGTCGTGATGACAGCTTTTTATTTCCCAGCAATGAGGACATGGCACCGCTGGTGGCATCTTGCGCACTCCTCCACTGAGCAGATCGTCGTCGGCGACGTGCCAGATCTGCCAGTCACCATGAGGGCCCTGGCTACGGTTAGCACCATGTTGGTGGAACACTCACTTAAGCACTTTACTCAGCCCAGATTGACTCCTTTCTGTAATTTTATCATGTTTTTGTTCTATTTAGACCGGTCGCTAACTTCTAGTTCAAATTCTTGGTACTGTCATTTTCTTTTCACATCCCTTAAATACAAACAAATACTCTCTGTATCTCTGAATTGAACATTTCCATAAAGCAAGTGTAAAATACTAATCAATTTGATATTCTATATGTATTAAGAATAGTAATTTTGCAAAGAAAGACTGCAGGAAATAGCAATATTTCTCTGAAAACCATCGATGGCTTCCTGAAAAGTCCATCATGGCTTATTTCTGATCAGATACCTCGTTTCCATGATAATCTGCAGGTTAAACAATCAGTGAGAGGACGTCGCTCATTGGCTGAAAACAATACCCCGTGCTCCTATGCTTTGCGCGTTTGTCGTGTGTGTGTGTGTGTGGGGAGGGGGGGGGTGCGTCTGTGGTCATCTCGTGTTGCATGCCGGTAACCGGAAGCACGGCCACTGAGCAGGGAATAACCGGAACTGACATTTCGTCTGTCGGCTACGGTTTCTCCTTTGTGTAGGACTCATTGGGTTTGCTTATCGGAGATGACACCGGAGCCGAACGGGCCGTGGGCAGTTGTGGGTAACATTCTGCCCGTGGTTGAGTCGTGCCGGCGGACAAAGTGGTCAGAGCAGGCTGCCCAACTGGGAACCGGCGCGTGTATTTAGAACGCCGAATGTCGTCTGCTGTAAACAAGAGAGTAGAATTTCAATGTCAGATATGAAATGGAAACTAGCTGTGACGATTAATTTTTGGACAGTTCGTCAAGTTACTGTTACTCAATTTAGAAAGGAATCTAAACTCGCAAATAGATAATTATTTTCCACCATTGTATGACATTGAATATCCTAGATTACAAAGGTTTGAGAATGAAATAAACTAAACAGACAATGAGATAGATTAAACATATTACAGTTTTTTTTAAATGTGATTAATTATTGAACCTGATCCAGTTTTAAGCCGCACCCATTAATTAATCATTGAAGTAATGAGATATGCGCTGGATTTTGCAGCCATGGTCTTCAATGACAATTTCAGTCGTTGGGCGATTACTGTCTCCTCTATTCATGGTGATTACTCCGATCTCCGTTGCTCGATCGTTTTCCAGATTGATTTTAAGCGCACGGTATACAAGTATTTCAATTTTACAATTCTCTCAAATTGCACATCCACAGAAATTGATCAACAGCAGTCATTCATAAATTTCAAGAAACTAATTAAACAGACGACAAATGAGCTGTAGGAGGAAACATCTTCTTAATACGGTTTACACTCGAAGATGTGACAAGAAGGCAATAAAACACGGATGTAAACCTCTGGATACTTACTGCCCATAAAGTAACACAATCCGCATTTAGAACTCGAACCTGAAAACGCACAGACACAGAACATACCTTGTAACTGCAATATAGTAGTAATGAGTACTGTGAGCAAAGCGAATTTACAGTAAGATAATGTTTCAGGTATGTTTTTCGTGGTAATTACAATATACCTCTGAAAACCAACGATGGCTGCCTTGTCCAGGAGCCAACTCCTTCATCCCCCCTCCCCCGCGCCTCTGGATAAAGACACGGGAATGACCTCTCACTGATTGCCTTTCTCCTGTGTCCCCAAGAGGTCGGAGGTCAGGGTGGTGGGCGACAGAGCTGGCTACTTTATGATGAGCGGACATTGCCGGTATTAATGGTATTACAGGCTGCTGAAGGTGTGCGTACTGGGCGTGTACTGAGTTCCGCGTAATTCACGGAACGAGGGCGTGAGGCCGAGTTCCACGAAAAACCACTTCTAGTCTTGTATGGTGTGTATCCGTGGAACGTTGTGATTTATTACATACCTGAAATGAATATTTTCTGACTGTAAATTCGCTTTGCTCACAGTCTGAACGTCGGAGCGTGTTCGTAAGTTTATCTCACCCCATAGTATTTTTAGCCTATATCCTCTGTCTCTTCTATTCTTTTATAGTGTACAGGGGTGAGATCATTACAGAAAGCAGCTCGTTCGACTGTTACATGATGTTCACTCGGCTGTCGCCTCATTCATATCACTCCGCATCAAACCCCTGGAGAATAACCACTTTGACCAAAACTTGTTGGTTTCTTCCCTATTACGGCACCCTGTGACGTACAACATATATACGTTTTAGGAAGTAGCGGGATGTAACTATCAGAATACGCGAACGGGTATGTACTGGGTGTGATATACATTGTTCATGTACTCTGGCCCACAGTAGTGATGTGAGGCTGGTCTCTGCTGCTGCCTTCATCCCGTGATTTAGACCTGAGAGCGTGAGTCGCTCCACTGAGATTTGAGCTAAACCCCGCAGAAAACCTGAGCGAGCCTGAGGGGTCGGATTGCGCTCAGGTCAGGAGTAGGGCGAGACGGAATGTTGAGTGGTCGGATCAGGCTTCTTCAATCACAGTCTTGGTCTGGGGCCGGCTCGTTAGCCGAGGGTCAGGCAGGTTGTGATCTGCGTTGGAGAGTGGACCCTGGGGTCTGAATCACGTTGTCATGGTAACGGTGACCGCCGGTCATTACAACGAGCAGGGCTTCTCTTTGTTTCCTCACGACTCACCTGGAGGTCAGGGAGGGTGAAGGCGGCTCTCCACGTCAAGAAGCTCACAGAGCAGCTCATGGGGCGGCATATAGAGAAGTACATAGAGCAGTTCTTAGAACAGGACATATAGCAGCACATAGAGCAGTTCACAGAAAAGCATATAGACCAGTACATAGAGCAGTTCACAGAAAAGCATATAGAGCAGTACATAGAGCAGTTCACAGAAAAGCATATAGAGCAGTTCACAGAACAGCACATATAGCAGCTCGCAGAAAGGCACATTGAGCAGTATTCAGAGCAGTTCACAGAACATTATATAGAGCAGTTCTCAGAACAGCTCGCACAGCAATATATAGCAGCTCACATAGAAGCTCAGAGAACATTACATAGAGCAGCTCACAGACGACATAGTATTGAACGGTACAACTCACAGAGCAGTTCACAGTACAGCTCACAGAGTAGGTCACAGAACAACTCACAGAGCAGTTCACAGAACATCTCACAGAGCAGTTCACAGAGCAGCTCAAAGAGCAGTTCACAGAACATCTCACAGAGCAGTTCACAGAACATCTCACAGAGCAGTTCACAAAACAACTCACAGAACAGTTCACAGAATATCTCACAGAGCAGTTCACAGAACATCTCAAAGAGCAGTTCACAGAACATCTCACAGAGCAGTTCACAGAACATCTCACAGAGCAGTTCACAGAACATCTCACAGAGCAGTTCCCAGAACAACTCACAGAGCAGTTCACAGAACATCTCACAGAGCAGGTCACAGAATATCTCACAGAGCAGTTCACAGAGCAGCTCAAAGAGCAGTTCACAGAACATCTCACAGAGCAGTTCACAGAACATCTCACAGAGCAAGTCACAGAACATCTCACAGAGCAGTTCACAGAACAACTCACAGAGCAGGTCACAGAACATCTCACAGAGCAGTTCCCAGAACAACTCACAGAGCAGGTCACAGAACATCTCACAGAGCAGTTCCCCGAACAACTCACAGAGCAGTTCCCAGAACAACTCACAGAGCAGTTCCCAGAACAACTCACAGAGCAGGTCACAGAACATCTCACAGAGCAGTTCCCAGAACAACTCACAGAGCAGTTCCCAGAACAACTCACAGAGCAGTTCCCAGAACAACTCACAGAGCAGGTCACAGAACAACTCACAGAGCAGGTCACAGAACTCACAAAACAGAGCAACTCACAGAGTTTTACTCTGAGGGTCTGGTCACCACAACACACACACACGATCAGTAATTACATTTGTGTTGTGTTGTCTGACGACTGCCGCAATAAACAGCCTTGTGATCCGGTATCCAAGCGATGCCATTGGCATTTCACCCCAGTTCCCCTCACCTCATCCGAACTGACGCAACACCTGCTGACCTGACGTGGCACACTGGACTGTAAGCTGAATAACATCCACTCTATTAGTTTCAGCTCAACGGGGAGATACGTGGCCGTTCTAGGTACCCTGCCCCTCATAGCAAAAATAACGCTAAGTTGTTTTATGGGATGAATTTGGAAATCCTCCCCTGATATATCGGGCATAAATCGACCGGGGGTTCTCAAAATGTTGTATGTAAGTCGATGTGCCTAGATTTTATTAATATCTTTTTAAAGAAAAGTATTAATTTAAGATTGTGAATAGAACTATCACATTATTGATATTAACTAAAATGAATTAGATTTAACTATACACAATAAGCTGAGGAAGAGAAATCAGACATGGCAGCTTTACTCATTTCCTTAGAATCCACTTTTTTTTTAATTTTTAGTATATAAGATTATTTCCCCATGAATATAACTAAGATATTAATTGACCCTCATTTATACCAATAGAGCAGTCGATTCAACCTCCCCACAGACCCTCAGCCCCACTGTGGCTGATACTGATGTGTTTCACGTATTTATTCGATCTCTTTGAGGCAGCATTCGACGTGTATTTTGACATTTTCCCCTGACCCCAGCTCCTCCATGGTTCGCGGGTTTGCCCGCAGAGCGCGCCACCATCGCCGTCTCTACCACTGCCGTAAACACCAACGTCAAGCCACATCAGCCGAGTTCCCAATGACCGACGTGAAGTACGAATAGAGATCGCTCTGGGACGGCCTCGGTTTGCCCCGTTAAGAGCCTCAGGTTGATGGATCATTGTTTACACGTACATGTACATGTTTAATAGGCAATCAGAAATATCGTCGCACTTACTGAACATGTCAAAAAGCCAGGGAGGTCAGTGTTCTGAAAGGGCATCATGCTTCTTACGAACTACATGTAATCTGAAATATGATGCAGTGGTTTTACATTCCTTATGAAGAAGATTTGTTTGTTTAGATAGCTTGCCGCGCATTTACCTATGGCATTTATTGACAAATATATGAACAATATGTAATGTGACTGGTATTGGGGAACAGGTATTAAGATTGATACAGTTGAGAATAAAGCGCTACTAGTCTACTTTATTTGATCTTGTAACTAAGGAATGATGAATCATATATTGTTTATTCAAATTGCACTTCCTTTTTCCATTCAACATGTGACAAAAAACTGTCGGTATACGTACATTATAGAGTCTGAATTGAGGGTTTGAACTCAAGTCATGGTATTCATGTACATGTATATATTTATTCATACACCAACGAGTATACAGTGTACTCTGTGAGGAATGCCGTCCTAGTTCACGGGAAGTCTCCTGTCAGTGTTATGCTGTGGTGATGCGTTGGTACTCACGTTTTCACTGCCCACCACCACCACCACCTGTGTGGCCACCTCCGCCTGCCCGCCCTCAGTAGGGATGAGACCTCTTTACTGTTCTCATTCAGACCTACAATCTACGCCATCTGGTGTTTCCAGTTTCACTAGAGTTAATCCTCAACCTCCACGAGGGTTCTTAGTGGCCAGCATAACCGTCTACACTTTCCACACCAGGTGTGGGGTATATGCTAAACGATGATGTGGAATTATCCCATAATTATGGGATCTAACATAATTCTAATATGAAGGAGAAGAGAACGTGGAAGCGTAGTATGATACAGGTTGTTGGGACCGAAATAGGACACTATAGTTATGGTATAATGGGTGGTATGCTGACTAGAGAAACGCCACCCAGGATGGGGATTGTTCAGAGGACAAAGCTGATGGGTGCTTCATGGCTTTGCCACACTTCCCTGGGGAATGTAACTTCCCTCTTGCTGGTCGAGTATTTCCCCTGACAAGTATCAGTTGAGCTCCGTCGGGTGGCTATCCTCCCTCACTATTCCCCGTGGCTACATTCTGAAGATGCTACAAACTGGAAAAGACCCATCCTTCATTAACCCTTACCCCTCCTCGCCAGAGAACCACTCCTTCACCCTCCCGTGACCACTTTCTCCCTCCCTTACAATGGGGTATTTGGCGATGCCTCCCTCTCCCCTTGAGGTTCCCCAACGGTCGGTACCTGCCGTCGTTACGTCCGCGGGGCGCTCTGACCGCCGTGCGCGGGCGGGGGAGGGGAGGGGCGACTTACGCTTGAGTTACAGTCTTCTTGGTGACCTGCCTCGCCAGCCTCCTCCTCCTCTTGTCTCTAGTCTCTCCGGATGTCCACTGCCCCCCACCTCCACCCCCACGACCCCTGGTGGCCAACCCTTAACGCGGAGCATCTTTCCTGGGCACGGCAATTAGTGAAAACCGAGCCGTGTCTGGAGGGAGAGATGAGGAGAGAGAAGAGGGAGAGGGGAGAAAGAGAAAAGGGAGAGAGGGAACAGGGAGAGGGGGATAGACACGAGAGAAAGGCGATGCTGAATGCCGTCTTTGTTTACAGATTAACTCGTCTCCTCGCAGATAATGTCTCACGTCCACGTCCTCCTGCTCTTCCTCCTGTCCACTGGCCTGACTGTGAACACGTAGTGAACCAGGCACTGGCCACCATTCTGTCTAAATAATGAGTATAAACTAACGAGTATACGGTTTACTCTGTTACTCGCAGGTCTCACGTGTCCCGCCTCAGACTAGCGAATGACCGGGGAACCAGCGTACATGTCAGTAGGTGCACTGTGTGCTATGTGGGATTTTAATAAAACATTTTAAAACGTTATGCTATATTTTCTTAATGTTGATGGTTTCTTGTATGCTCTCAATAAAGTTTGGGTAGTTAGAAATCCTTTGAATTACTCAATGAGATGACACAAAAGGAAAATCCTATCGTGACTACAAATGATATTTGGACGTTTATAATGAATTAACATGATTAAATTACCATAATATACCTACTATATAATGGTAAGAACCTATAACAAATCAACAGTATCATATAAACGTCACACCTAAACCCTGCTGAGGCCTTCTTCTGCGCCTACGACTGTCATGGCAATTCCTTTGGTGCACTAACAAGGACACCTTTAGAAAATTACCCAACATCGAGTCAATTTTGAAGAACAATACCATCAAAGGCATGAGATGGTGTTGGCAGAATTAGGATGAACGTATGACTAATGCCCACAGCTATCATGAATCACGAACAAAGCCAATAACGTGGAACCGTGTCACCTGCTTCCATTTTCTGACGTGTCAATGCAACTTATAATATTATTAATGTTATTAGACTGCACAAGAACGGTAATTTGGCCGATATATGACCGGGTGCTAATCACGTAAGACTATGTTTAGTCTAATGTACAGGTGCTATCGAACACTATAGAAACGACTGAAACACATTGATTAGGCTGCTGCGTGGTCGTCATACCTTGGTGCATTATAATTATATAAGACTACTCATTGATGAATGAAAATCTCAATAATTCATGATGGGTATATATATATATATATATATATATATATATATATAAAAGCGGGTGACTGTCCGGCCTTGTAGGGCACGCCTATAGAATGAGTTAATAAGATTAAGAATTCTGCGTAGGTTGGAGTAGCCCAACGCGATGCCTTGTGGTCACGTTAGAATGTACTCACATACTCTCTCTCCCCCCCCCCCCCCACCCCGCCTCCAGAATGTAATTTTCTGACCTTTATGGATCTGGGTACTAAACCCCGAACCATAACAGGGACCAGATCGAAATCGGGGTTTACACTGAGCGATTCTTACACCTCCAGGGGCATTTGGCAGCGACTATGTTACCTGCGATTCTGTACAGCTCAGTGTGACAGCTTTAAATTCGGGGACTCCGAGATTATGTCTCACCTTCCGTTGAGAAGGGCAATCGTCGCTGACAAATACCCTTCTACAAGATACAAAATCTTTTGCTACTTTGGAATACACATGTTGGATATTTTCTTGAGGCCCTCCTTGCGATTCCTGTACCACCCTCCATAGTGAGGCCATGGGGCAGTAATCACACGGGCGTTCATCGCTTAGTGGGAACCCTGCTTAAAGATCCCCAACTCTCTCCCACCTGTGCTGTGATTTGCGTGTGGGGCGGGGGGCGGTGGGTCATCGTAGATGGCAGGTAGGAGGCGACCACCTGCGACCTGCTCTACCTGTCTCTACTTCTGAAACAACCGTCTCCTCAGCTGCATTTTCCGTAGACATTTCTTAACAAAACGGAGCAGCGAATCGCATGTACATCTCCAGTTCGCGGCCAGTTTCCGGGTTTCATTGTTCATGCGTTATCAGAGACTTATCAAGTACTTACCGTATCTCTATCCCGTATTGCACGGCACCCGGTGTCGTGCAAACACCATACTGACTTGTTTCAGGTACAACCGGCCGTATGCTCTGAGTAGTTGACACGTAGTAATATGGATCCGAGCTCGTGCGAGGATATTGAGTATGGTCGACCCCGAGGAGCATACAACGCCCTGTGACCGTGCCCCTGCTGTGACTTGGCTACTCCAGTCTTAGTGTCGTGCGGATGGACCGTTCACACGGGAAGCATCCCCGCATTGGCGACTTAGTGTACCATGGCGACATTTTCCCGAGACTAGGTTTTAGGGTCCGGGGCCCGTTTAATAATCTAGGATCGTACATGTAAACCGTGTTCTGTACCTCGTACAAGCGTCATTATTTGATATTTTTCAAGTTTGTTCGCTAAGACAGCCTTAGTCGTCCATAAGGTTGTCCATAAGTGTTGAATTAAGTTGGCCCACGTTATAACTGGGTCTCCTTGGCATACAGAAAAGGCTCTCTACGTACGATCCTAGATTATTCAACGGGCCCCTGATCCGCCATTTTCCCTTTGAGACTCGAAAAATATCTTGCCGTGAGATTTCTGTACCGTAGGGAGATTTCCTTGATACTATGGACTATCAGTGAAGTACACCAGTCTCAGGTACACCAGTCTCAGGTACACCAGTCTCAGGTACACCAGTCTCAGGTACACCAGTCTCAGGTACACCAGTCTCAGGTACCTGTTAACCCCGCCTACACAAGACTCGTACTACTTATCTATAAGTTGACACTTAATGACTGGACAAGACAAAGGATCTCTTTGTGCTATATGAAAGTAAGATAATTGAAGGGTTGGTCTGAATGGATTGAATTACTCAGTGGTGTTAAAAGGATATATTAGACTAGCTTTTTATAGATATAGGTAATGTTCATGGTCGTCATATCCTATTTGAACTGATTATCATTACCGACCATCTAGGGCCTATTTCCTATATAATTAGGAAGCTATTCTTTGTGTGAACTTAAAATATGAATTAGGAAAATTGAAGAACCCTCTAGGGCTTGTATGTTCTGTATCATCTACATCAGGATGGAACAGTTGTTTATCGAACAATATGTAATGTGGTAATAGGGGTGTATGCTAACCTTCAGCGGTAGATGTCGCCTTTGCTTATGCCGCAAATTTAATAACAAAAAAAACCAAACCCAGGAAATAATTACCATAATCAGATAACGGTGTATAATGTAGAGATTCTGCTTATGAAAAGAAGGGGTACATATTTTACCTTTCTTTTTATGTTACATTACTAGGGAAGAAACTGATGAGTGTTTCGGTTTGGTCTGTGTTCCCATTTGCCATCGAGTTTGGAGCACGAAGGAATTTGAACGAGGCAATATTCAAGTGAATATTCTGAAATGCACCAAACAAGATGGCAATCGGGCACACTGGCCAAACAGGAAAATGTTTCTGATTTTATCTTAGCCTGGACAAGTTTATCTGTTTATCGCCCATTGAGTATGAGTTACCTTGTAACTCACCATTCACGCAGGCTTGCTGGGTAGGATTTCCTACGTTCTGTGGACGTTTCTACCAGGCTAAGATAATGTTACATCTAAGACTCTGGTGATATAGCGGGAGTAGCCTCACGGAGGATGGGTGCATACAAACATCATGCCTAAACTCATTACCTGTGAACTGGATTACCATCATTCTAATTTGCGTTCACAATATCGTGAGGATTTTAAAGTTTCGCCGGTTCCCGTTGGTGGTCGCGTCCGGTGGTGTCCGGTACCCATCTGCATATGTATAGTAATCCTTTATCCCAGTGGACACAAGCGGCAGCGAACGCTGGTCCAGCGTCGGGTGCCTTCTTTAAACGCACCCAACCTTAACAAACACCCCCCCCCCCCTGTTCACCCCACCCCTCTCAGTACCCCCTGGTCCATATACACCCAGGGACCACAGCCCTGCTTCCTAATTCCTCCTTTCCTCTCGTAGATCCATCTCATCAGGAATATTAGGGGCCGCACTGTGGTTGTATATACTTATGCTTAAATCTGGTCGGATTGGACGTTGTATGTATGTAGGGAAGGGGTTGGGGTGGTGAGGGGGAAGGGGTACCCCAGGGGCACCCAGATCACCAGTGTAGTGTTCGTGTTGATTTTTCAGGGTCAGAAGGTCGCCGGGCGGGGCCCGCCCCCTCCCCCCTCAGCTAGGCGGCCATTGTGTATTATTAACCCCAAGTTTGTCGTTGTTATTTCCCCGCCGCGATGTCTTATGTATTGAAAAAGCAGGAAGTTTCTAATTTTCCTCTAATATCCCGACCCGCCTTTTAACCCGCACAGAAATACAACAACATCACAGAAATCATAGACTGCCACCCACTCAATCTGATAGGAGGTGGAGGGGGGGGGGGGGCAATAAAATGAGGGAATATGACACACATTCTCTTGTTTTAATGTCAAGTCGGAATGTTGCGAAACAAAGGCAATTTAGTGTTCACCCACTCAGATGTAGTCAATCTAAATTGATGATTCCTAGAGAAATATTCAAACAATTTATTATTCAAATTATTTTATATTGTACCTCTAGTTTGCACGAGTTTTTTATGATACAATCTTGCAGAGTCATCGTGCAGTTGGTATCAACATCATTATCTGCGTCTTAATAGACGTAAGAGATTATACACAAACGATGACTTTGGGGAGAGGCGCTTTCAACCACGAGGGATTGACGCGTAGTAATACAAGAACATTAGCGAGTATATTACGAAGTATTACGAAGTATTACGAAGTCAACCTTGAGTGGTTTCCCGAGCCACTTGTCCACAAAACCATCGTTCGTTTTATTTATCATCCATCTTCTCGAGAAAATTAAACCAGGAATCGCCATGTCATAGGGTATATCGACATACACTTTATTGCTGCTCTCCAACAGAAATAGACTATTTTACAGTAATCAATGGCTTTGAGGCCGTAATCAATAAATGTTCAATGCCTAATCAATGGTTATTGGTATCAGATATCTGAGAAACAATGAGCAGTGGATTACTGTGCCCCATGTACATTTTCAATGGGTACTTTGTAATCGATGGATTGTAAAAGTCAAGAAATGAAATGAACATATCTACAATGGACCTGTTTTGGATTTTCGAAGGGGACGCCGATCCGCTGTGATAACCAGGAGCGGGCGTCTCCACACACGCCAGTTCGCTCGTCTCCAGCCAGAGGTCAGCAGGTGTAGTGACGGCGCTCATTGGCTGTACCTGGTTACCATGGTCACTTAGATTAGCATACAGAGACGCCCGGCGACGCAGACCCGAGCGGGATCAACGACAGACGCTCTGCGAGGCCTTAGTCCGGCTTCCTCTAGTGACAGAATCTCCGACATACAAATAGAAGGGGCTTCTCTCCATATGAGATGACCCTAAACCTCTGCACATGTATAATCTTAATATTACTCCATCGTCTGTTCAAAGCTTCACATAAGGAATTGTGGATGTGATTAAAGAATTAAAGGTCTGTTCTTATACAAAGAGGGAGGGACTGGTCTGGTGACAAAATAAGAAAGAAGCAGTCACGGAAGTAAACAAATAGCCATTGTTTATACCTGTATTAGATATATAACCTTTCCATTTTGGATTTCTCTTTTCAAGAGACCTAGGGAATTTCTTTTGATCCATTTTGTAATTATCCATCAATTTCATATTTGTGTTGGCTTGGTGTTCCTTGTCAACGAATGCACACAAGAAATGATTTACATCGCAGAAGCTTTGATAGAATCGTAATGAGTATTCATATGCCATCGCATCAGATGCCTTTTGTGTTCAGTTGTTACTATTTGCAGTTAACTGAGTGCACTTTTGTGGGACTATGTTCTAATATGACGTACATGTACACACGTACTCAACTTTATACTGCTAACAATAACATTACCGTTAAACGCTCATAACAGAAACTGCGACCGTTTCAAATATTGCACAACTCGGGCACCATCTAAAGTTCAGGGGTCTGTTCTCTCGGTAAATTCACACCACCTGTAGTTTGCTAGATGGCTTAAAAGTGGGCACTTCTCAGAGGAAACACAGGAATAACCGCCCTTTACATCTCACTGTACAAACTGAACATTCTACAAAATGTGTGAAGAAACTCCATTGTTGCATTCAGCCCCTCTCACTAGTGCTACTTACAGGCGGGTATAGTTTAGACCGCTGCCGGCCTAGTTTAGCGGTTATTTAATATTCCCCGACGACGCTGTAACAAGCCACCGGAGGGGATGTTTAGTGGAGAGAGAAAATATTGACTCGTTTGCGTGCGGACGGGCCGTGGTGTTGAGTAAGGTTGTGCAAGCGGGCGGCGTGATCCCGAGTAACATATGGCACCTGGCCGACTCAGGTATGCCGCCACGACCACTCGTAGACCGTTACGCCGCGCCCGGCACCGTCCCCGCACCGTCCCCGCACCGCGCTGCGCCCCACTCTCCAGCCTCAGTGACCGTCACCTGACATTATTATATACCTGTGGTGCAACATCAATGAGATACTACCCGCTGGTAGGGGTGCAGGATTATTGTGTTCGCGACCTAGGGCCGTAGTGAATTACTGCTAGCCTGTACGTAATGAAATGGCGTTTATTCATGATTTTCAGGTATATGACAATATGGAAACGTATAATCTGTGGGGAAATTGATGCCGGTCTTGGGCTTTTGTCCCAGAAATACTTTCCTCTGCCTGCGGCATTGGGACGTATTTACACGAACAAAAGACCACGAAAGGATTGCAATTCGCCCACAATAAGTGTGTTTCCTCATATTACTGTATTTAAGTAGGTAGGCTTATACACGTTTTCATGTTCGGTATGTACGAATTTCTTTCCTTGTGTAAAACAAAGATGGCATTAACTTAGCCTCATCCAGGCAAATTAAATAGCGGTTGGAATCTCCCCACCACAGACCCTCAGCCCTATGTCGTGGCCAACACCGACGTGTTTTCCATGTTCTCTCGGTCTCTCTCGGTAGCAAATTCCACATGTAAGATATTTCCACTTTTTCCCCTGACCTCAACTGACATCTCTGTGAACAAGTAATAAAATAGATATCCCTTAGAGATCAGCATCGAAAATATGCGATATTGAAAACCATGTAACTTTTACACCAATATTTAAGTTTATGAAATAAAAAAAAAATATATATATTACTTTGAAATTGTATGGAGATATAGTACAGGAAATGCTCAGTGTGGTACCAGATTTATAATATGATATGGTATTGTTGTGTGGGGAAGCTGAATTAAGGTTATCCGTAGCTGAGGTCTCCAGGATATATTACTGGGCATGCAGATTAGAAGTTGCGTGGAGACCAATATGAACAATCGCTATATCGATAACATCGCTCGTAACTGTGACGATAACGTCGCTCGTAACCAGACGGCGACATGACGCAGTGTGAACAAATACGCGTGGAGAGGAGGGCGGCATAGGAGATAGTTGTGTTGATAAACCCATCTGAACCGGTGTCTATCATGCCGAGTCAGCAAGCCACACGTGTATTATGTGAAGAGTGTCCACAATCAGGACAGTTTATGGAAGTCTGTGGTATTTCACAATGTATTATCATTCATTTGGTATTACTGCTCCGATCGTGTAGAACTGACCCCTTTTGCTTCATTTATAGTGTATAACCAAAACGAATGGCATATTTTCAGTGGCTACGGATCTTGACGCAGTTCAGATTTTTATTCCACCCCTATCCCTGACTAATTGTGTAACATTTGTAACATTACCCACGCTGAGTATCTCTTTACAATACTCAATGGGCGTTGAGTACGAGTTCCCAATGTTAAGTCTACGGAGGAAAATACCAGTGGTGAGATAGAGATGTGCTGCTCTGTGTGCGGACGGTGACAGTTGTCGCTTTTGACGGTGTGTCTGACGACGGATCGCCAGCATGCTGCACGTGGGGACGGACCACGCGAGGTGGTGAGCGCCAGTTGCGTTCTCCTCCAGGGCGGAGAGGACCCGCCCACGTGTTACCTGTACCGCCTGGTCACCTCCAGGTGCCGCCACCCTCACCTCACTCTCACAGCACGTCCTCAGAGACCTCCCCGCTGTCTTTACCTTTTAAGGCCAGCTAAGACGACGGTCGCCTGTGGAGAGTGTAGAGGACGGGATGGTTTGAGGACAAGTGAAGTAGTCATTTGTTGTGACCTCTGTGTCCCGGGAGCGTATTATAAATCACTGACCACTCCTGAGGCACGCAGATGGGTCAAGGACGACGCCTTAAGAAACGGCAGAAAGATCTGTGTATATACATGTAGTGCATTGTGGTTAAGTCATGTGTTCAGGAAAGATAATGAGGTGAGAGAGATACACGGAACCGCTGAAAAACAAACATTAGTTTGGCATGGTGCTGATTTGTAAAGATGTCCGTTGCTTGTTATTTATCAACGAATGGGAGTATCAGTAGTAGTAGTTGTAGTGGTAGTAGAAGTAGTAGTTGAAGTGGGGAGCTGCTCCACAGCTCCGTCCGTTGAGTTCAGGATTTTTCTATGCAACTCAAAACAGTGTTGGGTCTGAGTTTTATATGTTAGGTCTATGGAGGAATATACCAAGTGGGATAAATGTATATTTATTTTACATAAATATGCTGCATGTTACCTAGATATGCATATAGCAGTACCTCCGCTGCATCAACTTATTAAAAAAGAAATATAGTTTATATTTTTTTTGTAAAGAAAACCCACCCGACGCTGCAGTGCTGGACCTTGCTGGTGATCGTGGATGAGAAATTAAAGATCATAAAATGATGCTTAACCGTTTTCAAGAGCACTGTTTGGACCACATTCTGTTGAGGCTTTTAATTGACAACAGTTCTGTGTCCAGCTGTCAACTCCAGAGAATTCAGAGTGCGGATTTGGTGGATGGAGTGGACAGGGAACCCTCTGCATTCACGGTGTATTGATTGGTTACCTCACCAGTCCTGCCCTTTCAGGTGGAACACGGCGTATGGGACACGGATGTGGTAATACCGGCTGTGAACCATGTCACACCACGCAAGGCGTCACGGGGAAGCTGGAGTGTGTGTGAAACTATCTGGGTTGATGCACACGTGTGGATATTCATTTTTTAAATGTTGATGCCATGAGTGTGGCCCCCGCCACGAGGAAATAATTTTTCATGAATTATTTACACTCCAGTCTTTGAGTAAGGAGACAATCAGCGTGAATTTACTATTCATGGAAGAATTAACTGTACACCAACAGAATGAAAAAAGATCTAATAAAAAAAGAAAGAAAAACTGTGTCCCACATTTACATCAGCGTTTTTTTGTAACCTTTAAGGCTGTGGGACTTTATGGTTTGCAGTCTCACAGCAGCCACCTGTCTCCTTCATCTCCAGCAGTGGTAGACTTACTGCGACGTCAAAGAGAATGTCTGGCAAAGACCTGTAAATTAAAAAAAAAAAATTGAGGATTTATTACTACTCCTCGTAGATCTTTCTCGGTATGAGGGCTACTGCTCTGAGCAGGTCACTTTGGACTCCTTGTCCACCACACATCACCACATAAGAGAAACGCCATACGAGGAATAGAATATCAAATATGAATTTCAATTTCTCCTGTTGGGAGTTGCCTTTTGCATGTCTGTGGGAGGGGATGCGCAACTCCTGGCAGGAAATCCGTGCCAGCTTTTCGGTTGAGTTTTAGAACTTGGATTTCCGGTTGTATCGACTAAACACAATTTTCTGAAGCCATCACGTGGCATATGTGTGGCTGGATTGAAGTGCGTTGAATGAGTACCGAGGGGAATACTGATTGTCCAGCATACCAGACCCACATCAATAAACCATTAAAAAAAACGCCGTTTGTGGGATGGGGGTGTGTGAGGATGGGTACCCACACCTGTCTCACTGTTTTCTCACCAGGTGGCGGTAGTGGATGTAACTCACCAGGTAAAGATGTCAGCAACCAACACACATTAAAAACTACATGATGTACGCTCCCTCTCTGTCTCTGCCTCTGTCTCTGTCTCTCTCTCTCCACGCAACACTGGCCAAGACGTCACCACCACGTGACTATGACGTCACCGCGGGTCTCGGGTTTATAACAGTGGGCGATAATAGAAGCATCCTCCCGTGCACCTGTACCGGAACCACCTGTAGGTAGACCACGGCGGGCGTGCCCCCGGGTGGCCACGCTGGAGGGCCTAGCCTTGTTCAAGTCTTCGATTATGAACATTCATCAAATAATTGAACTAAATCAGAATGAATGGATTCCAATAGATACCCTTCCCCTGACCAGCCTATCCCTCCCGGCGAGGAGGCGTGGGGTAGGTAGAGCGGCAGGCAGAGGATGCAGGGACTGAAGCCAGGAGGACTTCTCCTCGGGTCGCCACACTCACTGGAGGAGCTGCTCTCGTTCTCCGGGCACGCCGTTGATGACGCTCGTTGTCATGACGACCGTTGCTAAGGGGTGGGGAGGGTGGTAGATGGTGACGACCGGGCGGCGGGTGGCTGGTCAGTGTGTCGATACGCCGCCCGCCGCCCGCCGCCCGCCGCCCGCCCTCTCACAGAGCGCTGTCCCCGAGTCGCACCGCCTTGTACTGATTCCTCACTGTCCCCGCGCCTCACGCCGCTACCCGTCGTCAAGATTCACCCATCTGAGGCATTCCTTACAGTCTCGCGGATTTCTACTGATTTCTCAATAAACGGGAGGGTCAGATCCATTTTAAAATCTTGTTTTCATTTTTTTTTTCCGTTGAAATAGGGATGGCAGTTTTCCACTTTTACATGGAAATTCAGGAAGTTTTAAAAATCATTTTTCATGTGCTGAATATGAATAAAACATGGGTTTAACCTTCCCACACATCCTCAGCGCCATTTCATAGCCAGCATTGATGTTTCCTACGTCTTTCTGGGGCAGTGATGGTCAGAGAGCGTTCATTGGAGCTGCTCGGGAGATCTCACCCCGAAACGAAGCTGCCCACGAGCTTTATGGAGAATTCGCCATCTTTTAGAGAAGGCGCACAGTAATGTAACTTTAGGCTTCAAATCTATGTTCTCTTGGGCAGGCAATATTAAGATCCTCTCGTAAACGATGTAGCAACAGATTAATATACATTGCATGTGATATTTATAGCGTTACTTGCATGTGAACTACATATTCTATATTGTGAATTGTATTTCTCTATATTCACCCTAGTTAAAGATCTGCCTTCACTAAACCAGAATACCGGAAAAGCACCACCTTTGTTATACTATCCTTGGTCAACGATACAAATCTCAAATAAGCAGAGAAATATTGATTATATTTGATACTATTTAGGGAGAAATTGGGCAAGTCCATTTTGTCGTAAAGAAAAATCCCGGTCTCTGGGCGAGTTCTCCAGTATTCGGTCTTTGTGCCGTTCTGGTGATTGGTGATGTGCATCATGATTTGTGGTGGTGGAGATGAGAGCATACACCTCCAGTGAGTTTTACATCCCATCCTAACAAGACCCCCCCCCCCCCCCTACACACTCCTTTTGCTCCTCACACACCCTCAGGGGGATGAGGAAAGGGGGGGGGGGGGGTGCCACTAGCCAATCTCTAGCCATATATTATAGTGTGTACTTAGTGGGGTCGGTCCAAACAGAACTAGACTGGACACACATGGTTCGTCTACACACCGCCTCTAGCGCTGGACGATTATACAACGCGCACACAGGCCGGCCTCAGGGCGTCTAGAGGCGTTAGGTAACCAACCACACAGACCGCGGGCTAGACCTTGACCGCCTCCCCCCCCCCCCCCCCCTCCCACCCCGCCGGCCCGCGATCGGAGCTCTACTATTCTGCTGCCCTTTGCACACACTACTAGACTCTACGCTGGCTTTGCAGGACGGCTTATGGCCGCCGGAACCTGCTTGACGATGTTTACCTAGAGCCTGTCAGGCTATTAACGGTCAGTCCGCCTTAGACCCTGCGCCCGGCCGTGCTGGGGGTGGGAGGGAGGGAGGAGGGAGGGGGTTGATCCTCCCTCTCCAGTCTGGGCCCCTCAGACGTAGCGTGTCTGGATCAGGTAGAGTAAACCCGGCCAGTGTGACCAGCCCCTGTCCCTGCGGTGCACAGGAAAGTGTGGACAGATCTTCTCGTGAACGCTTATAAAACACGTTAAACAAATTGTAATCAATAAACTTATAGCAATTACTAGAATAGATCTAGACCAATAAACCAGCAGATCTGGGAAGAATTCTAGTTAGGTTTGGGTCTAGGGTTTGCGTTAGGGCGAGGGAGGGTCTGCCATCCACCCCCAGCTCTGTATCACAACATCACCGCCTACAATGGGCCGTACACGAGTTTCACATGTCACCGTTTTATAAAACGAACCCATGTTGATCACTTTCAAATCCATATATATTTGTTAATTTTCGTTGGTGGAATAAGTGTAAAATTTGTGCATAAATATAAAATTGATGGAATTAGAGTGTGTCACATTTCTGCGTAACCATCGTTGTAAATCCACGGACAAATTTTGAACTGTGCATTGGTCGCGAGGAGTATGCACTCGGTATGTAATAAATACCTATATTTTTTAAAGAAAGGACTGATAATTGACAGTGGTATGCATATTCCACTCAGTCCGTCACACGGAATTTCCAGTCAGGTAAATGTCCTCGTATATAAAGAGAACTGCCAAGAAGCTGACTTATTATACTGGGCAGGTCACAAGTGCTGAAACACCTGGGGTCTGTTAAATAACTGATGTCTATGACAGTACAGGATACAAGGAGACCTCCCGCGAAGGTTACTGTTTCATAATCTTCAAGCTCATTCGCCAAGACAGACTTAGGCGACTGAAAGTCGCCTATAAGTGTTCAATAAAGTTGACTCACATCATCACTGGGTCCCGTTTGCATGAAGAATAATAATTACGGGTCTTCATATACGAGCCAAAATCAATCAACAGGCCCTGGTTATTTTTAACCTACAGGTGTGGTAACATTCTCATCTTGATTTAAGTTAAATAAATTCTTTCTCTAAGTCAGATGAATTCTCACCTTTATTGGTAAGACGAATTCTGTTCTGTGATGTGTGGTTGTGTTGCACCATGGTTCACTAGTACAAGCACGGTGCTTTATGAAGGTGTAAAGGTGTGGTACAACATGATACAGAACAAACGTGGTGCTATGTGTGGGTACTTTGTACCGCACCGTGGTACACCGTGGGACACCGCGGCACAAAAGTGGTGCTATGTGTGGTCGTGTTGCACCGTGGTACACCGTGGTACGCCGTGGTGCTATGTGTGAATGTCTTGCACCGTGGTACGCCGTGGTACACCGTGGTACACCGCGGTGCTCTGTGTGGCCGTGTTGCACCGTGGTATGCCGTGGTACACCGTGGTATGCCGTGGTACACCATGGTACACCGCGGTGCTCTGTGTGAAGGTGTTGCACTGTGGTACACCGTGGTACACCGTTGTACACCGTGGTACGCCGTGGCACACCGCGGTGCTCTGGGTGGCCGTGTTGCACCGTGTTGCACCGTGGTACGCCGTGGTACGCCGCGGTGCTCTGTGTGGGTGTGGCACCGTCCCTCGTTGACCACTGCTCAGCCGGGTGAGTGTTATCTCTCAGTCGTTGACGCACGTTTCACGTTATCAGTCCCTCGTGCGTCATACGGACTAGTTATGAGTGTAATACGTCGATTATCTGCTTATATCCGAAAGGTTGTTAATCCCCAATGACCCCCCGGTGATGCTGCACCCCCCCCCCCCCCCTGACTAACGTCGTGACACACTAGACTGCTAACAACATTAGAGTGAAGCATGTCTGGTCAGAACGTGTTGATAATAATATCCAATCTCAGGTAGATTACTGAGACGTATGTGCTTGGAATTTACTCTAAAGATAAATGATGAGAATATTATCAATCTATTCTCTATAGAAACGAAATAAGATATCCCACTTTACATTCTCCGTGCTAGGATTTGACCATAGATTTTATGCTAGTATCTGTCCAGCAACGTCTCGCATTGTTCATCATGAAAGACAGATTCACAACAACCCCACACCGCCGACATAAACAGGCGTCAGCGGAGAGACGGGGGTGGGGGGGGGGGGGGGGGGGGGGGGGGCTGGGTCAGGGTTATGTTTGACCCACGTAACCCTGGGGTGATATATTGTTGTGTAACCCCCCCCCCCCCCCCACACACACATCATGATCACATTCACTGTCCGTGTATGTATCATCCCTCCCATATCTCTACCGTATTTGGTGAAACGGTCCGTCAGGGTCTGTTTTATACCCATTTCTTTATATCGGGAGGCAAACTGAACCTGCTGAAACAACAGATATTCGTTCAATTAAACAGTAATTCTATAGTATCAGTCGCAAAATTTTGAAATGCGTATTATTTACACTTTCGAAGAGGCTCGCCGTAATTTACGTTTCTATTCATTTAGAGACAATGAGGGTTTAATATTGTGACCCAACCTCAGCCTGAAAACATTGTCTCCGGAAGTACCTTGTTTGTGAACGGGTATCTGCTGTTTCAATCAGTCGAGTTCGCTCCCTTTATGTTCCCATGTAAATACAATGCGTTGTGGCTTCATCATCACTTAATTTATGTGCCAAGACGATGGCTTTACCTTTGCATCATTTTTGTGTCACGACATAGCTTCGTTGTCACATGATTTCTGTTTCAAGATATGGCTGTATTCTCACCTCATTTCTGATTCGTGACGTCAGCGGTAGTGACGTCAGCTATCACTTGACGTCATTTGAATAACCTATAGGCCGTGCAACCATATTGGGGACTGAAAACTAGTTATTTGTGTCTTAGTTTACAAAGTTTCTCATAACTTAGGTTTTAAACAATATACAAATTGGCAAAAGGTAGCATATTAAACCTAAGATTATGGGCTTTATTGTCATGTATACATTGAATTTTTTCAGGCAGTTGATCTGTTTTCATTTTTTATGTATATTCTCAGAAACCATGTTAAAAGTTAGGCAAAATGTTTGACTCCTAGAATATGAGTGAAGATTCTATAGAATTCCATGTGGAACACAAATCTAAACCTAGTTTGATTAAGTAGAGAATTATTTTACAATCATTTTGATACCTTAACTTTTTTGTACTCATAGTAGAAGTCAAAATGGACTGTTTTGTTATGAAAAAATAAAAGTACCAAAAAGCCCCTTTTTGTGATATCTGCCACATATCAAAGCATTGTCAAGGTAGGCGAAAAATGGAGAAAAAAGGCTTGGTTTGGAAAGATGCAATATTTTGATCTTGTAATTGCAATAAATGTTTTCCCTTTAGTTGTTATATATAAACAAATGCTTACTTAAACCAATTAGATATGCAGTACAAGTAAATCTATAAGATCTTTGAGGGAAACACTATTTTAATTGACATCCCACCATAGTCCCTAATATGCCTTCCTGACCTATAGTTTAACCCTTTCCCGGCATCACCAAGTTCCCCTGCTCAGCATTACACGGCAGGCATTTCCTGCATAAACGACCCTGCACCTTTTTTTTTTAGGAAATAGCAATGTCACATGATGTCTCATGTGATTTGAGTAATTTCCCTTGATAACTGATGATGATTTCGTTATACCAAATCAAAGGTCAATATGGCCCTCATACTTTGTCAAAGTTTCATTTAATTCAAACAATGATTTTTCTTATTATATTCTATTTATTGAATTTTGTACATAAATATCAATGATGCCTCAAAGATGCCTGGAGGCATCTTCCTGCCATAGCCAGGGGAATGCCTGGAGGCATCATGCTGCCGTAGCCAGGGGAATGCCTGGAGGCATCATGCTGCCGTAGCCAGGGGAATGCCTGGAGGCATCATACTGTTGTAAAAGGGTTAACCGATTGTGTCATTACCTGATGATGTTCCCATCATTTTTATAATACGTTTGTAGATTGATGGTGGTTTCTGGACACGTTTTTCTGACGTCCTTGCGGTGAGGTGGTGGCCGAGTAGCGCGGCCCCACCCTCTCCTCAACACCTGGAGGGCTCAGGTCATTACGTAACTCGTGCTGACCTTCAACGCCCACACAGAGCAGCTCTGACCGGTCAAGGACGCAGTGAGGCCAGGGTGTGGGCAAAGTGCGGGGAGGGTGTGGGCAGGGTGAGGGCAGGGTGAGGTCAGGGTGTGTGCAGGGTGTGTGCAGGGTGTGTGCAGGGTGTGTGCAGGGTGAGGTCAGGGTGCAGGCAGGGCGTGGGCAGGGTGAAGGGAGGGTGTGGGCAGGGTGTGGGCAGGGTGTGGTCTGGTGGTCCCAAGCTGGGGATATAAAACATAAAAAGGGGTTTTCTCTCGGTCCAGACTGAATGCTCTGTACCAATGAGGGCTGAGTGGGGAGTGATGTTGAAAACATGAGCCAGGAAGTGAGCGTGTTGTAGTCTTTTCTAGGAGGAGCTGAGAATGGGCTTTTATCCAGGTACACACAACACCTCCAGACCGGACACAAGCAAGCGACCTGATGGCGCCTTAAGCGTATAAGACACCGACATGTTTTCCCGATTCATCCCGACCATCGGCTCGGTGAGAGGCTTTACTGTGTGTGACATGGGCGCCGTAACCTGCCTCCCGTACACGTACACCACCCACCGTACACTGTAAATCGCCGGCCGTTCACCGTACACCACCCACCGTACACCGTACACCACCCACCGTACACCACCCACCGTACACCACCCACCGTACACCGTACACCACCCACCGTACACCACCCACCGTACACCACCCACCGTACACCGTACACCACCCACCGTACACTACCCGCCGCCCGCCCACCTGTCCGCAGTGCCATGCGCCCGGCGCCCTGCCCAGACAGGCCCCGGCCTCGCCCGCCCGCCGCCTGCCCCCCGTCACCTTCACCAGACAGAATTACCTGAGATTACGGCACTATTGACCAACCACGGCCAGCACCACCACCAGCGGCACGGCGCTGAAAACACACACGCACAATCACTGAGCACACTGGTGGTGGGCAGCGCCGTGTCCACTGAGCAGGTAGTCCCCGAGCAGACCCATGCTGCTGCTGCTGACCACTGGGCAAGAAGCCCCCACCCAACCTCCCTCCCACCCAGCCCCGAGCAGCAGAGGAGGAGCAGGAAGGGAGGTGGGATTGAGGCTCGGACTGGTCACTCGGCCAGCAGCGCCCTCTCACAGAATCTAGGTTGGCGCTTACATCGCTCGCATTGTCAATGGCTTTATTGCGCTGCAGGAAATACCCGGTGGATTTCTACGATGGCCACATGTAACACGCAGGTAACACTACACCTGAGCCTGCTCTGAGTCCTGCTGGTTGTGGTGAGAGAACCCTGGAGCCCCCCCCCCCCCCCCCGCCCTGTCACCTGTTGTTGTGCAGGGACACTGAGAGGGTGGGTGTGTTTCACCATGAGGTCACCTCCAACCTGTGTTGTGATCAGACAGTTGGATCATCTCCCTGAAGCAACACCCGTTACCCTGCAAACCCGAGAGTAGGGCGACCGGAGGTGTCCCCGATAGCGTCAGGGCGGACGATACAGCACTGACCAGCCACTGGACTGGGGACTTGGGCACCCCCCGCCTCACAGAGGGCGTGAGCGTTAATGTGTCGGCGGTGTTGGGTAAGCAGGTCAGAGCGGTGATTACGCTACGCGTGAGGCGGTATAAACGCCCCCACCCCGCCCCGCCCCGCACTGACCCACAGCTCACGGCCTCACGGAGAGGAAGGAAGGAAGCCACACGCGGCGAGGATCCACACACAGGAGGAGTGAGCGGGGGCCGAGCGGCCACAGAGCGGCGGCCACAGAGCGGCGGCCACAGAGCGGCGGCCACAGAGCGGCGGCCACAGAGCGGCGGCCACAGAGCGGCGGCCACAGAGCGGCGGCCACAGAGCGGCGGCCACAGAGCGGCGGCCACAGAGCGGCGGCCACAGAGCGGCGGCCACAGAGCGGCGGCCACAGAGCGGCGGCCACAGAGCGGCGGCCACAGAGCGGCGGCCACAGAGCGGCGGCCACAGAGCGGCGGCCACAGAGCGGCGGCCACAGAGCGGCGGCCACAGAGCGGCGGCCACAGAGCGGCGGCCACAGAGCCCGACCCCTCTCAGCGTGTTGGCGGGGCTGGATCTCTACCCGCGTCGTGAATCACAGCGACCACTGCCGAGAGACAGCACATAGAGAGAGACAGAGAGAGAGACAGAGGGAGGGACAGGAGGTGACTCGGCGCGGCCGGATATCGGAGCGGCGTTTCCGGGGCCGGCCCCGACCCGTGAGACGGGCGCCGGGATCGTCGACGTCGACGCGGCGTCGGCGGGAGACGGGCAGCGCGGGCGTGCAGGACACTGGCCACCATTGCCCGTGACTGTCTGACTGTCTGACGGAGTGAGTGACTGGCGGGGAGAGTGACCCGGGGCGGCTGACCAGTGCTGCCTTCCTCCTGATCCTGCCCGCGTGTCAGTGGACGCGTCGTCGCCGCTGTGAGAGGAGACAGATGCACGTCGTGTGTGTGACGGGGGCAGTCAGTCAGTAGGTTAATGTTGACGGACGGACTGACCCGCCGTCCGGCCCGGCGCACCCACTGACACCACCACCACACCACCATCACGATCACCACCACGGCCAGCGCATCGCTGATCCCCGCACGTCAATGTTACACTCCTACACAGTACGCCGAGAACCAGTCACGGGCCGCCACACACGCCGGGACACAGTTCCAGGACGCTGACTGGACGCTGAAGGGACGCTGAGGATCGCACAGAACGCTAATCACGCGACGACGAGATCGACTCAGACACGACGTCACACGACCACGACGCCATGTCGGGCGGCGGCGTCGGATCGGTCCGCACTACCACAGTTTTAACGTAGCCGCACCGACGGCCATCCGGGGGCAGCGTCTCTCCGAGCGTCCTACGCAGATCCCACCTGGTGGCGCCAGTAGTCGCGGGGATCACCCCCCCCCCCACACACACACACACAAACACACCCTCGTGTTGTTATCATCACGTGACCACCATGGAGGCGGGGTGAGGGTCGGGCGAGTGTTCCGGACGAGAGGAGGGATACCAGGGGGACGCGCACCGCTCCGGAGTGGCCCTTCTGATCCGGAATTAGAGTAGTCGTCGTACTATGTTCTACCTGGTGAGGCACACTCTCCCAACACAGTCTCTGACAGCGCTGGTCATCACTCTCCGGCGCACTGACAGCGTGACCGACTGACCACTCTCCAGCCCGGGAGAGGTGTGGGTAGAGGGTCTTCTCCTTCTCGACTAAAGAGTGAATCTGCTAGGAGAGGAACACTGAGGGAAACATTTAGCAGGAGATATTGGGAATTCCAGAAAGTGCGCTGTGCAATGGACACGGGATTCTGCGTGAAAACTGTCCAGGTGTTGTACGTGTGTCGTGGTGGGGTTTAGTCGCGGGCAGTAAAATACGATGAGCAGCCATGCTGTGAATTTGACTTGCAGTGTAAATGAAACGGGCGCATGTTGTGGCTAATGCGCACATTCACGGAACTTACATGTGTCTAGAGAAGATACGTGCTGGTTCTAGACCGCACCGCGCTGCATATAGAGCAGTCTAGAGCTGTCAGCACGTGCTCTGCAGGGTCGTACATGGATGTAAAGCGCACAGAAACACGGATACGTCTGAGGGCGACCGCGGCCAGCTGCGGTGAGTCTGGAACCGTGTGCTTACTTCATCTTGTGGTGAGGAGTCTGACCTACGTGTAGAACGTGCGACACGTCAGGTACGTGTACGTGTGACTAGCAGCAGAGTCGCCGACTTACCCGAGTGCACCTCAAGACACCCCTCCAGCGACCACAGGCGACAGGCCTCACCGCCCACCTGTCCCCACCCCCGTGTTCACCCTCTCTCACCCCCGGACGGGCACCGCGGACCGCCCCCGACACAACCCGGGGTCCCTGTGACTCAAACCCGGCCACCGCAGTCTGTCCTACCCCCGACACAGGGTCCAATCATACCCACACTCAGCTCCACGGAGTCATACCCCCCGTCAGAGGGTCCAGTCCTACTCCCCTCCACACACACTCAGCTCCACAAAGGGCATCTCTGAGAACTACACACGGACTGGTCACGTCCCCTCCCGTATACACCCCTCTACGTCGCACAGGGGACCAGGAGACGTGGGTTTTTACGGATGTGAGCGTCACCTAGCGGGCAAGGCGATAACCGGCGGCGGGGGCGGGCGGTGGAGCGGGCGGGCGGGCGGGCGGGGGAGTGGGAGGAGCGTGGGGCGGGCAGGGGTCGTGCAGAGCGGGCTGACCCCGTGCTGGACAATAGTTATGGACTGACCAACGCCACTAGCATCAGACGCCGTAATCTCTCCGCCCCGGCTGCAAGCAAGCCAGACAGCAAGCGCAGGGCTTCCTCCGGTGTGCCAGCCGCCTTCCACCTACCAACCTCACCTGTCAGCCTCCAGGGCGCGGCCGCCATGTAACTGCCCTCCCGGCTGACCCTGGAGATAAGAGTTTACTACAGAGACGCTGGAGGAGGGCTGGGGCCTGTGACGGTGTCTGGCGTGCACCGACCCGCGCGTCGGACCGGGCTGAGGGCATCTTGAGTCCCACTGACGCCACCACCACTTCCTCCTACCTCGCGCACACCCACACAAGAAGCGAGGGAAAAGTGGGGGTCTTTTAAAACACAAGGAACTTACTGGCGTCGCCGCAGGATTTTCGGAGGAGTTCAACACTTGAGGTAGTGTCAGGGTGTCGCGGGTCATCGTTGTTAGACCCTCTTACACAGGAGTGGGATAATACCAGGGACGACACACTGCCGGACCGCAGGTGGACATCCCTCAGTTACCTGCCTACTCAGGTACACCTCTCCTGCTTCCGAAATTCTCCACACTACAGTGTAAGTACCCTCATCAATGAGGCTCATTAATTATCGATCAGATTTTAATCTCACCGATGTGTTGAGTTTTCTAACCGGTGCCCGCTCCGTGACGTGGGCCTCTGCTTATCACTGGATGCATTTGCAATTCTGATAGGACAGCGAGGCGGCGGCCGGGTAATGAGATTCGGATGAACCTTTTGATGTACCAGAGCGCCAGCACTATTGGCTACAATTATCCTGCTCCTCGTAATATTGCCAGACACGATTGACTTAGATAACAGCTTTATGTAATCTAGACTCGGCTGGCCCCGACTCCATATTGAAATCCTCAGCTCGCTCCCTGAGCCTATTCAAGGCCTCGCCTCTGTAATAGAAATTATACACCACAATACCTAATTGGAGATCTATATATAACATAGCGATACAGGCACATAACATAAACTGTATCCTCTCACAGGTGATTTTAAACGAGTTTTCTACTGTTGCAGGTATTATTTTTCGTATTGAGAAGAGGAACTGCTGATTTCAGATACTGCTGGGAAAGACAACTTTTTATGAAACTGCTGTAACTTTATGCGACTTTTAAGTCGTCGCACAGAAAACGGAAACTGAACCTGCTACGACTGTTTACGAGAAGAGAAGAGATCATTTTGATAGAAGAACGAATTGAATGGGACTTGGCCAAAGAGAGTGGCCTTGTGAGTGCCTTGAAGTGAAGGAGGTGTGATTTAATCACTGCTTTGCTACCAATCCGACCGTGTATTTTTTCCTAACGTACTCTAGATTTCTGAACTGTGATTCCCGACTGGGTTCTGCTGAGAAGACTGAGGAGGGGCGTGAATTCTCCGCCTGGAGGTACTTGTTGTGGTCAAGAGGAGTGGAGACGGGGTTTCCCCGCTGTTCTCACACCCGTCCGGCTTCTAGGAATAGAGCTGTGAACACGACCCCACCACAACCAAACAACTCCGAGGCTGTACTTTGTGTTGGGCATCTGAGGACCGGACGAGATTCGGGCAGCGTCTCAACCCGCTGAGAGAGCGCGTCTCACGGCGTGCGCGCGCAGCACAGCGCGTCCCCGATGATGGAATCTCCGAGCCCGCGTCCGGGCCCCCCGGCGTCGGGCGGCGCGCGCACCCTGCCCGCCGCCGCCATGACGGCCGCCGACCTGAGCCCCGCGCTCGGCGGCCGGCCGTCCGTGGCCGTCAGCGTGCCCTCGTCGACGTCGGCGCTCGCCTCCTCCATGGTGATGGCCACCTCCCCTGGAGGCACGCCTTCCGGGTCGTCGCCTTTCCCGACAATGGCGGCCGGCGCACTTCCGGCGTTGAACATGATGATGCAGCAGCCGGCGGACGCCATGAGCATGTACGCCATGTGGGGTGAGTAACTCGAGCTTGTCTTTGACTCCGCTAGCAGCAGCAGCCCCTCCGCCGTGTCGGAGGAGCACCCGGAGGCGGGCTTCCCCCGTCCTCCGCGTCATCACGCCGAGAGGGAATCCCCTCCGACTGTTACTACTACTACTACTACTACTACTACAGGTATACGTGGCTACAGTCGGCTGTAGCGACGGGGTGTCCTAACACTGGCACGTATGCAGGTGGTCGTAAAATGTATACAAGGACATTAACGTGTTGTATTTTAACGGAAGTGAAGATGTGATTTGGAGAGTCGCGTTTGGGTGTGGGTTGGCTTTGTGAGTGGGTAGCGGGGATTAAGACTAAGTCCACTTTCATTGACAATACAAGTTTTATTGTTATTACATGTATTTCCATTTTTCTTTAGACCGTACGGCGGCTATCAGTCGGTATTTCTGTACCTCACGATTGGAAGATTTGCCCATTTTGTTTCACCTTTATTTTTACAATTATCTACAGGCGTATGTTCTCTTTTCTACATAACCTGTTATTTGCTATAACAATGTGTGGAATTTATAAAAGGCAGCAAGTTATACGACATTATAAATGTATATGTCCTTATCATTAATACGCTGTCACTTAAGTAAATGGATCGACATGATACCTTGATAGTTCTAGAGTATTGTCCGATGGCCCAGTGACAATAATCATAAATGACATTCCTAGTTAGACGGCGGAATTATAGAAATACTGGCCGTGGTCGTTCAGTGAAGGGTCACCAACTCACCTGAACACAGAGCCACCTTCTCTGCTATTTGTAGTACGGAAAGAATGCACACGAATAGGTGCTAATTAGGTTGGTCAACGAAATGAAACAGGGTCATGTGTGTCATAAGAAAGAAAAAAGAAGGAATGAAAAAATCTGAAGTAAAGGGAATGTGCGCTGATTGAATTACTATTTAGTATTTGAC
Organism: Alentia gelatinosa; assembly: GCA_950022655.1. NCBI lineage: Eukaryota > Metazoa > Annelida > Polychaeta > Phyllodocida > Polynoidae > Alentia > Alentia gelatinosa. The sequence goes on from OX465592.1 coordinate 24,406,257, forward strand.
CGGAGATCTTTGCGTTGAAGGCCTACATAATGCAGAAATAGTTAAATAGATATGAGAAAACTGAAAATCAAATATGTCCATGCGGACCAACGCCAAGTGACTATAATAGAAAATAAATACACAAGAATTGTCTAGCTGATAACGAGGTAGGTGTGTGGTACTTTGAGAACTTATGGTATATTCCATGCAGGTAGACTATCGGGAGAGTCAACCAGCGCCACTTACATAATGCCCAATAGGTGGCGCTAATTAGAGGTGTGTAGATTCAGGTGTGTGAGGGATGGTTCCAGACGGTCGACGAGGAGACATTCTACACCACAGCCCTGTGTCCTGCAAACAATGTCTGTATCTCACCCCTGGTACTTTTTCCTCAGGGACTTAACATTGGGAACTCGTACTCAGCACTAATGGAGTATTGGGAAAAAGACGCAACGGGGATAATCTCACAAACGTTGACCAATGAGACAGTGACAGGGGTGAGATAAAATCTGAACCGCACTCGATCTAGAGCCACTAACAATACGCCATTTGTTTAGTTTGCTATGTTAGATCACTGATAGCTTACCAGATTTGTCTGAACTCATAAAGAGACACCCGCTGAACATTTCTTTTTGAATAAATCTAATGATTCTCAGGCACCACCCGGTCACAATCACGAGAACCCTTTGCTGGAGCAGGTGGAAGATAGGTGCTAGACACCTTACCTGAGCTCCAGGATAAATAAAAACTTAAAAAAGAAATAAAAAACCACACCATCGGCCAGTCGCCCGTAGATATAACACCAGTCATATACCAGTAGATATAACAGTCCCTCTTCACCGTCACCAGTAAATATGTTTGTTATACGCGGTTTTTATTACCCCTATTTACCCCCGCGATATTCATCCGCGACAACAGCGCCCAGGGCATGTTCCCCCGAATAATTCTGAATTATCTCGTCATTGAGGCGGCGTTTTTCTGCCCGCCGCCCGTCGCCGCTGAAGGGGGCGCTTGGCCTCTGACCTGCGCCCATTGACTGCGGGCTTGTGCGAGCCTCGATATGAGAGCCTCCCGTCGTGTCAATTGGCCATATTTTTATTGTGGGTCGGAGGAACGCGCGGCACCAGCCCGGGGCCCTGATACCCAGACGAGACCGGGACAGGGCCCGGACAGGATCCGGACAGGATCCGGACCAGACTCAGACGGGACCCGGACGGGACCCGGACGACAGCGTCGGTCCCGTCACAGTTGCCGGATGTGTGACCCCCGGCGGGCGGGGTGGCCGGGGTCAGGGCGTTAGTAACGGGGTGTGGCCACCCTCCGACCCCGCCGAACCGGGGCAGGGGGCGCCGGGATGTGGACCACAGGTCGGGGGCTCGGACTCTAGGGGTATGTCTTGTTGGCCTTGGGGAGCAAACGGGTTAATTTAAAATGGAGTGTAAGTTTGTGAACTCTAATTTACACTGCACGGGGTGTGTAAGGTGCAAACTAATGGTAAAATGATGCTAGTTGTTCGGTACAGGGGTCGTATACTGACATGAAGGAGGTCTGCGGTACGCATAGGGCATGGCCATTGTAGAATCCCTACTTATGGGGCCCATTATAGAAGTTGAGCTATGAGTTATGACTTGTAACACAAGGGAAATGAACTATGCGGCAATAACCAAGGAATAGTATAACAATAGAAGTATATGGAGATGTCGCAATTTTGGTGGTAGATGGACTCGTAGATTGTCCCCTTTATTGGACCCATTACAGTCACTTTGTCCATCAATATTGCAGTACGATCAACATAAATTATTCAGTCCTTTTAAGACCTTACACCGAACCCACAGAATGTGCTACAGTACATATTCTATGCTCGCATGATTTAACATATATATCCGGTATGTTATATACAAGTGTCCCAGTTATTCCAAATAATAAGCCAACGGAGCATTGTGTTGTGTAAGGTGACCACGCAGTAGGCTTTGAGCTGCTCCAATAAGCAGGGCGAGCAGGCAGAGGGCATATTGACTGATGAGTCAATGAGCCACGTTGACTCATTTTGAAATCAGGTCGTCGGCAACGTGCCGCTGATGACTTGCGCGCGCAGATTTCAGAGGTTCCGGGAGGAGATTTCCGGTTGATTCCGCGGTAAATGACCTGCGTGCGCTCATTGGTTGCTGGTGGTGCTAATTTAGGTCACATTTGGGGTTCAGATGTGGCGTCAGGGCCGTCATCTTTTTCGTATTTACATATTTGTGTTTCCAAGATTTACCTCGATTATTTGCCAGTTTTAATGACCCTGGATTATTCATTTCGGTTTCTCTTCTTTCACCATGTGCAGCGTGTCTGGCATTATCGATTCCTGCACATTGTAATTGCAGTCTTGTCAAATTAGCTCCATTGTGAATAAGACTGCAGTGTGTCAAGACAACTATGGGCTGGGTTGTAAAGCATCGTGAGGTTTTTAGAATATACAAGATAATTGTATAGTTTAAAGGTATTCCACAGTAAATCCAAGTATGTAACCACCACATCACCTTCGACTTCCAAGATATAATAATAAAATAAGAGATTGAACACGCATTTCAATTCAACATCTTTCTTGATAGTGTTGGCCTTTTATGCTCAATTATATGTTTAAAACATAATGATTTGCACCAATATATGCTGTTTTGAATGTTAGATTTTAGGCGTGCATTGGGAGAAAAGCTACCTCAATCTAACGACTGTACATAAGAGTTCGCCCCCCCTCCCCCTGTCTAGCCTGCTCACCCCTCACTGGCTCCCCCTGGGCCTCCTCGGAGTGGGTCCACTGGGGCTGACTAGACTGTTGACCATGCAGATGGTCTATTATGGGGTCGTTACGCAAATCCAGACATTTCCCATACTGTACGGCGGCCCGGCCGTCCCGCGTGTTTAGACGACTTATGTAAGACAGGCAGCGGGTCGGCTAACCTGCCAGCGCACCATATTGTCCACTTATAGGCCTGAATCGGCGTTACCGAGCAACCTATTCACCCCCAGCCCTGTCTCCATCCACCCGGGATCTCCTCCCACTACGGGTTGAAGCCAGGGACACTAGAGATAGACAGAAAGATGGGGGAGGGGTGTTCTACTACTAGAAGTCGTTCGTTTCTTCTAAGTCTGTGTAGTTTATGGTGAATCTAGTATATTATACACACATATGTGTATGTTGTTGTGCGTATATATCTGTGTATATACAGCTACAAACAACTTTGGTTCTTTTTAGATTCTCAAGAGCCTTTTGTCTAATACTCTATGATTGGAGATTTTTTTAAATGCCTACAGTCTCTCTACACAATATTTTAAATTACTTGATCGAATATGAGATGATCTGATGAAAGGTATGTGAGAAGATATTCTCCACTTCCTGCGAAATACGTACAAGTGCAATCCACTGCTCTCCCGGTCCTTGCCCCACCCCGACCCCACGACAGGAACTCATCTGGATTTACAACTCAGGTGGGCCCGTGTGACGTCACAGCGGATTAGAATTTTAACAGGCTTTCCCGTGGGAGATGCTACGAGGTTACACAAGGTATTAAGGCCGACCCTGGCCTGTATTGATGCAGATGAGTCTGTTTGCCACATAACTTTAAGGCTCAGACAGCTTTCGGCCGGCCTTATATCCTGTAAAGCGCTTGCAGATATTGATTGCTTTATATAACGCCGCATGCTGGATTATGCAGCGGGACAGTTATAATAATTACACGCGGTTAAGCACGTAGATGAGGCTTTCCAGACGTATCCGAACTCCCCTGTTATTATTCATAGTGCACTTGTCGGCTGGCAGTAATTGAGGATGGGTAGAAGTCCGCAGAATGTCTTGTATAAGAGTGGAGTTGAACGTAAACCTATCTACATTGATAGACGTGGGACCGGTTTAGTTTGCATAGAAACTCTACACCACGTTTCAGGTGGGCGACGAGTTCAGAGGCCGTCCACGGATTCCGACCTTCTCTGCTCCCCTATCACCCCCCTCCCCCTCATTAGTAGCTCCATCTCTTCTGATATATTTGTTATTCAGTTTTGTGAATATTATACAATAAATTAGCACTTCCATGAACTGCCGTGTTTTCGCATGACCACAGAAATATGAACAGAGAGTCATTATTAAGGTCTGTGTATAGGGGATATAGTTCCTACTCACCCAGGACACTACTTTCTCGCCCTAGGAAACGGGGAGATGTATTCAAGGTAATGGCTGTATTTCTTAATTTTCCCACCCTGATTAGTTGTTGATATACCAACCTAAAGTTAGCAACCTTTAGCATATGGCATCAAACTTCAACATATTTATTACGTTGATGTGCGATTTTGTTAGTGACACACACCTCTCAGCTTTTAATTACGTGTCCGTACTGCTCTCGATAAAATGTCATGAAATGGCTACACAGTCGGTTCACCAATTTCTAAACAGATCTACTTTCAAAGTTTGTTTGCACTCCTGATTTGATGACCATACATGGCAAACCGTGTCTCTGTAACAGTCTGTGCTGAGTACAGCAGCTGAGCTGGCAGGCGCTCCTGTGGCCACACTCCTCCTACAGATGTTGCTACCTGAATCAGGATACCTGAACTCACACCTCCTTCTCTCACGGCATCATAGCGTCTCCCGCCTCTGACAGCGATACGAATCAGTGGTCAGCCGAGCGTGATAACAAAAACACACACCGCTGACCAGCCTGGGTTTGCACCACGTGACCCGACATGGGCACTGCATGCTGCAGGCGGCACTCGTTTAGGCGCAGGTAGGCCTAACTTAGGTGCATGCCGTACATCTAGGACGGAAGATGCCGGTTTCTGGGCGTTGGATGCAGTGGAGTTGAGTGCATGTTGGGAACTGACCCCTCTTTTCTCTCCGTGCAAACTGAGTGCAAACATGGGAGTTCGTAAGATGCACTTAACATGGAAGATTGCAAGTTGCACTTAACATGGGGTTCTGTTATGTTGCACTTAGCATGAGACTTTTGGTATTTTGTCGCGTATGGGTCGGTCTTGACTGTATCTGATATGTCGTATTTCATCCCATATAGTATTGAATATCTGTGTATTTAGGGTGACACATATTTATGACTTGAAAGGTGACAAATATCTGTGTACTGAAGGTGACAAATATCCATGATTTAGGGTGATAAATAGTTTTGATTCAGGGTGACAACTTTCTGTGTACTAAGAATGACAAATATGTGTGTACTTAAGATATCAAATATTTGCCATAGTGATGGATATTTACATCCAAATGCTTAGACTGGCAATAACAATTAGAAATGCTTTGTAATTAACATGCCTTTTGTGCATGAACTACCTTAGAACATATTCTAGCGTATGGAGATAAGATTGATAAAATAGCGATAATTAAAGGCGATTTAATTTACCGGGCAAGAGCAGGACACCTTGCTCTGAGACCGTTAAAAATGTTAGAGGCCGCGACCACACGGAAGCGTTCTAGACGAATTAACTCCTTGAGATTAGGATATCTTCATAGAGGGGCAGCTGCTGGGTGGGGCTTTGAAGGCGCAGACCCGGAGATTAAAGCCATGACGTTAATCTGAGAGCCCCGTGCAGGGGGACGGGCTCGCTCCGTGATAAGCCTGGATTAACTTTCTCACGCGGCGCCTCTGAACTGACCCTCCCCCAAGAACAAGGTGTTAATAATGGACCACAGCCCCCTTTATCGCCCAACACCGAGTGTATGGTGATGGTTGCCGACTTTATTAACTATAAGTGAGAAAACATGCCAGAAACTAGTATCCATAGCTTAGTGGCTTCAGCCAGCTATGGCTATATTCATATTGAAGCACCCCCCCCCCCTCCATGTTGCCATTGATTTTTTGTCATCTCTTTATCTCGGTGCCTTCCTGTAGCCGCGGGGGTAAAACTTTCACATTTCTCATAGTCAGCACACCCAGGTAGATAACTCCAAGGTGGGTGTCCGACGCCCACAACTCATATGGTAAAGAAATACCGTGCGGTAAATCTAGATCTGGCAAATTAAATTTCAGTCGGTGTCGTCATGGTTGTCAACGTGTGACTTTAGGCTTTAAGGAGACTAAAAACAATCCACCATTTTAAGTCCACTCTATTCATTGCAGTTCCCATGACGTCACCCACCAGTTCCATCCATGACGACAGGTATTTGGAAAGGGAACTCAAAGACGCAGGTTTGTCACTTAAGAAGCGCTACCGCTTGACTTACTAAAAGCAGCATGGTTGTTGTGAGACGGAGACGTGACTGTTGTTTTTCCTGCAGCAGGGCGTTGTGTTATATCGCTAAGTTTGGTTCAGGGTGACTGACATTACTCATGCACTGTGTGGTGGTCAGGTGTTTGTGTTTGAATACTATGTGTAGAAGGTGTGATAGTAGTTAAGTAGAGGCAAGTGAATCACAGAGGGAACATGAATAGTGGAATGGTGGGGATTTTAATATGAGATTTTTTAAGGAATTTCCACAAACGGTAAGATAGCAAAAAGGTTAAAAATGATTTTATATAGGATACATATTGTAGTGAATTCAAGGTCCTTGATACATTACAATATTAAACATCAAACTCTGTCAATAACATCAAAGGTATTAGAGTAGATTCTATTCTGTCTGGTAACGCACAGCAAAATCCGTTAAAAATAATACTCAAAGAAATAAATGCCCTTCTAGCTGTTACAAGAAGCCTGTTTCCATGCGGAGGTCGAGGGAGACAAATGGCCTTCTTCTGTTTCAAACAAAGTACCACCCTCCCTGACTCCGAACAGCCAATCAGAGCGAAGAAGACGGACACATCCCAGAATGCCACAACAAAGACGGCGCAGACCGGAAGTGCAGGCGGCCACGTGACCGGTCAGTGAGTGGTCAGCGCGGGCCTTATGGTCAGTGAGTTCCGGTGGCGTATTAATCGCTGTAATCGGGAACATCTTGGTGCCAGGAGTCACAGGCCTGCATTCCTCACAGGCATGGGGGAGGGGAGGGGGTATAGTGACAGGCGGGGTGGACGGTTGGGAATGGGAGGTTGTTTTCTTGGGCTCTGATAGATAAGGAGACATATGGAAAGACATAACGGTATAACACATAATCACTTTAGTAACATGTATGTTTTCATTATGGAGAGTAGTAGAGGGAAACTGGTTATGGTTGAAAGAAGTTCAAAGTGACGAGGTGAAGATACTTTAAGTTACATACCATGGCTTTACAGTAGGTGCATAGTAATTAAGTAGTTGACCCCTTACTATAGACACTTCTTCCCACCATTAAAGGTGGATTGAACTTTCCGATAGACTCTCAGCACACACTGTGGCTGATACCAACATCTTTTCCACGTGTGTTAGATGTTTTTGAGGCAGCAAATTCCACATCACACATATCTTCACTTTTATTCCTGACCCCAAATGACATCCGTGTTACAAAATAACTTTAACCCATCCAACTTTTGGCAGTAAAGACAAAGCAGTTAATATAGGTGTATTTAGTGAATACATGTATGTAAAGAGCCCAGTGCTATCTATGTTACTAACAGCGGAGTTGGTAATAACCTACTAAATGATCACTACTCTGTTTTTGCCACAAGAAAAAAAATGCGTGAGATTAAGAACCCGGTTAGCTTTAAAGGCAGGACCTATAGAAATTATACCAGGAACAAGTTGAAAGATTTTCTGAGCAGGCAAGATTGGACAAACTTCTGGTCCAGCACTGACCCGACCTTTATGTGGCACACAGTCATGGGCCTTATCAACTCGTTTCTGGATGAATCTTGCCTGGTAAAACTTATGAAATTTGGAAAAGCGAAAAACCCGTGGATGACAGATGAGGTGATGTCTCTCATCAATGAAAAAAATAACCTGGTCAGGCGGTACAAATTAGCGGGTAAGGGCAACTTACTCACAACAATCAAGCAATTAGGCAGACAAATAAGGGATGAATTGCGGAAATGTAAATCGCAGTTCTTTGTAACCCTACTAGATCAATCGCGAGATAAACCTGCTGAATTTTGGCGAATTATTAATGAGCGCTTGCATGGTAAGAAAGAAACTGCAACTTGTAATCTGAATGATCCTAATACTGGCGAAGCGATACCAGGTGATACCATTGCTGATTATGTAAATAATTTTTTCGTTGGTGTAGGGCAATCAAATGGAGATCGAACAGAATTTGACACTAATTACTCGTAACCAAGAAAATGCAGCAGATGATCCCGTAAGTGAGGAACTGACTACTGATTAATCGGAAATTCTAGAGATCTTAAGTAATATTAGCATTCATAAATCCTCGGGTATTTGGGATATATCAGCAAGGGTAATGCGCGATGCGATGCAGATCCTTGTGGATGACTTCAAACTTATTTTTAATTGCTCCATGCTAAAGGCGCAAGGTGCGGAACTCCTGGAAAATTGGTCAAGTAACCCCTATACCCAAGTCCGGAGACAATACAGATATCAACAACTGGCGCCCAATATCCATTCTGGCAATGCCGGCTAAGGTCTTAGAAAAGATTTTTCATAAGCGGTTATATAGTTTTGTAGATACAAGAGGCCTTCTCTATGACAATCAATACGGGTTTCGACCAGAGCGAGGGACTGCAGACGCACTTTATATTGTCACCAATGACCTGTATAGGGCTCGAGATCGAGCGCAAGTAACAGCCGCATGCTTCTTTGACCTCCGTAAGGCCTTTGACTGTGTGCCACACCACCTTCTCTTAGCTAAACTAAAATTTTTCTATAATCTACCGAAATTACATCTTAACTGGATAGATAACTACCGCAGTCAAATAACCAAAGTAAATGGATATCTTTCAGAAAATAAGTCAGTAACCTATGGAGTCCCGCAGGGGTCAGTGCTGGGCCCATTACTTTTTATTTTGTATATCAATGACCTGTGTACTGATGTGGAGTCCTGTAAATGCATTCAATATGCAGATGATCTTATCATGTATTCTTCTTCGGTTAACGATAAACAAGCTGCCGAACATCTGCAATTGGGGATAACACATGTATCCAAATGGTGTAATGAGAATGGAATGACCTTGAATCTCAAAAAGACCATGACTTGTTGGTTTGGTACAAAACCCAGACTGAAAAGTCTAAGCGACCCAAAACTGGACTGCAGGGGAATCACGCTACCCCACTGTAATACCTATACCATAGGTACTTAGGTGTCCAACTTGACTCGGCTCTAAGTCTCCAGGCGCATATGAAACTTATAAGAAAGAATACCAATGCTAGAATCTTTAAATTGGCTAAAATAAGAAACAAGTTAACATATGAGGCAGCCAGGCTGGTCTATTTGTGTACCATCCGACCAGTCATGGAATATGCCTGTTTTTTGTATGATGGTGCCAGCGACCTAGATATAACCAAGCTGCAATGTCTGCAAAATAGGGGTATAAGAATCATACTAAGAAAACAAACAAGAGATATGAGTGTAAGGTAACTACATCAGGTGAGTAAAATAGAGTTGCTCAAACATAGAAGAGATCTACAACTCTTAAGTTTACTATATAAAAGATCTAAAGATGAAGGGAACCTAGATACAACTGTTCATGGGACACGCAGCGATGATAAAGTAAGATTCCAACAATTTCGATTTAAGAACAATGGATATAAGAAGAGTCCCAGTTATAGAGGAGAAACACTATGGAACAGGTTAGGTCTGGACACAGAATTAGCCACTACAAAAAGCACCTTCAAAAGGTTAGCAGAGGCTGCGGTGATTAACATGAATCTATGAACTATCATTGACGTTGATAATAGTGGACTGTACAAATGTCTGCTGGCTAATGAACACTATGCTGTGTAGGACTCATTATCATCACCATAATTTACTAAAACTTATTTACTTCATTATTACTTTATATGTATATGTATGATAACATGTTTCTCTTATGTACTGATTCATGGAAGACCTGCCCCCGGCAGAATGAATAAAGACCTTTAAAAAAAAAATTCCCTCTGAGATCGTGGGCGTGAAGAGACTCAGGTAGTCTTCGGAAAGAGAGATACTGTAGTTGTTCGTCATAAATACACGGTACAATTGTCAATTACATTATCCCGATGCTGAAGGTAGAGGGGTGATGTTACTGACAATTTTATTAGCTATTTGTCACGTAAAAGATTCTACAGTCAGCTTGTTTTGTATTATCATATACATTAAAATCATGAAATTCTACCTTCTATTTACGTCGATTGAATGGCTGTTCCCATACATCACACTGTGACGTACGGCCATAAATACGACGGGCGGAGATACGGCCACAGGTATATAATAATGCATCGGTTGTGATTAAACACGAATCAGTTCCCTGCTGGTTTTACGAGTTACACTAGGCCACATTGCGGTCCCCAAACACAGCGGGATTTATGCGTATTATGCATAACAATAAACAGCAGGACGACGAGGCCGTGTCGGCGGGCGGGGAGGGGCCCGGGGCCGTCCACACAGAGTGACCAGCTTTATTACCTCCTGTGTCGGTTTTCTCTCGACTTGAGCCGATTCTAGACCCCCCCCCCCTCACCACCCTCAACACACTGTCCCCTTGCCCTGCAGCTAGGACAGGTAGTTGGTGGAGGACACACCGCTGTCCCACCTATGTCAAACTGCTGTCACACCTCTGACACACTGCTGTCACATATTGGAAATACCGCTGGTTAACATTTACCCTGGTGCTGACACTCTTGTCACGCCAGATTTACTGCTGTCATAAGGCGTTTACGTTAATACCACATGACTGCCCTGTCACTGTCACACCCCCGTCGACTGTGATGCCTCTACCATCACGTCCTACACGGCCACCACCACTTCGCTAACTTGGCATATGTCTTGTATATATAGACTACAGCAACACAGATGGCAGCTTTCCATTTTTCATGGAAATCCATGCTTTCAATTTCAGTGTAAAAGATTATCAATTGAGCCTCATCCATACAAGTAAATAGTGCTTTGACAGTCCCCCCCCCAACAGGCCCTCAGCCCCACGCCGTTACCAGCCAGCATCAGGGTGTTTCTCTCAGGCAGCTTCCACACAAAAAAATATATGAAAAATATGTCTACATTTTTTCTGATTCCAACTGATATTCCTGCAGCAGGGAGTTACGTCCTCTATGGATGATGATTAAATCACACACAAAAACCATCACTGTAGGTGTGGATGTGGCTTTTGAGCACAAATAGAACAAGATATCTCCCCTCCGGTGGTATTAAGTGCGATCCTTAGATTCAGTTGGGGGATATAAACAATAATGGCTGTGGCTGTGTCAACTGGAGGTTAATGGTCGCTGACGGCTGTGGGGCAGCCCGGTGAAGGTCTGATCACTCGTGGCCGTGTTTCCGTGACCTCGCCGTCTCTGCTCGTCCTCATTACGGCCACACTTACGTCGCAGCTGCCGTAACCGCCGCGCGTCGATGTATAATGCGGACGTAACGCGGACGTATAAGGCACGCGTAACGCGGGCGTATAACGCGCGCGTAACGCCGCGGCCCGCAGTAGGCTGAGAGCCGTGCTCGGGTCCGCCGTGAGCCGCCGTGAGCCGCCGTGAGCCAGCCCTGGTTTTACGACGTGACCTCATGACCCGTAACCTGACCCCAGGTGTCAGTACCTACACATGTATCATGATCATATACCCATGACGTATATACTGTAAATACGCACCATGTCGACATGTAACATAAAAATACCATGTGGACCAGGTAATCCTCAATGGATCTAATCTGCATTGATGAAGGTACTCCAGTGTTTCTATCTAATATGGTCATGAATTGTGAAAGTAAACCAAATGAAGAGAGTCTAGTCCAGGTTCGTGTTACATGTTTTAGTGCTGATGGTAAAGCAATGCAGACTGGTGTTACATTGAAGTGTCGTTATATATCAAACACTCTGTTGTGAGTGAGGGTTGTCCGGCTGCTATGTTGTTGGGCCCCACCCCACTCCTGAATGTCAGCGCAGAGTAAGCCTGATCAGGTAGGCCAAGGGAAAGCACTCAATAGAAAAATTGGAGTCTTACAAAGTAAAGTTGACAATATGTTTTATGAAATAATAACAAGGAACTATTCTTTTACGTCGGGTAAGTGTTGACAAGATCAGGTGGTGAAACGGGACAGTTTGGCAGGTTTGTGTTTGTGACGTATTTAGAAAAAACGTAAATAATAATAAGTAAATCGTCAACATGATTATTTATAAAAGATATTTGAATCCCCCCATGATATAGTATTAACGTGGATCGACTCTGTATACCTCCGGGTATTACCCATGATGCACTGTGCCCAGGAATGACCACCAGGGGGCTCTGTGTGTCAGACGCAGGAGGAGACGCAGGAGGAGTCGTGGACAGACGCTGCCCTCCACCCAGCACTAAAGTAAAGGTCATCTCAAGGTCACCAGTATTATGTGTCTCCTGCAGTATGTAAGCCGCCGCAGTTCCCAGTAACCTCCGAGGGGCAGTGAGTCGGCTGAGTCATGAGAAAACGTAGCTCGCGGTGTTATCTGCGAGTTTACAATGAGAACTCTCTCTAATTCACACAGTATACGGTGGGGGATGGGATTATGTTGTTATCCACCTTATTGAAAGCTTACAACCCCGACTCCACTCCTCATGATCTATTACAATGTAATCAGTTCATGGATAATCTGTTATTTCAAAAGATACTGACACGACCAATCTCTTTCTTTAAATACCGACATGTTGACTACATAGGATCATGTATTCATTTGGTCTGTCCAACAACAAACATCACACCTATTTAATGAATTTCTAGTAAGATGTAACTACAGAAGACTTGAAATGAAAGTCTTGATAGAATGATCCGCATACAATAGATTCCATGTACAAACAAAGTGATCCATGAAATAAAGTTAAAAGGGTGGCTACTAATATTGGTTTTCGTCTGAGATATATCGTCACACAAGACATTCGCTCTACGAGAGAGGGGAGGGGAGGGTGGTGGGGATGGGTTGCTGACTCGATCCCTGCTCTGACCTCCGCCCCCGCCACCAGTCACTGCACTACAGATGGGGTTATCCTGAGTAGACTGACCCCCCCCCCCCCCTTCACCATCACTCTTCATACCTCAACTCCACTGAGGAATGTGGCAAGTGGCTTCCCCACGTAGACCCAGCGTAACGTCCCATGAGGAGTGATTGGAAGTGGATCCAAAAGATGATATTCTCCTATTAGAGACCATCCATTTGGTACGTTATCATTGAGTGAGGGGGGGGGGGGCATGCGGGGGGGGGGGGGTTAGGAGTAAGAAATTGTGTATACATCCATCCTTTTTAATCTTATACATACAGGGTGGTGAGGGCGGGTGGGAGTAAACTATTTTAGCATCTTTTTGATAGGTACTTTATGGATGACACCTGAGCAGTCCTTGATAAGATCCTACATATATGGTGAAGAAGAGCGAGGAAAAGTCAGAAAGAAAGTTTCTCGGACTTGCTTGGATCACGTGTGAGGTGACCAGCAGCGCCCCCGCCCGGCGACCGTGTCCACTCACACGCGGCCAGTATCTCCCCGTACCAGGGTCAGCCGGTGCTCCGGGGTCACTCGGTACAAAGCCTGCCCACGGGGGACGACGTAATTTTTCACCCTGGTGTCAGGGGTCCCTCCGGGGGTACGGCCCGGCCCCCTCCCTCCTCCACTCTTGACCACCCAGGACTGCGTGTGTGGTAGGCATGTTGGATGCGTCCTGTAAAGTGCAGGGTTTATATATAGGAGTAGACCTCTGTGTGTGTAGACGGGGAAACGAGCACCGTCTATGGCTGCCGAGCAGGAAGGAGAGGATTGGAGATTTGAGACATTATCCTCATATCTAAAGCTTCACATGCCCCTTTCTTTCAGGTGGAGAGCAATCTGAATGTCAACATGTTGCCTGCTCCTCGGGGCGTGGGCACGTGGATTTGACGCTGCTTTTAATAAGGACTTCCCGCCCGATACACGCCGGGGTTTCGGGGTTCGTCGCCCCCGGCGGTGTGTTTTTGGTTTATTAACTCCTCACAGAGTCAGTGACCTGGTCGCTACGCTCACTGTACATTAATTGACCTACGCCACTGACAAACACCCCGACGCGTGTCAAACCCCTCAGCAGAGTGTCCACAGGAATTATACACATTGGGAAATGGGGAGAAATGCGAGCGTGGGGTGAACAGAGGGGTGGGGGTCGGTACGGAGGGGTGAAAGGTGTACCCCTCGAGTCGATCACAACCCCATGGGTGGGTCTTAATGTGTCTGGCGACACAGGAAGGTTCCTCTGACTCCCCCCAGGGTTTGGGAGACGTCTAGTGACCACTGGGCTGGTCAGAGAGGGGCTGGTCAGAGAGGGGCTGGTAAGAGAGGGGCTGGTCAGAGAGGGGCTGGGGAGGGGTGAGGGGCCGTGGTCAGCTGACCAGTAATGCTTACTCCACATGTCACTTGGAGTCCCGACACACAGTCTGTGGATATAATAACAACTTAACCCTTCACCCTGCACGATCCCTCTAAAAAACTAAACCCCCTTCCACCGGTAGAAGGGGATGTCGATGACTAGAAATGCCTCACATGATGATGTTATATCACTCTGAACTTTCTTTAAAAGATACATTAGACTTTTAAAATCAGTATTAACTTGCCGAGACGAAGGGACTCCTGTGACCAAGAGGTGACAGGGTGCATTGCATGTCCGTGTGGGGTGGCTGGAGGGGGTGGGTGGGGAGGGAGAGGGTAGTTAGGAGGGGTTACACTGACCGGCCAGCTTGGGAGTACACCGGGAGAACGACAGGATCATTTACTTCACCTCTCGAGTCTCCAACGAGATCGTAGGTTAATGGCGACTGACGTGACCCAGAATCGATTTCACATTTACATTCGCTTCGCCAGAGGATCAGTTGCCATCTGAATACTGGAACTTAAACGAAGATATCTGAGAGTTACGGTATTCATTGTCATTGTAGAGAACTTGATTCGTTTGTAGCATAGACAACCTATAAATTAGCAAAGGAAATGAAGAAAATTCCTCAGCCTCTTGGTCGATAGATAAGCACAGAATGGATTACCACGATCACGC
The DNA here is from genome assembly GCA_950022655.1 of Alentia gelatinosa. Lineage (NCBI taxonomy): Eukaryota > Metazoa > Annelida > Polychaeta > Phyllodocida > Polynoidae > Alentia > Alentia gelatinosa. The sequence continues at coordinate 24,421,267 of OX465592.1, forward strand.
CCAGTTCGTCATGGGTCACACTCGCAGTATGTAGATGTAGATGTGGAGTCGGCACAGGGGAGGATGAGGTAGATCTCCACTGTCGAGGGCGGTTGAATGGGCCGCGGGTGGAGATGAACAGGTCACGGTGACCACTCTCCACCACCTGTCGCCCTCCTCCTGACCACATCAAGCTCCCTCACTGCGCCCTCCTTCCACATGCAGCTTCTCCAAGGGTTTCTCATATGGCTCCCCATGTGAATTATTTATAGTGGCTCCCATAATGACTTTCCCTGTGAATGTTTTAGTGGCTTCTCATATGGCTCCTAATGTGCGTTATTTCTAGTGGCTTCCCATATCGCTTCCCATATCGCTTCCCATGTGAATGTTTTATTGGCTTCCCATATGCCCGACAGTGTTGCTTCTCTAGTGGCTTCCCATATGGCTCCATATGTGTGTTATTTCTAGTGGCATCCCATATGGCTCCACATGTGTGTTTTTTCTAGTGGCTTCCGATATGACTCCCCATGTAAATGTTCTAGTGGCTTCCCAAATAGCTGACTAGGTTGGTTCTCTTGTGGCTTCCCATGTGGCTTCTCACGAGTCTCTTCTAGTGGCTTCCTCTCACATTACATACATTCAGACTTTCTGGTGGCCTCCTGGTGTACACAATTGTTTAGTAACTCGTCTGAAAACACCTGTAAAACTCGACCGCATGCGGCGAGCGTCTACACAGTGTGACAGCGCTGAGGGAACCCTTTTGGGACTGTGCTCGAGCTCTTCCTGGGTATGTGACTGTGGATCTCACACTGCCACTACACCCAGATTCCTGTCCGCACTAACTGGGCTGGACACTTTTATCAAAACGGAACCTTGACTTTCCTAATAAAACTCACCCCCTAATCATCGTTTTCTCTAATATCCGCTTCCACAGTTTGGCTAAGATATAGAGTTTGGGATACTGTAAGAGTAACTAATTCCTATCAATGAGAGACTAAGTGGAGGCTACACCTGGCCTGGACTCGGGCCGTCGCTGTGAGGGACCCGGCTACTTGCGGCGGGCGTCGTGTGACAGAGGGCGGCGGTGAGGCCCCCCGCCGCGCCCCGTGCCGTATTGGTCACTTGACCTTGTCGGATGCCCGCCCGGCGCCCAGCAGTGGCGCGTCTGCATGATGACCCCGACGGTGACCGGGGCGCCCCCGGGACCCGTCCGCGCCCCGCCCGGCCCGGCGCCCCACGCGGGGGCGGGCCCCGGGTAAGCGGGTGTAATATTGGGTGGTGACCTCTGCGCCCGCCGCCCTCACCCCGCACAATACTGACCGGACGGTGCTGCAGGGGGAACGGCCAGCGCCAGGTGAGGCACCGCGGGCGGGGTGAGGGGGTGTGGGAGGGAGGGGGGAGGGGGGAAGGACAGGGAAGATCAGGCCGCGGGGTGAGGAAGTGGTGGGGGGGGGGGGGGGGGGGTACTAGAGAACTCGCCCCAAAACAAAGTCGTCACGTATATTTCTTTTTTCCAATTTTTCATTCATCCTGGTATATACCCAGCTAGCATGTAGCATGACTTAACATGTAATAGGATAACTCGCCCCATTTTGGAGAATCCGTCCTGCAAAGTTGACCTGTATTTGCGTACTCTTAAACACTCTGAATTACCCCTTGTTTAATATATCAAAGATATGTCCATGATTACATTTAATCAATTTAATGTCAATGACCATTATATATGTATATATACATGTGTGTATGTGTATATATATTTATATGTTTATCAGGGTTAGGGTAAGGCAACGAGTATACTCGTTGGATTAAGTTAGAGTTAGGGTTGTATTGTACGACTACAGCGGGGTGAGGGCTTGGGTGAGGGCTGGGGTGAGACAGGTGAAGGGTGACTGGAACGTGAGGGGTGGAGATGTGGGGGTAGGTGATTAACCCCATCTCCTGCGTCCGGGATGATAACAGGGTGTCATCGCGGGGTGTTACAGTGGACCATTGAGCCGTGGGGTGATGTAGTAACCCCCAGTGTCAGTCAGGTCACTCACACATAAACAGACTCCATACACAGAGACATAGCCAAATCCCTTTGACATGAAAATAAGTCAGTGTCCGCTATAATTATTCATGCATATTATATGAAATATCGTACCAGAATTTCTTCCCATTTCATCTCAGAATTACCAAGACACATACCATTCAATTGTCCACGAAATTATTGATATTAACTATCTAAACCGAATGAATGAATTCAAAAACATTTATCTGAAATGAAATAACTGCCTTAGAATGTATTTGAAGACATGCCATATCAACACATTAAAAAGGCGACCCGTCGTCCACAGTGATGGTTATTTTAGTTCAGATCTTTAGATTCAAGCGGGAAATCGAGCGGGACGTCTTTAAATGAAAACCGACGTCCCAAACCACCTGGTTCTCAATTTGTGAGCAGACAACAACCGCAGGGAGACGCGACTGCGGTCCTGCTGTCAGGCCCGCAGTCAATGCGACCAGCAGGTAGACATTCTCCAACCGGAGGCCTTGCCCCATGCTTGTGCCTCTGCGCCAAGGGGCCTGTTTGAGATGTGTTTTACGGAAACAGAGTTTGCCATATATATATGATCAGTAGTTTAGCACTCGAAAAGGAAGGGTAAACAACTTTGAAAGTATATCTGATTAAAAATTGTAGAGCCATCGCATAACGTTCTATGCAGAGCAGTACGGACTTGCATGTACAAGTCCAAGAGCTCTGCATTTGCATCCCGTTTGATGATGTATAAAATGCTGCAGGCTGTGGCGTGGCGTTAGATGCAGCGGAGATTTGGTGTATTATTTTTGCACAGATATACTTCAGATATCGGGTGTTTTTACGCTCCCTAAAATGATACCCTGTCTTCATCCCTTACACCAACCTTATATATATCCTAATTCTTGAGTGCTCTGGGGGAGTATTTTGTGTTCTGTTTGTAAACGATAGATCTACAATACATCATTACTCACAACATATGTATGTATGTTACGTGACTGGGTTGTGACAGAGATGAGTAAGCGGCACGAGGCGTGGAGCGCGGCAGGTGGAGACGGTGGCGGCCGATCTTTGGTCACCTGTTTGCGAGGCCTGCGCTCTCTTTGTGCTCCACGTGGGAGGTGCCCTGAGGTGAGCGGGATCCAGGAGCCCGTCATCACGCGGGCACCGGGGCGTACCGCAGGAATCCCCGCCCGTCTGTCGCCCTCCGACGGCCATTATCTAACCGGACCCGCGGCCGTGGCTTCCGTCAAGCACCAGCTGCCGCCCTTCTCCGGTTCCCGGCTCTGTATGTTCCGCGGGCAAACTGCCCCTTACCCTGTATTATGTGTACACCCCCTGTAACCACACCCCCGCCCCGCCCTGCCCAATACCGTCCAAAACTTTCTCTTTACAATTATCAAACACTTAGGGCATTTCATTCTTCAATCCTAGGTCTGGTTAACTATATCTCTAGGTTGAGATGAAACTCAAAGCAGATCCTGTAGAACGCACTTGTGTATATGAGGCATGTAATCATATCACCGCCACCATAACGGTTTTTAGAGCGCCCAGAAGCGCGGTCGTATTGTGTGAAATCTATCGACCATAACGGCGAGGGGGTGAGAGGCAGGCAAGCGGTTGATATGAATATGTATAATCAGTGAGTGTTTTTTACATGTGCGTGTGCGGCCCTCAGCAGCGGGTGAAAACGCCACCTACCGGGGTCACGGAGTAACGCTGCTGTCGACCGCAGACCGGAAGTAGGGAATTCCCCGCCCTGACCCCCACCTGTTGGATCTGCCGGAACCCTCTGTGCGCATGCTCAAAGGCGGTGACCTTGCGGTGTGACCTTGACCCGGGTTGTTGTGGTTGTGGTCTGTCTTGATGTGGTGGGGTAGCGGCGGTCGTGCCTGGCTCCACCTCACGGTCATCAACAACACTAATCAACAACAAAGAAAATGTCCCGGACAAAAAACACAAGACTCAAAATCCGGTCTATCACAACATACTCCCAGGATTCGTTCATTTCTATGAGATGAATCTCGTAGATTCGATCACCACCCTTGTAGTATAAAACAAGCAAGAAAGGCTGAACTATGGGTTAGTCCCTAGATACCTTCAGGGTCCCCTGGGACGTCAAATAAACAAACATACCAAATCATGATTTGGGGTCGTTTTGAGTGAGTTTTTTCCCCATGAGTTGGGGGTGTACGTGGAGGTTATGCAAGAAAAATGGGAAACAGGGACTGAAGCCAGTCTCTTGGGTGGGGTCGGAGAGGGGCTGTGGTGTAGCGGCGGTTGGGGGGAGGGCCCGGTGACATGCTGCAGAGACACGTGTTGCCGGAGCATGGACGTGTCACGTGGTGCGAGGCGCTCAGCCGTGGACCGGAAACAGTCCCGGGAGTTCCCCTCGTCACAGCGTCCACCAGGTTCCAGCGAGCACGGACGAGGTCGATCAGGACCCGCTGACCTCTGTCAGGGTACTCCATGACCTTCACTTGACACTCATCGATGCCAATCAAGATGCCACCAAGACAGCTTTATCTCTCCTAGATTGTTACAATGGGTGTTCAGCACTCACATCGCGACTGGATCACTACTAATATAAATTAGATGGCAGTTACATTTAATGATTTTGCTTTTCCAAAGTCAATTTGAACAAATTGGAGACATATATCCTCCATTTCTTACCACAACTGGCATCCGTGGATATTAGGAGTACAACAGGTATTGAAGTCAAAGTCTGCTCATGATACCAATATCATGATATAATAACATCATGCATCTAATCTAAAGGTAGTATTTAAATCCTGAGCGAATCACTGCTTGGAGCATCCATATCCATTAGCATGCATCATGTCGTCCTAGCATGGACTGAGCATGTAATGAGGGTGTGTGGCTCACACAGCGACATGCGTCCTCATGCTGATAGGAAGCAGGCGGCGTACCAGAGGTGCATGTAGGAGTCGGCGGACGTGATCTGCCCCCGACCCCGCTGACCGCCGCTACCCCGCCAGGAGGCGCGGGGTCACACGCATGCGCCTCAGGTGTGACTCGGACAGATGTCCGCAGGCAGGTCACCAGGGGTCGCCACTGCTACCAGGTGTTACGGAAATGACGGCGGGCAAATTACATCGCGGCAGGAAACGTTGCCCCACGTCCCTCATCAAGTCCGTAGGGCGGGGGGGGGGGGGGGGGGGGGGGGCTCCTCTACCACAGGGATGACCAGGGGCACAAGGCCAACGTTATTGAACACACGTATATATGTATATAACCGAATACAAAAAACAAATATCTCTATGTATGTATAACCAAATATCAATATCTCTATATATGACCAAATACAAATATCAATATTTCTATATTTAACCAAATACAGATATCAGTCTCTCTCTATGAATAATTGAATACAAATTCCAATATTTCTCCATATATAACATTATGGCATTCATTAATTGAAGGTTCTTGTACCATATATCAGTACCTTTTCATGGAATTGATGGTAGACTGTACCGTTATTGTAACTCAGAAATCTCTACCCAGTCAAAATATTTTCAAGAGGGTTCCGGAGATATTGAACATTAACTGGAGTCCCTGCACCCCCGCCCCCGGTCAAGTGGATTGTACTACCTGGACAGATCGGAATGATCCCCCCCCCCCCGCCCCCATCAAGCACGGGGCGGTATTTTTTGCACCTATTGACTTGGCGGTTCCCCGCCCCCTGCACCCATCAGCTCACTTAACCTCTACCATCAGGGATGACCAGGGGCACAAGGCCAACGTTATTGAACACACTATATATGTATATAACCGAATACAAAAAACAAATATCTCTATGTATGTATAACCAAATATCAATATCTCTATATATGACCAAATACAAATATCAATATTTCTATATTTAACCAAATACAGATATCAGTCTCTCTCTATGAATAATTGAATACAAATTCCAATATTTCTCCATATATAACATTATGGCATTCATTAATTGAAGGTTCTTGTACCATATATCAGTACCTTTTCATGGAATTGATGGTAGACTGTACCGTTATTGTAACTCAGAAATCTCTACCCAGTCAAAATATTTTCAAGAGGGTTCCGGAGATATTGAACATTAACTGGAGTCCCTGCACCCCCGCCCCCGGTCAAGTGGATTGTACTACCTGGACAGATCGGAATGATCCCCCCCCCCCCGCCCCCATCAAGCACGGGGCGGTATTTTTTGCACCTATTGACTTGGCGGTTCCCCGCCCCCTGCACCCATCAGCTCACTTAACCTCTACCATCAGGGATGACCAGGGGCACAAGGCCAACGTTATTGAACACACTATATATGTATATAACCGAATACAAAAAACAAATATCTCTATGTATGTATAACCAAATATCAATATCTCTATATATGACCAAATACAAATATCAATATTTCTATATTTAACCAAATACAGATATCAGTCTCTCTCTATGAATAATTGAATACAAATTCCAATATCTCTCCATATATAACATTATGGCATTCATTAATTGAAGGTTCTTGTACCATATATCAGTACCTTTTCATGGAATTGATGGTAGACTGTACCGTTATTGTAACTCAGAAATCTCTACCCAGTCAAAATATTTTCAAGAGGGTTCCGGAGATATTGAACATTAACTGGAGTCCCTGCACCCCCGCCCCCGGTCAAGTGGATTGTACTACCTGGACAGATCGGAATGATCCCCCCCCCCCCCCCGCCCCCATCAAGCACGGGGCGGTATTTTTTGCACCTATTGACTTGGCGGTTCCCCGCCCCCTGCACCCATCAGCTCACTTAACCTCGAGGTTATTAGAGGTCACACAGAGGTCGTGGTGTCGGCCTGTTTCCGCTAGGTGGCGTTACGCCCCGATACGCCATGTGTTTAACGCGGTCGGCGCGGGGGTGAGGGGGGGGGGCGCCCCCGGAATTCTTTAGATAAATTTGTGTAATGGTGGGCGGGGTGTGTGATGGTGGTGGTGGGGTGTTGAGTGAAGGCTAGGGGTTGGCTGGGGTAACTTGGCCGTGCTGACCCTACAAGTGTCCGCAATGACCCCAGCAATAACTCAACATAATGGGACAGTTACGATCGTGTTGTAGGCTGCCTCTGTAATGGTCAGACCTCCACCAGGCTGACGTGAATGCTGGAATGAGAGGGGGGGGGGGAATTGTCTGCCCATGCTCCTGGTACCCCCCCCCCCCCCCCACACACACACATACTCGTGTTGACTGGTGGGAAGTAACACGTGGGAAAACAGCGGCTCCAAGCGGGCAAAATAGAGCACTAAATGCCGGATCGTGTCCAATAAAACGGAAGGGAGACAGACTTCCACGTCAATCCTTGTTTTGGGGTTTCCAGGAATGTGGAAAACCCCAACACACAACAGGCTCAGCTTGTGGGGCAGGCTGAGTAGAAACTTTATAAATAGTCCGACTCGCGTACTATGTGTGAGCACGTCGGGGGAGTCCTCACTGCAGTAGGGGAAGATTGATCAGAACATCGGAGTACTTATCTCAACCCTGGTGTCTTCTTCCCGTAGACTTAACATTGTGAACTCGTACTCAACGCCCGTGTAGTATTGTAAACAAACACTCATTTCGCGATGATGTCAAAAATAATAGTCAGTGATAGAGGTCAGATAAAAGCTGAACTGTACTCGATCCATAGCCCCTGAAAATACACAATTCATTTAGGTCTGCTAGGTAATCGCACACAGCTTTACCTTGTGAGATTACTCCACAACTAAAACTCACGGCATAGTTTTACTGGAAACAGACCGTAGACTTAATTAGGGGATTATGCCACAAATGTTAGCTAAATAGTCAATGTAAGGGGTGAGATAGATTCAGAAACCTATTCAAGTTTACGGTCAGAGCTCGATCTCATCTCCGATCATCATCTCGTTTGAATCGCTACTTATTTAATTCACGCAGTTTCGCCTTGTGAATTACTAAGCGATTCAAACTCGATAGGATGTGAGCTCTGACCCTTGTTTTTCATAGGTTTCCCCTACAGTAACACATTAGGATATTAAGTGTTTTGTTAGTCCACTGTTTTGCCTAAACTTTCAAAAGTAAACCTGAAATATCACAAAATTCAAACGCATGCTTAATTAATGAGGAAATTCTACCGACATCGAAATTACTCACAAGTCGACTCAACAACTGCCCCTTCAACCACTCAGAAGAGATGGGAACCAAAACAGGATTCATTGCCTCGAGTTACGACCAGAATCAATCTCCCGAATCAATAACAAGATGTGATTCATCGGGATGCGAAACACGACCATCACATCCTGGTGAGTGCGGAACCCGTGTAACCTCAACTCTCACATTATCCACACCCTCTGAGGGCACCTTTCATGGACTGACCTTTATGTACCCTCATTGATTGTCCTTCATTTAACCTTCAATAATTGAATACTGGGGGTACTAGCATTGTCCCTGATAGAAATGTGTAAAGATGAAGTGCGTGAATCAACAGTTTCCCACTCAGGTAAGGGAGTGTGAAGGTTGTGGTGGATAACAAGAGGCAATGGTAAGTCAGGCTGCAGATTCTAGACTAACTGGTGTAGGAAATCGTCCGCGTATTGCCAAGTGCGGCCTCTATATGCCATGTTGTAAGGATTAACTCCATACGAACACTACTGAGGATTATGATAAATGCCAAAAGTGCCAACATCTTGCTGACTTTGTATCAGCAAGATGTTGGTAGAGATAAGGCTGCCCACCTGCTCACTGACACCCCGCGCAGTGGCCGTTCACGCGGGGTCGTCAGGGCCGCTGATTACATGCAGACGCCACTTGAGATGTATGAGATAGACCGGTACAAGTTACGGCACTGGCGCCCTCCACACTGGGTTCCTGTGCTGTGACGTGGTGGGCACAGGCGGCTGAACCAAGCATTATCCCCTAGTGGCCTACTGCATCTTAGTATAGGACGATGACATTCACCACAGAGCAAACCGTGTAAGTCGGACTGGCACAATCGTATATAACTGCGACAAGAAAGTATGTTATATGTGTTGGTGATCTCTTGGGAAAAACTCTGTAAAATATTTGAGAAGTGCTATATTAATAAAGAAGGAAAGAGAGACAGGAAGAGAGATGGAGAAAGCGAAATAGAGATCTTGCTTGTGATGTGCTCAAGAAGAAATGTACATAGACAGATTAGTTTTGAATGCTGTAGACAATTTGATTGAAAAATTCTTGAAAGTATTTGTAACTGGGTTAGATTGCAAGAAATACGCTATATCTTTTCATGTTTCTGTGAAGCAGCCATTAATACAAAATATCAACTGGTTTCAGGTACTAGTAGCCGTATTTTCCGATGAGTTGGCGCGTACATTACAGTGATAACTGATATTGCCTAGTCAACTCCGAGAATGCCTATTATAAGTATCTGAAACCAGTTGATAGTGTACATGTATTTGTCATTAAGCATTGCAAATTTAAATTATCAAAAAAAGACAAATGACACCCGATTCCCTTGCTCTATGTAGGCCGGAGATTACGACCACCCGTAATCTCCGGCCGATCTTACACATTCCCTATAGGTTTACTATGGAGACTTCGTATTAGGTGGATAATAAACAGAAGTAGAGGAGGAGAGGAGGGGGTATAAGGTGGCGGTTAGTAAGTAACACTACAACGCGTGCGTAGCTTTCTAAACACATCCCCGGCGGAACATCCCCATTGCCCACTCCCCAAGTACTCAACTACTACTAAACATGCACGTTGTCCAAGTCTGACATTCACCATCTTAAAACCTTATTGTGGACCAAACAATCCCCTCAGCCCCAAGCAGTGTCCTCCCCCTCGCCATTATCCACACCCCCTATGCCGGACACAGCGACCAAAAAAAGCATCGGGGCGGGCAACCAGGGGATACTCTTTCCCCCGCGCCCAACAACCTTGTGCCTGTTAACCCCGAACGACCTTGGGGCACCCAAGGTCGCGACATTGTCGACCTTGAGGGTGAAGGTGAAGCGGAGGGTCACCGCTACCATTGACGGGCAGGGCGCGGCGGTAGTGACGGTTTGGTGGCTGTGCTGTGGAGGCGCGGTGTGCCGGGCGCTGGGGTCCCCCAGGTATGCGTGTTGCCTGCCAGCAGTGTGGCGCGTTGACCGCCGGTCAGCGAGGCCTCCACCTCCAGCCTCATCAACGGGCGCCAGGAGCACGGCGCACAAAGCACCTTTTCACCTGAGGCCCCGCGCACAGAATGGTCGTAGACAACAGCGACTCGCAGTTCAAGTGGGGAATGTGTGTATCGTTTATTCATAACCCGCCCCTAGCACTTCTCCTTTTGTGTTCCGTGAAATTCAATTTTTTAAAGCTAAAAGCGGGCACGATTTATCGTGTCATCCTAAGGTAAGCTTGGAAATAGATGTCAACGCAGTCCAAGATACTGAGCTGCCCGACTAAAGGTCAGTCAGTCGAGTGGGCAAGGCATAATTAAGATAACAAATAAAGTCAGCTACCTTTATGATATCTTACTTTTATATTTAGCATTAAATCACCGTGATAAATTGTCCATCAAGCATTTCATCTAAAGCTAGCCGGTTAGGTAAAGCAAAGTCATTCGAAGTTGTAATTTTCAGTCAAATACTACAGCTGGTATGAATTGAAAACGGGCATTTGTTGCCTTATGTGTTCTTAAAAACTTTTTCAGTTTTTCCTATTTCTTGTTGGTTTTAAGGAAAAAGTGTCATGGATATCTCTATTTGTTGCCTTATGCATCCCAGGATGAATGAAATGATAAAAAAATGATTAAATAATGATAGAGCAATCTTAACGATTATTGAGGGTGGGTCAGTTTTATATTCGTTCACGGTCTGTTTTATCTGCGATTCAGTGCATTCTGTGTCAAAAAGAAAAGGATTCCCCCTTGAAAAATATAAATAACCGAATGAATGAAAACACCAACAAATATATTATCATAAAGCATCTAGATTCTACATAGAAAGGGATGGTTCATCTGTGACCTGGCATATCTTTGTTTCCCAAAACTTAAACATCTGTCAAAAGAATATAAAATGAAAGCGAAATTAAATCATAAAAGTGTATGGTTATTCTTGATTTATTTCTGGGTTTTCGGCAGGCTGGGCAGGGAGGTGCTGATTGGGGGTGGAGTGGGGAGCTGGAAACCCTGGCCTTGAAGGTTCTGGCAGCTGTTCTGGTCAGAACAAAGACTGACCATCGCATGCTGACCACTGAAATAAGTAACACCTCGGTACCGTGCCGCACGCCCGCCCGGCCCCACACCCACTCGCCCCACACTCAAATTGGCCTCCAATTGACAATAATTAGTGGTCAACGGTATTGTCCGCTGACCGATAAGCACACATGGGCGGCTATTAAATTCTCCCCGCCACGACCATCCGAGCGCCTACTAAAAAACATTTTCCCTCGTGATCGGCGAAATTTGAAGGTGGTCATTTTGAGGTGGGAGGGGTGTGTGGGAGGCGTGTGGGGCGTGCGGGGAGCAGGGGGGAGGGGCCCCGACCATGCTCAGATTGTTTTCTGTGTTACAGGATAGTTCTGTTTGGGAGTTATGATAGACATTGGGGAAACCTGAGACGGTCTGTGGTTGTTTCGTTATTGAAAAGAACGCGTGTAAAAACAGGAGCCGTGACAGTGCGGCGCTCGGCCATCAATCTGATACCTGTAATTTTGTACACATCAGCTACTCCAAAATAAAGATTCATAATCCTGATAATCGCGAGCTGACAGACTAATATATCAGTCTTGACAACGTATCCATGATTTATATTTTCAAGATTTAATCAGAAAACACGTTTCTTTGCTGTAACTGGAGTTGCTAGTAGATCGGGGTTGACAAAAAGTCCATCAAGACTAGGGGAACCTTCAGTGTAAATTAACACGTCTTAGCATCTAGCTGGATCTAGATCATACGGCCTCCATCACATAATACTAAATGAATTAAATATCACGACTTGTCTTGTTTGCTTAAACAAATAGCTGAAATAGGACAATTCACAGTTGCCTGATTTAGATACTACATAATTGTGTAGCGTTACACTCTACTGTATTCTATGAAGGATTGAAGAAAATTACACGGGGTCCACAATGTGAAATCGAATATTTTAGAATTTTTATATATCATCTGTTATAATATTATTATGAAATCAATCTTGGGATCAAAAACCAGCAATTTGACCCGCATTTCTTAAGTTAGATGTGTTCTCGAACAGTTTGTGATAATCATATTCAATTATCGGGAAAAACACGTTCATTAATTTTCAACGTGAGTTTTCCTATATGCCTTTCACGTAGTTAAGGATCACCTGCTGAATTAATGATGAGATGAAGGATAGTGTCAGGACGCAATCATTGAGTGACATCTCGAGATGGATCTTCACAGGGAATAAAATGATAAAATAGTGACACTTTGATGGATGGCTGTTTCCATTTCTGCTCAGTGTTTGTGCGCGCATCCAGCTACTTGTACCGACCAATCAGCGAGACTTGAGCGAGACTTGAGCGAGCGTTGAGCTATAATTCAGCGACCATATGCCCGGACACGGCTCTCGCGTGAATCCCGTTCACAACATGCTCATCACCCCAAACTACAGCGAGCTCATATCTGCCTGAATCGCCATTGATAAATAATTCAGTCTGGGTTGAGTAAGTTTGATGGATTGGGGATCCCACAACAAAGCCATAGGAAAGGGAGGTTAGCATGTGCGTGGGCGTTCGTATATCTGTGATGTTTGGTGGGGTGCCCTTGACCACCTGACCCCAGCTTGACCTCAGTGCGTGCTTGTATAGGATCCAGTCCCGCAGATAAGATAAGCAGAGGGCCCAACCTAGTGGGCAATGTTTCCTAAACACTTTGCCTCGGCCACGCAGATGCTTGATGGGGCATCTGTCGTTGGAGGTCAGTGGGAGGTGCTTTCCAAGAAATGACTCAGCATTGCCGGCGATTCGTTAACCTCATTGGCTGAAAAAAAGCTCAATAGAGAATAGGAAACAAGGCCTTGTGTTGCGTGATAGGGGGTGGGGGAAGCACCCCCCAGCTTCCCCATCAGCCCGTAGGCTTTGTTGGCAGGGGGGTAGGCTACTCGGGAGCGCCGACCAATGAGAAGCCAGCAGTGGCGGCCTTGCATGGCTTGCCTCGCCAATCACATGCCATCAGAGTGATGCGCCCGCCTCCCGCCGGAGGGCGCGCCCGTCGGCCGAGATTACTGCGCTAAATTGGATCGCGGGATTTCGGCGACGACTCGCGGTCTCCGGGACAAAGGCGCGGATTCTGGGTCACCAACAATGAGCCTGGAAATGCGTCAGAGGCAGAGTGAGAGAGAGAGGGAGAGAGAGAGAGTGAGAGAGGGAGAGACCCGGGAAGCGGTAGATCGCCGCCGGGCCGCGCTTTGTCTCCGTCCACCTTCACAGTTGTCATATTTTATTGTCAGCCAGATGTATATGAAAAGAGACAGGCGTCATAGAGCCACATCCTATGTCTGAGTGAATAGAAGACACATTTGTTAGTGACACACGATATTAATGAACAGAAAAAACATACTGTTGTAGAAGGACATCTGCTTTTGGTTTGGTTTGTACTTTCAAGATTGGAAAGAAACGAAAGTTCTGCAAGCATTACATGGTCAACTTCCGTTCTTGTTTTTTGAATTTATTTCTATGCACGTGAGTTGAAATATACTAAAATAAGATGAAATATCACGCAACTCTCAACGATATGATGAAAATACAAAAAAAAAGATTTTCCCCAGTAATTCACACCGAATTAATGTTCAAGTTACAAATTAAGGTTCCCAGCACAGTAGAGGAAATAGTCTCCAATTATCATTTTTATATCTAAAAGTATATTAGAGAACCTTTATGCTCGAAAAAAGGCGAACACATGGAGCATGTCCGAAGCCTGAATGGAACTAAGACCATTTGAAATAACACATAATTTAAGAAGATTGCACCTCAGGCTTTCTAACTCGGCCATCTGATACGGGGGAGGGGAGGGGGGGGGGTATATATTAGATATGTCATCTCCCGACGACTGCCCGGTGTCAGGCACGTCCTTATATTGTGCCTTAATAGTGGATTAATTTGTTAAATCGTGAATACCGTGAAACCTGTCACTGGCAGGACCTGGATTATTTATTTCACAACTGTCTATGAGGCGTGTCGACTGCATGTTATACAAAAGAGTATCCGATAGATGACGATTGTAGTCTTTCACTCAGAGCTTTACATTTTTCCATGGAAGTACACGTTTCCATGTCCGATTTATGAAATTATTGCCCTTGTGTTAAAATAAAGATAATATCAATTGAGCCACATTGACAAAATATTACCCGAACTGATACCCATGCGAAATGCAGTAGTAAATATCTGCAAGATGGCTAGCTGGGTGTTCGTAAAGATAAAGAATTGCAAAGATGGATGGGTCTTCTCTCTCAGGAATGATAGTTTTCAGGGTATTTTAGGTTTGCGGTTGTTTTATCCATTAGCTCAACTAGATCGATTAACCCTTAAATATATTCGGTATTTCTCATGAATACATTTGGATCTAGTCAATATTACATGTAGTGACTTAGCTTTAGTACTCATTTCCCTGGTATACCGTCCGTATGGTATTTATTTTCTATATATTCGGATTTCTGTCAATATCATATACACATATTGGGTAGGGAGCCATGCGTCCTGTTATAGCCACTTATCAGTCTATCTGCCCGTAACGGACACTGTGAACGGAGTATCGCGAGGCATGATGCAGACAGCCACACACCTGCCGGACAAAGACCGAACCAACACGCCCCACGTGACTACCACACGTGACACATCAAATAGTTCCCATTGATAACTCCAGGTGTCACCCTGTATGATTAGATTTTGATCTGAAAGAAAAAGTATTGTTTCAAATACAATGTACTCTCGTTCGTTGCGAAGCCATTTCTTTTATTCATAAAATATATAGATAGAATGAATAGGAGTGTGTTCTGTCACAAAGCGGGATTTTCATCCCGTGGAAGCATTGTTTCAGCATTTTCTTCTGGTTTCAACTAGCAGGACCATAACTCATTCGGGAATTTTGAAAAGATAGATATAAGTACTTATGATTGAATAGATGATACGGATAAGACCCCGATCATGGACCAGAACTCATTCATTTCACCGTTAAGGTTTTGACGAATTTCAGATGATTTTAATTCTTCATTTAGATATATTAAAATTGAAACCTTTCATGTGCTCGATATGATTGTACTTTAAATGAGAAGGGGTGTGAATGTGTCTCCGTCACGATCCTAAAATAACACATAAACAAACTAGATACAATCGTAGCAGTTCGTACATTTGATTATTATTCCTTATTACCATTTGTGTAAAAAGGGAATGCAAATGAGCGACACGTGAGCACAAAGGCGGTGACGTCAGCAGTTTGTGTGCCCCGTGGTGCGGGTTGCTAAGGGGCAGCTGGGCTGAACACTGTCAGTTCTGACGGTCAGCGCGGGTTTCTCAAGGATTGCCAGGTGTGCAGTCACCGATGGATATGCGGATACGGCGTGAGCTGAGAGCTCTTCAGTTGTGCGTATCAGACGTAGTTTAGCACTCAGCTCAGGAATCCGCTCCGCACTTACTTCGTTTCTCTACGAATCCATATTCTTTTCATTCTCAGCTATCAGGGATAATTTTTTTCGAATTCCAAATACATTAACGGATATTTTTTCGTTTTACAGACACTTACACTAGGATTTTAGATTATGTTGACTATTTTGTCAGTTTGGAAATATTCTCTCTCGCCATCAATTTACAAGCTTGGATTGTTTCTCACAATGAAATGTTCCTATAATGAACAATTCTGGAATATTGTGGGTTTGTACTTGCCGAGACAAGTAAGAAAACAGTAGAAACTCTACAGTTAGCACAGAACTGGACCCCAATAGACCGAGGTGATACTAGCATATCAAGAGCTCTGACGTAGAATACCTAGATGTAGGCCCTACGCAGTAATCTTACAGTTCGTGTAAGGACAACTAGAAGTGAACATCTTGTTTAATTGAAACAGAAAGGGCACCGGGTGATTAAGTATGAAAAATGACCATTTACCGGGGAGTGAAGCTATGGGGTAAACTAACCCCCGAGATGCAGAACCTAGATTATACCGTTGAATTTAAGAAAGCAATAAATCGTATGGACCCTGATGATGGGTAATACCATAGTTGAGTCCAATAACACACGGCAGGACAGAGACATGAGTATTGGGATCTGTTGTGAAACAGGCGAACTATGAACTGTATCGCAAGCTGGAGGTAGTTTGCCTTATAACATTCAACTGTTATCTTGCTTATGATTTAGACATATGGGATGCTGAAACTGTGAATCCTCCAGTCACCAGTTATTGTGTCCAAATTCTGTTAACTATATGTGATGGACAATAACAAGTTGCCGTGAGGTTGCATTTGTAAGTAAAAACGGGCAGCGTGACATATCACCGTCAATCATGGACTATAGCCAAATATCTTCATCTTCTCTTCATTCTTTTTTTTTTTACCTGAACACAGTTATCTATAGCATAGTAATAATGTATTTTGGAAATAATGTTCAATTGGAAGTTTTCTTGAAAACAAGAGAAACTGAAATAAACTTTACCCAAGTCAGCATACAAAACCCTGAGCAACATGACAGTATGCATTGAGGTTCATAGAATAGCAATCAAAATGATCCGACTTAGGCGTGGCTGTCTTCGTGTCCAAAGTGGGTACATTGACAACCGCCCCCACCTTTCCCCCGCCCGTCCCCCGCCCATCCCCGCCCGTCCCTCGCTAGCACCCCGCTCGCACCCCGCCCATCCCCCGCCCGTCCCCCGCCCGCACCCTGCCCGTCCCCCGCCCATCCCCCGCCCATCCCCCGCCCATCCCCCGCCCATCCCCCGCCCACACCCCGCCCATCTCCCGCCCGTCCCCCGCCCACACCCCGCCCATCTCCCGCCCGCACCCCGCCCATCTCCCGCCCGTCCCCCGCCCGCACCCCGCCCATCTCCCGCCCATCCCCCGCCCGCACCCCGACCATCTCCCACCCATCCCCCGCCCGCACCCCGCTCGCACCCCGCCCGCACCCCGCCCATCTCCCGCCCATCTCCCGCCCATCTCCCGCCCGTCCCCCGCCCGCACCCCGCCCATCTCCCGCCCATCTCCCGCCCGTCCCCCGCCCGCACCCCGCCCATCTCCCGCCCATCCCCCGCCCGCACCCCGCCCATGTCCCACCCATCCCCCGCCCGCACCCCGCCCATCTCCCGCCCATCTCCCGCCCATCCCCCGCCCATCTCCCGGCCGTCCCCCGCCCATCTCCCGCCCGTCCCCCGCCCGAACCCCGCCCGAACCCCGCCCGAACCCCGCCCGCCCCGTCAGAAGAATGCCAGTGACGGTCATCCTCGTCCGCCTTACGACTTCCTACAATCACTGAGTCTTGCGTGCAAACACATAAATCAGCGCCGCCACTCAGCAGAGAACAGGACGCGACTGGGGGGAGACGGGGCACCAAGTGTGCGCCACAAAAAGAAAGCGTTTAAGTCGCCACCTTTATGGCCGTTTGATGAGACGGTCGAGTGAAACGCTTGTTGCTGGATATACGCCGTGCTTTCTGGAGCTTCGGTAACCGGCCTGAAGGGGGAGCCAGCGCCTAGGGCAGGGCTGGACGAATGGCAGAGACCATCACAGTGCAGATGTACACCTTGATACTCAGGTAGAGCTCGTTAGACCTACATGTCAGTGCATTACACAAGGTCGATATCTTGCGTAGGTATGTTCATCATTTGTGGATGGGCGTGGAATTAAAAAAAAATGTGTATGGGTAAGATTTCTACCTAAATTTATGTCATAGATTCGATCACCACCCTTGTGGTGTAAAAGAACCTTGAGAAAGTCTGGTAAGGACATGCAATGGTCCACTGGGCGTTAAATCAAACAAACAAATCTTAGAGAGTTCAGCTCAGGGCAAAATAATGAATATATAAATAATCAAACCACGTTTTGATAACGTAGTGTTACAGTATTAGTGCAATTCTCGTTGGGGGGAATTGATCTGGGACGAACTGAAAATAATCACTTAATTCTCGCAATGAATTTTAGAAACCTGCTCCAGTTGTACCATAAAAACGATCGGGAACCTCGATTGCCCGGAGGAGGGAGGGGGTGTAGCTGGTGTGTGTGGGGTGCAGGACGGAGGAGGAGGAGGCAGGAGGGGGTGGTCAAGGCTGCAGCAGGCCCTGTGACAATGAGGACGGTTAGTCATCATGAAGGGCATATTGACCTATGTTGGGCATGGTTACTGCTTCACTCAATCACCCTCCGGACGGCCACACCGGGCGGAGCGGGCGGGCAGTCCCCGCCTCTCTCCAGTCAACTGTTACTCGTTTGTTTGTCACCACATGGTCTGTCAAATTCTGTACAAGTGATCAACCACAAAAACAAAAAACTCTTCTCTGAAATCAATTTTGACACAACCTTGCAAAATATTTGGTATGCGGAGTGTCTGAATTGTACCATTGCATGTCTAGAAATACTCATCCAAAGCGAATTGCATTTATTGGTTAAGCCATTTAACTTCTTGGAAAGGAAATGTATTGAAAATGAAAAAAAAGAGAGAAGGAATTTGATCTAAGGATGAATAATAATGGCAATAATGCAAGATTTATTGAGGTATCATTGGATTCATCTATCGGTCATGTATGGAATTTTGTAGGGTACTTATTTATGTAG
Organism: Alentia gelatinosa; assembly: GCA_950022655.1. Classification (NCBI taxonomy): domain Eukaryota; kingdom Metazoa; phylum Annelida; class Polychaeta; order Phyllodocida; family Polynoidae; genus Alentia; species Alentia gelatinosa. The sequence continues at coordinate 24,439,995 of OX465592.1, forward strand.
AAAGAAGTGTCGCGTCATCAAATTTGATGTTTGTTTGGTGTTTGTGTGGTTTGGTCTCTGTGATAAATAGGTCACATCGGTCAAAGGTCACGCTGGGAGTTGGTATGTTTACATGCATTGCCCGCGGGCTTTCAGCGCCCGGGTCGTAACAAGTGGTAAAATATGTCGTCAGAGTGGGAGACCCCGAGCCCGCCATGAAACGCACCCACCGCGTCCCGCGTACAAATGTCGTCTGCTACTTCTATCTACGATCCATTATAGACACATATTGTGAGAAATGGATACAGGTTAATGCGGAAAAGAAGGGGAACTTTGGGCCAAGGCGTGGTAATCACATTCTCCAAGCAGTGATTCTGCACCTTGCCTGGTCTCTGCATAAACCTGCCTGTTTTGGGGCAAAATCAAGATCTACCCCATCCGCCAGTTTTTCTTATATCCTAATTTTTGAGTAAATTAAAGAAGGATTTTTCGAGAGAGAGATATGCACGTATTGCAGGGGAAATATTATATACACTTCTTCGCGTTGTACGAGGTGTGGAATCCTGTGTCTATGACTACTTTTTGAGTGGAAAACACCTCATGTGTTGCAGGGTTCTGTTTTGTCAACAAGGCCCATGTGCTTGTTCGAAGTGGCAATCCCATCAGTTGTGGATGCACGCTACACTAGGTTAAAGCAAGATGTGCTGGGAGAGTGTGTAGAAATGGCTGCGTTCAGCTGGAGCTGGTTGCCGGCATTAACCCCGTCATATGTCGTCTGTTCCGTGTTGACTTTTGGCAGACGACATTCCAAAGCGCGGCAAGTCGTGAACTGAAGCTGATCTTCGCGGGTCACCTGAGGGTCACTCTCAAGTGCACATTGACGTGCCACCCTCCTCAGCTTATACAGTAAATTTCCTGTTTTTAGAATTAAAATTCCTCGATCAAACCCATCTCACTTCACCCAGAGACAAGCTAAATTTACTTCAGACTAGTGTTAAGAATCTTACAGAGCATATTAGCATGACTATTCAGGCTCTCGCCATAGATACCCTGCCCAGACACTGCGGTAGCCATTGGTTTGGGGATACTCACCTGTGTAACTTGGTGGTCAAAGCTCACCTGGTGATAGCAGCGCGTCTACTGGTTACGTCAGTACGCCTCACGTGTTGTGTCACGTGTCGTGTTCTGACGTGCGCCATGCTCAGGGCCTAGTTCCGTAATAAGCCACTAGGGGTCACGACCGGCGGGAAGCCTCGATTTATTGGAGGTTACGAGCACTCGGGTTTCGCGCGATAATCGGAGAGATCGACATGATCCAAAACCGTATACTCAAGCACAGAGGTCTGCTATTAACCCACGTAATAACAAATGATATTAGTCTTTCTCCGGTGAGATTATATCTATAATCACCATACCAATGGAGAATGGGGTCCTAAGATATCACGATTATTTCCTAGAATATGATGGGCATCTAGTCTCCTTAGCGAATAGAGAAAATGGCAAATTGTTACCTGTTAGGGGTAATATATAAACTGAAAGTGTTTTTTGATGAGGCATTTGGCCCGAGTTGGATGGATGATGTCCCAATAGTACCTGCTATCTGATTAGAACATGGGACCTTCCACTGCAAACTTCTGATCGGTTACCAGAGAACTGTAACCGCCCCGTAATGTAAAAAGCCATAAATGTCATAAAAAGCTCAGTTCCACCTGCCGACTTTTGGCCTCCGATAAAGTTGTCGGGCACCACCGACGGATTTTAAGAACAATATTTTCCTCAGAAATTGCTAAGTGACAACATAAAATAAAAGGTACGAGACTGATCTATGTTCAGCTTTTGCATATTTTGTGACACCACTTCCCGACGAAATTGTTGCCGTTCAATTCAACGGGGTTTGATTTTTTTTTGGAATTATCAGATCAACAAGAAGTGTCAAAAGTCGGTCGGCATGTGGAAACAAATCATCAAACATCGATAAAAAATCGCCGATCTTTGGCTCGGACTTCTATCGCTCGCACCATCTATATTTGCATATCAGAAGGAGTGCTTCCTCAAACTGGAGACACACCAAGCGAGTAACGGCAGCGATCTCCAGAATCGCCAACAGAAATTGACGACTGTCGTGTATATGTGATATTATTTTATAGAAATATCTCCCACCGCTAATTTAGCGTCTCTGAAGCAATAATCAGGTGAACTATGAAATAGCTCACACGCCATTTTGTGTTGGCGATTCTAGAGATCGCCGCGTTTCTCGCTTGGTGTGTCTCCGGCATAAAGATCGGCGATGGTTTTGTGGGCAGGTGGAACTCGGCCTGTACGGGGCGGGGGACATTGACGTATCGGCCGTACATTATTTATACACGCCATTCACGGTCGATCTCGGCAGTACGCACACAGTGTGGACGCACCTCGGACACATTCCACCTGTGTAGGTTAACGGCCAGCTATACGTGTCTGGCATGGTTAAAGAATACGATTATTTATTATTAGTCAGTTCTACTGCCGCTGCTATATCAATAAGGTTATTGAATGAGGAGAGTCTAACTTTCCCTGTAATATGTACGACAAACAACTCTACATAGATTGCAGCCCTACAGAGCATAGAGCGTGAAAACGTAGTTATTGGCCTTCCCATTACATCGGGTGCTACCTTGAAAATGAAAAAAAAAGATGTGTAGCAGGAGAAAATTAATTAAGGGATTTTATATTCTCATACATTTTTTTCCTTCAAAATCACAGATATGAAAAAGCTTTAAGAAAAAAAGACAAAATAGCAAATTGAAATTATGCCATTATGAAATGTGTTGATCTGTGGAATGGTATATATTTATTCGATAATGATAGAAGTACTTTGCTGGTTTTACGCAACCAGTGACAACGTATTACCTGCATGGCCGCATGACCTCCAGTGATTGGTTTAATTGCGATATAAGGAGGGAATCACTGATGATTCAGGTGCGCATCTCCGTGTGATATGTTCATGGTGGATGTGTTGTGCGTCTTCATAACCTCAACAACTCTGAGGAATATTTGAGTATTCTTCGCTGGAAAAGCTATGTCAGAAATCTTATGCACTTTATGAGTTGTAAGAGACATGTACGCTTGTTTTACTCAAAGGGATCCAAAGGTGGAAAACCTTACGAATATTTGCATCATTTGGTGCTTCAGAGATGCACAGATGAATGCCTACTCTGCTGAGTAACTGTCACAGAGGCAGGGCTATACGACGCCTGCCAGTGAATACAAGAATAAGAACCAAGCAGGCAGCGACATCTAGCAGATATTCTCCGCTTTCCAAGGCCAGTCTCTGATTGGTTAATTAGAGTGGCGGACGCTGGCCGCCTTTTGAATGGAGGGCGGAGGTATATATTCCCAAACAGGTGCAAAGAGTCGTTAGAGACTGAGAAACTCGACCCAGACTAATCCATTCTAATGAGTTGCCATTAGCAACGGTTGCCATAGCGACGAGGGTCGTCACGTCGGAGCCCCCACAAAGGCCCGGGTCCCTTGTGCGGGTCCTCGTCCTGGGTCCCTGGTCCGGGTCCCTGGTCCAACGTAATGGCGTCCTTGTGTACAAGTACACTTGTTCTCAGGAGACGCCAGGTAAAATGGCGGCCGGAACTCTGCCTGAGATAGCGTCACTTTTACGCCCCGGGTTATAGTTTGTTATTTCAGAGGCGATACGCCGCAGGGCTATGACTGGACACAGTCAAGGAGTATCGAAGTCTTTATCGCCCTCGTTGTAAATTCAAGCTGAGACTTGGAGAACCTGGAGATTCTCGGTGCACCTGCTACAATGTTCCCGGTTTGGGGTTTCTGCTTCTATTTTTTTTTCACGAAGAACATAACCCCAAAATGTTATCCCACAACGAATTGACCAAAACAGAGGTTGATTCAAACGGGGGAGAAAAATACAAACACCAAATACCAATGAATTCAAAATCTAAACTTCCTGGGGTAGAAACAACAGGTTCTTGATAATAATATTAGATTAGTTCTTAACCCATACTGTTGCTGAATCAGTCTTGATTTGTGATTTCTATACCTCAGTGGTGATTCAAATCTACCAATAAGGCCCGGTGCAGCCAATTGCCTTTCCTGCATATGAGGGAAGCGTGGCTGACCGATTGCTATATAAGAGAATCTTGAGGTTACAGGGAGTAGACAGCTGGGGCCCTGGGGGCATTCCTGATATACATTCAGTGCAACAGATGTGTCTGCTGCCGTCATGGGGCCGGTCTCTTTGAAGCAGCACTGCCCATAGGCCCGCCTCCATAGCAGGCCCGCCCAGAAAAAAGAGACCTGAGAGAAATTCAATAGAAAAAGGCGGGTGAGGCAATGGCAGTTGGATGAAAAGAAGGGGCGGGAAGTTGGCAGAGACTGCGTCATTTATCACTCCGTTGGACAATTCGTTATAATGACCTTCAAGGGGTCTGTGAGTGGAGGGATGGGTCAAGGCGGCAAGGGGAAGGGTCAAGGGTTAAGTGTAGGTAGAAAGCCCCAACGGACCCCTCTCCTGACCACACAAGCACGTATAAGGCCCGGGGTGTTACAATGGGGCGGGGGCCGACACAGGCAGCCCAAATGAGTGCTATATGGGTCTTGTGAAAGGAGGGCCACTCATCGGGGGCTTCGTTAAGGGAGGAGAGTTCGCACAGACAAAGTGTTCTGAACCCGGCCCTGAGATGAGAGTGGCAGGAGGACACGCGGGCACGCTACTCACCGCTCTCCAGATTACATTTGATTAGGATTCCCCTTCACCTTCATTTAGGAGGAATTCTGATTACGGAGTCTTATTGGGTAGAGATATATCAGATTTAGTTTGTGTCAATTTTCGGGTCCACTTACCTGCTTCTATGGTGTCCGGGTGGGTAGGATACAGGAGATGGGTGAATGTACCTGTCGGCTGGTGTCATTATAATATACACTCTAAAATCACAAAACTGTCTGTTGAGAGATCCTCGCACCTTAGGACTGCTTTATTAGATTATGAGTTGTATTTTGAAACTTAAACAATCCTCAAATATATAGAATAGAAATTACATTGATGATAAGGGAACGAAATCAAATACTTTGTTGCATTGCATTGTCCAGCCTTAGAAAGAAACATGCAACAGACTGAAGAGAATGGATTCCAGTTTACAATATGTTTGTTCTTCCAAGTATATTCCCTTGCATTCCCTCCAGTGCCCCTCCTGTCAGGTCATTGGCTGACATGCGATTGGGTGAGTATTGATGTCTGCTACAATCAAGCAGTCTTTACTATCTCGACATCACAGATTTACATACAGATTTACAAGTAATCGCTGTGGACCTGTGATAAGACTTTAAATATCTCCGCTTTGAAGTGTCACATCTCCATAAGTAAGCATCTGTAACTTATTGTTGTAGTTGTTGTCCTGTATTTTATTTTCTCGAAAAATCCATCAAAATGCAGAAACTGTACATCGATGATCCACATAGATGAAACTTGAACTACCCCGATGACCAGCATTACCTGCACTTCGCCAGTGGTCAAGCAGAGAAGGTCAAGGTGGACAGATGGACAGGGCCCCGTTGGTGTGACCATTATGGTACCTACATCAGGTAGGACGCCCATAAAACACCGGGGTGCCCGGTGTGGGGAGGGCGACCGGGGCCCGGCTGGGGGCGCGGGGTGCGGGGTAACCAGGGGTAACTGGGGACGGGGTTACAGATGGGGACCGCGTTATGCCGGATTCATGGAGAGTTGACGGTCAGTTAATAGTCTCTTCACGGTAACAGGTGGGAAAACTCACACCTGGGGATGTCGATATCATTGACCGTGTGTGTCTGGAGGGAACGGTTAGCGAGAGAATTAACGAGCGACACAGTATTCTGTATATTACAACCATTAACGACTGAATAAAGGCTGACTAGCGTGAGATCAATTTAAAAAAAAAATGAAATAAAATAAACATCTATGTGAAATATAGAGATGAACTGAATAGGAAAATGTTCTGCCACTAGAGAAATATTTCTTGATGCAGTCATAAACAGATATTGATGAGACACTATAAACTTCCGGTACAAATTAGTAACAACTAGTCCCGCTTCTGGTTACTAATGTGAGTGGAGGGGAGACTATATTCATTTCATTGGAGTTCAGATAGAATCTGTTTCTGTTTTGTGAAAGGTCATGGTCTTTATGTTACGAGTGGGTTTGATTCCGGCTTGTAATCCTCACCTTTGACCCTGACGCGCATCACCAGCACACAGCATCCCTTCCCAAACAGCGTCCACACTTAACCCTCAGACCCTGCTTAACCCCAGCAGATGCTGCTGACAAAAAAACCCACCAGAGGCAGTGAGTGGAGGTCAGGGGCGATATGCGGGGAGAGGGTGGAGGATGTGCTGTCAGTGTCAGCGCCCATCACGCCCGTCAACGGGCAGTGGGCAGCGGACAGTGGGCAGTGGGCAGTCAGCGGGCCTCCACCCCGCCCTGTCACCCGCGCCTGATTGCGGGGTCAAGAAGGCCGTAACCCCCAACACGGTCCAGGTAAGACAGGGTCACGCAGGGGTCAGGGGCCACGCCGCTTACACATACTTTCATCAACATCAATTTGCCCCGCCGGCCGCGCGTCTTCACCTGTAGGCTGACCGGTGGGCAGTCCGTGGCAGGTCTGTGGATGATACCCCCAGCTGTCGTCAGGCGATGACCGCCGCCCGCCCACCCCACGGCCCCCAGTTACCAGACAGGCCAGTTTTCCCATTTTCCAAAGAAAACCCTGTTTTCAGTTTAAGTTTATACGTTATGATTTTGCTTATGGAATACCAAGAGAGTGAATTGGGTGTCACTCCCACCAATTAATAGTGGTTCCCGCACACCCTAGCCCCATTTTTTCCTCCCTCAGTCTTTCTGAGGCAGTAAATTTCACATAACAAATATTTCCTCTTTTTTCAGGACCCCTACTAACAAGCCTGAGGTATCCACATTCAACTCTCCTGAATTTATGTATTTTAAGTCTAATTGAACAAATAAGACGTGAAACTACCCAAACAAACAGGCTCTACACTGTGTTCAGCGGCTCCCCTGTCTTATCCTTGTCTCAGGACAACTGTCTTTGGTTGACAGAAAGGCTGTACGAGTCTGAGCATAAAGACATAAAACATGTCCGATGATGCCTTGTAAGACAATCCTGAGAAAGATTGGTCTTGGAGGTGAATGGATGTAGTCATCACATACAATTGACTGATTGATCCAGGAATACCCGAATACCCGATCAGTTTTGGTAGATTCACTTTCGTTTGCTTCTCTTTTATAAAACTTTCTAATGTGTGCCAATCACTAAAACATTTTCTCAGGTCTGAGCTGAAAAGCAGTCGCTCTCTTGGTTTCTCCCTGTGAATACCCATCTTATGAACTTTATCCAAGTACTTCACATTTATACATAGGATGTAGCCTAAATTTCTTTCAAAATATATAGTAGGGATTTAGTGGAACAGGCTAAGTCATCCTTATTTTTGGTATAAAAAGGAAACACCACCACCAAACTCATACTGAATCAAGCAGTTGTGGAGAACCTCATTAAAAACACGGCACGTTGTAAATACCCGTTGACTAAAAATAAGGCAGATTTTGAACCTCATCTGTTGAATCTTGTTGCTCCCTTGAACCGCTACAACTTTCTGAAACCCCATCACAAACACACTTAATTTCCTCGCTCACACATTGACCCGCAGATTTGTACCAGGGGGAGATGCGACATTCCGGGGGCCCTCTCCTCCTCTTCACCCCCGGCTCGACCCCACCGCCACCTGTCGTCGGCGATCCGAGACAGGTCCGCGTCTCTTCTTTAAGGCCCCGGATGAAAAACTAGACAAATCCGCGGTAATTGGCCACCAGCGGGCGCTGCGGGCGGCGGGCGGCGCGTTACCGGCGGTTAGAGTGTCACCCCGCGCCGCCTCAATTTGAAATAGAGAGGTCGGGCGGAGAGGCGGGGGTTCAGGTGTTGTCGGGGTGTCGCGGAGGTCGGGGTGTTGTCAGGTTCCATGGGGCACTCTGACCCCCCTCAGACCGCGGGGGCAGATGTCAGCGCGTCGACATAAAGGGCGCGTGCGCGGGGCACAGCCTTATGAACCCGCGCTGCGGGGCCTCCAGCTTGTAGCGCACGGGGCTGTCGCCGGGAATAGTGACCCATGTGAAATCGGCGAGCGGCGAGCGAGGAGGGCGCCTTTCATGGGGGCTTTTAACCCCGTGACCTCTGCCCCAACCGCCACGCGTCGGGGCAAATATGATTTGATAAACTCGGCGGCGGCGGCGGCGGCGGCGGCGGGTTAACGGTGGTAGAAGGGGACGCGTCCGGCGGCGAGGGACACGTCGTTAAACCTAACGAATATATCCAATCTGACATGCAGAATGCCACAGGCTTCTCTCCTTTCTGCTGGCCATTCTGCCAATGTTTCTACTTCCCTCTCTTCCTCTCTCCCTCCCCATTCCCCTCTCTCTATCTGCCCGTTTACGTATTTCTCTCTCTCCCTGCGTAAAGATTGTTAACTCTGCCGGATGTCATTCAGTAGTTATTTGGCTCATATCAAGGCATTTTTGGGGTTGTAGTTATGTTTATTCTGGAGCCGTATTCCTGTGATAGACTTAGTCTGCTCTCAGTAGGCTCCAGGTTCAATATTGTGGAATCCTTCCTTTGCTCTTACTATGGTAGATACATGTATGTACAATGTATATGAGGAGATTCAGAACTGTAGTGAACCTCAACACCTACCTGTGTGATTGTGTCCAGTACATTACCATTACTAAATCAGCACCCTGCCATTCCTTTGAATTACATTTATTACCAGGCCATAAGTATATAACGATGAGTAATTGTTGGAAAACCTTTAAGAAAAGAAGGAGTAGCTTCCAGCGACCCTTGAAGTATCAAAACAATGTCCAACGCAAACAGAGACCAGCATCCAACAGGGCAAGTCTGGTTATTCACAAGGGAAGGCGTTTTTCAATGATTGTCCTGAGAAAAACGGATTTTTTTCTCTGGTTTTCGAGGGTAAATTCATATTTCTGGAATGGGTTCTCACGGAGTTGATGAGCGTTATGAGTGGTTAGAAGCGGGAGGGTGTTGGGGCAGTTGGTGCCGTTGTCTGGGGTATATAACACCCCCATGTCACCCTCGACAGATGTCAGGCCACTGCGTTGGATGGCCAGTGGGGGGTTCTGCCTTTTTACCCCCTCTGAAGTGGACACTCGGCAGGGAGGGGCGATAATTAGGGTGCTGGAGGGAGCCCCTTCAGAGGGAGACTTGCCCCTCCCTCCCTCCCTCCCTCCCTCCCTCCCTCCCTCCCTCCCTCCCTCTCTCTCTCCCTCTCTCCCTCCCTCTCTCCCTCCCTCCCTCCCTCCCTCCCTCCCTCCCTCCCACGCCTTGCAGACCTTCCTACCTAGCATTCTCCTCGTCCCTGCATCCGCCCATACTCCACCACGCCGCCCGCACGGCCAGCAGGAACAGCCAATAGCGCACGGCGACACAACTCCGCGTCCCCGCTACCATAGCAACCGGCCGAGGGGGAAAACAAATTTTCGAATAATTACAGCCCCACCACCCCCTCCTCCTCACCTCCTCAGAACGTTTCCCTCCCTTCATTGACGGGATATACGCAGAACAATGTTGAATCGTTACAATTGGGCGAGAAATACTTTCATGGTTTGATGGTTTATAGGGAGAGGAACAATCGGCGTGTCGACCATCTGCCTCCTGGTCGGCTTCTCAGGAGACAATTGTCCCGGTGCCGCTCTTATTAGAGAGGAATTCGGCCGAGCTCGGTCCCAGCTCCTCATGGGGAATTGAAGCTGATATATCGCATACAAATTAGAGAAATGATGGTTACAAGTATGGAGTTCGTTAGATGAATGCCGGTCCTAGGCAAATTCTAATAATTGACCAGAGAGAAGCATTTCGGTTTGTAATACATATATATGTTTATATTTGAAAACCAAATGAACTCTATTTGATAGTCGAACACTATTAAAGATACCCAAGTGATTGTACTATTATTTATTTCAAATATAGTTTTAGAAAATTGCATTTCTTTTGTTTTTTGTTTTATTCCTATCAGTTCTGTTGCGAATTGATGTTCTTCCTAGCAATAATTCTATTTATAAAGATAAGCTATAACAAGCCGATTGAGAATGATAGGCCATGAGTGATATAGTCCAGCAGTGCACGCTTATATCCTCCCGTGTGCCTTACAAAGTTAAGACGTTATATAAACAAATGCTAGCACTCCTTCGAACCTTTTTATAATGTTTGATGACAGAGACAGTGGGTACAGGTAATATATGCAGTGTAAACATGAAATGGGAATTCTAATTATGTTAATTTTCTCCGAAATGTTCCCGACCCCCAGGAGAGGTCTGGAGGTCTGGAGTTTATAAGACACATTAAAATATATAAGACCCAGCATGCATCCCTGTAGCACGCCGAGCATCCTGGGAATGGCTGGGAACTGGACAGGTGGTAGATCTCAGGTGGAGACTAGCTCCACAAACAGGTAGTCATTAATGTCTCCAGCCCCCCCCCCCCCACCTCCCCACACCTCACCTTCTGTTTCACACAGCATCCCCTAGAGGTCGCTGCCGACGGACACTGCTTTCTTTATTTCTGTTTCCATGACGACCATCACTGTGTTACTCCTCTATGTCGGTGTCTTTGCAATGCGGTTAGATTCACGAGACATTATTCACAGCTATAGAAAACGAAAGGAACGGCGGTGTATCTATAGACCGCAACAATTAGCGTGGCCTTTTGTAAAGAGAACATTGCAGTAATTCGGATAAGTCTACTTATATTTAACATAATCTGGAATTAACTGTCAAATCAGCTGCAGTAATCTGCACGGTGTCCTTTATTTCATCAGATATCATCAAATAGATAAAAATGAATTACGCCCATCTAAAACTGACCGTACCGTGAAGACTATCGAGATGGTAATGTCGAAATGGTAGTGTGCTGGTTTTACCCCCTGCCATATTCTTTTAAAGTGGAAAAAGGATCTATGATGTAGAGAAAATGTTCGGGTCATCCTAACCTCTGTCTAGAGGATGGCTTTATTTCTCTGAACGTTTCGAAACTCCAGAATTAAATCGAAATAACTTAAGAAAAATCCTATCAAATTGTTGCGAAATGCCGAAACCCGATGACCGTTGGAACTATTCTTACTCAAGTGAACTGTGGTGAGTGCGTGGACTTGGTTGTGAAGGTGAGGTGTGTAACGCAAAACCCCGGCTTGGAGAGTGGGAGGCGGAGGAGGAGAGCGCGCGGTTCGGGTTTCACTGTAAAACAATAGCGCCACTTGGTGTGCGTCTCACGGCGCGGCAGCACTGACCGCTAAGTGGCGCCGCCTGGTGGAGAACAATGACCAGTGTCAGATCCCCGTATCCCAGAATCCTCAGTGTATCACGCATGCGCGTGTGGTCGTGCGATGAGGATGGAAGCTTCACAAAGACAACAACCGAGAGGCGCCGAGTCTGTGAGGATATCGTTTACGTTCTGCTTTGTCCTATATACTATTTTTTATATCTACACACTCGAATTGAAACACTGACAACAGAAACACGTTGTCACACTCATAGATGTGCATCGTCATTTCCAATCGCTGTTTCTTGCTGGCATGGGCAATAACCATCGAGTGGCTAAGAATGTGAGGCATACAGAAGCCGGTAGGGCAGGAAACCGGATAACATCTAAACACAATTCTCACCGTCTCTACAACTGTCAGTTAAAAGAAAATCTAAACAAAAACAGAAAAACCTCCTTTCTCCCCCCGACACCCTGCTGACGGCGGGGGTTGTCGTCATGGAAACGAGTCACCCGCTGGTCATGGACGTGTGTAGAGTGTAGTGATTGACATGGGGCACTGGTACCCACTGTGCCCAACCTGACTACGTTTGTGTCATCTTAAATGCCTGGAGCCTTCTGTATTTGTAAGACCGCTTTCGGGAATTAATATCCAAGGTGCAGCTAATGGGTATTGCTACATTACTTACTTACGATACCACTCCTAGAAAAGAAGACAGCTATTTACTTTCTTCACAGTGGTAGATATTGTTAGTAATATCACAGCGTGTTTTCTCGGGCTTAACGATTAACGATTGTTGGCAATACAAACGGATGTATGGGGGCAAAATCTGTTCCTGGGTGCCACTCATGGGACAGTCTTGTGGAGTATTTCCACTGTGATATAGGCACTTAATTGGTGTATTGTCGCTGTGAAATATACACCTTTAATTGCGTATTTTCACCATACTCAGTCAGCAATACAGTGGGCGGAAGTTGACCAGGAACTGGAAATTAGTTTTTACTCTTTTCTCTAGACCTCACATGAGTTTTTTTGGTATAACTAAGAGAAGGAGTTCATCCCGAGGCGAGGCGAACTCCTCTGGCTTTTCAGCATTGCGCAGACGCGGCGCGCAGATCGTCACTTTCGGTAGCGTTCATCAATCAGCCGCCACGAGATGGCGCTGACGTGCCTCCGCTGGTTAAAAAGTCTATTAAGCCTGTCCCGGCGTGCTGGTCGCTGAGTTATGTTTTTATCGGCGGTGACATGTTGAAGTTGACCCGGCGGGGATGAGAGGTGCCCCGCTCGCGCCCCCCGCTCGCGCCCCCCGCTCACGCCGACACCTCCGCCTGACCCCGGTGACCCCAGCACCCTCCTCCCCCGCCGTACGGTGAGAGCCTGGAAGCCGGGCCTCTGTACTCCTAGAGTACTAGGCCAGGTAAATACCACCATTTTTCTGACGCATCGTGTGATTACACTGAGTTAATACCTGGCCCAAACTGTGTTCTTTTTTTTTCAAGTTCAGATAAAATATTTTTTCTGTCCAATGTGTCAATTGTATTGTGAAGGGTTGAGAACGCTTTATTTCGTATTGTCATTCAGTTTATTAATTGTAAATCAGTTATTAGGGTGATCTCAAGAGGGAGAGAGACTTAGCATGCAAAGTTCGCTCATAATATCCCACTACCTGTCCTGTTATGTATGTGGGCAGGCATCAGTGAACGGCCGGACAGGGCTTTTAACCCCTCCACACAGACACGGAGCACGAGGGCACTCTGTAGTCCGGGGGTTCGTATCAGCTAACCCCGTCAGGATTAATGTTATAGATTCATACATGTCATGTCCGTGGGATTAGGGAATGGATTACCTATAATCTACCTGTATCCAGTAATTGCTGAATTATCCGCTATGAGCAGGAATGACGCACCGCCAGCCTCACAGAGGAGACCAGGACGCTGACCAGCGCCTGGCGTGGACCCAAGTTTCTTCTCAACACGGAAGAAATCCTCTCTCAACTTATTAATGCTTAATCTTCATGTTTATCTCCTTATTAAGGGACGCGGGGTACGGGTCTTGAGACGCAGGATTCGGGGCTCAGGACGCTGGTTTGGGGGTTCGGGATTCGCGGCTCGGGACGCGGGACTCGGGGTTCTGGACGTGGTGCTCGGGGCTCGTAGCGGGGTCGGCTTACGGGAACGCCGCGTCTCCTCCTTGTACTTCACACGGCGTTCATTTTGTCGCCATTAGACGCGCGGGTCAAAGGGCGCTGGCCTCTAACGGGAGGCGTGTCGCGCGGACGGGGTGTGGCCGGGCGCCGGGCCGCCCCGCCCCGCCCCGGGTCAAGCGGCGTGCAGCCCGCGCCCGGCCCACGCCCGGCCCGGCCCCGACCCCGGGTCACGCCGCCCCGACCCCGCGTAATGCGATCCGTTGTCAAGGCAACATCTGGCAAGCCGCGCGACGTCCACTCGGAGGACGCGCGCCGTCTCACTCTCCATGCCTGCACTCTCCATGCGCAAGTTGTGACAGGCAGAGCTCGTTAGGGCCGCAGCATGCCGGTGAACGTGTTCAGGGTTTAGGGCGTCGGAGGGTTTAAATCGTCAGGAGAAGGAGCGGGAGGAGGGGGGATGGGGGGGGGGGGGGGCAATTTCCTCGTCAGATTAACGTCAAAGCGTGAATAAAAAAAAGGGCCAGCAGATGTCAGAGGCGGTTAAGTGGAACAAATTTTAAGGAATGAATGATGATTTGAGGGGCGATCTAGACAGATGTAACTCTCTTTTATATGTGATGATAAAGATGAGAATTTCCCTTTCATTTCCTCATCCATGAAGTAGGCGACGAGGCAGTCTCAGCATCAGCACCCTTATTGGTGCCAGGGCTTGGATTTTCTTTCCCATCGTAAATCTATTGTAATTACTATTAGACATTTATATACATGGTCTATTACACTATAAATCTCAAGAACAATCTCTACTACTTATGTAGCATAATGGATATTTAAAGTAGGAAGTAGGCCTGTGTTATGTATATGCACAGTAGGCTTGACGCGACTGAAAGTAGGGCCTATAAATCACCCAAATGTGACACACTTTAGGATTAAAATTGTTGAGATTTTTGAAAATAAACAACTTGTCGTGGCGTGTCTAGGTTGACAAGACGACGCGGGGGGCGGGGGTCGGGGGTAGAGGGCCCCCTGGGTTGTCGCTAAGCCGATAGCGTGTTTCCATGGTGATCAGTGCGCGACACCTCTTCTCAGAGGGATAAATCACCCTCCCCGTAGGCAACGGTTACCATGGGGAACGGGCAGGAAAAGAGCAAAACAATTCATTTATTCTACCCCAAAATTGATTAAACAGGTTTAAATTCAAATAAAACGCGGGTATTCCGGACTTTGCTGCTCACTATTGATGGTTGGTTGTTCTCACTCACAGAGGTAGAGGAGAGAACTGTAGCCGCGCAGTATACGGCTACTACTCGCCGCTGACTACCGGTCCATTAGTAGTTGCTAGGTAATTAAGCAGCTTTCTCGACGCGCCGGTCCCCCTTAAAAAGCCCACAATTAATGGCCGGCTAGAATGACAACCAACACGGGGACCCGTTGCAACGTGGTTCACCCTGTGTGTGTGTGCAGGTGGCGCTGCCGGTCTGGAGTAACCGTCGTGACGAGTGTGCGCATGCGCGAGAATGGGCGAGACATGTTTGGGCGAGGCTTAGTTTGAGCGTGGGCAGGGTTATGTTGGGGCATGGGCATGGTTTAGTTTGGGCAACGAGTATAGAGAAACCTCTATACTCGTTGGTTTGGGGAATGGGTTAAGAAACGGGTGGAGTCCGGGGTGTATAGATGGTTGTTGAGGACGGATAAATAGGTAACCATAGACTGATCAGGGAGTGTCATTATCCTACCCCTAATAAAAAACTCCATAGGCTTAACATTGGGTCACTGTATTCGGTCTGGAGTTCAGAAAAATGAAAAATATCGCTCTAGTGGGATACACTTCACAAATGACGTTATCTGTTAATGTAGAAGTAATTTAGACGGGCGTGGTAGGATACATTCTAAATCAAACTTGAGTTAGTCGTGTTATTATTCACTGCACTCCGGCAAGATTGCCGTCCTGCGATAAACAACAACAGGACTAACTCTTGTTTGGTTTCTCCATAGTACCAGTGGCTTGTATAAGGGACACAGCTTCCTTGTGTATAAAGAATGATGCCACTGACCAGGCAGGGCACCTTCATCATAATACTCGTACCAGGTACCTACAGATACCTGGGTTCTCCACCAGTGTTACTATCAGGTAATATGGAGAGCACTCTAAGTTAAGGAATCCAAAACTCTGCCCCGTTGCAAGCTTTATTGCAGATGTTATTGCTATGACGGCTAGCTGTGGACTGCCTGGTACATCTAGATGCTGCGCTATATGGTTACCCCGTGTTCATGTGTGGGGGTGACCATGTTGAACCAAGGGACACCCCTCGTGGAGCGGGGCGAGCTTGATCAGTAGGCCAACGGAAGGGGCACCCGTGTTTCTCAAATAGAGAAATTGGAACGTACCACAAAAGAAAAGAAATTTCCGATGATACGTACATAAGTACGAGAGGGGAATATTTCATAAATCTAGTACCACGATCTAATCCTTGTTATATGTGCTATGATTGAAGAGTTATCTTCCAATGTATAAACAATACGACCTCCTTAACCACCAATCATACAATAAATTGAACAATATTTATAGCCACCTATGCGTCATCATGTGAGGAGTAGATTATGTCACTGTCATTATATTTTATAATCTAGAATGCGAGTAGCGGAGTCTAGGCGTAACACATACATTGATGTGTGAGTGTAAACATGCCGGTATGTTCCCCTCTTTACATCGTCAGCCGCGTGGCGCTACACGAACCAGGGACCGGGAGTGGGTCAGTATTGACCGGGCCCTCTCAGCGCGCCCTGTCCGCCAATGTCGGCCAGTCCCGGCGCCCGCCATCAATATTAACCACGTCTCAGCACCCACCACCCTCACTGATGTTATATGCACAAGGCGTGGGTATGTAAGGTAGCGATAAAACAATCTTAGCGTGGTCTTTGTGGTGTTCTTGTTATTCTAAATCATCAGTCTTTATGGAAGACAGTCTTGCAAGATGATCATGGATAAATCTTTAGGTTTCACTCATATTGTTCAATACGTGTCATCAGTAAGTATGTCAGTATCTTAAGAATATTTTTTTTTTTATTAAAAAGATCTTTATTTTTTTCTAATCAAAAGCGACTATGTGGGTAGTATAACGAAAAAAAGAATAACTTGAACGGGGAATCGATTTTGAAAAGGTGAATATACATGAAGATAGACCCAATTGACCAGACAAACTTGATCTATGGATTAGTTATCCATGCAAAATGTCCATGGTAAACACAGAGGGAGTGTGAATCAACATTCCCAGTACATACCGATATTTTAAATGCGCCGGGTAGCTAAAATGAAGTAATATCGACACGACATCTCTCGTGAAAGGGTGGGCAATAAATACAAATATAGACTGGTTTCAGATAAAAAGCGGTTGTCTGTTCTTCGGAGTTGACTTTACGCAATATCCTCACAAACGCTCGTATATCGCTAGGCGTCAACCTCTCTGAGTACACGGCCGCTTGTATCTGAAACCAATATTGTGTCAGTCAATATTGTGTCTGTATCTCACACTGTTAGAGATATACGAACTGAGTGCATTCTCTCACCCACCCTCACTGAGGCCCGTACTCACATGTAATTATCATCTGTCTCCAAAACCTCCACTGATGAAAAATATAGTCCGATGCGCGCCCTGGAAACAATTAAAGGGGGCGTGCCGCACCCCCAGGGCCCCCCGCGCGAACCCACGTGGCTATGTCATCAGGGTGGAGGACGCCGCTAGGTGGCTTTGGTTGCTGTTTTTCGGGGGTTGGCTGGGGTCGGATTTTATGCGCGTAATGATATGGGAGATATGGGAGATAAGAGAGTGCGGCGTGCATGGCGGTGCTGGGCGGGCGCGTGGGGAGGCCGGGGCGGGCGCAGTCGGGTGGGGCGGACCGTTTAACCCTATCTACTCTGCACTACACACATGTGTGTGTGCCTAGACTGGCCTCAGTCCCTGCGTCCTACCAACGAGTTCTCTATACTCGTTGGTCCTACCCACCTCTCCTACTGCTGCCTACCGCCACCGCACACCCTCATTATCCCTCCACCTACTCTCCCCTTGACCTGGCTGATTCCTGAGCCAGTCAGAGGAACCTTACACATTGTAATTTATTTTATTCATTCAATTTTCGTTCGTAATCAAAGACTTGAACAAGTCTAGTGTGCGCCCCACAAAGGGGGGTGCAGCTACTGTGAGGGCGGATCGAAGTTCCTGAATGAGAGCTCAGGTGTATAAAAAATACAATTAAGATAAATGTCTGGTTGACCTCGTTATCATCATACTATTTTGTAACCAGGGAGGTTCTAATGATTAAATGGTCACAGCTTATTTCCAGTATTATTCCAAGGTTAATTGATCGGCCCAATAAAATGGAGGAAGGTAAAGGAGAGAGCTGGGTCATTACTGTTTGTCCGTCAATATAAAGAAACAGATTCAATCACTTTAATGAACATATCGATAAAAAAGACAGCGGCCTAGTTATCGACACCCAGGTGTGTATTTGTTTGTTCTGGCAGCCATGAAGAGGTGGTGGGGAGGTTAGGGGCGAGAAGTGAAACAGAAAATAGCCGCACAGACTTGAGATGAAATTGCCCATTTAATGCGGGCCTGCTGAGGAAGTCCGGATCCCGGCCGGCGAAAGTAAACAGCGGCTACATTTAGTGCGGCGTTACAACGCGGGTCAGTGAGGGCAGAGTGGAGAGTGGGAGGACTTGGACGTGCGTCGCTAGGGGGACTGAAGGGGCCGGGTGCGGGGTTTAGTGTTTAGCCAGCTTCCCGAGCGCCCCTCAGCGCGGGGTCAGGGTGGAAGAAGTGTGTGACGAGGGACGAGGAATTCCACAGAGATAAAAAAAAGAGAGGGGACTTGAATTAGGCGAGTGAAGGTTATCTGGAGGGAAATCCTTTATTTTGATATGAAAACAGTTCTACGGGTTGCTGTTCACTTTAACCCCCGCCCGCCCCCTCCTGCACAGAAATACCAAACAAACATCAACGATAACAAACAAGCAAACCCAAAACAATTGCGATTGTTACATTAACTTTACAATTGACATTGTAGCCGGCTAATGTATGTATATATAGAGTCACATTTATAATTTCAAATTGGCAAAGCTTTTATTGTTCAGTCCATCTAATAGAATATCTCCATTTTGTCGTTAACCCTTGTTGCTGAATACTGTGATACGTTATAAATATTGCTTCTGTTGGTGTCATGGCTTAAAAAACACAAGATAAATTAGATGATTTATATTTCGTACAAACACAAAGGAAAGCTTGCCCTGTATCATACTGGTCTAGAAAAGCCACATCCTTATGCCAGCACTGACCACACACTGACCGCAATCATGGGGCGGCGCGGTGGTGTGGGTGTCGCGCCACTGTGTCATCATGGAAAAGCGGAAGTAAGTCTTGTTCACCGGAAATAACGTCGGGCCCTCCGTCCATCTATCCTTCCATTCTTGCGGGCAGCGAGGCGACCTCTGTCGGATTGAAGACAAAGGAGTGGTGTGTGGAGATGGCGGAGGGTACAGGAGAGTTATCAGAAGTACACAGAGAGACACGCCACGTCGCACGCCCCTCAGTCCGGCAGGTCCATCCTCTCCCTGCCAGCCTCCTCTGTTCAGCTACAGACTTAAATCCTTCACGTATCGACCGAGAAGTCCTGCAGGGAGGGGGGGGGGGGGGGGGGGGGGGGGGCAGACCCTGCTTGTAAGTGACTCACACAAAGAGGTTTGGGAATTCATTCAAACCTTGGCTTCAGTGAAAACGCATTAGCGTTATAGACAGGGATATGCTTTTGAAATTGAATATCGACGTTCGTGGCGGGATCTCTTTCTGCGTTTCCCGTCTGTAGTTGAGTGAGTTAATGCGAGACACTGGCTTCTCTAAATGGATCGTAGAATTCATTGAAATATATATTCGATATTTCATTAGAGAGAAACAACATGAAAGATCAAAACAAAGAAAGATTGATAAATTGTGTATTTTAGATTGCATTCATTCTTTGATTGCATAAACAAAAAAATAAAAAAGACCCCGATTTATGACGGCAGAAATAGAGAAAAGAAACAATGATATTATATCAAGGAGAAATTCTCAAATCTTAATATAACGAAAGTATAATAAATACATGTACAAAGAAGATTCCCAGTTTGTGGTGCCAGATAGTATAAACGAACGTTTTGTGTGTGTTGTGGGGAGATGTCGGTTGAACTGGCCCCATCCCCGCCCTATTGGAGTGGATTAAACTGGGTTTAGACCTCATACGGCATCATATGGCAAGACGCTGACGGCATTTATGTATTTCAAAGCTCTCTAATTACTGGTCAAATATTGACGGGATTGACACCGGAGGAAGTGCTAGACTTTGGCTCGTCGGCTCGTGAATGCCAGGCACCACGCGCCTTGCTGCTCCATTCACCCAACTCATCTCCCAATATTGACCAGTCAGACGACGCGCCCGCCGGCCACTGCGGGATGATAATGGCGGCGCGCCCTGTCTGCGGGACTACAACAATGGCCGCGCCCTGTGGAGAGAGAGATGATCCAACAAAGAAACCACAAGACGACGGCTGCGGTCTACCCGGCCCCTCCCAGCGGCTTCTGCTGGTGATGAACTAATAGGCGGCCAGCACCAGCGACCTGTGGGTGAGATAGTGAGATGGGGATGGACGTGATGTGGGTGGGAGGGACACAGCTCCATGCCTGCAGCTGATTCTATAGCTTGTCATTTGAACGGCCATCCTTGTGTGTTTTTCTCATTAGGGCTTCACGCATGCGTGGCGTGGCTGGTTTCTTTGTGGAGGTCCTGCTGACCACCGGCCGCCCCCCCCCCCCCCCCCCCCCCCCGGCCCGGGACCGAGCCGAGCACCTCCGGCGGGCCGTAATTGCTGGCCCCGTGCCCAGTGCCCTCAGTGAATCCCGGACGAGTTACTATTATATCCTACTGATATCGCTGGAAGGGCCGCTGCTTTCAATGTAACCGTTTCCCACTGCTGCCCAAATGGTGGCGACTGAAGTCTGTGCAGTGAGCTGTGCCCACAAATTATCCGTCGGATGATGGAGAACGATAATAGAGATTGGGGGATAATCATTAAACGGTTAGTAGGCGGTGTGCCTCATTTGCCTGCTGTACAGCTCGCGTATAGGATTTTGGAAATCTTCTAATAATCTAACCAGAAAGTAATAGTCTAGTAAATGGGAATTTCAGATCCATAATCAGAAGGACTATAACCAGAAGGGTCGGATTTTCAAAACCTGCTAAATTGCGCTCTCGGCCTGGGATCAGACACTCAAAAATTAATTTTAGAATAATACTGCTTTTTATATCCTATATCAGTAACCGACCAAGTACCTTCCAGAAAAACTTTATTCCAACAAAATCAGACAAATAGTTTAGATTTGAGAGCCTTTTGAAATTGTGTATAATACTGCATGTTCTACACCCCCCCCCCCCCCCCCTAACATATTTGAAATTTCAAGAAACATTTTAAGAGCTTAAAAATTAAAAAAAACTATTATCAAATGATGACATATTTGACCCTAAACACCTTTATCAAATATTAGATTTTAAACAAAAGCTCTGAGCCACATTTGGGTTTGGGCCAGGCAGGGGTGTCGGACAACACGCGGGGTGTCGGACAACACGTTTTTAAAACTACTCAGAACAATGAATAAGATAATAACAGTAACAATAATCCTTTATATTCTTATTGAAATGATAAAAAGCTATGTTTTTCAAAGCAGACCACTCAATTACTGATAAGAAACAACCCCAAAATCATGACTTATATCAGAGCGTGTTGTCCGACACCCCGGGGTGTCGGACAACACGTTTTCAGTTTTTGAATCACAAAAAGTATATTTTTTTCATTTAGATAAAAAAAACCTGGGTATTTATAAGTGGTAAGGATACTTAACATATACAGGGATATTTGTTATCCTATTATGATAATTATTTTTTCTAGACATCTTTTAACAGGCGTGTTGTCCAACACCCCAACTTTCAGGTTTTACAGTCAAGACTTTGGTCAACATTTTACAATAAAGAAAAATCAATTTCTCACTACATATTTCATTAGTTTTGTCCTCTGAAAATTGGGATGTCAGACCACATGCTGTATGTGTCTTTATGTTGGAAAATTTGAAGGTCCTGGATAGTTTTGACAATTCTAATATTTTTTCAAACTTTAACTAATTTTCAAAACTATATTGTCTACACTTCTCAGGACATATCCTTTAAACAAGTTAATAGAAACAATAAGCCTATTATGGCCAATTTAGCAGGTTTTAAAAATCCCACCCAGAAGGAAGTGCAAGCCTTGGATTACGTGAACGTTTTTACCTTGTTTATTCATGATATTTCATTGTATTTTATATATGAAAAGGATTTTGTGTGTGGTGAATAATCGTGATTATTGACTATTTGGAAAGAGTAGGCCTATATGGGAATTCTGGGATCAGTCAACAAACTTTAGCTGAGACTTAAACCAAAGAGATTATTCTTCTATATTTTCCTGAATAGGTTATTAAAGACAGGTGGCGCGACGGTGGCCTTCATCTCTGGAAGCAGAGAGGCCCGTTCTAGTCCCTCTGCTTGGAGGAATTCCTGCCGATCGGACACTCTGCTGGGAGACTGATTCTTGCCGGACAGACACTCTGCTGGGAGACTGATTCTTTCTGGACAGACACTCTGCTGGGAGACTGAATCTTGTCAGACAGACACTCTGTTGGGAGACTGATTCTTGCCGGACAGACACTCTGCTGGAGCGTCATCTGGCTGAGTCAACTGACCAGTGGTTAGTGGAGGAGCCGCAGACCGCCCTGTCCTCACGTGGGCCGGGCCCGACACGGTCAGTTTGACAGCGCTCAAAGTGCCCAGTCCACCGTGCACAGCAGTGGCCCCAGACTGTCTCTATCATCCAGAGATGGCAGATTTCCTTTTTTCATGGAGATCCTGTTTTTCACAATACAAATTATATCCATCATATCTACGAGTTACCTTTGATTTT
Source organism: Alentia gelatinosa (assembly GCA_950022655.1). Lineage (NCBI taxonomy): Eukaryota > Metazoa > Annelida > Polychaeta > Phyllodocida > Polynoidae > Alentia > Alentia gelatinosa. Next base: position 24,462,458 of record OX465592.1, read on the forward strand.
GGACAGAAAGAAGAGATATAACTCTGCTCTATCATTTACTGAAGAACGCGATCCCAACCCCAACGTGTTCTCTTTTACGACTGATGCAGAAGAAGTATCCGTTTAGGGAGAAACATCTCTTGGCAGTATCTAGCGATACCTGAGTCGGGCTTCAGTGGCGGGCGGGCGGGCGGCGGGCGCGTGCGGGCCGTGCCTTTTGAACCCCGCGCGCCGCCCGGCATATTGCGGGTGGCGGCGGGGCGGGGCGGGCGCGGCGCCGGGTGTTGTCGGGGTCAGGGGTCGCAGCTCGCCGCACGCCCTCCGCACAATGACAAGAAAGGCGGCGACTCGCCGACGACAGGTGGAAGGGTCGCGCTGCCCGCGGCGCCCACGCCCGTATCAATTAGAGTCCACGTGAGTGAGGAGACGTGACTTTAGAATGACGTGAGGAGATGTGACGTATATGTCACGTCAGAGATGCTATATAATGTGTAGACCATGTGAGAGGTGCAGTGTGATGTATAGACCACGTGAGAGGTGCAGTGTGATGTATAGACCATGTGAGAGGTGCAGTGTGATGTATAGACCACGTGAGTGATGCAGTGTGGTGTATAGACCACGTGAGAGATGCAGTGTGGTGTTTAGACCATGTGAGAGATGCAGTCTGATATTTAGACCATGTGAGAGGTGCAGTGTGGTGTTTAGACCACGTGAGAGGTGCAGTGTGGTGTGTAGACCACGTGAGAGATGCAGTGTGGTGTATAGACCACGTGAGAGATGCAGTGTGGTGTATAGATCACGTGAGAGATGCCGTCTGATATTTAAACCACGTGAGAGATGCATTGTGGTGTTTAGACCATGGGAGAGATGCAGTGTGGTGTGTACAAACCACGTGACTAGATCATGTGAGTGATACTATGTGATGTGTAGACCGAGTGAGAGATGTAGACCATGTGAAGGAGGTGATGTGACTTGTAGAATAATGTGAGGGGCGCGATGTGACGTATAAATGTGAAATCCCAAATAGGTTCTAATTTATTAATCAGGTGACCTGTTAAGGTGTGGCTATAAGGTCCCATTGTTTACAGACTTCCAGTCATACGACAGGCTAGAATGGGGAAATCTAGGTTGACTGGAATCCCACCTCTGGCTAGCGGATGACGAGCGAACTAGCCTAAAATCTAGGCTAGTTCCCTCGTCATCCGATAGTAATGATCACTAGGCGAAAGATATGTTTTCACAGTCACATTTCCAAAGCACATGTGCCTGCATTTTTTTTAAAGATTATGGAGTCATCAACTTCATACTGATAACGAAAATGTATCAGACAAGCCAAATAAGATGTCCTACATGCTTTTAAGGTTTAAAATGCGATGGAAGTGCCAGTATAAACTCAATAAAACATCCTGCCTTTCCCCATCACGGTAAAAACAACTGGTCAGTTACAAAGGCTGAAATCCCCATTTCTGTTTAGACTCCGACGCTTCAAGTAATGGGTTATTCCTGGTTACCCTGCTGACGCTTCCAGGCGTCACCGCCCAGATTTTGCTGACGCTTCCAGGCGTCATCGCTCAGATTTTGCTGACGCTTCCAGGCGTCATCGCTCAGATTTTTCAGCGCGATGCGACGCCGTGCGGGGCCACGGCGCATCTCTGTCGCGCAGCGTCGGACGCCACGCCCCACTGCACATGCGCCTTAGAGTAATTTGAATTTCAAATGAGGCCGTGGGTGGGTTTCCGTTAGTAGCACATCCCGTGCTGCCCGGCCGCGCTTTGTGAATCTCCGACGGGGAAAGCCATCTCCATAATGCCCGCCGCCGCTTACTTTCTCGTCGACACCAATATTAATGACCTATTTTGTCCCTCCGATAATCACCACTACGAATTTGTGTTCAGCAGTAAATGCGGAATGGAGAACATGTTATCGTTGGAAAAATTCCGAAGAGGGGAAAATAATATGATATACTATTCTTAATTGCTGAAATTCATGTCTACAGACTACATGGGCAAATTCGACGAAGGATCATTCAGACTTTTTGTCCACGAATATTAACTGATTGCGGGACTTTCGTATTTCGATAACACTCATTTTAGAAATTGAGAAATGAAACAAAATCAAAAAACAAAAACACTAAAGAATTATTAAAGTAATTTGTTGACTACTTTGTCAACTTTAGAGAAAAGTGCATCCAATGAGCAGACGACTTCTGTCGCGCCGAACTCTCGTTCTTCGCGTCATTCCGCGAAACTTTGATGATAATACTACTTACAATCTAAGTAACGAAATGGAGGAATAAATCCTAGCCAGTTGGAAATAGACGCATCTGAAGTATACTTTATACTCCAGTCAAACTAAAATCATCAACAAAATGTAAATGTAATCCTAGTACTCGTTTGAAACTACAGATGGTGTCACCATTATAAGTGTTTTACCAAAGTTGTGGAAAATATTTCTAATAAATTTGCCCTCGCCTCAATTGAAGTTTATTATAGATCTCCACTCTAACATATCGGTTTAAAACTATTCGTTCAAACTCTGCACCGTAAAGGCTCGGAGCTCCGTTCCAGATGCCGGGAAGGAGTGTGGTGAAGATTAAGGGAGGGGGGTATTGTCGAGATGAGAAGCAGGATTAAGCCAACCGTTACCCCCTCCCCCACCCCCTCCAGGGCGGTAGCGTGCCGTGGTAATCTTCTCCAAATGTGACTGGCGGTACCTTACCGAGAGATGGCGCCTTACGTGGGGGGACGACCCCCCCCCCCCCCCCATCACCGTACAGCTCGTGGGAATTAATTAGAGAGCACCCCCCCCCCCTTCTTTCCCACGGGTCACGTCTTGGGGACCAGTCACGCACACTGAGGAGCGCTCCTTGTCAGTCACCGAGGCCAGCCGGGTCGGCGCCGGCTTTACATTAATTTCCATGGATTTCACGTTTTTATTTTCAGTACATAACATCATATATGATTATTTTTCTTTGTGTAACAGACGGCAGTTTTTCCCTTTTCCATGGAAATCCTTTTTTTTTCATTTCTAGTTTAAACAATTTTATATTTTTTGTTTGAACGTCTTAGACATCCTTTTAGCCCCATTCCATGACCAACATCGATGTGCTTTCTATGTTTTCTCAATCTGTCTGAGGCAGTAAATTCCAAAATAGTTCCACTTTATTTCCCTGACAACAACTGACATCCCTGAAACAAAGATGAATATTAATCGAGCATCATTCATACCAATTTAACAACGGTTTGGACCTCCCCATAGACCCTTGGTCCCGTGCCGTTGCCGACAGAGATGTGTTTCAGCCGTCGTCCGGCGCCAGGCTCCTGGTTGCTAGATTTTGAATGAATATTCTTTGTAGATTGACGGGAGAAATATCTGAATATTCTGTTGTGTTACCCGTGTGATACTTGTCAGTGCATAGTATCATAACTTATACACCTCCCACACGAATTGCACTTTACAGGAAGTATGGTAACAATGCGTTATCACAGCCACAGATTTCTTACAAACATGTTTGAATTTGCAATCCCAAACACAATTCATATGAAAAAAGGACAACAAAAATATAGACAGTGACATTAAAATGTAGTAAATAGGACAATTTCGATTAACGACAGTGGGCCGGACGTCGCAGGCTTTCACAGGAGACCACATTAGTGCCGGCCATTATAACCCCCTTCCCAGCGACCCCCGCGCCGAGGTGGGCGTGGCCACGCATGCGTACAGACCCCGACCAGGTGGGCGTGCGCCGCCATTTTGATGAGGCCTCGTTTTGGGCCCGTTGTTACCTGCGCCGATCGTAATTTCCCAGGTCTGCGTCTGCGGTCAGCTGAGTGGGGGAGCTGAGGGGTGGGGGGGGGGGGGGGGTACAGGTGTAGCCGGTCACTGAGGCTGGAGTGCGCTGACAGGTGGCACTGTGTGTAACGCCCATTATTACCCCTACCACACTCGCACTGCACGACGGTCTCTGCGACTCATCTTCTATATACATACTCAGATATATATGTAGGCTACATTTATAAATATATCAAGGTATAGAAAATATTTACATAGAAATATCACCTATCGTTGCCTACCGTTGTGAGTTTTCATCCCTGGGTTTAATTCATAGGAACTGCATGATCAAAACAACAGAAGACGGTTTTGTGGACAGGCGGCCCGGTAAACCACTCAAGATTGACATCGAAATACGTTTTTATATTACGTGGTTTACGGCCGCCTGTCCACAAAACCATCGACTAATTTTTTCAATGGACGACATTTATTAGGCGTCCGTAGCGGGTGTTAGTAGCGGGCGAGCGGTGTTGGGGCGCGTGTTTTCCGTGGGTCCAGTGGCCCGTGGACTGGCGGCGTGACGCGGGGCGGCGGGGGTTAATGACGCCGGGCCCCGGCTCGCCGAGGGTTAACCCACTCTAACACCACGGACACCCTCCAGGAGGCGCTAATGTGCGCAGTCACACCACCAAGCATGCGCCGCGACATGCGCACTGCCCACATGACACCTGACATGCGCAGAAGGTGCTGTCACGTCAACAACATGGCGGTTTTCTGTGAGGTGATTGTCTCAGAAACAAGGATAAGCGCCAAGCGCTCAGTGCAAGCTGTGATTAATCACTCTGTACTTAACACACTCATCTTCAGGTGTGTTTTTTAAAATATTATTTTATATCTTTTCTCGTATTCAATGTGGGACATTGAGTATATCAAACATGTCTTATTACCGGTAGCATTTAGCAATATGCAGCCTGGTCCCGATATGCTAGATTATATTATGTTTATATTGAAACAAAATGATTTAGATATAGGTACTTGGTTAATACAGAGATATTTGCTCAGGGTTGTTGAAATTCAAATTGCGTCAATTTTAGCTATTTAATGTTTTTTTCCTCTTTATTCACCAGGAAGTCCACTACGAGTGTTGTGAACCAAATTGCTTCACCAGTAACGCTATGCTCATAGACAGCAAATTGAATCTTTTAATACCTCAAAATATGACCCTATTTTGAGAGAATTGTCAATTACATCAGTTTACTGGATAGTACACTTGTTAGAAATACACATATGACACAGGATACATCAAAGGTATTGATAAGGAGAGCCATATTCATCATTAAAAAAAACTCAATGGAAGTAGAAAGAAGGGTTAATGTTTGCTTGTGATGTCCTTCCGAATGAGTGTCTACGATCGTGTGATATTCTGTCTCACTTTGAACGAGTGGCGCCACCTGGTGTATCACTTCTGTACTAGCATCAACATCAAAAACACTAGCGCCACCTATGGCGGTAAGCAACACTACGATACGAACGTCTCCTGAACGGATACATTTTCTGTGGACATGTCATCTACATTTGAATAATCGTTGACCTAAATATTGTATGTTTCAATTGTTGTATTCCGTCCAAGACATATTTTCTACCAGAATAGGATGCTTTATATGTTTATTTTTGTTAAAATGATGAGGTAAAATGTAGAAATATCCATGTAGTAATACTGCCATCTTTTACGGTTATTTCTGGGTTTTGATTATCTTAGAGATGAATAGTAGATTTAAACAGAATTCAGATATTTTCCTTTTCTGTAGTTCGGAAAACAGAATTAGATAGAAATAAAAAGAGAATCTTGCTTTGTACGTATAGTTGTTGTTAGAGACAATAATCGACAAGAATTGTCTCCATAATGTGAGTACGATTTCTGTTTGATAAGTTGTTTGACTGCCGTAATTTCGCGTCGTTCCTCTCGTGATGATCGTTTCTGACCACGCCTTCCTTGCCTCTCTTCCTCAGGTCCCTCCAACGCCGTGGCGCACGCCATCGCCCTCACCCAACAAACGCAGCGGCGACCGCGCAGCGAGAAGAAGCCCATCCCGGAGGACCTCAAAGACAATAAGTACTTCGAGCGGAGGAAACGTAACAACCTCGCAGCTAAGAAATCTCGAGATGCCAGGAAAGCACGCGAGGACGACATAGCAATCCGGGCCAGTTTCCTCGAGAAGGAGAACGCCATCCTGCGAGCCCAGGTGGCCACCCTCCGAGAGGAAGCCAACTCCCTCCGGCAACTACTGCTCCAGAAACGGTCGCGCCCATGACAATGAATGTGGTCGGGTGACCTCAAATTGGACTAAATTAGTCTAGATTTCATTAGAAACTTATGTCTTTGGATGTAGGGTGTATACTTGAGTGTCCAGCTAGAAGGACCTTGATGGCTGTCCACCCCTCCCTCCTAGGAGAGGAATCCCTCCGAGGAGAGGAGAGGCAGACCCTGCACACTGTTGTATGCACTCGGCAGAGACAAGAATTCATCCTCATTATTCTGTTGTTTTTTGTATGTAGTCATTTCAGTATGTTGTGTGTTGCTCCCCACTGGGGAGTTCTGTTGGGAAGACACGCGCCAGCGTGGTTCAAAAATCCACACAAAGAAAAAGTTGGAAATTCTTGAGAACATTTTCGAGCTTAGTGCAGAGGTGGTCGAGCGACGCAGTGAGGACATCCGAGCTGGGCACACTGATCACCTTGCACACATTCACCACATGACTCCTGGTAGACTCCTGGCAGACTCCTGGCAGTGCGACAGGCTCTGGACACCGTCTACAGCCACCCACCAGCCGTCATAGAACCAGAAGAAATGTCACACTCACTACCTGCTTGTAAAAGCCGCCGACAGTCCCCCATCGATAGTGTCCAGCCTGTAAACGCATCTTCGAGGTTTGGAGGCCACGTGCCGGACTTACACAAGGGTTTATCTCCATACACACAGCACCAGGTCCCCACATCCCTGTATCTACCGTCAACTCTCATCGCCTCATCAACTCACACGGACAACAAGTGCCTCGTTTGTCAATCTGCAGAGCCTCCGCTTGGAGAGCCTGTTGTAAGATATGAACATTTATCGCTGCACGATGTAATCAGTATCAGTATAAGTAAGGTGACCAGGTAGGACGAAGTGAAGTACGTGCTTGTATCAGTTATGATATGGTGAAATAACTCTTTAGTTAGTAAGGCTGTTGGCGTAACTGATCGCGAAACAAAATCCAAGCAAATTGACTGAAGAAACATTCCATTATCGGAGAGTTCTGACTCTGATCGTCCCGCGGCGCCACCGGTTATTCACGTTTGTGACGTCACAACTCAGGGGGCAGCAGCAGTGCTGTTGCCATAGCAACCAGTGGTGTCTTAACGGAGTGGTGGTGGGCGGTCGTCACAGTCGACGTTTCAGGGCGATGCCTGGAGTATGATGTGTGCAAAAAGATGTCCCCCTCTAGAACTTTGATTTCCTCCCATAAAGCTGGGCGATTCTGTAGGCGGAAGTCACCGTCGTGTGGCTTGATGGGAAACCGGAAGTATAACCGTGTCAGTACGCATGAGCATAAACTACATGTACGCATGGTAGGAAAAGGTTATAAAGATGTTCTAGATGATTTCTAATGGTAACGGATTGTTTGTTGGTCTGAGCTCAAGGTTGAGAATGATGCCCTGTAATTGTAAACACAAAATATATACACATTCATCGGTATTTTGTGCCAGATATCGCTAATATCACAATCCAAGATGGCCAAGATGGCAGAAAGGTCGTTACCTCCTGTAAGCGTCGGCGGCACCATCTCTCTGCACTTTGCTTGTCTAGAAGATGCACGTTTAGTCAGATCCTGGTCGGACCCTGGGAGGCGGAGAAGTGCTGAGCCAGATTTGTCTGAGTGACTCTGAGCTGCTCAGAAAGTGACCACAGAGAAGACCCCGCGCCACAGTCTCCCAACACACCTCCTCAACCCGAGCTACAGTGTACATATTTTTATCTTTGGCCTGGTAGTCTCACTCTGTCACCGAGTATCAGGATGAGATTTTAAGAAATCAATCACCGCAGTAAGCACAGTGCAGAATTGGTATGTACCTAGTGCATGTACTGTAACGTAGGATGACAGGTGTAATATATATATATATATATATATATATATATATATATATATATATATATATATATATATACTTATATAAATATATCATACAGTGATACTCAGTGGTGAGGAGAAGACATTATATAGAAGCCCAGTACTGCTATTATTAATGAATGGAATCCGGTTTTATGATAGTTTTATCATGATGATAAATGTAAGTAATTGTCTTGCCGATACTACTTGAAAGTATTACCCTCATGAAAAGTGAAGAAAACAGCATTAATAAGGACATGTGATGGATGACATACTGCCAGGCATACACTACTCACACACATCGTGTTGTGGGATGTTCTATACCTCATAACTGCACACACAGTGATAGGAAACAGTTTCCAGTCTCTTCTTTTTGTCCTCAAGTTGAGCCATTTTCGGCATTATATAATCTGATTTGTATGCGTTTGTGAAAGGCAGAAATGAAGCTACTACATACCCAGCATTTGCAGAGGTTCCAACTTTTATTATGACCTGTTATTCAAAGACTAGAAGAGTCTTGTCAAAATTACAGATTTATATCAATGGCAACTCCCTCTGAAATGACATTTGGACGTGTTTTTTAAACTTTAGCTACACCAATTTCCCATATCTGATCATTACCTCAGACCCATAATGTTTGTTTCTTTCGAAGTGCTGCCATTAGAAATTTTGAGTCAGTTGTGAATGCTTGTGAAGTTTTGTTTTGTTTGAGCATGTCTCCTGAGCATACCTCACAGACAAAACCAGGAGCTATTACAGTAAGAAGGTGGGGCTCTTCTCCACACACGTGTCATAGAATGGCAAACAGGGTTTTCTCTCAGTGGACCCGTTCAGAAATCGGGTCATCATACAACACTTGTCTTAGGAGCATGTCCCAATGTCTCACCTGCTCACGTTGTAACTTGTGGTAGATATTTGCCCTCTGTTCACAAAAGCTGCTACTGCCTCTGTAGCCAGCTTTGACTTGTACACCTCTACCTCAGCTTCTACCACTGTAGGCGCTATCCATCAATAGCACCTAGAGATGGCCTAGATTGCCCTTTTAGATTATACCAAAGCTCGACACTCCAACTTCCATAGTTAGTCTGATTCATCATCTTCATCATTTATATTGCATGCATTTCGTCTTTGATGTAATTGTGTCTCCATGGTGGCTGCTTATTGCCAGTGTCCACAAGAACCAGTGAAGAAGTAGAAGGAGGAAAAAGATAAAACCAGATTGTACATATTACTAGAGAGTTTTGGGTGCTGCTGTCGCCGTTTCTCGTTCACTATCGTTGTAGACGTTGTCTCGCGAGATCTGGTGACGGGATGTTGCAGAGGCCTGCCGCTAGGGGGCATTGCCGGTGACTTGTGGTCTGTGAGTCTTTGTTTGTTGAGAATGACTGCAGCAGGAACTTTTGCTTAATTGAATGTCTCAGCTAATGAAGATTTAGTGCATCCTTTTTTTTCGCCATTGTTTTCGTTCATCTTGTACACATGTGTATCAGTTCATTTAGTGCTTTGAAGACATGCATTTATGCGTAGTTAGTTGGAAGTGACGCATCACCTTTCATTCACCTCGGGTGGTGTGTTTTTAGGACGTTTTTTCTCACTTTAGTTTTAATATACAGATTATTGCTTAATTGTGTTTAATTAAGAGGCGGTTCAGCAGAACCTTGATGTGCGGTTTTATTTCTGAACTTATTGGTTTGTTTTTGGAGGCATGTCAGTGAGTCTCTTGACTTTCATTAAGGCAGTGGCCAGAAAGAGCAACCGCCTAGCGCTATTTAGCGGTGATGCTGTGCTTAATTCTGTTGAGAGTTAAATGTTAAATTTATTTTGGTATTATTTCCAAATTCTATCAAATGATAACTGAATGTATTATCTTATATAAATCCCCGAATCTATCACAATCAAAAACAGTGATTCTTCTCTGATCATCTCATTTCTTTCAATCCACGAAACCTAGATTGTAAATAGAACGACACAGTCTCTTACCTTATATTATTCAAACATCATTTCAGTTCGTCATATTCTTTTTGAATTGGATGTTTTCAGCGAAGTTGTAAAAATGCTTGGAATACTACGAGAGAAGATAATGTGAAGCTTGTAAATGGCTGAGTCGCAGCTGATATCTGTTTGCCGGGTTTATGCGTGGACTGGCAGCGCTAGTCCACAGGGAAGCAGTCGAATGCTGGAGTTTTATTAAAGTACATGCTGCATTGTAATATTGTGAACCACGCATCGCATTCGGGGCAGGCTTATTTTAACAATGACAAAACCGAGTGATAGCTTCCTAGAATTCTGAATGTACCACGGATTTCTTTCTTTTCAAATAATGATTGTGGTGAGGTCTGCTATCTGAAGACAGAACTCTATATTTTGCAATACTGTTTTTGATGCTACATATTGACTATATGTACAGGTTACACCTGGGAGTATATCGTCGCCAACACCCAAATAGATCTCAATGTTTATTGACCCTCAGGGAAGGTGCCCAGCAGGTGGCGTTCTGTGTCACCCCAGCTGGTGACGTCATCGCAGGAAGTGACGTCTCACAATGTAGATGGTACTTATTTAATCTTGCCAATGGATCCATTGAGAAGTCTCCTTCACCAATACCTCACCAATGCAAGTACTCGCTATACAGTTTTCAGTTTGTCTAAACTCCCTAATATCCCTTGTACACCCACGATATAAAATAAACAGTCAGGTATGACGGATTCACCAATAAGGGTTTACTCGTAGTCGATCATTATATAATCTTATTTTTGTAAGTAATATAAAGTGAGAATTACCAAAATGACACCTGAATATTACAGAATGTCCATTGTCACTTGAAACGCCGATGAAATATTGATGATTAGGAATAATCATAGTAATAATGATAATAATCCAGCGGATCTCGATGGTAATTCTGGATAGATGGCGAAGGATCTCTCGCAGCCGCCCAGGTCCGAATCCTGTCAAGGCGCTTGACGCAGTATTTTTGGAGAGGTTTCTGAAGCTGAACCATAAGATCACATATCTTTCCCTTCCATTGCTAAGAGTCGGGTTTATGAGGACTTTCACACTCACCCCCGTGTGTGAAGTCAACATGCGCAGGGGTCAAGTCCTGCTCCAATGTATGTCCAATGTATATTTGAAAGGTTTGGAGAAGACACCAAGAAAATCTCTGTTCGGTAAATGTGTCGTGTTTTTCGTATGTACAAATGTACCGCTACGCCAAAATATCCTCAAAAATACGGTTTCTATTAAACGAAATCCTATGGAATAGACGTCTTGTGTACTAGGCTGAAACCCTCGTATATAGTATGGTATGACAGTATTCAGTGTATCTCGCTATGTCTGATTTTCATTATCTATGGCATATATGTTAAATAAAACTTAATTATAAAAGATAAGACGGATATTTATTCTTCCTTTATGTGTGATTTCTGTTATGTTTTTGTGTGTCGGTAATTGCTATTTATAATCGTAACTAAACATATATATGAAAGGATCTGATCTTCAAAAAAGTAAGTCAAAAATCATTACCAGTAATGAAAGCAGATAGTCCTTATGATAATGCAATTTGTATAACGCTAATTTCGAAGAGGAACCGTATGCTTTCCTTTGCTCCTGATTGGATTCTTATGCTTACAAACTAACTAAATTAATGCTTGTCTCTAGATTGGCAGGGGGTGTGTTTTTTAATACAATTTTAAATAAAGTTCAAAATTTGCAATTCTACTAAAAACCACCACTCTATAAGATAGATCATTACATCAATATGCTGGAATCATTCAATATGCATATGATTATTATTTGGAAATATATATACCAATATTCGTGCCAGTTTGGGATTGTCTTGTACAAGAATTTCATCTTAGCCTGGTATACACTTCCAAAGGCTTAACAATAGGAACTTATACTCAACAGGCTTGGGAGTACGGTACCAGTGTACGGAGAACGGTAATAGGGAGTACAGTGCAGTATGGTACTCAATGGATGATAAACAGATATATATTTCCAGGCTAAGATAAAATGATTTTCATGCTTTTTCCCCATACGCCATCTCCTTTGGAGTGCTTCACTCGGTTATTGCCTGGTTCATATTACTGGGCATTCCAAACTCGATGGCGAACGAGGACATAGACCAAACTCTCATTAACTTCATTGACTGGAAGCATTAAAAACACACACGCCTTAAGGCTTACCCCTCCCAACGCCGATTCTTGTCACGATAGGCCTTACGATTGAATTACCGACACGAAACCGATTCTACCAGGAAGTCGGAAAAAATTATGGCAGTGGGACAGGTTTCTGCGATCGACTGTAGATCTCCCGATAAAATCCAACATGTTGGATTTTTCGTAGCCTATTGTAGCCGATTTAACGGAAAAATATCTCTTGGTGAAATACTTGGCGGAAAATTATGATATTCTGGAATTAGGTAGACCGTATATAGATATAATCTATAAGCATAATCGGTGTAAATATGATATTATCCGATTAAGTTTAAGTTCTGAAAATAATAGTTACATATCAGAATCATGATTTTATCACAATTATTTTTCCAATTTGATTGTTTTATTGTCTGAAAATTTATATCATAGTATGTTATAAATATCTCTGAAAGATTATTCAGATTTATTCAATATTTCTAAAATTATAGTATATTTACCTACTATATATAAAAAGGCACGATTTCAACAGAATATGCTTGGAGTTGCTCCCCCACATAGAGACGGACAGAACTAGACTTGTCCATGGAGATCGAATGCCACGAGAGTGAGATTCTCGTGTGTAGAAAAATTGAAACCTGTCGTTCTTTTTCGCAGGTCTATAGCTGGGTGTACTTTGTCACTTACAAATTAGTTTTTGCTAAGTTGAAAACACAATTTAATGCTGTAGTTTTCTTTTCTCCTTATCCTGAGAAGCGTGTGTGGCTGCCTCCGCCAATTAAAGATGGCGCAAGTTGTGCTGGTCCCTAAATCATGCCGAGTTTGGACATAGCATCGACTACGTATTTTGGATCACCACCCCAGTGCCTATGACTATTCACAATGGGATACCCCATTGACATCACGTACGCGCCGTCTGGTGAAAGTCTGCCGCACTACAGGCGACTCCGGGCCGTGGGCGGCACGGCCTCACAGAGTATGGAAATATTTTTCGACTCTGTGACGGCCTACCGCTGCTCTAGCACTTCAATCCCGTCAACCTCCCCGCAAATAGCACGTTCATATGCTCTAGCGACGAAGTCGCTAATTCAATATAAAAACTGAGATCTACAGCCTGAGATCTATATTGATACATGGATTGCGACATTGGTCTCAAGCGGAATCGAGTACTGGGTAATGATGAAGTTTTAAATAGGGTTCGACGCTGCAATGTAAACGGGTTTGAGATAGACCAAGATAAATTAACAATAAGTCACGTGAAAAAACTAGTAAATAACATTGATATTGAAAAATCGTCGGGCATAAATGGGGTTAAGGCCACTCAAAAAAAAAAACTTGTTTCTCATCACCGCGCGCATCAGAAAAACGATTTTAGAAGATTTTTTTTTTTTTTTTTTTTAATATATGAACCTTGATAGAAATTATGAAAGGTATATGTATTTAGTATCAAATTAAAGCTCCTGATGTCAGGGATGCATTAAATTTATAGCCAGTAAAAATCTGGAAACCCCGCGTAAGCAGACACCCAGCGTAAGCAGGCACTTTGTCCCGGATCGGAGGGTGTCCGCTTATGCAGGGTTTTACTGTATATCTGCCATCTTTGATACAGCAAAAAAAAAAAAAAAAAAAAAAAAAAAAGCGCCCTCGTCATAATTTTCATAGCTTGGTGATGAGAAACAATTTTTTTTTTTTTAGTGGCCTAATTGTAAACTACTGAAAAATATCTTATTAAAATGTGCTGATTTATTGGTACAATTATCAAGGTTATCAAAAGGAACAGGCAAATTCCCAACACAATGGCGAAAGGGGAGAATACGCCTATTACCAAAACAGGGTGACTTGACTGACATGGGTAACTGGAGACAAGTATCCGTTTTACCAGTCATATCGAACATTTTAGAAAGGGAAATTCACTCACGGGTATATGGATATTTATAGACAAAACATTATTTTACTGACAACTAGCAACTTCGTCGATTTGTCTTTGGCTACGACGGAATGTACTCCAGTCTAACGATTCCTAACTGTCGTCGAGCCCTCTAGCGGGTGAACGGGAAATCATCGTAAACTTGTGGTTATCATTTCATATGACACAGGTGCTTGAGCTGATCATCGGCGATTAGAACTACCTGGGTTGACACCAGCGGAAGATTGTGGTCTCATTGCTTTCTCTCGAGACTAGCAGATAAAAACCCTACAGTACTAAAGCTTCCATACTGGGCCCTCTGTTGTTCCTAATTTCCATCAATGATTTACCTGATGCAATTTCTAATACCCAATGTATTATGTATGCAGACGACCTGGTAGTGGTATTAGTCCAGTCAAAATAAGCAAAAAAAGGGCCAAACCGGCCACAAAAAGCAATAGATTTAATTCCAGTGGCAATCACCTCAGAATACCTTTCTTATTACCAGAATGAAAATCGAAATTAATCCAAGTAGTGGAAGTAGGTCAAATTAGCAAAAATCCAATATGGCCACCCCAAATATATGAAACTCCATAATTCTGGTTTGAATTGAGGTAGAAACATGATTTAAAATGCTCAACATATGTTTTCTGGGGTGGGGAATCCATACAAATCACAAGTGAAACCATATCTCTTGAATAAATTAGCATAAATTCAATATGGCTGCCTGAATTCTATGAAATACCATAATTTGGGCTTGAATAAGGATATAAACATGATTTAAAATGCTAAACAAATGTTTTCTGGGGTGGGGAATTCATATAAATAACCAAAAAAGACCTATCCACTAAGTACATTAGTGTAAATCCAATATGGCTGCTTGAGTTCTACAAAATACCCTAATCTGAGTTTGAATAAAGATATAAACATGATTTAAATTGCAAAATATATGTTTTCTTAGGTGGGATATATCATAGTGGCCTTTAAAAAAAAGGATACAGCAGTTTATAATGACAGACATAGACTTTCCAGCTACGGGAACATTATGTAGAATGATTGGCCTTTGATATATTTGTAAAGTCACCACTGCTGGAGGTGAAAGAGAAGAGTGGCTGTAGTGGGACTTGAACCCCAACAGTCCTCCAACATTGGCTATTACCACCCCCTCATCATACCATATAGCTGTAATCAAATCGGAAGCAGGTTTGGAGACAATTTCAAATTCATCGATGTGAATAATATCATGGATGATAATTTTTACAAGTTGAACATGATAATCCTTGCAGCATGGGGCATAAGGCATCCTATGAATTTTCACTTCTCCTCCTTTAAACATTAAGTAGTAGTGTGGGTGGGTGGGTGGGTTAAAACTCTGAAGCTTCTGGCTAGTTGTGGTGCTCAAATATTGCCAGAGATGTCCAGATGGCATCGCATAATTCCAGTGTTCATCGATATGTGGTGCCTCTGTGAATTATTGTCAGTTGCTCCGATTAACTCCCAATTATGGCACAATGATATTTAGAGGTTTTTTCATGTTTTCATCTGAGCTTAAATACCATATTCACTGCACTGCATAAACATTAATATAATTCCCCTGATATAGATGTTAGTCTATATTATCATAAAAGGTTTTTCAGAATCCTTGTGTGTCCCACCTGCCTGTCCAAGACCTGTATGCCATGTATCCTATATGTCCATGTATCCCACACCCAATCTAACCTCTTCTACTCCCTCTATACAACCCCTATAAGGATTCTGGTTATATAATTAAGTTCAGAGATAGTTGTTATTATCCCTATAATGACAAAAAAGACAGTGATGGCCCCTATGTCCAAAACCACAATAGAACTCAATCAGAACTACTAGAATTTGTTGACCTGGGCTTACAGGGAGACTTGCAGAGAGTGGGTGAAATATGAGAGTATAATATCAATTTCATTGTATCATGAACACTTCAGCTATAGCTTCGAAAGCATTGTTCTTCTTGATCAGCTTTAGGGCAGTTGGTTTACCAATGATTTACACATCAAAGATATCATCATAATAGTGTTGCATTGATAAACATTATGTTATTGAACTATCAATATTTTCATTTCACTTGCAACCAGTAAAACTTGTATTGCCATGTTGATATCAGAACAGACTGTAGAAGACAAGAGTCAAATCAAATGCTGGTTTTCTATTATTCTTTTACCCCCGGTTGGGACATCTATTGTATAATTATTATGCCCATTGCTAATACCCAGTGTCTTCAAACCTAACAAGCCCAAAAGAGTATATTTACCATATCCAGGTAATGGAACCAGAGCTTTTCAGTTATGTCCCTTTTCAAATAAAATTTAGGAATAACAACAAATTACATTAGCTCAGTTGCAATTCAGTGTCTTCAAGATCCGCTATGGTTGATCCTGAAATAAGTGTATCAAGCTGTTCTAGGACACCTTGAAGTAATTCTGTAACATTTTCTGTTAGGTCTTTTTCAATCACCTGAATACTCTGAACCAAATGGGTTGAATATTTGTTTAGTTTCTTTAATGATTAACCTCTCATGTATAAAACAATTTTAAAGCGATTTTACAGCTATTTTCAGTATTATTTCAACATAACCATTGTGAAATCACAACATAATCTTTTGATGATATGAATCAATGTATTGTTTTTGATAATTTTAGAAAATATTATTAGAATCTTTGCCTAATTTCTTTAAAAAATGGCAAATTTACTGAAATTTCCAAGAAGGATGCCCCAAGTCCTGTATCATAGCATACTAGACCTGGGAATGCCTCAAGGCATCATAGCATACTAGCCCTGGGAATGCATCCAAGCATCTTGGCATAGCAAATGGGTTAAAATACAGGAGGGTCTGCATCACTGTTTTCTTTGTAAGAACCATAATCATTGAATGTTATTTTTAGTTATTGTAACACAAAAAAAGGAAACAAAGTTTTTGGATGCAGTTTTCTCTGAATTCAGAAGAAAAATTGAAAACCAATTAATCCCTTGCAGATATGATTATCTGTAATAGTACAACTTATATTTTGGATTTGATTGTCCGCTTGCTTCTGAAAAATCAAATGTATCCTGTTCCTTAGCAAGTGTTGGCATTGTTTTTGTGGCATCGCCATGAAAATCATTGGATACAAAGCAGCCATATTGGACATTTCATTGTTCCACCTGTTTACTAGAAAGATAGGACTTCCCTGGTGTGATATATATGTGTTTCTCAGATAGGAAAACAGCTGTTAAGCTTTTTTAAACATCTTTTTCAAACTTAAATCAGGGTATTTTGTAGAACTCAAGCAGCCATATTCGATTTACACTGATGTATTCTGTTTTTAGGTCTTCTCTCGTTATCTATATGAATTCCCCATCCCAGAAAACATATGTTTAGCATTTTAAATCATGTTTATATCTTCATTCAAACCCAAATTATAGTATTTCATAGAATTCAGGCAGCCATATTGAATTTACGCTGATTTATTCAAGAGATATGATTTCACCTGTGATTTGTATGGATTCTGCACCCCAGAAAACATATATTGAGCATTTTAAATCATGTTTCTATCTCAATTCAAACCAGAATTATGGAGTTTCATATATTTGGGGTGGCCATATTGGATTTATGCTAATTTGACCTACTTCCACTACTTGGATTAATTTCGATTTTCATTCTGGTAATATGTAAGGTATTCTGAGATGAATGGCACTGGAATTAAATCTATTGCTTTTTGTGGCCGGTCAAACCTTATTTTGACTGGACTATATCTAGAGGAGAAACAGTAGGAGAAGTGAAAGATATGGTACGAGAAACGTGTAAGAAACTGGAGAATTGGTACGCTTCAAATGGATTGACAATTAATGTCCGAACAGAACAGGAAATTTCTTACAAGTTATGCATCAAATAATAGAATGTAGAGTCTCTGGTAGGTCTCTATTGTAATCACAGCAGGACATGTTAGATGGCACAATTGTCAGGTAGTAAGTTGATTCAAAGATATATATCTCCTTTTCTGAACATACATAAAATCATCCCACCATATTGCACAAAAAAACTAATCATAAGTAAAATACAGATTTCTGGCATTGACTATTTTGATAGAAGCCAGAGGAGATGTTTACTTTTAAATATGATTCTCAATTTTGGAGAGGTTACTCAATCTCTTTTCATAGAAGCAATATCTGCACCAGCTCTTTGTAGAATTTCCTTGCTCACACAATATTCAATTTCACTGAAGGAAGACTTTGCTCACTAAGATAAAAAATCAAGAAGTGTCAATGATAATTGCCTTGATGACAAAGAAACGTATCAAATGTCTCTAATTTTGGATGTATGGCTGATACTAGTCTCTAAGTATTGAGAAAATCCCTGTTGGAGATTACATGACAGGGCCACTTTACCTTCATTCTTGCAGATCAAGAGCAACCAAAATATCCATCTAGAGCATGCTTGAACACTCTATATATGTTACCTATAAAAGGTTAGAGTGGTTACATACACTTTCAGCATGCTGAGAAAAAGCTATCCCTCACTATCTGTGTGCTATTCGCTGTGCTATTAGATAAGGAGCAGGGTGCCAGTGTCTGAGGGTCTTAAAGACATGCCCAGCTGACCATGACGAATAAATCTAGACCAAAATACCTCATTGACCCACTGTTACTTGATACGTTTTGATCCTAGACTCAGGCAGTTAGAGAAATGGCAAGGTGCAAGTGGGTTACAGAAAACGATCCATATACTGAATGTAACTCAAACCTTTTAGTTGCTATTCATCTAAAATTGCATGCTCATTCATCAATCATGAACGTACCATTTGCTCCTAGTTTATCTGTGTGTCTGTATACCTACTCTTATACCTTATTACTGGTCAGCCTTGAGTCTAGCCACAACATAACCCCAGCTATTACATTAGGAAAATAGACTGGGCTGTTAATATGATAATTGTTACCAATTTGTCCCACTTTATTTCACCCACATGGATGGAGCTTTACAGGTGAAATACTTGGTGGAAAATTATCAAATTCTGGAATTAGGTAGAGTGCATAAAGATATATAGTTGCGGTAAATATGGTATTAGTTTGTTAGGAATTATGATTCTACCACAATAATATTTTTCAATTTGATTGTTTTAGTGTCTGAAAAATAACATCATAATATATTGTAAATACCTCTAAGAGATTATTCAGATTTATTAGATATTTCTAATATTATAGTATATTTTATTATCAAAACTCTGCCTGAGATCTAAATTGATACATCGATTGAATCGTGAGGCAATCGTGACCATGGATACTCATCTGGTGGCCTATCAGGATCAAGACTACAACAAACTGGGCTGTTGGAGGCATGGTCTTATCCTCCCAAGCCCCAACAGATGAGTCTGTCAGTTGAAAGTTGACAAATCTTGAGCGACTTGCCAGTCCTTAAGAAGGCGGGTATCATGATCACTTGCTAGATACAGCAAGACTGACAGGGAACGCCAGTCTCCGTATACCTTGATATCTGTCAGTGGTATCCCTATGCGATTCAAGTAAGTCGCTCCGCCTCTGCGTAAATTGTGAGAAGTTTAACGACCCATCAACATTGCCCTAGCTGTGAAGAGTTTCAAAATCTTATTGAAGCGTGAGCATAGTAGTGGGCGTCTGATGTCTTTTAAAAAAAATTTTTTTTGTATGTTGTTGTTTATTCTGGAGTATTCTACTAGGATGCAACGTCATCCTATTTTCAGTAGGCTCCAGGGCCATGTTTCAGTTTCGGTATCGTTAAATATAACAGAACAAGAAGGTAACAATGTGTACTTAAAATGACAATACAGTATAAATATTAATCAGTATACACTTTCAATCAATCCAATAGTACAGACCAAGACAACTAATACTATAAAATATATACATAAGGTAATCAATTTATACATAACATTGATAATAACAGAGAATAGTCTAATGTCGTGGAGTAAGGGGTTGGGATGTGGAAGAATACAGCTCTCAGTATATTAAGCGTAGGGCAGTGAGGTTTCCTTTGGTATACATTTTGAATTTCTCATTTGTATCGAAGAGTCTTACATTCTTGCTGAGATTGTTCCAAGCGATACCAGTCTTATACAGCATACTTCTCCTATACGATTCAAGATTAAAATCATTTTCAATCAATACAGGGGCATCACCACGTCTAGTTTTTCTTGTGCGATGGTCAACATAACTATCAATTTTGGTTCTACGATAGGCGTAGTTTAGAATATGTGCTTGTCTGCATTCTTCGAGTAAGTTTATGCCACATTTCCTATGTATTTCGAGTGTATCGGTTCGAGGGGGTACTTTCAAACAAATTTTTAGGGCTCGATTTTGCATTCTCTGCAGTTTTTGAAGAAGATTTTTCGAACAGTTTTGAACAAGAATGTCACCGTATTCCATTATGGGCAGTACTTTGGCTTTATACACTTGAATAGCTTGGTTTGTAGTCAGATATTTCCTAAGTTGCGATAACATATATGTTTTGTGACCAGCCTTATGTATTAGATTATTTAAATGTTTTTCAAAAGTGAGTTGTTTGTCGAGTTTAACACCTAAATAATTGAAATTTTCAACTTCTTCTACTACAGTTTTGTTTAAAACAATGGGCGGTATATCACTGTGTTTTAGCCTCTGATGTGTTCCAAATTTCATTACCTTGGTTTTTCCCACGTTTATTGTCATTTTATTATTTTTACACCATAGTTCTAGTTTGCCTACATCCGACTGAAGTTTTTCGTGAGCAACATTAGCTTTTTCATGACTTGTAAATATCACAGCATCATCAGCATATAATTTTATTTCACTGTTTTCAATTACTTTAGTTATGTCATTTATAAAAATTAAGAATAGTAGAGGGCCTAGAGTTGATCCTTGAGGGACACCATAGGTTATACAACTAGATTTGGATTTCAGTTGATCAGCAAAAGTATATTGTTTCCTGTTTGTGAGGTCTTGTAGCCAGAGAGTAACGTTTTGGGGTAGTTCATACATGTTTAATTTATTAATTAGGATAGTGTGGTCTATAGTGTCAAATGCTTTGGCATAATCAATGAAAATAGCTATGGTGGTTTTTGCATTGTCCATATTTTGAAAAATCTTGTCTGTGAATTCAGCTATTGTATATATTGTCGATTTACCTGGGAGAAAACCTCCTTGATGCTCTGTTAGTAGGTTGTTTGAGGTTAAATGGGTCAGTATATATTTATGAATTAACTTCTCTAACAAATTACCAGGTAGTGGTAGCTCTGAGATCGGTCTTAAGTCACCTACTTGCGTGCTGTTTTTCTTATTTGGGAGTGGAGTTACTTTACCAATTTTCCATTTGTCTGGGAAAGTTTGTGTATTTATACTCAATTGATACAGGTGAGTTAATTGTTTTGATAAAACTAGGAAACTATCTTTTAGAATTTTGCTAGGTAGGTAGTCTATAGCCGATGATTTGTTTCGGTTTATCTGTTTAACCCATTCACGGCGGGCTCCTACACAGTCATGTATATAGGGATCGGGTATTAGTACCTATACAGTGCTAGGGATCGGGTATCCACTGGCTCATTATGGTAATTTGATGATGTGATCACGTGATATAACATGTGATACTCTATATCATTTTCCATTTCCATAAACATTTTGAATATGATGCTATACCTAAACTCTGTGGAAGTTTCATGTATATTGATGAATTATTTTCTAATTTATCACATAAAACAATAATTTTGTAAATATTGGAAAATGATGCCTTAAGGCATCACCCGATCTGGACTGGTGATGCCTTAAGGCATCACCTGATCCTGTGTGGTGATGCCTTAAGGCATCACCCGCAGCTAATGGGTTAATGAGATCTAGTACATCTTCTTAATTTATTTTAAATTCCGGTGCATTAATTTGAGCATTTACCAGAGTGTTTGTCCACTCATCAGGAAATTTTTCAGCTAGCTTGGCGCCAATGGTGGTAAAAAAAGTATTTATATAGTTTGCTGTCCTCTCTATCGGTATTCGCTTTTTCGTATTTTCGTCCTCTAGCATGATGTTCGATTGTGTACTTTTGTTTGGGATTAGCTCCTGCATTTTTCTCTTAAATGTTTTTTTATCTTCATTTTCGTTTCCCAGGATAAATAATCGCTATGCATTTATGATACTCTGCTTACATTCATTTCTGGTTATACAGTATGCACAGTGGTTAATGTCATTCCTATTCCTCTGGTAGTTTTTCCATGATCTGTCCTTCTCAACTATCTTTTCAATTATTTCTTGGTTTATCCAGGGGTTTTCTTGGCATTTGTATTGAAGGTTCTTTAACGGACACATAGTGGTTAGATTTTGGTCAATTATATTATACATATGTCCCCATCCATCATTGGGGTTTTCTGCCCTATAGAAGTTATCCCAGTTTGCATCGGTTAGGTTAGTTTGGAAAATATCCTTATTATAGTTTTTATATGATCTACCTTTTATTTGTTTAGTCACATACCTCTCTTTTGCCTTCTTCCTCGTTATATATATATATATATATATATATATATATATATGCCTCTATGGTCCCCAATTGCAAAAGGTAGGGTTCCGCTATTCACTATGTATCTTTGGTTTGAAAAAGCTAAGTCAATCATATTATCATTTCTTGTGGGCTCCGATATATATTGGATTAAACCAATATCATTTTCAATTTGCTTTAAGGTTTTTGTTTCTGGGTTATTTTTATCCCTATAATTAACGTTAAAATCTCCAATTATGATTAATTCGTGGTCACTATATTTACCTAAAAGGGTTTCCAGTGTTCCGGTAAGATATTCTACTGTTTCTAGAGGATTGTTTTCCGGTGGGCGGTATATCACTCCGACAATGACCCTTTTCTGTTCTTTTGGTTCTAGTTTGACCCATAGACACTCTATTATCTCGTTATTTTTTTTAATTTTTATTTTTTAAGACATTTATTTTGACTGGCAACGCTCAACTCACAGTGGAGCTGGTCTCAACGCGGTACCGGTATCTCTCAGTTCACAATCAATTCCTTTACACATGATCAGCTTGCAACTTATATACAAATTACATAACAAACGAATAAATAGAATTTGATTACAAAAACATTGCCTAGAATTATCTCATAAGGGCAGGCCCAGCGGTGCCTGAAAAGTCCGAGTGGCACACCATAGCCCTTTTTGCCTTAAATCATGGAATATTTGCAGCCATTTGTTTCTTTTGTTCTAGTTTAAACTGTCTGAGGGTTTCAATTTGCCTCTGGCAAGATGGTAGTTCATTCCACTTCTTGGATCCGTGGTACTCAAGACTTCGTTTGTATGTTTCACATTTTGGGTGAATGATGTTGAAAACCGGTGCCTAATAGGCTCTTGTGTTTGCTGTCCTTGTTTTAAGCAATGATACATCATTTCTAAGTTTATACATATGTTGAACCACGTGGGCATGCCTTCTATGTATTAAGTATGGGATCTGTCCCGAATTAACTTCTCTATGTAGTGCAACAACATTTGATCTACTAGACCAGGAATTTATGATCCGTAGCGCATTATTCTGTAGTGTTTGTAATTTACTTTTTTCTGAGATTGAGCTCGCATCATACAGGACGTCGCCATAGTCAATTATAGGTAACAACATCGACTTGTAGATTAAATAGCATGCGTTTTTCGATAAGTATGGACAGATTTTTGCCAATAGATATATCTTATGTGATATCACTTTAATGAGGTTGTTTATGTAATTTCTATAGTTCAAGAACTGATCCAATGTAACTCCTAAATATTTATAAGAACTTACCTGCCTCAAAGAGTCACCGCACAGATTTAGAGTGAGGTGGTCTTCATTCAGAAGACGTTTCCTCCATGGTGTTGAGAAAATCATTATTTTTGTTTTGTTTGTATTTATGGTTAATTTGTTATCTGAACACCAATTCTCCAACCTTGCTAGGTCTCTCTGAAGCAGGTGAGAAGTTTGTTGAAGATCCTGGCCCGCTTTGAACAAGACCGTGTCGTCAGCATACATTATACACTGTGAACCATTGTTCTGTACACTTCGCATCGTGTCGATTAGGTCGTTGACATAGGTTATGAATAATAGCGGACCCAGAATGGATCCCTGCGGCACGCCACAGGTGATCCACTCCGGGTCCGACTTCACCCCGTTTGCAAGAGTAGCCTGAGACCTTCCCGTCAAGTAATCCTTAAACCACATCAATAACTTTCCCTTTATTCCCATGTAATTTAGTTTTTGGATTAGAATATTGTGATTAATAGTATCAAAAGCCTTTTTGAAGTCTATAGATACACTAATAGTAAATTGTTTATTGTTTATTTCTCTAAAAATTTGGTTTGTAAAATTTGCAATAGTTTGAATAGTTGAGCATCCTTTTCTAAAGCCATTTTGAGCAGAGTTTAGCATATTGTTCGTGTCGAAGAAATCAATTGTGTTTGTGTGTATAATTTTTTCTTAGATTTTTACTGGTATCGGCAGAAGAGAGGCTGGTCTCAGGCTACTCACGCTAGGATTTTCCCCGTCTTTTTTCAGAGGTATGATAGTAGCTAGTTTCCATTTTGTTGGGAAAATTCCAGACTTTAGCGAAGCATTTAACAGAAATGTAAATTGCGACAACAATACGATCAGAGCATCTTTTAGATAACAGGTTGCCAGACCTTCAATGGCGGATGATTTATGTACATCAAGATCTTTCAGCAGTTTCAAAGTTTCTGACTCATCAGTTGTGATATCCTTTAGACTTTGGTTATTTATACGTCCTTCGTAAACCCATGGAGTGTTATGCCTCCTAGCTAGATCTGGACCGATTTTCGTGAAGTATTCATTTATGTGTTTTGATGTGTCTGTGTGTTTGACCCAGGTTTCAGTTTCATCTTTTAGTCTGAACTCTTGTTGTTTCTTAGAGTTATTTTTGGTAAATTTAGATATAATCGACCAGAATATTTTGGTGTCGTCTTTGTTATTTTCTAGTGCTTCTCTTATGTAATCACCATGTGCTTTTTTCATAACTTTGTTTACCCTGTTTCTTTCTTTCCTGGCTTGGGTCCTGTCGGCCTCTTTATTCGTTCTTCTAGCTTTGTTGATAAGGCGATCTTTGTCTTTTATGAGCTCTAGTAGTTCGTTGTTAATCCACGTTTCTTTGATGTCTTTGACTTTAAAGTTTTTTAAGGGGCATAATTTGTCAAGATTATTTACAATAACTTCTACCAAAGTATCCCATAATTTGTTTGGGTCTGACTCTTGGAAATACGGTTGCCAATCATACCTTAATAAAAAGATCTTTGAATTTATTCTTGTCATAATTTCTTTTTGACCTCCCCTTAAATTCTACTTTTGCGTGTTTTATTTTGGGTTTCGCCCTTATAACATAGATTGCCTCATGATCGCTTATCAATTTATTTAGTAGACCCGCTTTGGTGTGGTTGTTGTTATTAACCCATATGTAATCAAGACAGCTATGTTTAACACCGTGTCGCGTTGGGCTGTGAATTAGCTGACTTAAAGCTAGTGCCGATTCTAGTAATTTAATCTCTTTGTAGTCTGGGTCGTTTTTTATGAGATAGTCTACATTTATGTCTCCTACAATGAATAGGTCCACTGACTTGTTATTTGTTAACTCAATAATTTCATCTTTTAACTCTAAACAGAAATCTTTGCATCCCGCCCCCGGTGGCCTGTATATTGTACCTATTAATATCTTCTTGGTGTGCGGGAGTGATATTGAAACCCAGATACTTTCTTTGATTTTGTTACTCGTGTTTAGATGAATATAACTTTGTGTGTCATGTTTTAGCCCCTCTCTGATGTAAATCCCTACTCCTCCCCCTGTTTTGATTTCGTCTGAACCCAGTTCGCTCCATTTCCTGTCATTCCTATAGAAGATATATCCTGGAATATCTATTAAATAAGTGGGCAACTTGTCAGTCAACCAGGGGGCTGTTTCACTAGAAGTGGGGTCAAAGCGAGAGGTAGGACCGCAACAGTGGCAGGAATAGCGGCACCAACAGTGTCAATCCCAAATTTGCGTTTCAACAGTGGTCTCGCTGTTGAGGTGAGACCAACTCTCACTGTTGGCACAGGTCTCGCTATGCACACGCGTTTGACATTCGAATTTATTTGTCGACGGGCCGCGATGACGTAAAATTTCACCCGTTCCCATGGAAATTAAGCAATGAAATTTTAACACGAGTAAGGCATATATATAGCCTATAATCCTACCAAATATGAAGAAAATCGGAGACGCCGTTCCGAAGTTATAGGCGTTAGAATTCTTCACTCCCTCCGGGCGTTTGCGTTGGTCGCTGTTCTTTTTCACTCCCTCCGTAGTGCGGCGGTGTTTCGGCTCTTCTTTTTGTCTCCCCCCGGAGGCCGGCGGGACACTGGCCACCAGAGCAGTATTTGCCATGCCAAAATTCAAACCCCGATATCTTCGTAACGATACGGCCGTTCATATTCATATTTGGTACGATTATAGGTTATATGTATACCTTACTCGTGTCAAAGTTTCATTCCTTAATTCCTACGGGAAGTGTGTGAAAACCCTCTATATGTGTAACCAACGAGAGGGTCGACCATCTCGCTTACAGTGGCCCCACAGCGGCAGTAACAGCGAGAGCCACTTGACTGATGAAACGGGTTCCAGGTTTCCGTTATACTCAGTACATCAATGTCCAAGTCTTCTAGCAACTCATATATCACGTCAATCTTAGACCATAGGCTGCATACATTTGCATGGACAAATTTCAAACCTCTAGATCTGTTACCGTTAATGACTGTCTTTTATGGTATATACATATACTGCTTTGGCTATTTTCGTACCAGAATCGAACAATTTCCAAACTATCCTTGGCCTACCCACCATAATAATTCTTGCGTTGGCAACATTTAGATACAATACAATACATTCTCTTATACTATACATTTCAAAAGGCAGTAGTTTCTGCTTTGGGCGTCTTTTGGCCGCAGAAAATTCAGACTAAGTTTTTATACCTACTCTGCTACCTAATAGTATACTGTATTTAATCTACCTTATCCACTGACTTACACACTCTTTAGTAAGAACTAGTCAAGCTTTATGCCCCTGGCAGGAGCGGTCTCCCCTCTAGGATGGGCCGCCCCTATGCAGGGACACTGACTGACTTAGTGGTGGTCTACATTATTCCCATTTTGTTTAGAGTAGTTACCAGGCATTTTCCCCAGATAAGTGCAGTTGCATCTGAGGGATGAAGTCTGTCGTAAAACCTGCCGTAGGCGTTTAGATTATTGTTTCCTAACCTATAATGCACTTTGGCATGGAAAACATTTCTTTCTTTGTTCAGTAATGCAATGCTGTGGTTAACGTTTTTAATGATGTCGTTCATGAGTAGTTGATCACTGTCGATCGTTTGGTAAAGTGGTGCGCGTTTGAAGTTATTGTACACACGTAAATGCATGCCAGTCAGATGGGCTATTACCACTTGACCCACATAGCATTGTAGTATGTCGCGGGCAGATTCAAGTTCGTCAGTCATGGATTTAACCGCTTCTCCCAACTCACAGAAAGCCAATCTTACCGTTTTATCCAGCCCTCTTTTCGTTAAGTTGTTTATTCC
Source organism: Alentia gelatinosa (assembly GCA_950022655.1). Lineage (NCBI taxonomy): Eukaryota > Metazoa > Annelida > Polychaeta > Phyllodocida > Polynoidae > Alentia > Alentia gelatinosa. The sequence goes on from OX465592.1 coordinate 24,489,993, forward strand.
TGCCATTAGGATAGCATAGTCCGTGTAGACATTTTCCTTATGGTAATGTGTAATGAAATTCATGACTGACCTTTTCACTGTAGCACCACTGATTGCACATATTTCGACCTGATTTCTTTGAACAAAATCCGGGAAATTATCCTGTAGAGTCTTTACCAGCTTAAATCCTCGGGAATCTGCAATCACCACTATCCTCACATTATGGCAATGGAAATAACAGGTTTCCACCTGGGCTTGGGAATCGTTGAAGAACTTTCCGCATCCAATACACTGGGCATAAGATAGAACCAGGTGAAGCGACGATAGGGATTGATAACTCCCTTTGCTTAAATTGGATAGTCTTTGAAGATGTAATGTGCAACTTTAACCCATAGTTTGTGATTTCCACCGAGTCCCGGCTAAGCGTGTGTGAAGAATCGGTGAAGTGCCCCACCCGAAGAAGGGCCCTAAAGGCTAAAACTGTAGCACACCAAAAAATAAACCATTCCTCAATCCTTAAGTCCAATAGTGCATGAATAAGTAAGTCCTCTGGGTGGAGGGGTGATGCCTGGATTTTTCCATCGGCCAGCAACCTGCGAGCACCCATCAGTGTACATTTTTTAAGGAAGCTTGACTTGGTTGTAGTTGGATAATCAAAGAACTCATGTAGCGACCAGAGAGAACTCACCTAATTAGTTATCGATGGATAAAAAAGTAATGTAGAGAGATACTGTCTCTGGCGTGGCTGGAAGTGGGGATAGCCCATAAGTAGCGCAGAATCCCAGATATTTCTTCCACTGACTCTTCCTGGTACCCCACGTTGATTCTGACCAACATAGATGTTGCAGCTTTCTGCTTTAAGATCCTGAAGCGTGGCTGCTGACATACCCGCTATGTGACGATCCCGATGTATAATCCTCGAGTCTGGAAATACAGCATGATGTAAATAAACATGGAACCATGTAGTTATTCTTGAAACTCGTATCAAATAGTCTTGACAATGAGTCGGCAACGACATTATCAGTAGATGTGATGTAATGAGGTTTGTTAACAATATTTTTAAAACAACATAACCAGTACAGTTTCCTAATCCACTCCATGGCTGAGGCATTTGAACTGCAGCCACTCGTTAGCATTGAGATATAGCCTGGGTGTTATCACAGTAAACATCCACATATTTGTTTGAGAAAGATTCTAGCCACCTTCTTATTTTTTTATATTTTTTTTTATAACGCGAGCAAAGCACTTCTTTAATCAGAGTAAACTATAAGCTTGCGGCTTATGTTACAATTTTTTCCTTCTTTCTTAAACGATAAACAATAACAAAACAGGCAAATTCTTCCATCAGTCTGACAGCATATTACTGTCATTTTATATGCATTATTGCATATATAACCTAACATCATTGATAAGTTTTGCTCTTTTTTTTGTCTTTTTTTGTGTGAAACTAATAGGACACACAGTGTAATATTGGGACGATATAGATACTTAAATTAAGGTATGATTACTGAACATAGTTTCAGGGACAACGGACATGTAAATTAAGGATAAATACAAGACGTTACATTCGGCTCACAGTATGAATATTTACCTCTTCTAGGGGACTATGTTCCGAGTTTTGGTATATTTGTATCATTGTTTTATAAAGACTTCCAAAGGGGACGTTCACCAGCTGTCCCCCTTGATTAGAACTACGAAGGGAACGTTCATCAACTGTTTCCTTTGATTTGAACTACCGTATGATACAGGACATCACCCAAATAAGATACAATGCCACTCCTCAGCAACCAGTTCCTATAATAGGATGTTTTTTTATAAGTTAAGGATCCTGCAGCTTTTCTAATATCTGTAGCCATTTCTCAAATTTCTCAGGTTTACCTTCCATTTTACATATCTCTTTTTCCATTCTCAATAGATAGCCAAATTCAAGCAACCAGCTATGTAGATCCAACTGACATTTGTGGAAGAGTCTTTGCTTGTATATGAAGAATTTGGCAGCAAGATAGATAGTATCATGTAATATTGTTTTTCTTTTTCCACTAATAGGGTCTCCCAAAGAATGTAATATTCTGAAATATCCAAAGTAATGTCAGAGTTTGCGTTAAACCAATTTCGTAGATGTATCCAGAAGGTTTGAACTGGGGGACATTTTATGAAAAAGTGAAGGATGGTATCTTTTTCATTACATATAGTGCATATTGTGCTATCAGAAATATTTCTTCTGAAAAGGTACGAATTTGTATGATTTGATTCAAAAGCCTGTATTGCAATGATTGATACTTAGTTAGCCTAGTTGCTCGAAAGGCAGATCTATAGATTCTTTCCCAAGGCAGTTCAATTGTAGCCCCGGTTTCCTCTACAATAATCTCTACGCTATTCTCCCATTTATTTTGGCAAGTGGGTTTTCTAAATTGATCCTTTAACAGGAATGCATACAAAGGTTTACTCTTGGCACTAAAAATATTAATGACATTCTTGCATTTGTTGTGTATTAATATAGCATTGTCATTCAGATGAAGGTTTTCTAGGTTCATATATATGTGCACTCCAAGGAATATTCCGGATAACCGTTATCATATCTAAGAAAGTACCCTTAACTTTATATTTATCCCTAATCTGTTCTATAGACATAAAGCTATTCTCATCTATGAGATCTATCACCTTTTCAATTTGATTTTCTCCAAGTCTTCCATTCGGGGCTGATGCCCTTAATAGTAATATACCTATTTCCCCATAGGCATTCATTTTGCATTTCTCTTTCTGTGAGAGGTGGTTTAACATATATTTTCTGCCATACTTTCAGAAGCTCAGCATAGAATCTAGGGAGAGAGTTAATAGATTTGCAGTCCCTTTTAGTAAGGAAGAAATCATAAAAGGAACTGCCACAGTTAGTTATTTCTCTCAGAAACTGAGTCCAAGACATGCAATCTTCCTTACAGAATCTCTGTATCCACCTGAGCCTGGAAACCATGTGCATGGTTTTTAAATCAAGCAAGTTTAGACCTCCCTCCGATATTGGATTGCAAAGTGTAGCATAAGCTATTTTATTTGTGTTGCTGTTCCATATAAAGGAATTAATCATTTTTCTGAATTCATTAAATATGGTCTCCGGGGTAGGAAGTATCGAAATGGAGTATAGGAGAATCGGCATGATTAGACTGTTAATGATAGTGGCCTTTCCCTTAAGTGATAATCTGCGGTTGCTCCATTCCTGACAAATACTAGCACATTTTTCTATTCTATTGTAAAAGTTGTTTTTTATATCATATTCCTCTGAGGGTTTTGCTGTGATGTTAATACCTAAAATATTAACACTGTCTTTTATCTGAATGGGTATTTGGTCCATATTTGGAAACAGCAGCTCAGCTCTTCCAAGGGGAAGCAGGCAGGATTTTTCATAATTAATTTTTAATCCAGAGTATCTACGGAATCGGTCTAAAAAGTTGAGGATCAAGTTGATAGATTGTAAATCCTTAGCAAATAATGTTATGTCATCTGCGTATAGAGATAGCTTTACCTCCCTTTTGCTGATAGTAATACCGTGTATATTCTTATTTTATCATACAGCTATTGTCAGAATCTCAATTACAAGAATAAAGAGGTATGGAGAGATGCAAAATCCTTGTCTGGTCCCTCTCTGCGGGGAGAACCATTCAGAGCTAAAACCGTTATTGATCTACATGATTCTAGATCTTTGTATATTAAACTAATCCAGGCCATAAATTCTTCGCAAAATCCAAAGAGCTGTAAAGAATCCCTTCTGGCTGATCATTCTACTGAGTCAAAGGCTTTGTGAAAGTCTAAAGTAAGAAGGGCTCCACTGTCCCCTTTGCTATTGACAAGATCAACAATGTCTATACTCGTCCTAATGTTGATTCATATGAATCTGTTTTTTAGGAAGCCAGACTGATCCTGAAAGATTATAGTATTCAGTGGGTCTTGAAGTCTTATTGCTAGAGCTTTAGTAAGTAGTTTGTAATCAGTATTCAGTAATGTTATCGGTCTCCAATTTTCTAGAACGGTACGGTTTTGTGTTTTTTTGGGGATGAGGGTTATGATGCCTCGTCTTTGTTCAAGTCCTAGAGACCCACGTTCTCTGGATAGAGATAAGGCATTGAAGAGTAAATCTGAAACAGAGTGCCAAAAATAGCGGAAGAATTCGACAGTTAATCCGTCAGATCCTGGAGTTTTGTTATGCTTCATTTTCCTTAAGGCCAATAAGAGTTCTAACTTGGATAATGGGGTATCTAATACGAGTTTGTCCTTGTCTGACAATTGTGGAATCGCCTCTTTCTTTACTAATCCTTCAATATTATCTATAAGACTGCCATGATGCTTGGAAGCATACAGATTGGTGTAAAATTCATGTTGGATCTTCAAAATAGTTTTAGGGTCATCAGTGTAACTACCATCTTTGGTCAGCAGCCTATTAATCAAATTATTTTTTCTGTTCCTTTTTTGTAGGTTAAGAAAGTATTTGGTAGGTTTTTCTGCGAATTGGGCCCATTGACTTTTACTTTTAAAGATAGAATATATCATTTTCTTGCATGATATTTCATTCTTTTCCCTTTCTAGTGAATCTATTTCTTCTTTTACATCAAATCCATTATCTAATTGTTGATACAGTTCTGTTAGTGTTTTTTCCTTTTCTTGGGTTTCAATTTTCCTTTCTTTGTTTTTTTTTGGAGTATGTTAAAGTGAAAGATTTTATCTTATATTTAGTGTATTCCCATTTTTGAATGGCATTTCCTACTTCCTCATTCATGGCAATTTCCTTTATAACATCAGTTAATTCTTTAGTATATACCACTTAAATCATAAATTATATCTTCGATTTCCATAGGAAGATTATTATTAATAAAGATAGCTACTCCTTTAGAGGAGCCATTACAAAATATCAATACACCTCCCCATTCAGTTTTCCAAAGGTGGGTTTTGTCCTCAACACAGTGCGTCTCTTGTGCACAACAGATATCATAGTTAGCTCTTATGTCCTTAAAAACAGTTCTTCTCTTTATACTTTGGCCTAGACCATTAACGTTAATTGATCCTATACGTAGAACTCTCTTATCCATTTTTAAGAATGATTGGGCATTTCTTCCTAAAAAGACTATCAGCATTGATAGCCATTAGGTGTGTTGGATTAGGGTATTTAGGTGTGCCTTCCTTTGTCCTGCCTAGAGGTAGGAATGACATAAATTCTGTGTTAGCCTTAATAAAAAAAGAAAACTCCATAATTACATTCACTAAAAAACCCCCCCAAAACCACATAGAACATTGAATATAGACAAGGGTAATCCTTATCTGAATACTGAGAGTGATCGATATTATCTCAGCAGGATTGTATTATTCCGGCTAGGGGAAATGCATGAATTTCAAAAACTTATCTCTAGTCATTATCCATATGAGTGTCACCAGTAATAAAGCGTAACCATAGTTAGTGATATGTGGTAAATATTGACGTTCACCAACAGCCAATATTTATAAAACAGCTTAGACTATTATTAGCAAACTTGGAATCTCATCCCCCCCCCCCCCTCCCGCTCTTTCTAAAAAAAAGAATGTATGTAACACTACCTTCGTTCTTGGCTTGTTATTCTGAGGCCCATATCTAATGTGAGTAATTCAACAGTACATCTACATGCAGAGTCTTCCATATATTTCCATTTGAGGGTTTGTTCATTAACAAAGCCTATATGGGTCAATTCAATAACCAGATTGTGACTCCAGAGGTGTATGTCACTTTTTTTTCTTTTTTTTTCTTTTTTTTTCCTACGTCCAAAACGTGTTCAATAACGACGCCGGGAGTGAAGCTTACAAAGCGTTGATTAACATGTTCAAGCTGTCATCCTCTTATTTCCAGATCGGAGACTCCATTAAGTTGTCTCAAAAGTAGAAGACATTGTTCTTTTTGATTACGCGAACGAGTATTTTGGCCCATTCTTCCAGAAGAAATTCTCCGGGATGGATTCCGTCTATGAGAGTGTCATAGTGATGTGTTATTTTGCCAGAACGGTATTTGTGTACAGATTGAGCTGTCCAGGGAGTGGGATTTTGCCTGTACCTATTAATCCCTATTATCTGTTTGTTAATAATCATGACAGCCTCGTTTATCTTTACTTGTTGTTTTTTTAGCTTTTCCTTTGTCTCTTCGCTCTCAGTCTTAATACATGCTTTTAGGTCGATGCCGATTAATTGAGCAAAAAGTATGTTAGTGTGAGGGAGGTGGGTCCTCAGGTTGTCATCTACTTCGTAAAGCTTTTTCGAGAAATCTTCAATCAGGGTGGTTGCGGGAGAGAAGGGAAATTTGATTACCATTCTGTATTTTCTTATGTTGTCTTTATCGTAGAAAGCTATCCGTTCTTTTACTGCGAGATCGTTGACGCCTCCAAAGAACACATACTGGTGACCAGGGTGTTGTTTAGTGTGAAGGATTGTTGCACTTGCCAGTCGTCTCAGGGTAGCTCCGGAATGAAATAGTGTCGTAATTTGTGTCCCAGAGTCATTATGTCGATCTATGAAATCCTGAATGAAGGTACCCCGGTAGTCCATTATCACGACAGTGTTGTAATTCATTGTTCAGTAGTATTCACACAGAGTTTCGCGAAGGTTACGTTGTTCGAGACCATCTAGCAGCACTATTCATTTGTATCGGCGCGAAGCGTGGTTCTAACGTATCTGACCTAGTTTGTTTTTACCAGTCTGCTTGGCGCCAGCGACGATGTTGCTTAGTGCGTATTAAGAGTGGCTTCAATGAGAGTTTTATTACCAGTGTTTAATAGGTAGTCTTGAAGTTCTACATTTTGTGAGAATTTAGCCATGACTACTCTTGACATAACTTCTTCTTGGTTTTCTTTCCATTCGTTTGATGTGTTTAGGCTATCGCCTAAGGCCTTGATTCGATAAGGGTTAGTTTCGTTAAGAATCAAATGAGTCACGTGATCATTCTTGGCTTCTTGGGCCTTCAAGAACATAAAACCTTGTTCTGCATTGATGAATGATTGCTGGTTCAAAATAAAGCTACAGTGGAAGAAGTTTGACAAGGGAGCATGAGGCCCTTGAAAAGCGATTTCTATGTTGGATTCCCGAGTATATGCCTCTTGCAATGAGATTTCCTTCGGTACCAGGTGGAGCTGTCCTGGGCCATAGGTAATGCCACCAATTATTAATACATCTCCGCTTATTCTAGTTTCAACTTTTTTTTCCCTAGCCAGACTAGCTATGGTTCTCATGTCTTTTCTATGCCTTCGAGTGGTTTCTGTTAAATCTTCACTTACCCATATGTCTTTACATTTCGGATTTTTCTTTATGAGATTTTTGTAAAGAAAGACATCTTTTTTTGCTTGTAGGATTTTGAATTCAACTCGAACATCCCTAGGCTTGCCTCTTGGTTTGTATGCACCCACGCGATATGCAGAATCAATGTCTCTGGTAACCAGGATAATTCCTTCATTGGCAGCTATATCAGCTATTATTTCTTTGAGCTTTTCGCTTTTTGATTCTCCGATTCCAGAGAATATTAGATTTTTCTCTTTCAATAAATTCTGCAATTTATTGTATTCGTAATCAGAGTTACCCTTTTTCTTTGTGTATGTTTTTTTGGCGTGCTGTCGTGTGTTTAAGATTTTCTATGTCATCTTTCAGTGAGTTAACCTATTCTTTAATGCTGGTCAATTCCTCAGATCTGTCGGCTATAATTGGATTGTTTTGTTCGCAGTGTAATTTAACGCCCGCAAGTCTCTCACAAATCTGAGATATTTCTCCATCATGTTGTGTCACGCCTTCACCGATGTTCTGCACTGTTTATTCTAGTTTGACACAGGAGCCTTGTCGCAGCCCTTCCGACACGGCTACGACATGTCCAACATGTTGGACATGTCGGGGCGTGTCATAATGGCTGCGACACGGCGGGGCTTGTCGGGGTGTGTCAGGGTGTGTCAGAACGCTATCGTAGCATGTTGCACAAGTGGAGGCAGGCTTCCGACAAGGTCTACGACACCGTTCCAACACAAGTCACAATATTTAGCACTGCCAGCAGCGTACCATACTGCCCCTCCATCATACTACCCCACCATCTATACTGTCCCTCAACCATACTGCCCCTCAACCATACTGCCCCTCAACCATACTGGCTCTCCAACATACTGCCCCTCCAACATACTGCCCCTCCACCATACTGTCCCTCAACCATACTGCCCCTCCACCATACTGTCCTCGTTGGAAGTATATTAAAGTGCTGCACCCACTTACTACGATTCGCTTCCGACACGCCCCGGAAAACCTTACGACACGGCTACGACACAAAATCGAACATTGTGTCGTAGCCAGGCGCAAGTGTACCTCAACTTCTACGACATGCCCCGACACGCCCAAACATGGGCTGCGACACGCCCTGACACAGGAGCCTTGTCACAGCCCTTCCGACACGGCCACGCCATGTCCAACATGTTGGACATGTCGGGGCATGTCATAACGGCTGCGACATGGCGGGACACGGTGGGGCGTGTCAGGGCGTGTCGGAACGCTATCGTAGCATGTCCCACAAGTGGAGGCAGGCTTCCGGCAAGGTCTACGACACCGTTCCGACACAAGTCACAATATTTAACATTGCCAGCAGCCTGCCATACTGCCCCTCCATCATACTACCCCACCATCTATACTGTCCCTCAACCATACTGCCCCTCCACCATACTGCCCCTCCACCATACTGCCCCTCAACCATACTGCCCCTCCAACATACTGCCCCTCCAACATGCTACCCCTCCACCATACTGCCCCTACACCATACTACCCTGCCATCTATACTGCCCCTCCACCATACTGCCCTTCCACCATACTGTCCCTCAATCATACTGCCCCTCCACCATACTATTCCTCAACCATACTGCCCCTCCACTATACTATCCCTCCACCATACTGCCCCCCACCATACTGACCCTCCCTCATACTACTGTCCCTCAACCATACTGCCCCTCTACAATACTGTCCCTCTACCATACTGCCCCTCCACCATACTGCACCTCCACCATACTGTCCATAGACCATACTGCCCCTCAACCATACCGCCCCTCACCCATACTTTCCTTCAACCACCATACTGCCCGTCAGCCATACTACCCTTACACTATACTCCTCCTCTACTATACTGCCTCTCAATCATACTCCCCTTAATCCATACTGCATCTCTACCATGCTGTCCTTAATCCATACTGCCCTTAGACCATACTGCCCCTCTACCATACTGCCCTGAACCATACTTGCCCTAAACTGTACTGCCCCTCAAAGGGGTACTATAGTGAGGGACAATGTGATTTAGGGGCAGTGTGGTTGAGGGGCAGTGTGGTGGAGGAGTACTATGGTGAGGAGCGGTATAGTGGAGGGGCATTATGGTTTAAGTGTTGCATGGTTAAGGGGCAGGGCAGTATGGTGGAGAGGCAGTATGGTAGAGGGGCAATATGATTCAGGAGCATTTTTTGTGAGAGGGCTAGTATGGTTAAAGGGCAGTACGGTAGAGGGGGAGTATTTTAGAGGGGGAGTATGGTGGAGGGAAAGTATGGTGATGGGGCAGTATGGTGGAGGGGCAGTATAGTGGAGGGACAGTATGGTAGAGGGGCAGTATTGTGGAGGGGTAGTATGCTGTAGGGTAATATGGGAGAGGGGCAGTATGGTAGAGGCGTATTATTGTGGAGGGGTAGTATACTGGAGGGACAGTATGGTAAAGGGGCAGTATTGTAGAGGGGTAGTATAGGGGAGGGGCAGTATGGGTGAGGGGCAGTAAAGGTAAGGGGTAGTATGGTGGAGGGGCAGTAATATATAGAGACATAGTTAGTGTGACTGAATGGAATCTGTTCAAAGATATGTAGGTATATAGTAATGTGGAGGGGCAGTATATTGGAGGGGCAGTATAGGTGTGGGGTAGTATGTTGGAGGGTGAGTATGGTAGAGGGGCAGTATGGTAGAGGGGCAGTATGGTGGAGGGGCAGTATGGTGGAGAGGCAGTATGGTGGAGGGGCAGTATGGTGGAGGGACAGTATGGTAAAGGGGCAGTATTGTAGAGGGGCAGAATGGTGGAGGGGTAGTATGGTGGAGGGGCAGTATGGTGGAGGGACAGTATGGTAGAGGGGCATTATTGTGGAGGGGTAGTATGCTGGAGGGTGAGTATGGTAGAGGGGCAGTATGGTGGGGGGTAGTATGGTGGAGGGGCAGTATGGTGGAGGGGCATTATTGTGGAGGGGTAGTATGCTGGACGGTGAGTATGGTGGAGGGGCAGTATGGTAGAGGGGCAGTATTGTAGAGGGGCAGTATGGTGGAGGGACAGTATGGTAAAGGGGCAGTATTGTGGAGGGGCAGTATGGGGGAGGGGCAGTATGGGTAAGGGGCAGTATAGGTGAGGGGTAGTATGATGGAGGGGCAGTAATATATAGAGACATAGTTAGTGTGACTGAATGGAATCTGTTCAAAGATATGTAGGTATATAGACAATAATCGATGGTTTTGTGGACAGGCGGCCGTAGACCACGAGCGGCTGACGCGTAGTAATACAAGTGCGCTAGCGCGTGTATTACGAGGTTAACCTCGAGTGGTTTACAGAGCTGCCTGTCCACAAAATCATCGTTTGTTGCATTTATTATCCATCTTTCTGAATAAATTAAACCCAGTAATTGCCATATTAACGGGTATAACATTCGGAACTATTTCTTTGCTCTATAGCAAAAGGGACTATATTTCCCATATACCATGGTTTTGAAGCCGTATACCACAGGTTTGAATCCGTATACCACAGTTATGGTATCTGACAGGTTTTATACAATGGGTCGTGGTTTACTGAGTCCCCATATATTTTCAATGGGGACTTTGTATACGATGGAAAATAAAGTAATGTGGAGGGGCAGTATACTGGAGGGGCAGTATGGGTGTGGGGTAGTATGGTGGAGGGTGAATATGGTAGAGGGGCAGTATGGTGGAGGGGCAGTATGGTGGAGGGGCAGTATGGTGGAGGGGCAGTATGGTAAAGAGGCAGCATTGTAGAGGGGCAGTATGGTGGAAGGGCAGTATGGTTGAGGGTCAGTATGGGTGTGGGTCAGTATGGGTGAGGGTCAGTATGGGTGAGGGGTAGTATGGTGGAGGGGCAGTATGGTGGAGGGGCAGTATGGTGGAGGAACAGTATGGTAAAGGGGCAGTATTGTAGAGGGGCAGTATGGTAAAGAGGCAGTATTGTAGAGGGGCAGTATGGTGGAAGGGCAGTATGGTTGAGGGTCAGTATGGGTGTGGGTCAGTATGGGTGAGGGTCAGTATGGGTGAGGGGTAGTATGGTGGAGGGGCAGTATGGTGGAGGGGCAGTATGGTGGAGGGACAGTATGGTAAAGGGGCAGTATTGTAGAGGGGCAGTATGGTGGAAGGGCAGTATGGTTGAGGGTCAGTATGGGTGAGGGTCAGTATGGGTGAGGGGTAGTATGGTGGAGGGGCAGTATGGTAGAGGGGCAGTATGGTGGAGGGGCAGTATGGTAGAGGGGCAGTATGGTAAAGAGGCAGCATTGTAGAGGGGCAGTATGGTGGAAGGGCAATATGGTTGAGGGTCAGTATGGGTGTGGGTCAGTATGGGTGAGGGTCAGTATGGGTGAGGGGTAGTATGGTGGAGGGGCAGTATGGTGGAGGGGCAGTATGGTGGAGGAACAGTATGGTAAAGGGGCAGTATTGTAGAGGGGCAGTATGGTAAAGAGGCAGTATTGTAGAGGGGCAGTATGGTGGAAGGGCAGTATGGTTGAGGGTCAGTATGGGTGTGGGTCAGTATGGGTGAGGGTCAGTATGGGTGAGGGGTAGTATGGTGGAGGGGCAGTATGGTGGAGGGGCAGTATGGTGGAGGGACAGTATGGTAAAGGGGCAGTATTGTAGAGGGGCAGTATGGTGGAAGGGCAGTATGGTTGAGGGTCAGTATGGGTGAGGGGTAGTATGGTGGAGGGGCAGTATGGTGGAGGGCAGTATGGTAGAGGGGCAGTATTAAAATATTTGATTATAGAATATATAAGAATTCTAAAAAATTTCACTCAGTAAAACCCATGCCACCTTCTTCAAATTAAAAAAAAATCATTGGTCACTGTCACCAGTTTTTAAAAAATGAAGGAAAACTGTATTTTGTCATAGCCTGTGTGGTAGCCCTTGTGCGGGAAACTAGACGGATTACCCAGACGGATTTTGAAAACGTCAGACGGAATAGTGACTAGTGTTTGTCCGTCCGTCAGTATGACAACCGTCTGGATTTCAATTTTGTAGACGGACGGACAGTGACTTGGGACGGACGGATTTGTAGTAGTCGCCTGTGGAAGAGGCCTTTTAGCTGTTCATCACGTGTCGTCTAGCCACCTTCTTATTGCTGCTAAAATGGCCCATAATTCCAGAACATTGATATTCGATGGGTCGTAAATGTCGCTTCTTGGTTTACTCTCATGGTGAACACATAAGTTATCGGTTTCATGATGCCATGAGCCATAGAAAAAATCGAAATCCGTAAGACCTCCAAAGCCTGATAACAAAGAATCTGTGACTACTATAATCCTTGGTTTGCATTTTTCGATGATTTTACATGAACCATTGAAAATTGGGAGAAAACTCATCCACCAGCTCAAGTCTTGCTTGATAATTGATGAAACATAAATGGAGCATCTTTTCCCTTTAGACATTCTCAGTTTGTCATAAATGCGCCTGGTGAAGGTTCGTCTCCCCTTAATTACCATGGCATAATGGGCCAAATGTCCTGCCAACTTCTTGAAACTAGTCCTTCATTTGTCAATAATGCCGTGAACTAAGTCTATGGTCTATTCACCTTATCCCCCGGTAGGCTAATACACATATTCTCTGAATCTAAAACGATACCGAGATACTTGGTCACCCTGCTCGGGTTCGTAACCTTTTTGAAGTTGATTCCAACGCCTAGGTAACGAATTAGGCGGATTAACGATTGTTGATGTGCCACATACTCATCATAGGTAGAACCTGCTACGAAAGAATCATCCAAATAGTACTGAGTGGATTTTATAAGACAAACGACAATACTTGACAATAAAGTCACTCATAGCATTGAATATGAACGGGCCAGATTTTATGCCGAAACATAAAATGTTATCGACCATGTAGACCTCTTTGTCTTTCATTTTCCAGGGAAGACCCATGAAATCCCGATTGGGGGGGGGGGGGGGGGTATATGTACATTCCTATATGCGTTTGCAATATCAATAACACTCGAGTATGATCCTGGTTTCAATAACAATGTCGCATCATCGATCGTCTTGAAGTGGAATCTCAAGGCTGTACTCCCCATATGATCATTGATGGAATCGGATGGGCGTGAACAGTCCATAATTGGTCGGAGTCGACTATCAGAGCGCCTAAAGAATGTATACATTTTGGTTTATCTTGAACGATAGAAAGTCGACCACAATCAAGTTCATCCGAGATAATTTTGTCCATTTCTTGCATAGCCAGAGGCTCAAGAATTGAGTTTTATCCTACCCCTAAAATAAAATCCCATAGGCTCAACATTGAGTTTCTGTATGCCACGCTGCCTGGCATACGGAGTTTTCTATGCCACTAGTGGCATACAGAATTGTTATAACATAATATTCCAAAATCGAGGAGACAGGGTAGGATAACATCAATGATGTCGTCATCAATGATCTTGAAACACCTACAAACTCCTGTAAGGATAAACATATCTTCATATTGGGGTTGAACAGTTCCCATAATTAAAGAAGCAAACCTACAAGGCTTCAAACAAATTATCACGTTATCCAGTGAAAAAATACAATTGCAAAGGCCATGTAAACAAGAATCATAAATTGGCAAGTGACAGTTACTATAAATTACAACTGATTTACAATAACTTTTGTCCTCCTTCCAACCTGACTGGCATAAACATTCTGGAGAACAATTAGAAAAACTTACCAAATCAGGTTCAATATCATGATTTATAGGTGTGACAACCCGTACCATACTTTGAAATACATCAACTTTGTTAGAAACAATATCGTGTGACAACGAACTATAAGTACTATCTGCATTTTGAGCAGTATTGCCGAGCAAGTGCCTATGACGTAATTAGCCACAGCTATATAATCACAACATTGGTTAGACGAAAGTTCGTCTGCAACTTTTATATCACCATAATCCAGGGGCGTAAACAAATCACTGGTCCGTAGAGAGTGGTCACTCACCACAACACTTCAAGTTTTAACTGTAGTAGGTGTGTTTTGATTCACCTGCTCCCTACAGGTGTGTTGGGCATGCGAAATGCTGGAGCATATATATGTGGATACCTACAGGGTGAATAAGTGCAACCTTCACTGTTGAATGCGATACATACCGGTCTATGGCCCGGGATTTTACTTTCCTTTGGGGTTGATTTCTTAGAAAGGACAGTCTTTGGCTCGCCCTGGCATTGATCACGAACGTATTCAGTGCTCAAAAAGCACATTGCTATGCCCATGTCCCCGGCCATATACGCATGCACTCCCTCTTTATAAGCCTTGTGACGAAGAGGCTCGTCATACCTCAATAGTCCTGAGGTTTGAAATGTTCTCGACGATGCTTTCTCACTGATAAAACAGTTGTGTTCGAGAAGGCCGATTATATCTTCTCCTGTGCGGTATCTCTCTAGCATTAATTTGCCGTGGCAAAACCATAATCGCTCTGTTGACATGCTTTTACCTTTCTCCTCGTGTGGAAGGAACCTTTTCAAGTTGAAGATCCTCTTCTTACCTTTAGCTTTACGACGATCACAATGGCGGGAGTCCCGACGCCGATGCTTCCTTGAGCTCGCCGTAGATGATGAAGAAGTGGTTAAAGACGAATCCTCTGAGCTGTCGTTGAAAGACTCAGAATCCGATACTGGAGAACGATTCTCTGAGGCTTTATGATGGGAAGGCTTGTTAGAACCGCTCCTGGGCCCTGTTTTTCAGTAACGACATCGTCTAGGAACGATGATCTACGATCTTCCGGCGAATGGCCGACGTATTGGGCGACAAAAGATGGAAGGCGTCCAATAGACGTTGTCGTAGTGCGGCGCGTACGATCGCCGCGAAAAATGTCGGCGGTTATGACAAGTATAGAACTGTCACTGGGCGTATATAGAAGATTTCCTTGCTTCCCATATGAATTTCGCAATGAAATTTTAACACGAGTAAGGGATACATATATCCAACAATCGTACCAAATATGAAGAAAATCGGCAGCACCGTTCTGAAGGTATCGGCGTTTGGATTTGAAACATCGGACTATCAATCGGATATCGTACAAGCACTCTCCTAGCAGTCGATGTCAAGGTCGCCGCATAAATTAGATCACGTGATGGTAGGGGTACACTGGCCATCAGAGCAGAATTTGCAATGACAAAATTCAAACGCCGATATCTTCAGAATGGTGTGGTGGATTTTCTTTATATGTGGTACGATTATAGATTACATGTATCCCTTACTCGTGTTAAAATTTCATTGCTTAACTCTTACGGGAAGTGAAGTTGCGCATTCTGTACGACATGTCCATAGATGTCTTGGGTCTAAGACAGTTTGGGAGACAAATTTACCCATGTGACCTTACATTTGTCGTGACTATAGCACACCTCACACCACCCTACGTGTCGTACACCGGCAATATGTCGCCCATCGCCGATTATGTCACGTCTATAGGACACGCAAACCTGGACGATGTCACTATCAACGATTGTCGTGACTGAAAAACAGGGCCCTGGTTCTGCGGCGACGGCGATGGTCTGATGACCTCCGCCGGCGACGGTTAGTCGATGAAGATAAATCCTCCTCCTCATGATCTGATCCTGAATACTGTTGTTTGCGTCCTTCCAGTCTCAAGCTCCGACCCATAGACTCTAGCAGAAGATTTTTGATATTACTTAACTTATTTTTGGTAATATCCAGTTCCGCAGTAAGGTCTTTCACTGAGTCTTGTATGGACGCCATCTTGGATTGAACTTCTGGGGACTTCACAGGAGGGCCGTGTTGTTGCAATTTATTTTTACCCTTCTTCCTATGTTGCATCTGCCAGTCTTCCTCGTCATATTCGTCTCCAAACGTCACCTCACCGAAGGTGTTCCCAGTATCAGAATAACCATGATCCTGGGCCCTGTTTTCAGTCACGACAATCGTTATGGGCGACGTGTTTTTGCCGTCAGTGTTCGATAGACACGACACTTTAGTGAATAGGCGATATGTCGTGAGTCTAAGAGGCGTAGGGCGTCCAGACATGGGCCCTGTTTTTTAGTCACGACAATCGTTATGTACGACATGTTTTTGCTGTCAGTGTATTATAGTCACGACATTTTAGGGGGTCGGCCGATTATCGTAGCCCTACGACACGTAGGGCGCTGTGAGCTGTGCTATAGTGACGACAATCGTATGGTCACATGGGTAAATTTGTCTCCCAAACTGTCGTAGCCCTAAGACATCTATGGACATAGAACGCGGAAATTCACTTCCCGACGGAATTAAGCAATGAAATTTTAACACGAGTAAGGTATACATCTAACCTATAATCGTACCAAATATGAAGATAATCGGCTAAAGCGTTTCGAAGATATCAGCGTGTGAATTTTGTCATAGCCTTGGTGGCCAGTGTACACAGCAGTTCCCGCCGGCCTCCGGGGGGAGACAAAAAGAGCAGCCGAAACCCTGCCGCAGTACGGAGGGAGTGAAAAAGAACAGCGACAAACGCTAAGCACTGACAGAGGGAAAAATCAAACACCGATATCTTCGAAACGCTACGTCCGATCTTCTTCATATTTCAAACGATTATAGTTTATATGTATCCCTTACTCGTGTTAAAATTTCATTGCTTAATTCCGTCAGGAAGTGGAAAAATCCTCTATATACGCACAGTGATTTGTTATAGAACCTAAGACAGTTCTATACTTGTCGTGATAGCCGACAGTTTTAGCGGCGATCTCCCGTGGCGCACTATGATGGTGTCTATAGAACACCGGCCATCTTGTGTCGTCCCAAAAGGTCATAGATCAGCTGTGCAATCGTAGGCCTGCGACACTCACAAAGGTCCTGACCTAAAAACAAGGCCATGTTTTTCAGTCACGACAATCGTGGGGTCATGTGATTGAAAATGTCGCCCCAATTGTCGTTGGGTCATGACAGCTATGGACATGTCGTACAGAATGCGCAACTTCACTTCCCCTTGGAATTAAGCAATGAAATTTTAACACGAGTAAGGTCTCCATATAA
Organism: Alentia gelatinosa; assembly: GCA_950022655.1. Taxonomy (NCBI): domain Eukaryota; kingdom Metazoa; phylum Annelida; class Polychaeta; order Phyllodocida; family Polynoidae; genus Alentia; species Alentia gelatinosa. The sequence continues at coordinate 24,507,206 of OX465592.1, forward strand.
TCGATAATCGTACCAAATATGGAGAAAATCGGCCGCACCGTTTCGAAGATATCGTCGTTTGAATTTTGTCATAGCAAATACTGCTCTGGTGGCCAGTGTACCCCTACGCTCACGTGACCCTAATTTATGCAGTGACCTCGACATTCACTGTGCACGGGAGGTGGGAGGGTGTTAGGCCACCAGAGAAGACGATTGCTATGACGAAATTCAAACGCCGATAACTTCGGAACGCTACGTCCGATCTTCTTCATATTTCAAACGATTATAGTTTATATGTATCCCTTACTCGTGTTAAAATTTCATTGCTTAATTCCGTCGGGAAGTGGAGAAATCCTCTATATACGCACAGTGATGTGTTATAGAACCTAAGACAGTTCTATACTTGTCGTGACGGCCGACAGTTATAGCGCCGATCGTGAGTGGCGCACTATGATCGTGTCTATAGAACACCGGCCATCTTGTGTCGTCCCAAAAGGTCATAGATCGGCTGTGCAATCGTAGGCCTGCGACACTCACAAAGGTCCTGACCTAAAAACAAGGCCATGTTTTTCAGTCACGACAATCGTGGGGTCATGTGATTGAAAATGTCGCCCCAATTGTCGTTGGGTCATGACAGCTATGGACATGTCGTACAGAATGCGCAACTTCACTTCCCCTTGGAATTAAGCAATGAAATTTTAACACAAGTAAGGTCTCCATATAATCGATAATCGTACCAAATATGGAGAAAATCGGCCGCACCGTTTCGAAGATATCGTCGTTTGAATTTTGTCATAGCAAATACTGCTCTGGTGGCCAGTGTACCCCTACGCTCACGTGACCCTAATTTATGCAGTGACCTCGACATTCACTGTGCACGGGAGGTGGGAGGGTGTTAGGCCACCAGAGAAGACGATTGCTATGACGAAATTCAAACGCCGATAACTTCGGAACGCTACGTCCGATCTTCTTCATATTTCAAACGATTATAGTTTATATGTATCCCTTACTCGTGTTAAAATTTCATTGCTTAATTCCGTCGGGAAGTGGAGAAATCCTCTATATACGCACAGTGATGTGTTATAGAACCTAAGACAGTTCTATACTTGTCGTGATAGCCGACAGTTTTAGCGGCGATCTCCCGTGGCGCACTATGATCGTGTCTATAGAACACCGGCCATCTTGTGTCGTCCCAAAAGGTCATAGATCGGCTGTGCAATCGTAGGCCTGCGACACTCACAAAGGTCCTGACCTAAAAACAAGGCCATGTTTTTCAGTCACGACAATCGTGGGGTCATGTGATTGAAAATGTCGCCCCAATTGTCGTTGGGTCATGACAGCTATGGACATGTCGTACAGAATGCGCAACTTCACTTCCCCTTGGAATTAAGCAATGAAATTTTAACACGAGTAAGGTCTCCATATAATCGATAATCGTACCAAATATGGAGAAAATCGGCCGCACCGTTTCGAAGATATCGTCGTTTGAATTTTGTCATAGCAAATACTGCTCTGGTGGCCAGTGTACCCCTACGCTCACGTGACCCTAATTTATGCAGTGACCTCGACATTCACTGTGCACGGGAGGTGGGAGGGTGTTAGGCCACCAGAGAAGACGATTGCTATGACGAAATTCAAACGCCGATAACTTCGGAACGCTACGTCCGATCTTCTTCATATTTCAAACGATTATAGTTTATATGTATCCCTTACTCGTGTTAAAATTTCATTGCTTAATTCCGTCGGGAAGTGGAGAAATCCTCTATATACGCACAGTGATGTGTTATAGAACCTAAGACAGTTCTATACTTGTCGTGACGGCCGACAGTTATAGCGCCGATCGTGAGTGGCGCACTACGATCGTGTCTATAGAACAGCGGCCATTTTGTGTCTTCCAGAATGTCGTGGAATCGCTGGACGATCCTACGGTATCGTTGGCCGACGATGTCGTTACTGAAAAACAGGGCCCTGAATCTGGTCACTAGGACTATCTGCGTATCCTGTCGATTTTCCCGCGCTTCCCGTCTTTGTATCACGGTCCGGCGTTTCCTTCTTTTCAGGTGAATTTCTCTTCTTCTGGCAGCTTTTGCCAGTTGGGGCTGCATGCCTGTCTCCACAAGTACTACAAAAACGGCGATGGCCCGTTAATTTGTCAACCAGAAAGGAAATAGATTTTGGTAGGTAGTCTCTGTGCTTCATGTGCGTTGTTCGGTGTGGTGGTGAGTAATTATAACTTGAGTCCGAACTGGAATTATTAAATTTTATTCAGACATAAAATTTAATGTTTGCAGTCTAAGTGGGAAAAATGCCGAGGGCAAAAAGGCATGATTAAAACAAAGCCCTAACAGGAGAAAATTGTTCATCGGTGTGGGTGGGTGGGTTCAAAAACCGACCTGCGCGTCTGTGGACGTGCAGATAGTTCATATATCGGCCGCTTGGCGTAGATGACTTCATGGGAAGACGGTAGAGGGCGTAGATGAATGAGTTCTCCCTCTGTAGAATTACCGAGAATTTTCAATTCTCCACAATTATAACTTGAGTCCGAACTGGAATTATTAAATTTTATTCAGACATAAAATTTAATGTTTGCAGTCTAAGTGGGGAAAATGCTGAGGGCATAAAGGCATGATTAAAACAAATGCCAAACGTGTTGATCCAGGAGGGGAGCGACGTCCCTCCCAGTGGGGAGACACGGAATCATGCCGTGGAGGTTGTGGAGGTGAGCCTCCCCCGAGGGGTCCCCAATGCGATGCATGAGCAGCGCACCCTGTCCGATGCCAGTGCATCGCCCCGGCCTATGAAGATGAGAGGCAGGGGCCGAGCCTATAGCTAGAAACTATAGGCCGGGATGAGAGGGGGAGGCTAGATGATAGGCGAGATGATGAAGGCCGACGAGGTGAGTCGGGAATTGTATCGAAGTTAATGTGCGGGAGGTGGCTCAATCGCGGAGGGAGCCATGGTGTGGCGTTCCAGACGTCGGGTAGTCGTAGGAGAGGTGATCCAGGACGTGTGCCGAGTGGTGGAGAGACGGGACTGTCATCGCAGACGGGTCGAGGTGATATCTCGTGGAGTGAGCCCCGAGGTGAGGGGCGAGAGGCAGAGAGCCTGGGTGCCGAAGAAGCGGGTGAGATGATGAAGACCGACGAGGTGAGTCGGGAGTCGGGAGTCGAGGTGTGTCGTGAACCTGGACGTGTGCCGAGTCGTGGAGAGACGGGACTGTCATCGCAGACGGGGCGAGGTGACGTGTCGTCGAGTGAGCCCCGAGGTGAGGGAGGAGAGAGTAGCGAGCCTCGGTGAGATGGACGATAAAGAAGGGGGGGGGGGGCGAGAGGAGAGCTGCCGCCCCCTCTGACGATACTGCCGAGAAGACGAGTCGAGGAGCACCCTGTCCGATGCCAGTGCATCACCCCTGCCTATGAAGATGAGACTGTGAGAGGCAGGGGCCAAGCCTATAGCTAGAAACTATAGGCCGGGACGTGAGGGGGAGGCTTGATGATAGGCGAGTTGATGAAGACCGACGAGGTGAGTCGGGAGGCGAGTAGAAATAGGAAGCAGGTGAAGTGTGTAGGGAGCCGGGGTGCGGCGATGCCCACGTCGGGTAGTCGTAGGAGAGGTGATCCTGGACGTGTGCCGAGTCGTGGAGAACGGGACTGTCATCGCAGACGGGACGAAATAACGTCTCACGGAGTGATCCCCGAGGTGAGGGAGGAGAGATAAGCGGGGGGGGGGGGGGGGGGGGGGGGAGAGAGAGATGCAGCCCCCTCTGACGATACTGCGGAGAAGATGAGTCAATGCGCCATCTAGCGGAACCCCGCGGAAGCGGCTCCTGAGACGTCATAGCCGTAAACACAGACATTATTTCATACAGCAGTGGGGTGTAGAGACAACCATCGTACCTGTAAGAGCCACACGACTGATTATGAGTCTTGAGTTATATTTCCCCTCGGGAGTCGATGCCACCTCGGGGCGAACGTGTTGCTGGCGGACATTCGGTGCCTGGACGGCCGTCGCCGAGTGCCTGGATCGCCGAGACCGTCGTGTATGCGAGCCGCGCTTACTCCAAATTCGGCTTAGTTGAGCCCTGGGTGGTGGCGCTGGGGACAGTGTAGTTGTAGAGCGCTGGTGGGTGCTCGAGATGACGACCGGAGCGCTCAGATCTCGTAATGTTGAGGAGTCTTCCTTCATACTGGATACGCCAGCTCAATAAATGTCCCCGGGGGTCTTGAGTTTCTGACGACAAGTCTTAGTGGTCTTGCGAGTCTTTCTGCCTTTTTCGACCCATTTTTATCGCCTATTTCAGGGAGACACTCACACAAACTTCAAAAACCGACCTGCGGGTCTGTGGACGTGCAGATAGTTCATATATCGGCCGCTTGGCGTAGACGACTTCATGGGTAGACGGTAGAGGGCGTAGACGAATGAGTTCTCCCTCTGTAGAATTACCGTGAATTTTCAATTCTCCACAATGTCACTTTCACCTGACAGGTGAGGTGGGTAGGTGAGCTCTGACCGTGGTGATGTGGTGCCCTCTGGTGTGATTGAGTATAACTGCATCAACCTCTGTCGATGCTCGTATTCATGCTTTTGGACCTCCAAAGGCGTTTCTACACTCTATGATTTCAAACATGTCCAAGATTTGAAACTATCGGGGACCTCCCGATTGATCACAATTTGGGCATTTCAAATCGTATCTATCGGAAAGTATGTTGTAGACCATCGTGGTAAGTGAGGGCAGGCCTTAAGACTACCGTGAACAGGTATATAATTATACAACTGTACAGTCAGAGCTTACTTACAGGCAAATTCCCAGATAAATTGAAACTTGCGAAAATTACCACACTTCCTAAATCAGGTGATAATTCTGACCCAAGCAATTGGAGACCTATATCACTTCTTCCCGTTCCCGGAAAAAATTTGGGAAAGCTAGTGCATGCAAATTTTTTTATCTCATATACTATCTGAGGCTCAGTATGGATATCGTATGGATGCCATTTATGTAATAATGTGGGTACATGGTGATTGTGGAGTAATTTATTACCACTAGATGGCAGGGTATAACACATAACAATTACAGTCACTAGGTTGCAGCACATATTATGTAGTGACAGGTCTGGATACTACAATTTAATCGCTAACGAGTGATTTATGTAGAGCACATGACCGTGGTGAATTAATTGGCGCTGTATTCATTGATTTGTGTGAGGCATTTGATAGTGTGCACCATGCTGAATTGGTATACATCTTACTTGGATAAAAGACAACAGAGAATAACCTTCAGAAGCAGTTGCCGGAAGCAAATACAAAATATAGATTGTGCTATTAGAGATAATCACATCTGCAAGTGAATGGTTAATTAGGTTTCAATTTTTCTTCTTGATTAAGAGAAAACTGCAACCAAAAACTTTGTATCCTTTTTTGTGTTTCAATAACGGAAAATAGCATTCCCAGGGCTCGTATGCTATGATGCCTTTAGGCATTGCCAGGCACACTAGGCATCCCTTTTGGAAATTTCAGTATTTTCTATATTTGATCAAATAAAGCAAAGAATTTTATAATATTTTCCAAAACAATATAATGATATACATTATCAAGGAATTATGTTGTGATTTTACAATGGTAATGTTGAAATAAGACTAAAAATAGCTGTAGAATCACATCACATTGGTTAGCTCCAAAAGTGCAGCATATCGGAAGGTTTGTTTGTTCTTCTCCATGGGCACAAGTTAATTTAGGATTATTTTATACATGAGAGGTTAATCATTAAAGATACAAAACAAAATATTCAATATGTAAAAGTAACACTAGCAGCCAATTAGGTTTGGGGTATTCAGAAGATTGATAAGACCTAACAGAAAATATTAGAGCTAATTGAATTACTTCAAGGTGTCCTAGAACAGCTCAATACACTCATTTCAGGATCAATCACAGAGGATCTTGAAGACACGTAATTGATAACAGAGATAATCCAATTAGTTAGTATTCCTAAATTTTGATTTGAAAAAGGAAATTATTGAAAAGCTCTGGTTCCAATGCCTTGATATTGGTAAATATACTCTTTTGGGCTTGTTAAGTCTGAAGACAGTGGACACTAGGAATGGGCATATAATTATACAATAGATGTCCCAACTAGGGATAGAAGAAGAATAGAAAACCAGCAGTTGAGTAGGCTCATGTCTTCTACATTCTGTTCTGATATCAACATGATAAGAACATCTGTATCTTTCTCTTTCTCAAGAAAGAAACAAATCACAACCTTAGCCAGGTCTAAGGTTATCCTAGGTAAAAGGAGAGGCTTTCCCTATTAAACCCAGTTTGCCTTCCAAGAAACTGATGGCAAGGGAACTGTAAATATTGATAATACAATAACATTATGTTTGTCAATACAAAACTAGATTATTGGTAAACCAACTGCTCTTAAGTTAATCAGGAACAACAATGCTTTCCAAGCTATGGCTGAAGTGTTCATGATCAATATCATACTGTTATATTTCAGTCACTCCCTGTAAGTCTCCCTGTAAGCCCATGTAAACATTCTGGACATAGGGGCCACCACTGTCCTTTTGTCATTATACGGAGAACAAATACATTCTCTGAATATATAAATACATATTTAACAAACAAACAAACTAGGAATATTGTGCTATTATATTTACACCTATAACTCACATTTTACTGTCTCATGATTCTGAAGATACATAATGTTCCTGCAGCTATAAAGTCTATGTCTGCCATTATATGTATACCATTGTATATCTATATTTTCTTGTTAGGCCGCTATGATATCAAAAATTTATGATTCAACCATATTAGATTTATTCCTTATAGCACAGCACCTATTTACTCAATAAGTATGCCTTCCCATGTTCTTTATATCAATTCCCCTTCTCAGAAAACATATATTTTCCATTTCAAATCATGTTTATATCTATATTCAAACTAAAATCTGCCTTTCTTAGAATATGGCGACATACATTTTCATGAGACAAACACAAACCTACTAAACAAACTACAGCGTTGCCAAAATCGGGGCCTTAAATTATGTTGCAAACTAGACCCGAGAACACCTACTAATACAGTACATAGTACCTGCCATATAAATTACCTAGAAGACCGCAGAAGGGCACATATTGAAAACATTTTATTTCTAAGAGCAAGGAACATAGATATCTTAGTAGAACCCCCTCGGGAAACACAACTATATGAAGGCCCAGTCCTAAAACAGGAACCGACTATCAACATTGAAAAATACAGGATATCAGTTGAATATAAAACTAGCAAAGCATGGAATGCTCTACCAGCAGGCATTAGGAGCATGCCATCATATGATAACTTTAAATTATACACAAAAGCAAAGATGAAGGGCAAGCTGTTAAATCAAATTATATAAACACATGACGTCCAAAATGTGGAATCTCCTAAAATACAGAGAGAACTCATATGATGCATATTAGTTAGGTAATTGGCAATAGTTAGATAGCTGGTTTCCTTGTATAGGAATAGCTTACTCATGTTCCAAAATATAATGTGTCCCATAATTTATCTAATGTTCTATCGAACATTTTACCTAATGTTCTATCAAGCAGCCATATTGGATTTATACTAATGTACTCTGTTGATAAGTCTTCTCTGGTGATTTATATGAATTCTCCACCTCAGAAAACATATATTTAGCATTTTAAATCATGTTTACATCTTTATTCAAACCCACATTATAGAATTCAGGCAGTCATATTGAATTTACGCTAATTTACTCAAACGATATGATTTAACTGGTGATTTATATGGATTCCCCACCCCAGAAAACATGTGTCTAGCATTTTAAATCATGTTTCTACCTCAATAGAATTATGAGGTTTCATATGTTTAGGGTGGCCATATTGGATTTATGCTAATTTGACCTACTTCCACCACTTGGATCAATTTCGATTTTCATTCTGACATTATGTAGGGTATTCTGAGATGAATGCCACTGGAATTGAATCTATTGCTTTTTGTGGCCGGATAGGCACTATTTTGGCTTATTTTGACTGGACCACATGGTGCACCTGGTCGAACAGCTCCATGCCTTGACTTATGTCAGTCTGTGATAAGACGTAGACAGGAGTTGTCACATGAGAAAACTTTATATCAAGGAACATGGTCCTGTAACTGATGTCAACAATAATGAAAGTCACATACCGGATGCACAAGATGAACAAGGACACGCACAGCAGCAAAATATTAATATTAGTAGAAATCTCCATTCTGATAGACAACACAATTTTATCCTATCCTTAAAAACCAAGAATATAAAATCGGGTGACGAGGCATGTTGAAAGACTGAGTATGAATTTTTAGACACACTGCAAATGGATCTCCATCCGTAATCAGTGGCCTAAAAATTTGGAAGTATAAAAACCAAGAATATAACTACTGACTGCAAAGTGCCTTAATATGTGTGTTAAAAAAGACGTTATTAAAAACGGAAATTATTGTCTCATCGTTACATAGCCAGTCCTGATTGTGCTAGGTACCATGTGCTTTTTTTTTGGGAGGGGGGGGGTTGTTATATATATATATTTGTGTGAACACGGGAATATAAAAAGTCCTATAATTCTATGCAAGCTATGATTGCCTGGTTAAAACGTTTATGTTATCTGTGTCTAGGCTCTAAAGACTTACTTCATCAGTTTCCATCTCACACAACATCATCAACCTATTACTTCCATGGTTTCCAGCTTTATTGTGTCACCAAGCGCGAGCTGCTGGCCATTGTGTTCTTGTTGCAAAGATTCTGGCACTATTTGGTGGGGGTCTCGGTATTGATACAGACCAACCTCGCTGCTCTTCAGTGGCTGATGGGAATCCATGATCCGGAGGACAGATGGCCCGGTGGCTGCAAATAATTGGTTATGGTCCCCCAACCCCAGAGGACCCCATGTCAGTCCCCACGTTGGACGCAGAGGAATGGGAGGCGGTGCAAAAAGAGAACCCCACTCTATCCCGCATGCGAGGATGACTGTCCAACCCAGAGCCTCCCCTGGATCCCCCTGGAGAGGGTGACAGAGTGGAATTCCACACCTGGTCAGGACAACGAGAGAGGCTGGTCTTGTTGGGTGGGGGGGGGGGGGGGGGTGTTGCGCTACATTCTTGGGACGCCGCTGATGGGTCTCCTTGGGTGGGATCACACAGTAAGGAGATGCCAAGAGAGGTTCTACTAGCCAGGGCCCTGTTTTTTTGTCACAAATTCGCAAGTCTACGATCGCCTAAGATCGGATCAAGATTCTACGACATTTTCTACGACACAAGATGGCGGGTATGCTATAGACAGTGTCGTAGGTGGAATCAAACGATCTTGGTGAGATGTGTCGGAAGTTAAGATAAGTATAGAACTGTCTTAGGTTCTATAAAACGTCGCTGTGGATTTCCTACGCTTCCCTTACGAATTAAGCAATGAAATTTTAACACGAGTAAGGGATACATATAATCTATAATCGTACGAAAAATGAAGATCGGACATACCGTTCCGAAGATATCGGCGTTTGAATTTGAAACATCGGGCTATCGATCGGATATCGCACAAGCATTCTCCTAGCAGATCTTTCGTGGTACAGAGCGCAGAATCTCTGCTGGGAGAGTGAAGTAAGCGCAGGATGTCAAGGTCTACACTGGCCACCAGAGCAGTATATGCTATGACAAAATTCAAACGCCGATATCTTGGGAACGGTGCAGCCGATTCTCTTGATATTTGGTACGATTATAGGTTATATGTACACCTGACTCATGTCAAAATTTCATTGCTTAATTCCAACGGTAAGTGAAGTTGCGCATTCGGTACGACATGTCCAGAGTGGTCTTAGATATACGACACAGATAGTGACTTTTTCCGCTCCATTGGCCACCGATGGTTGTGACTATAGCACACCTTTCACCTCCCTAAGTGTCGTATCCACCCTAAGACTAGTATCCCCATGTAAGATCGTATGTCTATAGCACACTCACGCCTAGAAACTGTCGTAAATTACAAATATCATGACTAAAAAACAGGGCCCTGGCTACCGGATGGACATGGTAACGCACTGCATACAATGTGTAGCCTGTCTCTGGAAGAAGCCAGCTCCCTGCCTCACTCGGCAACCATGGGGCATGTTGGTACCCATATGACCCTAGAGCGTGTCGTCAATTACTTCACCAAATGGGCGGAAAGGCAGCCCTCCCCAACCAGGAGGCCCTAGCTGTGGCCTGGTCTTTCGTAGAGATGTTTGTTTGCAGGATGGGTCCCCTGGTGACGTTACACTCAGACCGAGGGAAGAACTTCCAGTCGGAGGTATCGCTGGTATCGCTGCTGGCGATTACGCAGACCCCCACCTTTGCCTTCAGCCCCAAGAGTAGACTTGCTCAAGTCTTTGATTATGAACATTCATTAAAGATTAAAGAAAATCGGAATACAATTCATTATAGCATGTGTCCTTCTCTGACTGGTCCATGAATCAAAGACTTGTCCACTCTGACCAGAATCTCCTGTTTATGACCCCTAGCCACTCCCTGTAATCCTATACCTCCCTCTACCCCTCCCCCCTCCCCTCCTCCCTGGCCGCATGTGTTGTCATAGAAATATATTTCGCCTACTCCTGACTATGTCTCAATTGAGATCAAAGTAAGAGGGTATCAATCTCCCAGCAGATATCCTGACCAGTAGCCAGACCTCTGCTTGGGGAGTGTGGTGCAAAATCGCACCAGTCTACATGGCTGATTGCGGATGAGACCAGTCCCTGTGTCACTCAGAAGAGGTGGAGGGGTAGGATACAGGGACTGAGGCCAGTCTACCCCAAGAGCTACGGGCTCGTGGAGCAGGCGATCTGGAGTCTGGAGGGCCTCCTCACAATGATGGTGGAGGAGAACCAGGGCAACTGGGACTTCTGTAATAGTGTTTTAGCTTATAGTTCTATACATAAGACTTTACTCCTATGTTTAAATGTAGTGTTCTGTAACATCCTGGTTTAAACCCATAATCAAATAATTGATGGATTCTGAGCTGTTCTACAGAAACTTATCCTGCAGTGACAAGCACTGTTCTGGGAAAAGGGCAGTGGAAGCAACCGTGAGCCAGTGTGTGATTCATGGTGAGACAGCTTTACCGGGAGTCACTTGTAGGGAAAACCCATCTTGAAGGTGATGTTGTAATCTATTTTTAGAAACATTACAGTGCTCTCTGAATATTAAATGTACCCAGTATATAAGGGAGGACAGTCTTGAGATGAAGGGAGAAGACCAGCCGTGACCATCAGAGTAGGACCAGCCGTGAAGTCAGCTATTATTGCCATAGAGCTTGGATAATAATTGGGACCACGCTGCAAGCAGCCATGTGACGGGACATCCTCTATGCTGGAACTACTGCAACCAATGGGACTTGTCTGTGCAATACTGTGAACTACAGTCAGTGTTAAATATTGTGCCATGTAGGATTAACAAAGGACTGCTGTGTATATGTGCTGGATATTCATAGTTGCTGTATCACTGGATATTGTACCTTGATGTGGATTACATCAATATCTCCCCAGTTTATATTGTTCATTGGATCTTATCTTATGCTCTACATTAAATATCTAAAAGCTCCATCTTCTAGTTATTCCTGTAACCGGGAACATTACATATAGCTAGGTCACACTGACTCCCGGTGCAAGGGAGCAGAAAAGTGGATCCTAGGTGATCTTAACGTGAATCTCAATGAGAGAGGTAGTGTATATAAAGATGAATTGCTAATGTTTGCTAGTGACCACAACCTGGTACAGTTAATAGATTCGACGACCAGATTCAATCAGAACGGCGGTACACTCATAGACCACATCTATACCGACTGCAAATATGTTTATGACCATGGTACATGTAATAATCAGATTAGTGACCATCTGTCCATTTACGCGCGAAAGAAAAAATGCAAAGTGAAACATGTACCTGTTGAATTTTTGGGGAGATCATACAAAAACTATTCGGTAGACAGCCTACATGATTGGCTTAGCAATTGTGATTGGGCCTCCTTCTGGTCTTGCCAGAATCCTGATGAGTTATGGAACCACTTTTTGGAAAAAATAACTGCCTACCTTGATCTAGCTTGCCCGATAAGGAAACTTAAGTTTGGGAGAGATCGTGATCCATGGATCACTGATGAACTGATATCGCTGATAAATGAAAGAAGGGAGTTGGTATCTGGTCTCAAGCATCACCACGATCATAAAAATTATGTTCGCTCTAGGCAGCTCAGTAACAGGATCGGTAGAGACCTGAATAAGTGTAAGAACGAGTACTGCAAAGACCAGCTAGAACAGTGTAAATCTAAACCCCTAGAATTTTGGCGCAAAATAAGATCATTATATAAAGAAAACAAAAATGCTAGCACTGGCCAGATTACAATGGAAAACGGGGAAAAGGTTCCACAAGATAAATGTGCAGCTTATATCAATGAATATTTCGCTGGTATTGGGCAAAAGTTATACGAAGCATGTAACCAATCCCATATTAATGAAACCCTAAAAGACTTGACTGGGTCTGAGCGGATAACTAGCGACTGTACATATTCCGTAGAGACCAAAAGAGTCGAGGAACTAGTTAATGAGTTGTCGGTCCACAAGTCTTCAGGAATACGTGATATCTCTGCAAGGGCAATAAAAGACAGCTTGCTGTTTCTAATTCCTGAGTTCACTTACCTACTGCAATGTAGTATAGACAGCTCGATTGTTCCGGATGCATGGAAGATAGGACTAGTCGTCCCCATTCCTAAAGCTGGTGATACTAAAAAGGTAGAGAATTGGCGCCCCATCAGTCTATTGGCCTCACCTTCGAAAATCCTTGAGCATATCGTACTAGACTATCTAAATCATGAGATGGAAGGTAAATTTAGTGAAAAACAGTATGGCTTTAGGAAAGGCAAAGGCACAGGAGATGCTATATTTCAACTAGTAGAGACTATATATAGTAACCGCGATGACAGGATGCAGACTGCTTGCTGTTTCTATGACGCGAAGAAGGCCTTCGATTGTGTACCCCGTAATATCCTGATAGAAAAAATGTCTAAAAAATACCAGATATCAGATGGTTTATTACTCTGGATGACCAACTACCTGACTGATCGCAGGCAAAGTGTGATGTTTAATGGTATTGTCTCTGAGGTGGTGGATGTGGGCTTCGGAGTCCCTCAAGGGTCAGTTGTAGGCCCGACCCTGTTCAACATATACGTCAATGACATGGTGCACGGTTTGCCTGATTGCGGAGCTTTGCAGTATGCGGATGACCTAGTCATCTACGCCAGCGGATATAATGAGAATGAGACTGTCTCCAAACTCCAACGAGGCTCTGATCATGTCATGACGTGGTGCAGTCATAATGCAGTCACCATCAATACCAGCAAAACAAAGACATGTTGGTTTGCAAGCAAGCCAAAGCTAAGATACCTATCGCCGATAAAAATCCAATTTGGTAGCGATGAGTTACCCCATGTGGCATCATATAGATACCTGGGCATAGTCCTTGATAGCCAACTAAACCTAAAAAAGCACTTGCAAGGGACGGCTAGGAATGTTAGCTCCAAGATATATAGGCTTAGTAAAATACGACCATGCTTATCCAAAGAGGTAGCCAGAAAACTCTACTTGACAACAATACGGCCAGTGCTGGAGTACTGCGGCTACTTATTTGATGGAGGACAACAGAAAGAAATAGACAAGTTGCAGAAATTGCAGAATAGGGCATTACGGGTCATTACACAGCAATCGGGGCAGCACACATCAATAGATCGGCTACACAAGTTAAATAATATCTCCACTTTAAAGAACAGGAGAATGAAGCAACTACTTACGATCATGCACAAATTATCATGTGACCCTGCTATGTTAGACCAACGAGTTCGGGGTACAAGGGGAGATGACAGAGTTAAGTTTGTTTGTAAGCGTTTCTTAAGTAACTCGTACAAAAAATCGCCAATGTATAGAGGCATCAAAGCCTGGGATGAGTTACCAACATATATACAACACTTGGACTCTAAAAAGGAATTCAAGAAGGAACTGGACAGATATATGGACGAGTTGCATGTAAGATAATCGTTGACTAAGTTGTAACTGTGAACGATGTTACTTGCTTTTCAGACAATGTGATATACTAATACAATGTATTGCCATTGATTGAAATTACCATCTCATTTTCTCAAGTTTTTCTCTCATTCCTTGTTGCGATACTGTACCTTGAGAAGTGAAGCATGTATTCACGGGAAGAGCTTTCTCGTTTGAAAGATGTGAATAAAATAATAAAAAAAAAAATTTAAAAAAAAACACTTCCCCCTATTGCTGGTCCTCCGTCCAGTCGTCCACGGGGCTCTCACCCAACGTGATGATGCTGGGGAGGGAGACTAGTGCCCCACTGTCCTTACTCTACACACTGAAAGAATGGGAGGGGGAGACAGAGGAAGACTATGTGACTCACCTGCAAGAGGGGATGTCCCAGACCCATCAGCCAGAGCCTGGCGAAGGCAGTAGCCCATCAACGGAGTATTCTGACAGGCTCATCAATTACCGGTCTACGCCAACAGACGTAAAGAGAGACATCATAAAGTGAAAATTCGAAAAGTGATTGTATCAAAAACACAGTGCTGAAAATCTTAAAGACTGGATTTTCTTCAGTGACTGAGATGATTTTGGGATTCTTAGAGAATCAAATGGACTTATATATTGAAGAACCTGACTGACTATTTAGATGTCTACTGTTCTTATTCGACTTGGACAATGTTTGATAGGGGGTGTGAATGAATGAACGATGATATCAGACCCATGATAAATGAATGGGATACACATATTAAGTGTTATGCATGCTATTGGCAACATGATCTCACCAAGGCTAGACAGTTAAAAAGGGATGTCGGAAAAATGATCAGACATGCGAAATCGGAAATAGTCTCTAACACACTGGTCCAAAATCTGGGTAATCCCAAAAAATTCTGGCGGGAATTAAACAAAGTCATCAAACCAAAATCAAAAAGCGCTTCTATTCCCACATTGATTAATCCCACTTCACACCAACAAACTGTTGAACACGATAGATCTGCAGACTATCTGAATCAGTTCTTTGCACATGTAGACCGTAATTTAACTTATAATGGAAACGATAATACATCTTCTCTAGACCATGATGAGCCTTGTACAGAGATACTCCAAGACTGGTTGATGTTGATGATGATGATGATGATGATGGTACTATCTTGTTTGATAAAGAAGATTTGTACAATCACATTAAGGATATTGTATGTAGTAAGTCGTCTGGGATAGATAGTATCAGAACTGTGCTTAACCCGTGGAGCCACCTATGGCAGACCTGTCACCATAAGGACGGGTGCTAGTGATAGTGCATATCTCTAGAGGACAAACACAGTTTTTACTAAGGGGGGGACCAAGGCAGCCATTATACTGCTAGGGGACAACCCGATTAAAAATTACAGCATAAATCCAGCAGTTCTTGGTCTACTCTCTAGCTTCCTGGCGTTCACAAGAATTCACTGATACCGATGTATAAGTGAAAAAGGTGGAATTGTAAGACGGAGAAGTCATTAAAAATATGGAAGATACAACATTTAGGAAAGTAGAAACGACATTTGAAGAAAAAGGACTAGCCTCGCTAGCACCTTGAGAAAATATGATATTCACCCATCTTGAGCCGGGGAGCGGGTTCTTGAGCGTTGGGCAGGGAAGACTCGACAGTCGCGGACCTACAGGTGGTCAGCCCGGCCTGTCGAGCACCCTGCCTCCAGCCGTTCCAGATCTTGTTGAAGTCCTTTGTAGGCTCCCGGCGGGTGATGTGTCGTTTTTCTTTTTTATCTTGGAGTATCGAGCCCTGCGGGCCCACCGGCGTTGCAGACCTACTACATTCAGCCCGATGCCGGCGGGTGCTGGGCTTCCCACTGTTCTTCAGTTTGGAAGACGTCCATATGTAGTAGAGCGGTCAGCCTCGCTTGACACCTTGCCAAAAGGCAAAAACAGTTCTCCATCCACCTTGTAAGAGTGTGTGGTATCAGTGTTCTTTTATTCGGCTCCAGCTATACTGGCATGTTTCCTTCGGCTTAAATCGAGAACCAATTAAGGTCCCAATTTTAGCCAGATTCAGAACTTACGATCATCGACCCAAGGTAGAAATAGCCGGCGTCATCTAACAGAACAGGGATGGCGTCTACTATCTCACTATCGAGTCGACAAACTCAGTTCCGACACAGACCCGGTAAGTCAGATCCATACCCGAGAGGCATAGTCTTCCTTACCCGGTACCAGAGACTGGTGTGGACAGAATCCACACCACAGGCCGGAGGTTTCGTGATGGGAGCCTATTACGGGCCTGGCCATCGGGAGAACCTTCAGCCGTCTGAAACCAGGGTTGTGCCTCGGGGAGGTCGTTTACCAACTTTCCTCAGCCCCAACCCGGGATCGCTTATCATAGGTTACTCCTAACCTTTCCTTTACCCTTCCCAGCGATCCTTGCAGTTAGCTGAGAAAGTGCAGAATTCCTGTCAGGAGGCCACACGACGATCTATCGAGATTAAGTAATTAACCTCGAGAGGACTTCCCGAACCCGTCTGATCTCGGACCTAGGAGAGCTGTGGACTCTGCCGGTTCCGAGCTCGGACGGCGTATCTCCCGCCTACCAGGCACCAATCGAGCCGGTCGTTGTCAACCCTAGATATCCTCGTCAGAGGATATCTTGAGGTCGAGAATTTCCGACTGACTGGGCATGGTAGTCGTCGGTGGAACCGAAGTTACCGGGGCGCTTCGCTCTGGTCGCAGTGGACTCAGCACAGACGTAGGCTGGAACTGAGACATCAACTGCTGCAGAGCGGTTGGTCCGGTATCTAAAAAGATTCCGGACTCCAACGGGATGATGTTGGCATTCATCCCCTGTGCTCCACCCTGTTCCCTGGGTTGATCAACCGGCTTAGCCTGGGAGGGCTTCGCCGATGTTTCAGCCCGCGTCACGGCTGGTGGCTTCCTTGGCTGCAGGGTTTCAGTCTGATCCTGTTGGACCTGACCTTGTCCTGACAGCAGAGTGTCTACACTGACATCCATAGGCTGGGCCGCACTGGATGTAGTGTCCTGTTGGGAAGTTTCCTCTACGGATGACCACCCTAACATGTCGGCGAGTTGCCGGCGTGTCGGGTCTGGTCCTCCTGTGGTAAACTAAAGGAATCTTCCCCAGCTCCGTTGTCGGGCCAACCACGCTTCCTCTAGGGCCTGCGGGTCGTCACCGATGTCATAGAGCGACATGCCCAAATGCCGAAGACAACGTTCATCTTGGCGATGGGTCTGGGCTTCCGTCCGGGCAAACCTCGACTGAGCCGTGGTTTTCGCAATACGCACGTCCTCTAAGTCCAACGCATACTGCGTAGCCAGGCCCTTCGTGGCTTCCTTAACCTCGTACCGGGCCAGGTTAACTAGCTCCTTAACGAGGCTCTCATGGAGAGACTGCGCGCCCCTTCGGACACGGCCTTCCAATGAGCTACCTATGTGCGACTCTAGTTGATCCTCCCGTTGGACGTATTCAACCGTATCGCACAGGGAGAGGAAGTTACTTTCGACGCAGCGGGAGGCTGTGTCGTCGGTTTCTTCTTCACCTCTACAACCGGGTTGGCTGGTGGTGGTAGTGCCGGAAAGGCTTCCTCACTCACAACTTTCCCGGGTGTCTGGGTATCACCTTTACCTATCGGGGTAACTCCCGGGAGGCTTGAGCTAGGACGAGTCCCGGCTGGTTTCTCCGCGGGTCTGTCTGCTTTAGAAGCAGTCGGAACGTTCAGAGCATGTGACCGAGTGACAGGCACAACAGTAGCTGAGCGCAATTATCCAAGGGATCACGGTATAAAAATGGAGTAACATGCATCCAACCGGCTAAAAATCAATGGGAACCCATCAGGAATATATACAGTCGCAACAAATGGTCAGAAGATCACCACGATTAACAGAATCGAAGATCGAAAACTTACCTGAGACAGGAAAAGGCGCGGAAAAATCCAACATGGCGGATAAGAAGAATAGTGCGGAGAAAAAACCCTTGGTGACTCTAAACGAAGTGTGGGAGCTGCTACAAACCATCAGAAAACGGGTTGACTCAACGGATGAAAAACTAGACGAACATAAAAACAAGACAAGTGAATCACTAAACACGATCACGGATCAGATAGGTGAAATAAAAAATCAAAACAGTGACTTAAAGGCGGAAATAACAGCAATAGCATTCAAAGTAGACGAACACGATGACTCGGTTCAGTATTTACAAGCTGAAATAGAGGATCTAAAAGATGCAAAAAAACAATGGACCGATGAAAAAAGGAAAATGAACTTAATAATTGATGGAATCCCAGAGACAAGAAACCATCCAAGAGTAGACGGGAACGATTTATTGGAAGCCATAGGGGTTCATTTCGACATAAACGATACTGGAGCATGCTTCAGACTAGGCCCCCAGCCACAACAAGAAAAAGGTAAACAAACCCGACCCCGCTCAATATTGATGAAACTACGCTACTCTTCACAGAAAGGCGAGATATACAGAAAAGTTAAAAATCTGAAAGGAAATTCCAAATATGAACATGTCTACATAAACGACGACCTACCGCCAGATGAACTACGAATCCGTCGAGACATGAGAGAGATCGCAGCTGTAGCCAGGAGTCACAAAAAAGACTGCAAAGTGAAAGGATAAAATCTGGACCTAGACGGCAAACGATACACAAGCAAACAGCTGCAGACACTCCCTGAATACCTTCAACTAGCAGAGATAAAAACGATGAAGACACAAGAAGGATACGCCTTCCAAGGGGAGCATTTGTTCCTTTCGAACATGTTCCCAACAAAAGTAAGAACAAACCTAGGAGAATTTAACACAGCAGAAGCGGCCTACGTCGCAGAACACGCCCACTATGTAAATAAGGCAGATGTGATACCGCAGCTAAAAAGATGTAACGACGGGTACCAGGCTAAACAGCTGGGTAAAAAGTTACCGAACACTCAGGAATGGCAAAAGGCCAAAGTTGAAAAAATGAAGAAAGTGCTCAACGCAAAATTTGACCAAAACAGCGGACTACTGGAGAAACTAAAAGAAAAAAAGGGAAGCCTATATGAGGCAACAGGTGACCAGTTCTTCGGCTGCGGTCTGACCCTTAGAAAGAAGGAAAAAATCACCCCCACAGGCATCACCGGTAGAAACATGCTAGGCACGCTACTACAGGAAATAAGAGACGCCTAAAAGAACTCTCAACTAATCGCGACAAAGATGAAAATAGCAATCATTGCCGACTCTAGAGGATTTAAACTCAAACAGCATTTGGTGAGAAATTGGCCTCAGTTCATGGATGAAAACCAGGTCGAAATACATGCAACTTCAGGGGCAACAACCAAAAGGTCAGTCGAGTCATTCATTCAAAGCAAACCAGTCAAGCATGGAAAACTGGACTACCTAGTCATAATGGCTGGAATCAACAATCTAACTATGCGTGACCAAACAGGGTCAGTGAAGCTAGCCAACACTGACATAGGAGACTCAGTAGAAGCGGTAATAGACGAATACATAAATGCAAGGGAAGTCTTGGAGCATTTTACCAATAAAACTATTATCGCCTATCTAACTGGTATGAGCTTGAAGGAGTATAATGTGTACAAACGAAAACCGACGTATGCAAACATAAACGATGACCAGACTGCCCTAAATGACATAATCCGAAATATAAACCATTCAATAACCCTACTAAACAAAGAAGAAGGAGTATTCGGCCCACGCATACAAATGACAGTGCACTACCGTCTAGGGAACAATTTGTTCAATGCGTACGGGCGTTTCTACGATGGCCTGCACCAGACACAACAAACCCTCGACACTTGGGCTAAATGTATAGTGAAAACTATGAGTAAACTAATCAATCTTGACCCGTGAGCTGAAGAGAAGCTGTACCCAGTCCATCCCAGAGTGGAGGCTGAGAACACCGACTCGACAGTTGCATGGCGGATTGACAGGTATACACTCTACCAAAGCATGGAACTCAGAAGCCCATCCCAGAGTGGAGACTTCTGAACCTACTATTAACTGGTAAACGGCATTTGGAACCTCCAGGGTTCACAGAAGATCTAAATGCTCGTTGTATAACCTTACTTATACCCTGCTTAGACTACATGTGTTTATTGTATACACTAGTAACTTAGATTAATCACTTAGACTATAGCCTGTGGCTCTAGAATGCCGATGCAGGCTCTAAACTTAGGATTAGAACTAAATTTATTTACTCTGTATTCTGTTTGTTATTATGTAAAGCTGTACATTGAAACACTATTGACTGATCAGGGCTGTGATAGGGTTACAACAGGCAATATGACGAATCCTACCAATGATAGCATTGGTATAACCAGGATAAATAATATCATACTGTGTATTAATGAGTAAAAAGAAAGGAATTAAGATGGTCCACATGAATGTTTGTAGCCTTTGGGCCAAAATCGATTCAATCCATGTGCTATTGGTTGACTCAGATATCGATGTACTATGCATAACAGAATCCTGGCTAACTGAAAGAATACCATCATATCTAGTCGACCTACCGGGTTATAAATTTTATAGAAACGACAGACAATGGTCAGATCCCGGTAAACTAGAGGTTAAAACTGGAGGGGGGGTGGGAGTGTACGTGAGAGAAAACTTACAGATTAACGAAATGATTTACTCAGACTGGAATCAAAGTACCAAGACTATGGAATCTATATGGCTAAACTTAATATTAAAAGGTACCAGACAAATTATTATAGGTAATATATACAGGCCACCGGGCCAAGGGTGCAAGGATTTCTGTCAAGAACTAGGCACAAGTATTACTAATATAATGGATAACAAAGTGAAAGACTTATTTATACTTGGGGACTTTAATGTAGACTACCTACTAACTTTAGATAGTGACACAAAAGAAATAAAAATGCTAGAAAGTATTCATGGATTAAAACAAATCATAACAAAACCAACTAGACATGGAAAGAAGGAAAGCTGCTTAAACCACATTTATATAAACAATGATACTTATATAGACTCAGGTCTCACAGGAGTCCGAGTTAGCGATCATGAGGGAATCTTTATAGTCAGAGCGAAAAGAAAGATAAAAAAAGAAAAAACAACTTTTAGGGGACGTTCAAACCGAAAGTACAATTTTGACAACTTCAAAGAAAACCTGATGAGTAATGATTGGCAGAATTTCAGAAATATAGATGACCCAAACGAGCAATGGAAGTACATGTATAAAGCCATAATTAATGCACTAGATTCGATTTGTCCACTTAAAACTTATAAAGTGAATAAACTGCAGGAGACTTGGATAGGCAATGAAGTATTAGAAAAAATTAAAGATAAAGACCGACTATATAAAAAAGCAAAAAAGAAAAATACTCAAGAGTGTTGGGAAGAAGCCAGGAAGGCTAGAAACGAGACCACATTATTCATCAAGAAGGCTAGGGGAGATTATGTAAAGCAATCACTGGAACAAAATAAAAATGACGGGAAAATTTTTTGGGGAATTATATCTAAGTTTACTAAGAAAAATACTAACAAGCATGAAATC
Source organism: Alentia gelatinosa (assembly GCA_950022655.1). Lineage (NCBI taxonomy): Eukaryota > Metazoa > Annelida > Polychaeta > Phyllodocida > Polynoidae > Alentia > Alentia gelatinosa. The sequence goes on from OX465592.1 coordinate 24,528,777, forward strand.
TTTAAATTAAGGGTGATCTGGACAGAGTTGGTATATGGTGCTCAAGGAACAAGCTAAGTATAAATACCAAAAAAAAGAGAGACCACCTGCATAAAGTCCACTCTTATAATTTACCTGGGTATATCTCTAGACGCAAACCTGACATATAAAGCACATATAAATCAGATAGTAAAGCAAGTATCGCATAAATTGTATCTCCTCTCAAAATTAAGGCCTTACCTGACAGATTATGCTTGTAAAATTATTTATAAATCAATGATTTTGCCAATTATCAACTACGGAGATGTGTTATATGACTCATGTAATGGTCAAGACTTAAACAAAATCCAAATCCTTCAGAACAATGCACTACCATTAATAACCAAAAGTAAGCCTAGGACGAGTGTAAGTCTTCTCCATAAGTCAGTACAAATGCCCTTTCTGAGTGATGTAAGAAGAACACATGTTATAATACAAATGTTCAAGAATTCTAACAATGTTGAGATACTACAACCGAAAACACTCAATACCCGTGCACAAAGTGCGCCCCTATTCAGACTCTCACATCCAAAGAACAATCTATACAAGAGAAGCCTGCAATATCACGGAGCAGTGATATGGAACAATCTACCACCGAAAATAAGAAGTATAGAACACCTTAAAGACTTCAAGAAAGAACAAAAACTCCAACTAAAAATGAAAATTAACTACTACTAGACTGAGAAGAGTTCGAAACCAGTAAATCAAGACTGCAAACAAAATGGACTTATCTTATTAACTCAAGAAACAGTATATTACGAAATAATTTTTATGTACTGAGCATATTGCCACACAAAAGGCCTTATCATAGCTTACATTAATACTGTACATATAGAAACTCAGCTGATACAGCTATTTTGATTGTTAAAACTGTGTATATATGTTACTATGTCATCATGAAAAAAGATCAAATCTGTAAAAGGAACTATTCTTATCTGGAGATGCGTTAAGACCAGTCCAATAGGACTGAGCGTCCTTCCAGTTTAAATAAACGTCTTAAAAAAATTTAAAAAAAAGTCTTGGCTGAGAGGAGTTTTAGTCCCTCAGTCAAATTTGGCGTAGCCTGGTAGGCAGCTTCCACCACGTCAGCGATGGTGTGCCTACTAGGGGCCAACTTCTTCTTGGGTTTCCGACTGGGTCTCCCAGAAGTATCATCCTCGCTGAACGAGGATGACGACAACTTCTTAACCCGTCGTCTAACCTTCAAGGAACCCTTGGACGGTTCCCTGCTATGGGACCGTTTGTTCCTCCACTCCCGTGACATCCGACGCTTCTCGGCTCTTTGAACCCGGGACCTTCCTGTCACCCCAGTTGGGCCCGCGGTCAGTGACACATCCCGCGTTGTAGCAGGGTGTGAAACTTCAAAGCCGGAACATTTGCGCTTCCCTTCCCATAGTCGTAAACGAGCTACATGGGATTTGTAACGCCTTCTTGACCATTCATCTTCTATCACTACTGTCATTTCTGACAATACTTGAACAATTCTGAATGGTCCATCCCAGTTAGGAGCGAGTTTTACATTTACCAACGGAGTGTGGTATCGTACAACCCGGTCTCCTAGTCGGAACATACGTGGCTTAAGATTGACATCGTGGCCAGTCTTTTGCCATTCTGCAGCTTTTGTCAGATTCCGTCTCGCGAGGTAATATCCCTCTATAAAAAGTTCTCTGAGCTTTTCGACAAAACCTATGGGACAAGGATCATCCGTAGACATTCCGGGAACCCCATAGACTATGTCAGCGGGCATTACTATTTCCTTGCCAAAGACGAGCAAATTAGGTGAACACCCCGTACTTGAATGAATGGTTCCATTGTAAGCGTGAGCTATAAATGGAACCAATTCATCCCAATTCTTCCGGTTTTCATCTACCAGGGTCCGAAGACACTGGATTAATGTCCGGTTGAACCGTTCCACCATACCATGTGATTGAGGACGATATGGATTAGTATGCGTCTTTTTAATCTCCAGTATCCTACACATTTCTTTCCAGATCTGGGATTCAAATTCCCGTCCCTGGTCGGAATGTAGCACACTCGGAGTTCCAAAAGGCAGCATCCAGTTTTTCACCAAAGCTTCCGCACAAGTGGCAGCTTTGTGATTCTTCATGGGATAGATCTGCACATATTTTGTGTAGTAATCCATCACCACCATCATACAGGTATTCCCTTTTTCAGACTCGTCAATACCAGATATGATATCTAGAGCGATTCTGGCAAACCTGACTCCAAACAGTTCCTGCTGTAGCGGCATCTTTCCGAGACCTATCCCGGGTTTGACTTTGCTACAGACGGAACACCCAGATATCCATCTTCGAATATCTGCACCCATTCCAGGCCAGTAGTAACGACGTCTTATTCTGGCAACCATCCTTTTCTGTCCTAGATGAGCTGCACTCCTATGTTCATGACATAGGGTCATTAGCCCGGAACGTAGTTCTCGAGGGACCACTAATTGCAGAGCACGTTTAAGTGGTTGCAACGTAGTTCTCCATCGATATAATACTCCATCCCGGACTTCTAGTTCTTTCCATTGACCACACAGATTCCGAAATTCTCAGTTTTCAGGTGAGATCTCGGGCCCTGTAGGTCTATGGAGCCCATTCGCTACCAGTTTTATTAACCGGAACAGATCTGGGTCAGCCTGTTGACTTTCCTTAATCTGTTCCAGAGTCCACTGATAGTTCTGGGGTGTTTTTACTTTCTCGGAGCGTAAGGCAGCTATCACCGCTCTATGCTCACCACAATCCCAGCAATCTGGACGTCCACATTTCCGCACTGGTCTCCTTGAGAGACAATCCGCATTAATGTGTGACTTTCCAGCCCGGTGTTCAATCTGGCAGTTAGTTAATCCAAATTCGGAAAGGGCTGCCAGCCATCTTCCAATCATTCCCTCGGCATCTTTGAAGTTAAAGAGCCATTTGAGAGAAGAATGGTCGGTACGCAAGATAAAATCTCCACCCGCTAAGAAGTGTCAATATTTCCTTACATACAACACAACTGCTAAGAGTTCCCTCTTAGTGGTACAGTAATTCCGCTGGCTTTTGCTTAAGCTATTGCTGGCAAAAGCTATTGGAACTTCTACACCATCCTGGATCTGAGACAACGCCGCTCCGATACTCTCATTACTTGCGTCAGTATCAAGAATGAACCGACCCTGGGGCAGAGGGTACTTCAATACGGGAGTCTCCGTAAATTTTCTTTTAAGTCCCAGAAAAGCTTGTTCAGCTTCCGGAGTCCATTGGATCTCTTTTGGCTTCCCTGGCTTATCTAGTACCACATACTGCTGCATGGGATGTGCAATTTCAGAAAAACCCGGAATAAAGTCGCGGTAGTACAAATAAAATCCTAGGAAAGACCTTATGTCTTTTATATTCTGGGGGCGTGGCCAATTAGCTACCACCTCCAACTTGGAAGGATCTGCCCGGATTCCATTTCCAGAAACTATCCGTCCCAAGTATTCCACAGATCTGCGAAACAGTTTGCATTTCTGAGGTTTAAGCTTCAATCCATAAGATTTAATCCGCTCAAATACCTCTCTCAGGTTCTCTAGACATTCAACATAATTCTTTCCGAAGATGATTATGTCATCCAGATAAACCAAACACTTCTTCCACTGCAAGCCACGCAACATCTGATCCATCATGGATTGGAATGTCGCTGGAGCGTTATAGAGGCCAAATGGCATTACGGTAAACTTGTAAAGCCCTTGATGAGTGGTGAACGCCGTTTTACGCTGATCACCACTGTTCATCTTTACCAGCCAATACCCAGATTGGAGATCCAGAGTACAAAACCACTGGTTCCCTCCTAGGGAGTCGAGACTCTCATCGATCCGTGGTATTGGATAGGCATTTTTTCGGGTGATACTATTCAGTTTTCTGTTTTCAATACAGAACCGGCAAGTACCATCCTTCTTAGTAACCATTACCACAGGGCTAGCCCAAGGACTTGCACTGGGAACAATTACTTTCTGGCTCACCAGTTTTTCTACTTCCTCTTCTAAAGCTTCCTGTTTTACCGGTGGTAGCCGTCGATAAGGAAGACTGAAAGGTTGGTGTCCCTCAGTGTCAATCGTGTGTTCTACTCGATCAGTTCTTCCCAGAGGATCTCCTGGTCGAGCAAAGATTGACTCCATTTTCTTTAGAAGTACTCTAAGTTCATGTCATTCCCCACTATTTAGTGTGTCTACCGTCTGAACTAAGGCTTCTAGAGTTTCATGCAGCTGACTCGGAACTGGAATGTATCCTGTTCCTGAATCAATAGCACTAACCCGAACTTCTAGTCAAAGTCCAGTTCTCCCGGTTCGGATTTTTCATCTTCCCCGTTTATTTCGGAAACTGGAACAGGTGTGATTCCCTGTGGACCGGAGTCTACTAGGCCATCTACATGAGCTAGGGTTGCCTAGCCCAATGTATCACCTTTCTTCAATTTAATCAACCCGGAGGTGTGATTACTTATAGGAATTGATCCTTCTAGCACTTCCGATCAAAGTATCCCAGGCGTGTATTCCTTTGTGGGAAAACAATTCCGGGTTTGGCTCGAAGAGTGCATCTCCACGTGGTAAATCACCTTCCCCAGCTATCAGGACATTAACCATCTGCTGAGGTGGGATGCCCACATCTTGTCGGACAGAAATCAAAGAAGAAATCCGTCGACAACTACATTTCACCTCCATTAACTCAGGAAATTTGAGTCGGAAAATGCCATCTTGTAGATCCACAGATCCTCCATAGAGGGTGAGAAAATCTACGCCTAATATTCCACTCTCTTCAATATCACTGAGTATGGGACCCCATACAAATTCAGTGTTACCTATTGAGACTGGAATAATCACACTACCATAGCATCTCATTTGAGCGCCATTAGCAACTTTTGCCGGAGCCCCAGGAACATGACATTCCTGTGCGAACCCGAGAGACTGATAGAATCCTTTGTTCAACACAGAGCGACTTGCGCCAGTATCTAACAATAGATCTATCTTTCTTCCCTGAATTCTAGCCGGCACATATCAACGTCGCCCACCTAAGGGAGACGGTTGTCGTATAAACTGTGAGATCCCATCCAAGGTTCCAAGATCCCATCCGCGCTGACAAAGCCATTGCAGACAGGGGTGCCCGGGTGAAAGATACTTACTACAGATCGTTGCGACCGTACTTCGTATCATTCCCTTTTCTGGTAAGATTGGGATGAATCCCTTCCTATCAATCTCACAGGTTTGTGTCTCTTGGCACATCTCTTCCTGGACCGCAGTGTTGCCACTCGCTACAGTCCTTCTTTGTTTTCCGGTTCACTTTTAGAAGCAACCGTCAACGCAGGCAGACTATGAGGTGTCTCCACTGTAGTGACGTTCCGGGTTTCTGGACAATCTGGAGAGATATGTCCCATTTTGTTGCACCGCCAACAACGTCGGACATCCAGCTGGTTTTTCTCCACCTGGTTCAGTCTTTCGTTGATTTTGGTCAACAACTTCATTACCTCGGAAGAGTTTTCCTCTGGTTCTGCGGTTTTGGGTTTTGCCTCTGCCACAGAAGGTACATCACTGTTCCTTCCAAAGCTAGTGGTACGACCTCTCCCACGTCCCCATCTATGGAAACCTCCCCTTCCAAGTACCATTGAGCAGACATTAGAGAGTATATCCTCTACTTCCGCTTCCTGACACTCGTAGGTATCTTCTTCTTCTATTTGTGACCAAGTAGAACCTACTACGTTAACCCGGGAAGTTTTTCCTGGATTAGCGTATTTCCCGAATAGTATACACCGTTGTTCATAGGCGTCCACTATTCGCAACACCTGCATGAAGTTCATACCAGGCTACCATTTAGAGATGACTTCCGTTCGCACGCCATCATCCCGAAGCCCTTTTACAAACTGAGTTTGCAGATCTTCATGCAGCGCGGGAGAATCTAACCCCGTTCCTGGGTAAACTTCCAACAACATTTGTCGTAAAGCTAGCCCATAGGCCCGAGTTGTCTCCTCTCTACCCTGGATTCTCTTTAAAAAAGTGGATCTGGGATTCAGTATTACTAGCTGACCACAATAATAAGAGGCCACCTCCACTAACTCATCCCATTCCGTACCACCGGAAAGGCGAAAAGCGCGAAGTGCGGCTTCCCCGGGTCCATCTCGTAGCGCTCTTTTGAGGTATGGCAATGCATCGACTTTGTTCCAGCCGTTACATTGTATATCCTCACAAAATCCCGCAAACCAGTGTTCCCACTCCATTCCTTTTCCATAAGGTTTTGGAATAATAGCGTTCCTCCTGGCTGCGTTCTCTGGACACATGATAGGAACCTTGTCGGCTCTTGCCATCGACAAGTTGAAGATCCGGTCTTGCTCCCTTACTTGGTTAAAAGAGTTGAAACCTAGTTCGGCTATAGCTTTACTAGTGTGTTCAGAACTCTGAGAACCCAATCTTGACTCGGAAGGTAGCCGGAAGCTTACCAAAGGAGTCCTCGCACCCCTTGTTCCAGATATGAACCTGGTAGGGGTCCTTTCAGGATCTTGCACCTTCCCGGGAGGGGAATATAGATGATCTCTTACATTACTCCAGCCAGCTTGTGACATGGGCATCCTTCTGGATGATTCTGTCTCTGCTAGTCGAGCCTGGTCCTTCATGTGGTGTACATGTTGGTCCAATTGCTCGATCCTTTCTAGAGTCTCAATCTCGCGAACCGAAAGTTCTTCCAAGTTATGGTGCCGTTTGGCTACCTCCTTGGCGATCTCTCGATTGCGAGCTGCAAGTTCCCGACACATATCTCGGGCCTCTCTTTTCCGATCAAACTCGGCTAAGAGCTCTGGTCCAAGAAAGCCTTCGGGTACCTCATCGGAAGGTGCCTGAAAGGTATCTTCCGTTCCATCCCGGGGAGTACTAGACTCTCCAGGACTATCTGTCTGAGACCCAATTTTACTGAGTCCCTCCAGATCCCTCGCGGGGCCATGACGGCTGTCGGCTGCCGGACTGAAATTCTTCAGGACCGTCGAACTCAGATTCTGAGCGGTGGTTCTCTTCCGAGATTTCCCCTTGCCAGACTTCTGGGTATCACCCCCTCCCTCCAGTTTCGGTGACTTATCGTCATTCCGGGCTGGAAGAGTGGTTGAGAAGTTACCTCCCCATCCTCACTCTCCTCTACAGCCTTAGATCTGGTTTTTATTCCAGATCCGTGCATTTACCGAGAATCCCGGGTTGTGCAAGGAACCTAGGATCCTGGTCACGGCACCAATGTGGTGGTCGCCGCCTGTCTAGCAGGTTGGATGACCCCAATCCGGAACGCTAGTTCCAGGCAGGATCCCACCCTACGCACTCCATGTAGGTTGGTTCGGTTTCGGTTAGTTTGCACAGACCTAGTCACACATAACACAACAACGTCTTTTAATAAACAGAGATGTTTATTACTCACTACTTCCCGGAAAGATCTGGAAGATCTTTCCCACAAGTACAGTACCTCAGCACGTAGGTGCCAGGTAACGCTGGAGAGGCTAATCTGAAAGACTCGCCTAACCACCAGGAAGGTTACAAGAACCCGCCTGCAAAGTGAGGGCCCAAGGGTCTGTTCCGTAGAAGAGACGTGCGAGGACAGCCTGTCAACCTACTGTGAACGCTGAGTATATATACCCAGCGCTACGTAATCCGTCTCCGCCGCGCCACTCTCGTGTGCGGCGTTGCTCGGAATCACTACACAGTAAGGATCGGCACGTCGTGCCACCTTCCGTGAAACACACGAACACTGCTGGATTCCCACCCCACTACAATATTATAGCTACATTTTCTGAAGATTTCATGCACCTCGATGAACTATTTCCTTGTCAAAAACAACCTTATTGATTTTAGAGAAAAGATGCCTCGAGGCATCATTCGGCCTGGGCTGGATGATGCCTTAAGGCATCATTCAGCCTTAAAGGGTTAAAGAATATATGATACTTATACTTGAACAGTTGTAGTATGTATACAGCCAGTCTTTTAAGTTAGGCAAGTTGCCCGATGCTTGGAAATTTGCTAATGCTATTCCAATACCCAAGTCCAGTAAAAATAGTGACCCAATAACTGGAGGCCGATCTCTTTGCTCCCTAGGCCTGACAAACTTCCTGAGAAGACTTTTCATGATTATCTCATGACATTTCTTGAGCAAAGGGACTTGTTGATATCGACGCAACATGGATTCATGAAGGGACACAGAATATAGGTGCTATTTATCAAATCATGAACGACTTGTACTTAGCTTATGACCTATGAGGCAAGTTACTGGATGTGTATATGTCGATCTCAAGAAGGCATTCGACAGTGTGCACCAAGGCAAACTTGTAGGAAAAATTCAGAAATATGGGCTCCCAGCTGCACATGTTGCCTGGCTGAGGTTGTGTTTGGCCTGACTGTGGCTGGATTGAGGATAATTGAGAATTGTTTATAATTACAGGACAGACATTTCGGGCCACGCCCCCTTTTCTCAATCACTGTATTTACAGATAATTACAGACTTTACCAACAGATGGCGCACTCGGCAATACTTAGCGGCAACCACGTGAGAGGGCGCCCGCCGCCATCTCTTCATCACCACTACAGAGGGCGCTTCACCAGCCTCGCGGGAACTCTCAGTAGGCTTAAATTAGTCTCCAGAGGCGCTCCGCTAAACTACGTCAAAATGCCAAAATCAGGATCTAAGTCTAAAGAAAAGTAGGAAGCAGGATGATCCGGGAAGCGAGTCCACGACCGATGGTGATCGCATAAGCGCGTTAAATGAAACGTTTGACGGACTACAGAAAGCACTCGATCTGATCATGGAGAGATTGCCAGGCACCCCCAGCTCAACGGCCGAGAATTCGGGAAATATGCAGGCATCGACCTTGAAAAATCCAGAAGGAAGCTCGACTCAGGCGGGAAATATTATGCCCAGTCAAGGAATACTGTCGCCGGTCATCACAGAGGATGCACAAGTTCTACAACAAGTATTCGCAGCGACAACCACGCCATCGACATCGGCCCCTGCGACCCTGGGAATCAACGCGGGAACGGGACCCTCTACACTGGCCACCAACTACGCGGCGGGCCAATACGCGGCTCGCTCTCTGGCAGGCGCTGTCTCCACTCTCCGGGCACAGGCGGTGCCCAGGAACTCGTTTCTGAGGCCTGTGCTCTACAAGGTCGAGGCACGAGTGCGAGGCATCCTCGACTCAGCCGCCTTGAGGCTTGAACCCGGTAAGGCTGGTTTCTTTCCCCACCTATATGTCTTTCGAGGCCCGGATAGAAGTCGCACGAGGCTTAATGAACTCACACTGGCAGAATACGCTTGGGCGATATTCAGAATGATCGAGGATAAATGTTTTCCAGACCAATATGTACAGCCGCTATTAGCTCACCTAGACGAGTTACTAGAGGATGCCCGGGATTTTGAATTTGCCCAAGTCCGGCGTTGGTCGGAACACATATTCACCTTAGTCGCAGAGGGCCGCTTAAAGTCGGGGTGGCTGGAAAGCTCACGTATACAGCTCCTCCGGGTGGCTATCGCTCAGGTCCACGGAGGTAGGATCGACCATGCCCCCTCGGGCAATGAGAAGAGTAGAAATAAAAGTAAAGCACGGGAGGAGGAAAAAACGGGCACGGGGTGCGATCACCAAAATGGTCACGTGGTCGATGGGGTTCGTCAGGCTCACGTATGTGCCTACTGTAAGGCATACACAGGGGCATACTACCCTCGTACGGAGATTAACTGTCGATCTAAACAACGAAACTCGGCCTCCAGTAAGCGCTGATCGCTCAAGCGTGGCAACACGTGTGCCACACCCCCAGATTTTTCGCCAGTAGGTGGGCCTGAGGCCTCCCGCCGCACCAAGGCCTACCTCACCGGCTTACCCGTCGGCGCATTTCGGAGTGTGTCGGCCACGGCAGACACCTATGCCCCAGTTGTTGTCAATGATGTTGATGTTGTTGTTGATACGAGCTACGATGTTGTTTTAGGCTCGGACTGTATACTGAATAATTATGATGTAAACACGGGCCACCAGTGGCAATGACCCGGCGGCTATGGAGACCCCTACGCTGCTCTCCCGCAGTATTCGCAGCCGTAGTCCGAGATATCTGGCCACACGTGGATCCTAAGGCCTGGAGTGGCCTTGACGGCCTTGTCAATGCTTATGAACAAATACAAGCAGATGGCCGCCCCAACTATGCGGGCGCCAATATACCTGTCGCCTCCAGGATAAATGTTGGCGCATGGCACCACGCCCTCCGTGGTTATCACGATGTAAAAATGGTCGACCTCCTACAGTTGGCCGTTGGGCTACACGGCTGATACCATCCCCCCCCTCCCAACGGACGATAACCACGCCTCGGCCAGGAACTTTGGCGCCCACGTCCAGGCATATCTCGACGAGGAGCGCCTGGAGGACGCCATCATAGGCCCCTTCATGGTACCCCCCTTCACCCCTTGGTGTGCGGTATCCCCCCTCATGACGTCATGCAAACGGAGGGTCATCGTCGACATGTCTTTCCCCCCCAGGGGGGGGGTCAATGGGGGCATCGCACTTGCAGACCATGTCCCCTATGCCCAGGCATGCACACTACCCACCATCGCCGACCTCGCCACCCGGGTCCGCCTCCTCGGCGGGGGGGCCTGGATTTGGAAAGCGGATCTCGCACGGGCTTACCGCCAACTACGCGTGGATCCACGCGACCTCCCCCTCCAGGTCGTCAGGTTCGGCGCCGGCTATTACGTGGATGTTTGCTGCCCCTTCGGCGCCCGCTTCTCCGCGTCAGCCTGCCAGAGGGTCACGAGGGCGGTCGCCTATCTTCTCGGCACCAGCGGCGACCACGCCCTCGCATATATCGACGACTTCGTAGGCGCGGAGTCCACGCAGCAGGAGGCCCACGCAGCATATGAGAAATTCTGCAGCCTGGCCGCCGACCTCGGCCTCAAACTTGCTTTGGGGAAGTGCGAATGGTTAGGTATCGACGTGGTCAGGACGTGGTCAGGGACGCCGAGGAATGGATCGTACGCCGCACCATCTCACGATCCCACCTCCAGTCCCTCCTGGGCCGCCTCCTATATATCTCTAGATGCGTCTCACAGTCACGCAAGTTCATCACAAGGACCCTCACATTCCTGTCGGTAGTTCCGGAGGGCGGAAAAGCAGTGATCCCAGCCTCGGTTAAGGCCGACCTCGCATGGTTCGTCAAGTACGCCCGCGCGGCCAACGGAGTCGTCCTGGTGGCCTCTGCCCTCGAGCCCTACCCTATTGTCGTAACCAGTGAGGGGGGCAATGACCCAGGACATTCACGCGATTGTCGACTACTACGTGTCGGGCGTCCGCGGTCATGCTGTGGCCATCCTCCACGGGACGCACGGCGGATCCCCTCTTTGCGGAAATCGGCCGCCGCATCTGGCTTGTGGCTGCCCTTGGGGACTATGACCTCCAGTTCGCTGCACCGGTGGACCGCCCTCGGGTCCTCGACTCTTCAATTCCACGCGACGACTGTACCCCTGTGTGCGACATTGAAAAACTGCTGTCCTCTGATTTCAGGCGACGGGTCGTCGCTCCATGCTCAGATGCTGCGGTCGCTGGCGTCGGCTGACGCCCCATCAACGCAGCGCAACCACGCGATACAAGCGGAGGCATACGTCCGGTTCTCGGTACTGGCGTCAGCCCCGCCCCTCTCACCATCCATTGGACACGCGGCGAGGTACACTCAGGCTCTCGCTAACCAGTTCAAGTCGCCTGCCTCCGTCGCCAATTATATCTCCGGCGCCCTTGCTGGATCAGGAACCACGGGGGGACCTGTCCTCGTTCCTCCAGGAGGAGGTATCAGCGGTCCTCCGGGGTGTACGGCGCCTCTCAACCCATACTCCCTCCCCCTCTCCTCCAGTGCGCCTGCGGGAACTCCGGATAATCCTCGCTTACTTGTCCAGGGTAGGAACCTCATCCCTCACCCTCAGAGCCGGCCTCGTGCTCTCCTATTTCACTTTCCTCAGGGTCTCCAACGTCCTCGCCCCCTCCATCGCATCGTGGGGAGGACCTCACACCCTCACTCGAGGAGATGTACAAGTTCTACCGACCGCCCTTCGCGTGGTCGTCCGGTCGACTAAGACCCGACTCCCCTCCTCGCCGCCACTCATCATCACTCTACCACGCCTCTGCGACTCGGCGGTCTGTCCAGTCGCCATCTACGAGGCCTATGTCGTGGCATACCCGTCGTCCTCGATGTCTCCGGACTTCACCACTCCGGCCAGCCTCCCCCTCACCTCTCGGCCGTTGTTCTGTGCGATGCGCGCAGCCCTCGAGGCCGTCGCATTTCCTTCGGCCGAGAGGGTCACTCTACACTCACTCAGACGAGGTGCGGTGCACGATGCAGTGCAAGCAGGGGCCTCTGAGCAGGTTTAAACCCACCCACCCACACCTTAAAGACAATTCTTCGAATTAATAGACTGTTTTATTATGCCCTAGGCATTACATCACACTCTTTTTCATGTTAACCATGCCTCATGGCATTTTCACTTATGCCCGTTGGCATATTATAAAACCCCTGAGTCTTTGTTTTCAGACTATAATAAACTCTCAATTCTCTCCAAATGTTGTCCTCTTAGTAATTATTGGTTCCATCTCCGTATACACAGCCACCGCTGGTCTGTTCACACCAATGAAATTCTGGCAACCTGCAAGCTTCAGTTCAAGGGGTGCACCATTATGGAGGGAGCAACAGTATGAGAGTCTAGCCCACCTAGGAACAGGAGGGATACGTCCTGCCTGCCTGAGAGGCTGCACTGGGTTTACAAGTGGCGCCCACGGACCACAATGTCGCAGAGAAGGAAAGGACCTGTTCCAGGGAGTGCAGGAAGTCTGCTGTCACTGGCCTTGTCCTGGACCTCACCCGGATACGCGTCACTATCACCCGCCCCACAATCACCCGGTCACGTTCTCCCCCGTAGAGGCTCGGCCGCCTGTACCCGTCCACGGGCGGCATGCGTGAAGTGTCAATGGCCGTGTGAAAGTTGGTTAGTGACCTGTATTCCCTCTCCCCTGCCCAGCATAATGCAGCAGAGAGAGAACATATGCCTCCCTGGGAGCTTACCCCACCGCCCTGTCTGTGAGGAGGGAGCCATGGACGTCTCACCGGCACTAACGGGCCCTGAAATATACCTGGAAGAACCAGAGATACTAGATGTGGCCAGCTATTTGATTTGCCGGGCAAGCCAGCTCTGCCTGAGGAGAAACCGTTCACTACTCTGTCTACGTGCCGGGTGAGGAGCCCGCTCCGCAAGCGCTGCATAAAGAAGGCTCAAGACACGCTGGGGACCTGCAGGCTTGACCACAAGGGGGTGACACTGGAGAGGGAGGCGGTCCTAGGACTGGAAATCGAGGCTACCTGCAGTGGTCAACAAAGCATGGGGGAGGACTCCTGGTGGAGAAACTGACGTCTAGTGAGATGGATCGGTGCCCCACATCGCCGTTCAGGTACGCGGTCCTGACTGCGCTCATTAAGGAGCTAAACACGGCCACAGCCCAGGAGGAGGACAGTCACTTCCACCCGGGTCGGGCGGTTGGGGGGAGGGTACGGAGCCCCTAGCCCTCTCTGGTCCCCTGCAACTTAACTGATTCTTGCAGGTGATGGGCAGATGCCTCCGCCATCACAGCCTGCTGCAGGGAAAGGAGCCTAAAATGCAATGACCATCGTCTCTTGGGGGGGGGGGGGGGGGAGGCGATAGCATGCATTTAGTTCTCATTGCCAAATAATGTCTTTAATGATTGAAATTTAAATCTTTCCCTTTTTTTAAGCAGGGATGAAAGTTGGGAGTGAGGAAAAAATTGTGATAAAGTATCATTTATAACATTATCATTTTGGAATAGAATTACTCTTTGCAATGAATATTCTAACACTGCGAATATTCCTGGTGTATAAGAATTGTCAGAATTCTATCAATAGTCAGAAAACGTACATCACTCAATAAAGGTTTGCTGAATGTATCGTAAACCACTTACTTGCAGATGCTGTTGCCTGAGTGGGTTCGCCATCAGGTCTCCCAGCGGAGCATTTCCGCAGCCGGTGCAGGGCGGTGTTGATTCGCACCCTCTCCCTTTCTAATGTTGCTTTCTCCTCGTTCTCCCACTCCATATCCTCATGCTTCACATACTTCCCATGGCACCAGCGCCATTCTCTCAGACGATATGCCGGATCCTCCCGATGGCGGGCCCTGTAAAGTCGGGCACGCTCCGCTGGGGTCTTCGGTGGCATGACGACTAGACCTGATGACTTTTAAAGATTAGAAGAAGAAAAACACCATAAGTAAATAACTATAACATATATATCATCATTTGTTAGGTAAATAACAACTCTTATTACTTTTATAAATTTTAAAGACTTTTATGTAGATGTATCATAAAAATTCTACATGTAGTCCTTATATAGATAAAGAGGCATCCTACAATAAAAAAAAAGCATGGAAACTATGAACATCATTGTAGGCTATGAATTTCATATGGAAATACTGCAGGTATTGTCGATGAAAATAAATTACAGATGAAATGGTGAATTAATGTATTCACCATCTCACACTCTTTCTAGTATATTGCAAATAAATTAGCAATATATGTTCAAATATCATACAAATATAAATTGGACATTATTATAGATTAAATAATATGTATACAGTTTATGACTGAGAGCACCGTATGGAAGACAGCAGACAAAAATCTTCTGAAATGTATTCACCGTCACAAAACTTTGCAAGTGCCATAAAGCATGTACATATCTATGTTGATTATTACAAAGAGCGATTTCAATGTATTCACTGCAGAACCCTCCATATTTGAGAAGTGAAAAACCCACCGTCATTTGTATATATTATATGATTTTGAACTGATTTCCATAATTTCACTAGAAAATGTATTCACCGTCACAGAGTCAAACCGTTGTGCACACTACTGGGCCTCAATAAAGTCATGAAAAGTTAGAAAATTCATAAATATACACCTTCCACCTACAGTTAACAATGAAAACATTTAGAATAGCTGAAAGTTTCATTCAAGAATATGAGATATAAAAGGTACAGGTCGGTTTCTGTATTCACCTTCACGTTACCGTCACTCTAGGTTTGGTTCGATTGATGGAACCTTAGATTGTGGCTGGCAAAGTGCGGGAGCTGGTCCGAAAGTTTGAAAAACATCTTTTACAGGTTATCGAGCAAGAATACATATAAAATCATGTTTCCTCCATGATCTATATGCTATGTAGTAACAAGACATCACACCTTTTCATGATCACATCATCAATAAGTGCCAATTAAATGGAATTTTCAAACGAGTACTCACCCAAATGACAGCCTCTCCTCGCCCCTAAATGCTCATCAGCCAGTTCCGGTAAAAAAAGCTAGGAGGCGCCTACTGTTTCCGGTAGTTATCTGGCAATGTTTCATGCCATGTATTCACCCTCACGCTCATTACGGTGAATACATCAAGGTTTTTGGGTGATAGTGTGCAAATATTGATAGTCTGATTTTACAACCATGGATTTTAAGGAACCATGGAGGGACATTGTGTTAGGTGTTTTACTATACACCTATGGGCGAATGTCTATGGGTTACTACCCGCTGCTAGGCATATAGTATAAATAACGTTCGGGCCTGCCGAGTAGTAGGACGTACTGATTCCCATAGGCTTAAGCATGTGAAAACGTACGTCCCGCTGCGACGAACACTACGTCATACTAACGTACAATATCGCGATAGCGCGATAGCATTGTCCGTGTCAAAAACAAACAAAAAAAATGGCGGTTCTCTCCCATTCATAACTTGAGAGACATGCTAAGCCTTACCCGTAAGAACTGGAAGTGTCTGGAAGTCCAAATATCGAAGTAAAGAACGTGTAGGTTTCACCTAATACCGTTTAAATAGCTGGAACATATGACATTAATCGATAACAACAAGTCCGATCGCCTCCCGTTCCGCCGCGCCGCGTTGTTGACGTCATAATTACGTTGGCTAACAGAGTTCCAGGTCGTCCTGTGTCATACATTTCATAGTCGGCACCACGTCGACCGTTGTCGCATTTTCCCGCTAGCGGTAGGGATACACTGGCCACCAGAGCAGGCGTTTGTTATAATGAAATTAAAACGCTGATATCTTCGGATTGAAGCAGCAAATCTTCTTCATATTTGAG
Organism: Alentia gelatinosa; assembly: GCA_950022655.1. Taxonomy (NCBI): domain Eukaryota; kingdom Metazoa; phylum Annelida; class Polychaeta; order Phyllodocida; family Polynoidae; genus Alentia; species Alentia gelatinosa. The sequence goes on from OX465592.1 coordinate 24,544,935, forward strand.
ACGATTATAGGTTACATATATACCGTACTCGTGATAACATTTCATTGCTTAATTCCTACAGGAAGTGAAGTTACCGCGTCATCTCTTGCTACACATTTCAGAGACCACTCCAAGTCGACCGTTGCCGGGTTTTTACCACTAGCGGGCCGTAGTGAAGAGCAGTGGTTTTGTACGGGAACGGGGGTTGAATCACGGACCAGGAAAGTCGATAAAATGGTATTTTAAATGAGTGGGAGGTGTATAGTAATAAGGAAACGTAGTGACTGAGCCCGTACGGGCTCAGTAACCACGTTTTCTCATAATATTGTGCTATAACCAACCATGTCAGCTGTACTGCAATGTATTCACCGTCACCCTTAACTATAACGCTAAATCATGCAGTAGACTTTTGACTCTGGGGAGACAAGTTCTAGAGCTACAGATTTGAAATTTCTCTCAGAGGTAAACAACAGTTTTTGCTATTTATATATATGAAACTCACTCTCCTAGTCCTTATTATAATTTATTGTTGCTAGGTGTAAAGCTCACCGTGACGGTGAATACAGAAATTGGACATGGAAGTGGCCAGTTCTCAGAGAATTAAATTTTGGCCTTCTGACTTTAATCTTTTTTGAAGAAGCTGGACATCATGCATATTTTTGGGTATTATAAAGAAAAAACACATTTACCTTCTTTAAATTTTAATGCACAAGAATTTCCTGTTTTTTTTTAAAGAAAAGGACATTCATTTATAGACAATTTTCCCCATTTATGAGCTGCTACTGCCTTCAAAAATGGTTCAACACCCCAATATATATATATGCCCAGAAAGGTCTTGCCTGGGCCTACCTCATAATAAGTGATAGTTCTGCATTTGCCTGCTTTTAAAGGTTTTATATACAAAAGACATGCTTTTTTCCAATTGTACATTTTTCGTGCAGGTGGCCCATATATGTGATGTTGATATGGGGGAAACAGGGCATGGATTTAATGTATTTCACACAATAACACTTCCTGTATAGTCTTGGCCATCTGTAGCGATGATAATAACATTATGGAGATATTAGTGTTGCACATGATAAAATTTCAAAAACCTAACAATCTCTCTTCTATCTAAATATATCCCAAGATGTGGATGAGTTCATTTTGCTGTTATATTCATGATAGATGTGTAGGGATCACAGGTGATGAGTGGTGGTTTGCTCCTTCTTCACTAAAGGATATGACCTGGCAATCCCTGTTGTGTGGTGATCCGTGAGCCTGTGCACAAAAGTGCCACAGGTGGGACTACCTAGCACATGGTGCTAGGGGATATAGATATGGAATTGAGCTTTAGTTCTCCCATGCTAGATTCATTACATTGTAGAAACAGTAGAAAAAAACTTGTTTTATTGAAGTCTCTCTCCTCTGTTCTTCTGTGATTAGGGGTTTCCAGATCACCTGGCTCATTTTAAATAAATTCACAATATTACCATGATTTCGATCTGAGTGGCCGTATTCTCCGCGTAGTTGACGCGTAGTAATATTGCGTAGCGTCAACTACAAGGAGAATACGGCCACACAGATCGAAATCATGGTAATGTTGTATTTATTACTCACCTATTTTTAGATTTAAGCAATAAATATGATCGTTAGAAAACTTTTCAACATAGTTAAAAAGTTATGTTTGGGACTATTTTCATCTCAATGGGACTACTTTCATCTCAAAAATCCGTATCCTCCTAGGAGGGTACGCAGGTCCGTATCCTACTCAGTAGCGATCTGTAATCTCCATAGGCTTAGTATGGAGACTCTGTATCAGGTGGGTAATAAATGAATGATACTCGAAAGTTGAAAGATTTCCTTCACAGAGATCAAAACTATAGACACAAAAACTTATTTTTCTTGTTAGTCCCTGGGCCAATCTGGAAAAGGGGCTTATTTAAGGAGTTGGCTGCCCCTCCCTGGAAACATTTGTTTTATTGTTTTATCTCGTAGATCCATCCTTCTAGTTTACATTTCTACTTGTTGTCGCTCTGGTAAGTGGTCAGATTACCATTACAACAACTGTTGAAGAGACCCCCGTAAAATTGCCTGAACGCCTGTTATTCTGAGTGCTGAAAATTATCACTTGGTTCTGTGTTCTTTTAAGTATTAGTATGACTCATTAGATTAAACTTTGGTATTGGACAACATAATCTGGTCCTTTGTAGACTCAGTACAGCAACCAGAATCAAAATGTCATCTCAATGGCCTACAGCAGCCATTTCCATGTACTATAAATGCCCCCTTTACACTTCTGCAATTTTCAACCTATTTGTTTCTTAAATGATTTAAAGACTATAAAATCTTTTCATATGCAGATTTTTGCTATGTGACCATATTGCGAACATTTTGAGCTATTTTTAGTATTTTGTATCTTTAGGTTCCAGGTATATTACCAATTTTTCCTACCCCTGCTGCTCATGTTGTTTGACATATCTGACAGCCAGTACTAAAGACATAAAGTGTCTAAAAACTATAGAACTTTTTTTATATGCAGTTTTTTGCTATGTTGCCATGTTCTGGCATCCCTTAGACACATTTTAGGATATTGTTTAATGGTCTGTGATTTCAGGATCCAGTTATAAAACCAACTTTTCTAGCACTACCGCCACCATTATTTGATATTTTTGACAGCTAGTTCCAATAATATAGTGCCTGAAGGCTATTAAATCTTTTCAAATGCAGTGTTTTGCTATGTGGCCATATTGTGCTATCCCATAGGACCATTTTGAGCTATTTTTAGTGTTCTGTGATTCCATGATCCAGGTATATAACCTATTTTGCTACACCTGCGGGAACTCTTGTCTGACATTTTTGACAGATATAAGATAAGGGGTTTAAAGCTTTTTATATGCAGTATTCTTTCTATCTTGTCACATTGTGGCATCCCTCAGAAACATTTTATGCTGTTTTTAATGTTTTGTAATCTTATAATCCAGGTATATAACTAATTTTGATACCCCAGCCACTGCTCTTGTTAGACATTTTTGACGACCAGTTCTAAAGATAATGTACCTAAAGACTACAGAAACTCTTTATATGCAACTTTCTGCTATGTGTCCATGCAGTAGTATTCCTGATGAACATTCTGAGCTACTTTTTAGAGTTTTGTAATTTCAGGGTCCATGTATATATAGCCAATTTTGCTGATTACCTGATATATAATGTGGTGGTATATAAATGTTGTGATATATGTAAGGAATTGGAAAGTTATCATGGTATGTGGTACTAAGTTATGATACATTCAATTGTAAACCATGATAATTTGAACTGTAGTCAACCATGTTATAAAGATCTAACCTGTAACTAGCACAAATAATTTTGGGGGACAGCACACACCAGTGACTTCAGGTGGTGTTTCATGAGGAGGCTATTCATACTGTGTTCAAATGGGATGGATTATAGATATAATTGTCTTATGGGTGGACAAGATTTAATGAAGGGAAAGAGGAAAGAGACCTTGAGTCCAGCCAGCAGAGTCCTCCAGTCAGTATCAGTGGGTTCTGATCAGCACTGAATGCATCTCTCACAATACTCTACACAGTGCAAAGGCATACCCTTTTGAAGGAGTTGGCTGTTCCAGCCTGTGAACATTATTGTGTTAGATTAAAATCTCCTATGTTTCTATCAGAAATTGGGAAGAGATGTGGACCTGTTGGCCTCAATTATATGATGGGTTGAGTAGGCACCATGAATATTCTATATCTGTCTGAGGTACTATGGCTGCATTTTGGAACTATTATATAAACACTTTTGTAAGCGAAGGCAACTGAGTTCTACACATGGCCTGCATTTGCTGAATGTTATTCTTGGCCTTTGAATTTGGCAGCACAAATAATGGCTTGTATAAAATGTCTAAATTACCAAGCACCAATTCTGATGGGCATGCTCAGTAGGGAATTATCTGTTTAGAGGAATGAGCAAAGTTACAAACTATTGGTCAGACACTGAACAGGGATTAAAAAAACAAAGGGTGGTGTCATTGCTTGAGCATAAACAAAAGTGCTGTACAAAACAGGGATATACAACTCCTCATCAAGCATCAATTCTGCAACACTGCAGTAATATGGGTGGTATTCAAGATTCAGACAGTGGGGTCAAGGAAATAAGGAAGACATGATTTTAATGGATGATACTGAGGGAAAAAATGTATTAAATACCATACAGAACTGGCTCTATAGATGTGACAGTGCACCATAGTAAAGTCTGAGAAGAGATATATCTAAAGCTGACCCAACATATTACCAACCAAAAGAATACAACAAGTTAGATCAAGAACTTTTTCTCTGGTCTAATTGTACAGCCAGATGATATTGATGATCTACTGATCTTATGATTTAGAGGAAATAATACTTCAAACAGTTTACAATTTTTAGGTGAATAAGCAGGGGCAGCAAAATCGGTAATATACCTGGAACCTGATTTTGAGATCACAGAACACTGAACAATAGCTTAAAATTTGTCTAAGCGGTATGCCAGAACATGGCAACATAGCAAAAAACCTGTAATATACCTGGAACCTGATATTATAATACACTAAAAATAGTTAAAAATGTTCCTAAGAGATGCCGCAATATGGTCACATAGCAAAAACTGCATATGAAAAGATTTAATAGCCTTCAATTCTGGCAACTGTGTCCTTGAGACACAGTTGCCAGAACCATATTTTATTGAACCATATTTTATTGAACCTCTAGTGGTTGAGCTGCCTGTCCATAGAGAAAAAATTGTTTGTTGTATTTATGGCATCGCAGAATGTGTGGCCGTGACATTGGGCATCTGTGCCCCCTTACTCTGTACAAAGTCTAGCATGGCGGGGTGCGTGGCCATGAAACAGGGTATCTGGGCCATCTTACTCTGTACAAAGTGTAGAATGGCAGGGTGTGTGGCCACGAGATGGGGTTACTGTGCCCCTTACTCTGTACAAAGTCTAGCATGGCGGGGTGCGTGGCCATGAAACAGGGTATCTGGGCCATCTTACTCTGTACAAAGTGTAGCATGGCAGGGTGTGTGGCCACGAAATGGGGTTACTGTGCCCCCTTACTCTGTACAAAGTCTAGCATGGCGGGGTGCGTGGCCATGAAACAGGGTATCTGGGCCATCTTACTCTGTACAAAGTGTAGCATGGCAGGGTGTGTGGCCACGAGATGGGGTTACTGTGCCCCTTACTCTGTACAAAGTCTAGCATGGCGGGGTGTGTGGCCATGAAACAGGGTATCTGGGCCATCTTACTCTGTACAAAGTGTAGCATGGCAGGGTGTGTGGCCACGAGATGGGGTTACTGTGCCCCCTTACTCTGTACAAAGTCTAGCATGGCGGGGTGCGTGGCCATGAAACAGGGTATCTGGGCCATCTTACTCTGTACAAAGTCTAGCATGGCAGGGTGTGTGGCCACGAGATGGGGTTACTGTGCCCCCTTACTCTGTACAAAGTCTAGCATGACGGGGTGCGTGGCCATGAAACAGGGTATCTGGGCCATCTTATTCTGTACAAAGTGTAGCATGGCAAGGTGTGTGGCCACAAGATGGGGTTACTGTGCCCCCTTACTCTGTACAAAGTCTAGCATGGCGGGGTGCGTGGCCATGAAACAGGGTATCTGGGCCATCTTACTCTGTACAAAGTCTAGCATGGCAGGGTGTGTGGCCACGCGATGGGGTTACTGTGGCCTCTTACTCTGTACAAAGTCAAGCATGGCAGGTTGCGAGGCGTCGGTGAACAGGTATCACTACACGCGACGCGCAGTTCCAGGCACTACTTGCTGGTCTATCCCCGCTGCTGTAACGTCTCTATCTCAGGTAAGTCTATCTGACTTTGTTTCATTTTACAAGCTTCTTGATCTTCATATCAGTCGAGTGTACCGGGCCTATTGAGGATGATAAAGCCATTGATTTTACTATTGATTTCAGTGGACTTTAATCAGTATACCACTCTACAGCAGTGAGGTATATTAATAGGATTGGTTCAAAATACCCGCACCCAATGCGCTCCTGATACACGCCTCCTGACCTTACGATTGACTTCCCGATTCAGATGAAAAAAAGGTTCATCGAAAGGTCAGAGAAAACCATAGCAGTGAACCACACTTGTACAATGCAACCTAATATCACACACCGATACACCACTATTAGCTATCGACACGCCACAATTAAAAACCCGAAGCCGTCCGATAGAATTGAACATGTTCGATGAATCGGGAGCCTATTTGAATGAAAGATCTGTCTTCCATGTGAAATACTTTACGGACAATAATGGAATTGCGGAATTGTGTTAAATATATATATAGCTAAATCGTCACCGCAAATATGGTTTAATTCATTTAAGTCTAATGGTCTGAAATTAATGATTTTAGATAAGAATTATGGTGCCGCCATGGCCATATATATATAAAATCGATTGTTCTAGTGTCTGGCAAATGATACAATATCGTTTTGTATATAAACTGGTAAAATATCATCTATAGCCATTATGCATCGCCGACATAGTGGCCGGAGTGTGAAAGTGGACAGCGGGTCTAATCGGTTCGCTCTGGCGACTGACAGGGCCTTCCCGATGACGTTCTAGACGGACACAGGCCAGCTGGGTGCCCCCACCCCCACCCGGTGGGTGTACACTCTCAAAACCAATATCCTCTAATCTCTGCTCCAGGTGAATAGGCCACGAGCATAGTGAGACTGTCAGTTACAGCCTGAAATATTTAGCAGGTTATGATATGTCATGTTCATAAATCCTGTTATGATATGTTCATAGTATACGAGTAATGTTATACACAATTTTACTAGATCAGCCCCCAGAGACACTGTTCGGCGTTAGTAAAGCTTCAAATTGTAATAAGTGACTTATATTGCTAAAATATGATGTGCCTTTAAGCGGGTGTTCCACCAAATAGGCCTTTAAATAACAGGCGGCCAGGCGGTGCCGGCCGGGCAGACCTTGTCTGCTGTTTAACAAAGCAAATCTTCGCCGCCGGAGTGCAAAATGGGCCGGCAACGACAACAAGAGCTAGCACCGGCATGGTGGAAGACACGCTTTAACGACCGGCGCTATTCCGTCTATGGCCGATGTGCATTTGCTACCTGTTTAATATTGAATTACGTGGTTTGACAGTTTCAATATAAAATTACGACCTGAGATTTGTATGTTAATAAACCTGTAAATATGAAGGTGCAAAGTTGTATGAAATATACAGCATGAGTGGCACTTCAATATGCATAAACCATAAATCTCGTAATTGAGTGTCTTGAGAACTATCTTATGTAGAAGGCAATCCAAAAAGTATGTATGAAGCATTTCTGAAATTTTAGACCCCCCACTCCTCCTCCCAATCATGTATGCAATAGAACAAAAAAGGAGCATATATACAGCATTTCCAAAATTCTGAACTCCCCACCGCCCACCCCTAGTGCATATCCACTTTAAGGGCGGCTCCTATCTAAATTATGTATACAAACGTGAATATTTTGTGATGGCTACCCTCATAAATTTCCAATCAGGGTATTGGCTTATCAATATCATTAACCATTATTATCAATGATGTTTTAACATCTAAGTATATATCAACTCTAATGTTACCAGGACAGACTATATCACAGGAATGCTCATCAGAATCTGAGAGTACAAGGCAGCATTTGATATGATAGGATGAAATCAATCCTATTTGTCTTAGAAATGTCCTATGAACGTGGTATTCATTCCTTTGAATAATATTAATGTCATGAAAACTCGATAATGAATGTGATTTAAATGGCAGAAACCTTACGCGAGATAGATGAATATAGATCTATACATTTGGTGAAGTGGATTCCTGCCTTTTATTCACTACTTTGATTTGTTGCTCAAATTGGAGTTATTGTAAGTGTGTCTAATGGATCCATATTTACAGTTTCATACCGTCAAAAAACGATAGATTTTGGCGAATGGCAGTTCTGGATATGTTCACAGTTGAATACGGTTTTTTAATACCAAATATAAAGTATGGAACTGTGGATAAGATTATGGGGATATACCGTCCACGTTTATGATAGTATCTTGTATATATTACTAAGATTCTTTACAGTGTACTCAATATGACCTGCATGGTCCTATTCTCCTTGAAGTTGCTGTGTAGTAATATACGAGCACATACGAGGATATTGGATAGCATCAAAAAGAATGACCGTGAACAAACACAATAGATACCATTGAATCAGCGAACTGTGGAATTGATCCACTCTGTGTGGAATTGATCCATTCTGGAACTGCCGGAAAAATACCTTGTCACATTTATGTTCCGTCATGAATCACACCAGGACTGTGTGGATACTACATTCCAAATCACCTTATCTGCTGAGAAGACAAACATTATCACTGATAAGCTCGAATGAAGTGTAGTGTCCACCATTTATCACATAAGAAATGTTAAGAAACGTAGGATCCTGGGGATCAGAGGTGCTTATTCTTGTCCTTAGGAAGAATGTATTATTTCATATTGTAATCATGCAACAGAGAAAACAGATATTAGACATTTAGATTGTAGTCCAATAGCCAGTCAATGCAAAATTGACAATAATTTGTGACGAAAAATTCAAATCGTATATCCAATAATAGGAAACGTTAGTTTTATATACTGCAGTAAACCTATATATATATATATATAGAGAGAGAGAGAGAGATAAACCTATATATATATATATATATATAGCTATATATATATATATATATATATATATATATATATATATAGAGAGAGAGAGAGAGAGAGAGAGAGAGAGAGAGAGAGAGAGAGAGATTTCTCTCTCTCTATACATATATATATAGGTTTACTGCAGTATATAAAACTAACGTTTCCTATTATTGGATATACGATTTGAACATATATAGAGAGAGACAATCTTAGATTCAGTGGACCTCGACAAATAGAGTAATACGGAAAGACTATTCCAGTCTCCCATTTCTCGAATATCATGAAGACTAACCCTTTGCTCGGATAAAGCTGTTGCGCCTCCACAACGTAGCGAATGGGTCGTCACAAATTTTAGTTTACACGTATAAATTTTTGTCAGATTGAAGAAATGAAGTCGGCCGTTCTGGGATTTATGGTAAAACAAGCTGCCGGGAGTCCAAGAAACTTTCCAGTCACCGTAAGCGGGCAGGAGCCCATTACTGCGACAAATCACGAGACTTTATTTAATCAGAATACAGTCAGTTCCAATATTTCCATTGATGCAACGCAAAAGGCCAAAAGCATTCAAGATGGCACTGCCGCCAGGCCCCAGATCAAGGTGTCAGCAAGCGCGGGAAACCTGACGGACTTCGTTATGTCATACCTCGCACGCCGCCAGGGTGCCTGGGAGCAGAGGGGCACAGCCTCTGCACGTTACCACAATGAAGCGCTCCTTGAATATCCAAGAATACATCTGGGGTATCTTCCACATGATAGACCATACGGATACAGATACCTCCATCAAGTCCTCCCTCCTCCAACACCCCCGCGAGGTGGTGGAGGACTCACTAGATTACGATTTCAGCGCGGTTCGGAGGTGGGTCGAGGAGGTCTTCGCACATGTTGAAGAGGGATGTTTCCAGGACGGTTGGGGCAGCAAAAGCCAGATTCGGCACCTCAGAACGGCTATCTCCTGTTTGGAAAGCGCCCACATTCCCGATACCGAGTCGACAAAACGTGGCAAGTCCAAACAAGCGATTGCTCTACTAACCCCCCCCCCCCCCCCCCCCCCACCAAGGGGTTGGGGGGACGTTAGTCAGCCGCACCTGCAAATATTGCTACACCGTCCTTGGCTTGCACCACCCCCATATCATTAAGATGAATGGCCGCTGACGAGTGAACACGCTCCGCACCGCTGCTCCGCATAGACCTGGATTTAAACTGTTCTGAACGCGATCTGAATGATCATCGAAAGTGGATCAAGGATCTAAAAGGACTGTGAGTGGGATCTAGTAAAAAATACATCCATAAGGTCGGTATTTGTACACTATTGAACTAGATTTACAACTACCGGTGCCTGCCATGGCACGGGACCGAGGTAAGCAGCGTAGGTCTAACTCGGCCAACACACCACCGCCTGCCTCGCAGGCAGGCCGGAGTAAAGGGGCACGCAAACGTGAACGAACACTCTCTAAAGAAATATCCTTCGTAGTAAATAATGATATCTCCAAACGACAAAGGTCAGATAACTCAGACCAGATGTCCACTATAACTGACATATCTGACATCGAGGGATCTGTAAATGATCAAGGGATAAAGGATTTCATGATTCAGATGCAATCGCAGCTGAGTGACAAAATGGAAAGGATGAAAATCTCTCTTGAAGATGATCTAAAACGAGAAATAAATACCGTAAAAGGTGTAGTAAACAAACAAATTAGCGAGGTAACAGAAAAGGTACATAACATCGAATCGAAACAAAACTCCTTAGAAACAAATCTTCGCAAAGAAATAACTGATAAATATGAGGACCTCCAAAACGAGATAAAAAACACAAGATCGACGATTGACCTCATACTAGACACAAAATCAGGTACAGGCGGCCCTCTGCCTACCTCTAATATCCCCAATTCTCAATACTCGGAATCATATGCTAATATGGTAAGGAAACATAATGTAGGGCCTAAACCTGCAGACCAACATACGAGATATTATTGCAGTGCGAAAGAGAGAAACGCGATAGTTCTAGGAGTACCAGAAAGGCAAAACGAAAACATGCACCAAATATTACATGAACTATGCAATGAAATGGGACTATGAATTGGACAGGACGACGTTCTAAACGTGTCTAGAATGCTAGGAAACCCACGAAAAACAAACAACAATCCAGATCGACCCAAACCTATAATTATATCATTCACGAACTTCGCAGTAACTGATAGATTCCTACGGAGCGCTTCTAAAGTGACTGGTCGTACAATTAACTGCAAGGCAGTCATTAGGCCCGACGAACCGTGGCAAGTACGTAAGAGCCGAGGAATAGGCAGAATGGTAGTGGGGTACCAGAGACGGATCGGTAATAGAGCGGACTTTGTACCTGAGGGGATAATGGTTAAAGGTGTGACATACAACTTAGACCAGATGTACACTCTACCCAATCAATTATATCCACCGGACTGGAAACCCGACCAAAACAAACAACAGAATACTAACCAACCAAATCGCCCAGAACTGGATAGAAGCCAGGTAGATCGACAACCAACCCTAGAGGATTACATGCTTCCTAGACCAATAACTACTAGGGAAACCGCAGCACCGACACCCTTGCTACAACTCATAGACGAAGCCGCAAAAATCGGACCACCGATAACACGCTCAAAAACAAAAACAACAACACCCCTGACTGACATACCTACACCGCCACATAAACAAACACCTAGTGTTGACCAAAACCGGGAGGGGGGAGCTGAGAGGAAAATGAAATCAGGGTTTATAGTATATGCTGGGCATACATCATATCTCAGTAATATGTTTGAATGTTCAGTAGAACTGAGCACTCCATGGTACACTCGTAATAAAGAAGGAAACATAGAATATGAACTGATGAAACAAAACGAATTCCAGAGTACAGAACATGCCTATGTATATACTAAGGCCGGATACGTAGGAGACACAGTTCTAGGAGAAAAAATCTTGAGAACAGAGAATCCTTATGAAATAAAGGTAATGGGGAAAACCATTAACCCCCCGGACTGGTTGGATAAGAAAACAACTGTCTTGGAGAAAATAGTCTTGGCCAAATTCCTGCAGAATCAAGAACTGAGTGACAAATTGCTAAGTACCCACCCCGCTACTCTCATCGAGGGAACCCACAGTAAGTTTTGGGGAGGAGGCAGTAACTTCCACAGTACGGTCTATGACACAGGCACTTACTTGGGGCTAAATCAAGCAGGTCGAATACTAGAACGAGTGCGATCGACAATACACCAGCAAAAAAATCCAGAGACGGCGGTTAATGCAGATGTGAATATCGAGAAGGAGACTAAAATAGACGCGAATATTGGGAAGGCGAGCGAAACAGCGACAGAGGCGGATCCTGTTCAACCAGAGCAACCGGAATCAATGCAGGTAGAAGTTATAACAGTACAGGAAGAATCTTGAGAACATATACAAGATGAGTCGTCTGTTAATCGGAGATTCAAGAGTTAGGTATTTAGCCAGGGACATAAGGCTAAAACAGAACTTTGTGTATGAAAGTATTAGTGGGGCAACACTAGAGCGGATTAGGATACAACTTAACAACCCCTCTGGTCTCACCGGAGTGGATGTTGTGTACATCGCAGCGGGTATCTGTGACATAACAGAGAGGGATGCACACGGATTAGTGAGGATGCGCCGAGAAAATCGTGAGGGTCAACTGGGACGAATACTTAATACCTGTGAGGCGATCAGGAGGGATGTTAATAATATCAAACCCAGTACACCAGTAATATTCACCACGATTTACTCAATGGACTTATACCACTGGAATAAGAAAAACCCCATCTATAATACAGACCAAGAGGAGGTGAATGACCGTGCTCTCTCACTCTCGACAGAACTAGCCCGACTCAACGACTCACTGGGATATTTCACCCCAAGACTGCATCATGTTATACACCGATACAGGACAACTACGCGAAGATGCTACCATGAATTACAACGTCTACAAGATGGATGCCATCCTGATAATCAGCCCGTAATTGAAAAAATGGTTCGCATTCTCATTCGTGAACTTTTGAACAATATCAGAAGCGGAATACATCAATAACCTAGTCAATCCTAAGTGGTTGTTGTAAGATGTACACTACATCGTCTTGTGGGTCTCACTAGACCAAAGACTGAAGTCAATCTCTTAAAATGTCAGAGGTATGATAAACATAGAGTAATTATAACCAGCTTTAAGGCTTCACTAAGCCAAAGCTAAGTAAAGTAGCATATTTGGAAACGCATCTGTTGTATTACGATGAGTTGACAACGGTGTAAGTTATGGCCTTGCTAGACCGACTTTACATCTAGATCACTGTTGAGAATAGCTAGATAAATTACTTATCAAAGCATGATACACTTAGACTGTCCTTTATATCTATACTAACGTGCGGAGCAGCCGGCCTTTTATGCTCCTAGTAGTAACTATTCACCTATCATACCACTCACTCTATACTGCTCAAGCTTTATAGCTGTATGAGGTGTACAGTGAAAGAATCGGTGTCCCAACCAACAATATACGGTCGTTGGGACACCATAACATCTATCTTCATCTCAACTCATATTCAGATTAACCCACGTTATCACACTGGAAATACAAGTTTGAACTCAGGATTCATATCGGAGACATCTATAAAAACTAATAATAATAATGGAATCACACTTTAAATGGCCATCTCTACTAATAGGTTATTTGAATATTCGTAGTCTCTATAGACACATAGACCAAGTACGACTATTATATGATAAATTAGACTACTTTTGCCTGAGTGAGACATGGCTCACTGAACGACATACCCAAGGTATGGTAAGTTTGGATGGGTATAATATGATTAGAATCGATCGGTTGGATAAAATAGGTGGAGGAATGTGTTGTTTTGTTAAAGAAAAACATCAAAAATACTGTCATCAAGTATCAGACATGTGCATATCTACTAATAATCATGAGATTCTTACGCTGAAAGTTGACAAACCTAATAATAAAAAAATGCTTATAGTATACTATTATCGCCCACCGTCTGGGGATTTGGAATCCTTCTTGGAGCAACTCGATATAATCGCAAATTGCCCGCTTCATAAAAACTACGAAAAATATTTTATTGGAGATGATAATGTAAATATTAATGTGAGGAATAACATAGATAGCCTAAAGTTGGCTGAATTTATGAGGGATAATAATTTAAGAAACTATGTATCAGAAGTAACGAGACCGGAGATCGGTACTTGTATTGATCACATGATGAGTAATTGTGCACAAACTTTAGAAGTACACCTAGACAACAACCTGATTAGTGACCACAAAGCTATCCTTGTCAAAAGATACCACCAAACACGAGACGTAGAGTCATGTGAATTTAAAGGCAGATCATATAGACGTTATAATATAGGAGTCTTCCAACAATATTTATACCAACAAGATTATAATGATTTTTATAATTCAATAGATCCGAATTTTCAATGGGAATTTTTGACAAAAATTATACATAATTATCTAGATGAAAAATGTCCACTAAGAAATTTTAAATTCCACCATAAAAAATCAGAATGGATTACAGATGACATACTTGATCGAATGATAGAACGACGAGAACTAATCGAAGACCTAAATGTCCAGTATACTCGTGAAAAATACGAGAAACTAAGAAAAATCAAGCGAGACATTACCACAATGATAAAGAAATCCAAAAAGAATCTGTTGGCAGAAAAACTTAATAAGGATGCAAATAATCCCAGGAAATTCTGGCGTGAGTTAAAATCCTTTTATGATCCACAAGCACATAGCCATATGGGTAAGTTATATCACGAAGACAATGATGTATTTATCGAGGGTCAAGAGATGGTAGACTACCTGAACTACTATTTTGCCACAATCGGAGGTACTGAAGCTGAAAACATGACAGATTTTGACACAAACGTAGAGGAAACGAATCAAGACAAAGATAGGTTAGGTAAAATAGTCATTAAATTGGATGAGGTATATAATGGTATAAAAAATATTGACATAAATAAATCCAGTGGCATTATAGGAGTTAATTGTCGAGTTCTTCAAGATGCGTTTATGGTGTGATCACTTACGACATCTGTTCCAAACCATAGTTGACCAGTCGGTATACCCAAAAGTCTGGGTCATGCGACGGTTGTACCTATTCCAAAGTCGAATGAATGTATTTTACCGGGAGACTGGAGACCTATCTCGTTGTTACCGGTCCCTGGTAAACTACTAGAAGGAATACTGCATCATTATATGTCGCATCATATTGAAACGCATGACCTTCTCAATAATAACCAATATGGTTTTAGGACATCTAGAGGCACCACAGAGGCTGTTATGCACTTAGTCAATGACCTATATATATCCAGAGATAACAAAAGATTAACCCCCTGTTTATTTATTGACTTCAGTAAAGCGTTTGATAGAGTAAATCGAAATTTAATTATCCAAAAACTTTATAATAATTTTTCAATTGGAGGGTCAATGACTAAGTGCATAAAGGGGTATTTAGAGCATAGGACACAAAGCACGAGAGTTGGCAGTTCTCTGTCCTCAAGTGCCCGAAACTATGCTGGGGTGCCCCAGGGCAGCATCCTGGGCCCCCTGTTGTTTAACTGCTTTATAGATGACATAAAAAACCTCCCCCTGTCATGTCAACATGTTTTTTACGCAGACGACTTGGTCATCTATACCAGTGACACTGGAGTGACTGAGAGTATCCATAGAATACAGCATGACATAAAACTTTTAGAAAATTGGTGTACACAAAATTTTATGAAAATTAATGAAAAGAAAACAAAACTATGCGTTTTTGGCTCAGAGCGTTTATTGCAATATAATCAAGAAGAAATCAAATCAATCAATCTCTTTATTAATGAGAATAAAGTGCCCCAGTGTGAAACATTCAAATACTTAGGAATCATTCTAGATCGATGTCTAACTTGGAAGAATGCTATAAATTATGTATGTAAAAAGGTAAATCAACGCCTGTTTCAATTAGCTAAGATAAGAAAGTATATAGATGAAAATATAAGTATAAAAATTTATAAGACGTTGATAGCTCCTCTGTTTGACCACAGCGGATACTTTGTTAATGGTGCTACCAAACAGCTGCTGTTGAAACTACAGAAAAATCAGAACAGGGCACTCAGGATCTGTGTAAAAAAGGGGATAAGAGAAATAAGTGTTCAAGACCTCCACAAAAGATGTGATCTAGATGAACTAAACTGTAGACGTACTTATTTACTGTACATGTTCATGAGGAGATATGCCAACAAAAATGTTACTAAGATTGATAATCCGAAGACAAGAGGTCAGGCAAAAAGAACGCTTAGCTTAAAGAGACCAAGGTCTAATTTCTTTAAAAAAAACCCGTTATATGAAGGAGGACAAAACTGGAACAACTTACCCCTAGAAGTGCAGGAAGCACCGACTACTTATTTATATAAAAAATTTGTTAAGAGTAAAAGTAGAATTATGTACGAGAGATTATGACAAGTAAATGTACTGGCCCAGTTGACACACAACGTGGATCATCTCATCACATAACATCATATCATATATATTGTTATCACCTTGTATATATGTAAACACGACTGGTGTAGTTATCGATGCAAAAACTGTAAAAGCCCTGAAAAGGCATAAAAAACCTGCTACTCGCAGACTGCCTGTAATACATAATGCTTAGATAAAAAAAAAACAAAAAAAAAACAAGGAGTGTCGTATTAAGCAGCGACATGAAACCACCACTGCACCACCTCCACCACCTGGAGCAACGCCCTGCATGGGGTGCCTTCAGGAGAACTTTTTCAAGACCATGTGTGCTTAGGTGATCCCGGGGAGGACAACCCGACTATGGATCACATCGGTTTTGTTAAGGGAGTCGCGACAACGTCAGATTCGCCAGTTGTCCGCCCCCCCTCTTATGAATGCTGGATTAATCTCCTGGATTTCACTACAGCTTATACAGCGGTCATTACAGACGCGAATTATAATTTCTGCGGTGCCAAGTGCCCCGTTATTTCTGCTATCAATGTCGATGAGTGGAAAAAATGTCCCCAGAGTTACCACGACTCCAAGGTTGGCAATTTCCTAAGGTACGGGTGGCCAATTAACTACGACTCCTCCACCTGGCCAACCCCTACCTTTAACAACCACCACAGCGCCCTTGCTTACCCGGACACCCTCAGCGATTTTACCGACACTGAACTATCACACGGGGCAATACTCGGCCCCCTTTGCTCCCCCCCTTCGGGGAGGATACTCAAGTCTCCTCCCTCATGACTAGGGAAAAGAAAAATTCTGACAAACGACGTGTCATCATAGACCTCTCCTTTCCAATGGGTAATTCGGTGAATGATGGGATTACAGAAGGGGTGTACTTGGGTAATCCAGCGAAATACACTCTCTCCACCATCAGGGACCTCCTCCTACAAGTGGAACTCGCAGGAAGGGGAGCCTGGCTCAGGGCTGCTGACCTGAGCAGGGCCTACTGCCAACTGAGACTAGATCCGGCCGACACTCCTTTCACATGTTTCATGGTCGGGAAAAGGTTCTATATCGACCTTTGCCCGTACCTGCTCCATTGCATGCCAGCGCGTGGCCAATGCTGTAATACATATGCTATGCTCCCAGTGCATAGTGGCCCTAGCCTATCTGGATGATTACGCTGGTGTCGCCACCTCATGAGAGCGAGCAACATGTGACTATGTGACTTTTTATATTTTTTTTATTTATTTTTTTATTGATGAACAAAATTCGCCAGGATTGGCGATTTTACATTTTCCTCGGTATGTTCATTAAACACAATTCCTTCATACCGTTATCGAACATGATATAGTCAATTATATTATATATAAGATTGAATTACATAGATGAGATGGGTCTAAATAGAGTTGAAGTGATGATGAACATGTTATAGAAGTAGAAGTAGCAGTAGCCTACATTGTGGAAGTCTTGTGAGAATAGGAACCAGGTCTAGGGTATCATTCTGACAATGTTATTTCAGAATTGCTGGAAGTGCTCTTAGTTTTCGTTTAAACAGGAGTTTCATCTCTGCCCCCTCTTAATTCTTCCGACTGCGCATTCCAAAGCCTTTTTCCCCTATAAAGTGGGGAACGCTTTGCATGCTCAGTTCTGAGCCTGGGTAAGTAGAACAGAGATTTACTGGCCAACCTTAATCTTCTTGTATTTGGAGGAATGAATTTGTCAACAGTTTGGTTTTTGAAAACTTTCCTAATGTAGGTGAGAGTAAGTTCGTCTCTTCGTCGCTGAAGAAACCTAGTTTCGGTTAATCTATGTAGCTCTTTGACAGTGTGCACCCGGTAGTGGCCCCCCAAGCAGATTCGAAGACCCATATTCTGGACTCTTTGCAATTTTGTTAGCCAACTAGCAGCAGCTCCCTCGAAGAGCATACAGCAATAATCGAAGAGGGGAGCGACCGTCTGCTTGTACACCCCGCATGCGACTTTTTGCGAGAGCATATGTCTTATTTTGATAAAAGTGAAGAGTCTATGATTTACACGCTTCATTACGAGTCTCATGTGCTTTTCAAAATTTAAGGTACTGTCCAGTTCTTCTCCTAGATATTGATACGTATCTACTCTGTTTAATTTTGAGACTCCAGCGTATAATTCTAAGTTCTTTACCTGTTTAAGTTTGTTGCTTGGTGCGAACCAACAATACTTAGTTTTAGATTTATTTAACGTCAGCTTATTGTATATGCACCATGCTGTGAACTCATCGAGCGCTTTCTGGAGCTTCTCGCTGACAATTTCAGGACTTGCATGTGAGGTGTACACAACAAGGTCATCTGCGTATAAGGCGCAATCTAAGTTGGCTACATGTCTGACAACATCGTCCTAGTGGTCCTAGAACCGAACCTTGCGGCACACCGAATTTTACCTCAGACCATGACGATAATTTCTCTCCAAATTTTGTGCATTGTTGCCTGTCGGTTAGGTATGACCGTACCCAAGAATTTAGATTTTCTGGTAATTTCAAGGACTGGATTTTCTGTAACAATAGTTCGTGGTGCACACTGTCGAAGGCTTTCTTAAAATAAAAAAATACGGCACCCGTTACCTCCCTCCTGTTCCGGGCAAGGTACAAATCGTTAACAAATTTGACAATCGCGTCTATAGTGCCCCTACCCTTCCGGTAACCATATTGGTTTTGCGAAAGAACTGTGTTTTTCTCTAAAATAGTCATCATGTAACGGTGAAATAATTTTTCGCAGACCTTGCCGGGAACTGGTAGAAGGGAGATTGGTCTCCAATTGCCTGCATTTTTCAAATTACCTTGCTTGGGGAGTGGAGTGACAGTGGCGAACTTCCAAGGTAGTGGGAATACTCCCTGATCAAAACAGTTCTGGTATAGTGCTGTAAAGTGTGGCACTAAGTACAACATATATTCCTTTAGAATAGTAGTCCTAACTCCTGGTAACCCGGAGGTTTTGCTTATCTTAATATCTTTGATAATCTCCTCTAGTACATTCTCTGTAACCCTTAGCCCTATCGAGTGTTGCATGTTTAAGTCTGGTGTTCCTGCTCCAGTATCACCTACATGTTTTGGGAATGCGTCTGCTAGCTCGCTGCCTATGTTTGAGAAAAAACTATTCAAATAGTCAGGGGAATTTTCCGGATTTATAAGCTCGCCAGTGCGATGATCTACCATTGATGGGGGGATTGTAGTATCTTTAGGTTTCAAAAGTTTGTTGTGGATTTCCTACGCTATCATCTAGTTTATCTTTGACCACCTCAGATTTCGAAGTTCGTATAGCCTTCCTTATGTCTTTCTTTAGCTTAAGTGCTTTCCTCAGATTCCTTATATTATGGTTACTTTCATATTGTCTGTAGTATACCTCTCTGTCATGTATTAATTCCTGGATATATTCATTCATCCAAAGTGTCCCATATCTTTGCTTGTCCATGTGCTAAATTTCATGGCTCTCACACGTGAGCTTGGACTACAGCTAGCGGAGGAGAAGTGCTCCCCAACCACCACCTCTCTCACGTGGTTGGGTTACACCATTGACTCCTGCGCCATGATTGTTTCAATTCCTAAGACCAAACTCCAGGAGGTAATTGAGACTTGCCGTGCTTGGCTGGACAGGTCACACGCCACCCTCCCCCAGCTTCAATCATTGGCAGGACGCCTAGTCCACATAGCCGCCTGCGTTAGGCACGCTAGGCGCTTCATGGTCCGCACCTTTGCTGCCCTCCGCACTGCACATTTCTGTGATGTCATCAAAATAAGCCACGCCTTTATGGGAGATGTCACTTGGTTCGTTAATTATGCTGTGCACACCACCGGGATACATTTGATACATTTTTTTTCAACCTAGGGGGATACCCCCCCACAGGAACGAAAAAGATTAAGAAATACATTTGATACAGTCGCCCGAAGGGCGCTCATTGTAGCAAGCTCAACTGCCCACACATGGCTCAATGAAGATGCAGTCACATGGTCTTGGCACGACCTAGATAACCATGTGGCGACATCCAGTCTATGCAAGGTCGCCTTTGCGTTTGTGGTGGTGGCCACTCTTCTCTGGAACAGTCAGGTAAAGTGCTCCAGAATCGTTATAATCACGGACAATATGGGTGCAAAAGCAGTGGTGAACCCCCGTAGAATCAGGGACGACTTCGTGGGCATCTGTGCCCGGAAAATCTGGCTTTTAGCCACTTTTCTGGACTCAGAAATGGCCCTGGCCGACGTTTTCCCCCACTCGTCACTTCGAATTCCCCCCCCCCCCCCCGATTCCCCCCCTTGGATGCAGTCCTAAGTGACTTCACATGATTTCAGGTACGGATCCGCTTCTTCATTGTTAGATATCGGCATCGTTTGTAGCAGCCTCGGCCCCCTGAACTATTAAAAACAAGTCTTCCCAAGCAACAGCATACCTACGTTTTGCGGTCCGCCACGTGACTAGTCCTGCCAAGCCTACAATTCTTGAGGCCTACCTCTACATCCAGGCCCTATCCAATTCTTTATCTTCCCCTGGGGCGGTACGAAATTATATTGCTGGAGCGAAGTCTTGGATCCAAGACCATGGGGGTGATACCTCAGCCTTTGTTTCGCATCAAGCCCTGGCAGTTATCAAAAGTTCAGCAATTCTGGGTGGTCATGTGGTCGCAAGGGCCCCTCCCATCACGTTGGAAGTACTACATAAACTATGTGACCTTGCCGACGGCCTCACGGTAGGCCTCCTATTCAAGACAGCGGCAGTAGTAGCCTTCTACTCCCTACTGCGAACCTCAAATTTATTTACTACACCAGCTCCTTGTACCCCTCATGTGATATTGAGGGGCGATATGGAGATAATCGACGGATCTCTCCACATACGGATTATATCGTCTAAAACCATCGGCCCTCTCGCCCCCCCCCCCCCCCCCCCCCCCAAGTCATCGTGGTTCCCTCGGCCTCGGACCCCAGGTATTGCCCGGTGAGGTTGTTTTCCTTGTCTGGCCGGGAACCCCCTTCACTTTGGAGGCCTTTACTGCCATCCTTCGCCTCCTTCTACAACGCATCCCGGTGCAGGACCTCTCGGCCCTAAACTGTATCGAACTGTATATCGAAGCTATTTAAATGGTATCACGTGAATGCTTCACGTTAGACACCTCGATATTTGGTCATTACGCACATCTAGCTGTTACAGGAACTTTGTAAGACAAGGAGGGCTGCTGAGGCCTACTTTATCCCTTAAATGGCAGTTAATTGAGTTTTAATGGGCCCGGAGACAGGCCCGGCGGCCCACCCAGCAGGTGGTTGCGTAAAAACGGTACAATATCGCAAGGGACAGAATTGACATCCCAAAGTCGCATGAGACTTTCTCCCTTTTGGGGGAAAATATCGCATGCGACTTTTTTTCTTCTTTTTTTTTATTAGCACATAATTCATCCCGGAGGACGGTTTTACATTATGGCGTACATTTCGTTTGGTTTCATTTACAAAGCTTCCCTTTACGGCGGGTCTAGATTGTACGCTGGATATATTAAGTTGGGCATTATATGTCAATTTTAGAAAATACAACACAAAAACAAGAAAGATTTATGAAATGATATGAGATGAGGTATGGTGAGCCTGAGGTTTTCAAATGATATCGGAGTACGATAACACTAGCTCAATTTGTACCTCAGCGGGGGGTTAAAGGGGGTGCAAAAGAGGTGGTACAATATCGCAAGGCACACTTACCCGGTGTTTACATTAGAAGATTAAAATAGGCGGCGATTCTTGAACCTGACAAGGCTGCGACAACGGCTTTCCGACAGGGTCTACGACAGCTCTACGATTGGAAGCCTTGTCGTAGCCTTGTCATGGTTGGTGGACCACAGTTCCCGACAAGAGGCTACGACAAGGCCACGACAGGCTGCGACATGAAGCTTGTCGGGGGCCTGTCGGGGGCCTTCCGACAAGGTTACGACAAAATCGAACATGTTCGATTTTGGAGCCGTGTCGTGGCGTGTCGTGGCGTGTCGGGAGGTTGTCGCAGAGGTCTACGATAGAATATTTAGGTGGAGCGTGGACTTTCTTGTCGGCGCGTGTCGCAGCCCTGTCGTGGTTGGTGGACGCACCCCCTTATGTAGATGCCGGGTTAGCAATATTGTACCGGGAAAACTTTTACGGCGATATGCAAAAGTCGTGCGTTTGTCTTAAAATCCAAATGCTTCCCGGAACCCGCCAACTTGTCGATGCGTTTGACCACGTCACCGGCGCCAGCCGTGACGCCCCTCTCTCAGCAATTTTCTCAAGTCGCTTGCGCTTCACAACCGGGTGCGGGAAGCAACGCGTAGGGTCTATGCTAGGAGAGTGCAGTGACACGCAAGACTTCTGTGCTCAACACGTACGCTCAACTAGGTGGAACTAAAATTGCTGTTTACGCATTGTTAACGGGATTTCGGTGAGTGTTTGCATATTTCCTAATTATTAAGTCGTGAAGACGGGATAGGATAAATACTAAACTGGGGTAGGATAATGGAAGTATATTCTCCAGTCAAG
This sequence comes from Alentia gelatinosa, assembly GCA_950022655.1. NCBI lineage: Eukaryota > Metazoa > Annelida > Polychaeta > Phyllodocida > Polynoidae > Alentia > Alentia gelatinosa. Next base: position 24,567,593 of record OX465592.1, read on the forward strand.
TTTAGCTACGGGGCTGTCCATAAATTATGTCACACTTAGGGGGGTGGGGGGGGGGGGGGTATATTGAAAAGTGTGACACAGCCCAATAATCATAGGGGGGGGGGGGGGGTGTCCAGAGTTGTGTGACAAGACATGCATCACCTAATTCTGAGACTTTAGAGTCAACTTTCCAATACGTTAGAGGCAATTTTCCAATACTTTAGAGGCAACTTTCCAATACTTTACTGGCAACTTTGCCCATGCTGGAAAGGTGTTGCAAAAAGTATGATAATAAGCGGTTATGGATGGATATATCCTGTTGCATACACAAATCCACCGAAATTGTCAAACACCTAAGGAAAAAGGCAGACAAATAGGAGAATGTCCAGATGAAGGAAAATCAGTACATGTATGTGCTACAAGTGGTTAAGTGTAACTGCAGAGAGTGCTGTTACATTATGAAGAGTTCCTGTTTCTGATCAATGAGGACAGGTTTCTGCAAGAGATTCAAGATGCCTATTACCACATTTTCACCTGATTTTGGCTGATTATGGTATCTATCTAGCACTACCCACTGACTATTTGACACCTTTGGGCAGATAATAGGTGTGATAGGGGATAACAATCTCAGGTCAGTGATTTCTTAGATATATCTTAGATATATCAGATATTTGATCCCTAAGGATGTTGCAATAAGTCTAGTAAAGCAGATCACATCAACAAAACTAGAATGAAGTGATATCATTCATTATGCCCTAACCCGGAAAAAACAAAATAATATTCAAATAATTCTAAATAATTGTTTATGCACAACAGTAGGAATATGGCAGGCAAGAGCATCTCTAATGAAAAAATTGGAAAATAACCCCTTATCGGTAAGGACAGGACATCTATCAAAGTTGATTCACCAATGGAGTAAGGGTCCTAATAATGTAATTGATACTGATACTAGAACTAGACAGGGAAGGAAGATCACTCTTAAAGTAAAGAAACCCTGCACTGAACAATTTAAGACATCACCTATATATAAAGGTATGTTATTATGGAACCAGTTACCCCATGAAATCCATAGTGGAAACAAAAAACTTTAAGCAGGTTATCATAAAGTATCTAGATCTAAACTATGATAATCAATGTGATGTTCAAGGGATGATTTTTCCCCTTCTGTCATATGATGAGGGTGATAAAATATATCTAGTCTCCTGCATTTTCTTCTGAGAGATCCTCAGAAGGGTACATAGCACACTTCAATTACTGCCCTATACATATATTTTCCTGTTAAGGTCCTGTCCTGGTTACTTAGGAGAAAACAAACGAGAGTTAGTCGTGTTGTTGTTTATCGCACAAAGGCAAAGTCGTATATTACTGCTCGAGGCAAAGCCGAGTGCAGTGATATGCGACTTTACCAGAGTGCGATAAACAACACGACTAACTCGAGTTTGGTTTAGAATTTATCCTACCCCGTCTAAATTACTTCAGAAAATTAAGAAATAACAGAAAACTCACCGATAATCAGTGATAATTATTGGTCGCTTTTCAAATGACATCATTTGACAACTGTAACAACACAAATTTCATTTTCCAAATACAGTCTGCTAATGTTAAGTCTATGGAGTTTTTTTTATTAGGGGTAGGATAAATGTCTGTATTATGTTCTGTGTTACTTATCAACCATGTAAATATTGATGCATATACTCACTTAATATGGATTATGTGTACTGCTTTAAAACTCTGTGATAGGATTCAACAAACAATGTCTAACTTTATATTATATAAGTTATCTAACAACTGGCTACATGAAAAAACACCCACTGTAGGTGAATGTTACCTTTTGATCTGATTAAAAAAAAATTGAAAAAATTCTCTCTGTAAACTCCCCCAACCAGTGAAATAAATGCTGAGCAATCATCAGGTGGAAATGGTCTGTTGATGATTATGCACTAGGATAAATCCCCAAATGCACCACCTGCCAACTTTTGTACAGTGGCCATTTCATGGGCAGGTTGAACTCATAAATGTGTTTCATCATATACTTGGAAGTTGGGAGTTTTGCCTCATGTAATATCTCCCACTAAATTAATGGTGTATTACAGTAGCTTAGTCAAAGATGTAATAGCTTTCTCTGGTGCGAGGTTCTGGTATGTTTTCTTTTTCCAGTTATTGTTCATCGTTGGAGTGAGCAAGTGTGGTCTATTGGATATACAATTGTGCATCGATGGATTGTTCACATGTTCATACAGAATAGACAAGTTACTACTTTGACTATGTACCTGCTTTTTTCTGGATTAATAAACAGAGTTCAGCTCTCTTATAAGAAAAAAAAGTAATAACTGTTATGTTATGCTAAATAAGACAGAAATGGGGGAGGGGTGTTTCAGAAAGTGTGACATAATATTTTGGGGGGTGGTATGAAATGTGTGACAAAGTGTGACAGGGGGTTGGGGGTGGGTCCTAAAAATGCCCTAAAAAGCGTGACATAATTTATGGACGGCCCCTACTACTAATATACACGACCCGCCCGTCCTGCAATAAACACTAATACTACTAACTCCTCGCTTACGGAAATCAAAAACATGTCTGCAATCATTGCACTGAGACGCATGACTCCCATCATTCACTGACCAATATATTAAATAAATCCAAGCTCTCCCACACATAGAGAGAGAGGGACAGAGAGACAGAAAGATGCAAAGAGAGAGAGAGAGAGAGAGAGAGAGAGAGAGAGAGAGAGAGAGAGAGAGAGAGAGAGAGAGAGAGAGGCAAAGAAAGACACAGAGAGAATTATGCACTCACAAACCAACTACAAGATTAAGAAACAACAGTAACCTGAAAGGATGGCACACTGTCTTTGCAGGCCCATCAGTCCAGCAACTGAAATGACATTGAGGACGGACAAGTTTGGTTGAAAATGCCTGGTAGTGGTGGTTACTCTTTGAGGGAGCTAACCAGAAAGCGCGCTTCCTCTCGGGTGTACCCGTCTTATACTTAGGCCGGACATTAATAACTAGGCGGCCACCACTTTGCATGTAATTTATGGGTTCCCAAAGAGTCATGACCCTTGGACACATGAGATAGGACGTTGGAGATGGGCTGGTTGGAGAGGGGTGCTGTGCATATTGTCATTCCGAATTGAGGACCTTCAAACATGATCCAGTTTGTCGGCAAATATTGCATAAAATCTACGCAGGTCTCGTTTCTGCACACACACTATGGGGACAAATACGCATCACGGAGGGGCAGGGAGGGTTAGAAGTGTGAGATGGGGCCATGGGAAAGGTGCAGCCAACATTAGGATTCGGGAAAATTCAGTCTCTGAGTACATGTCGTGAGGTGGATGTTCAGTTGTGTCCCATTGAGACTTAACCTACATTTCCCACGCGTCAGCGCATCCTTTGTCAGGTCTAGCCAACATTTATTCTGGGATTAGAATTCTGGTACTGCAAGTCATGAGGTCGATGTTTATTTTAATGCCATCCAGACTTATTTTCACCGCGTGTTAAGCGCCTCAATTTGTCACGTCAGTGGTGGATTCCTCTACAAGGTGATTCAGCGAAAATATTTGGATTAGGACTATTCTTTTTATGACAAGTTTTATTGCGCGCCAAATAGATTGGTTTTTCAAGAAGCACTTTCTTCAATAGACGCTCTATCTCGACAGCCCCCCCCCCCCCCCCCCACACACACAAAACACACAGAAACTCTAAAGCCTCATGATCGTTCTGAGTTTCGCGATTCATCAGATAAGGAAAGAATTTGGCAAGTTGTAAAAGTGGGATTTAGAAAAAATCGTTATTGAAAGTTTGCCTTATGTGTTGGCAATGAGGTGCAAGTAATACACAGTAGCAAATAATATTTTTGACAAGAACAAATATTTGATCTTAAATTCCTCTCGGAGGATGGGCTTCAAAGCCACGAAAATCAAACTTAAACTTCAGTTGATAGAATCTTGAAAGCGGCCCATTTTAAATAAAGCTTTTAGAAATCATTGCATGAGGACGTTTTTGAAGGCAGATATTTGCGCCGTCAGAGTCAAATCGGGTAAACAATTGCTAAGGGAATGTTTTTAATTCATAGAATTATATAGAGCTTATGTACAACCGAGAGATTCTAGATTGAAATATATAATTAACCCTTTAAGGGCGAATGATGCTTTGAGGCATCATCCAGGCCAGGGCGAATGATGCCTTGAGGCATCATCCAGCCTAGGGCGAATGATGCCTTGAGGCATCATTTCTCAAAAATCTACAAAATCGTTTTTAACAAAATTTTATAGAGAAACATTGATGAAATTTTCACAGATTGTATGTATGATACTATTATTAGCATTTCTATTCAAAAGAAATAAAATAATTAAGATTATATATCATATCATGTGATTTAACAATTGAATTGTAGGTTTTAACGACTGTGTGCCCGTCCCCTAGCGGTATAAAGTGCCACCAGCACCCGTCCTCCAGGTGGTAGCTTGTCCACAGGCACCCGTCCTTAAAGGGTTAAGAAGCCAACACGCGAGTGGAATAAAAATTGTATAAAATCTTTTTACTTCACATAAAAGCACGGTGTGCTGATAAAACATTGTTTGTACATTTGGTGACTTATTTTCCGTCACTGTGATTTGTATTAGCCTTACACGAAGGTATAATATTTAATAAATTAGACAAAGAGATTATGGTAATGTCGGGGTTGGTGGGCGGGAGAAACAGCGTGAGCGTCATAGAAGGCGACTGCCTGGTGATAGAGTGAGGGCCACGTGAAGGCGTGCCCTTGTTATATAGGTGGTAGTCGCCACTGGTTCCCGGTGATAGGTAGTACACGTGTGTACCAGTGTAAAAGTGTGTAAACCGGGGTGATGGGTGGTGTGATATGAAATAAAACAGAGTAATTAAATATCGTGTATACAATGAGTAATATGTGAAATAAAACGGTTGGCTCTAAATTATATTACAATTTTCAATTATCTTTTAATGTAAGCTTTGCAGAAAATATTGACATCATTTAAACTCCCGCTGACAATGGATATATTTATATATTTATATATATGTTTTCTATCCTTATATTAAGATACAACAGCATCTGTAATTACTCGCTCAATTCGTTGTATGTTATCAGTTATACCCATGGATATTGAAGAACAACGATTATGTTATTGAATGCTTGGTGATATGATAAAATAATGACATAATGATAATGTGCCTCTTCCACTTTAGTACACTGGACCTGAGCCAAGCACAAATGATGAAATGTATAAGAAAGGTTTAAGAAATGTATAAGTAAAACTGTGAGCTCTTGTATAGCAGAAGTATAGGCATATGTCCCATATGAAATGCCCTGAGAGCTGTTTCTAGGCCAGTGTGTCAGCACACAAGCACCCAAGGTGAAGGCCAGTAGGATGGAGCATTAGGGCCAGTGGATCAGCGCCAGCACACCCACTGTCCCACTTAGCAGGGATGGATCATTTGGGCCAGTAGGTCAGCACCTGCACACCTACTGTCACACTTAGCCTGGGTCAGTAGGACAGGTCTTTGGGTTAGTAGGACAGAAGGCTGAGAGTGAGCATTTGGGACAATGACCTTGACACTTTAATGCATGCAACCTCAATACTAGCTATATAAGCCAGCTACAGCCATCATTCTGGGTTCTTAGTCTGGCGTGTGAGGAACCTGTACCTGTGTGGATTACCAATAAAAGGACACACCTACTGTCCCACTTAGCCTGGGTCAGTAGGACAGGTCTTTGGGTTAGTAGGACAGAAGGCTGAGAGTGAGCATTTGGGACAACGACCTTGACACTTTATTGCATGCAACCTCAATACTAGCTATATATGCCAGCTACAGCTATCATTCTGGGTTCTTAGTCTGGTGTGTGAGGAACCTGTACCTGTGTGGATTACCAATAAAAGGAGCATTTCAAGTACCTCTTTGAGCAGATCTTATCTGTGAAGGGCTGACGCAGCCAAGAAGAAGTTCTCTACCCACTACATCCCCATGGACCTAAACTACAGTATTCTAGTGATAAGTAACTCCAGTGTTTGTGACATATTCTAGGACTTTACCAACTACAGTCCACATACACTACACAGCTCTCCCCATCTACATACATACACCAGTATTTACCACTTACTTCTCATCTTTACCACCACCATCATATAACTGTAGACCAGTGCTGCAAAATGGTCTACAGTTCAGCCCATTATCATCCAAATAATACAGAATGTCTATATACTAGACATACGAAGCCTACTGATCGCTACTGAGTAGGATGTAAAAAGCCATATCCTACTCAGTCTGATACAAACAAAGTCCTTAGCATGCAATATAGTGCATGAGAATATCGGCGAATTTGTGTTTCCTTTGATAACTTTTACTTTCGATGTTGAATGATTTTGATCTGCATGGTTGAATTCTCCATGTAGTGGGCAGTATGCAATATCCTCGCATTGGCTCGGATAATACTACGCATGAAGTATGTGATGAATACGACCATGCTGATTAAAATCATGATAATATTGTGTATTTAATGGTTTTTGATACTGCCTCTTACCAGGGGTCTTTCGAAAAACTTATGCAAACGAAATTACAGGGTACAAGGAGACCTCATATGAGGGTTAAGGCCCATACACACTGTACGATTTGGGAACATGAATGTTATGTTCCAAAATGCGACAAAAGAACAATTGTAAGCTCAGGCGAGGCCTAGAAATTGAGTCGGTCAGTGTGGTACCCCCCTCAAGAACTTTGCCTAAGATTTCAAAATCCCCCCATGGTGATGCACCTTTGTCGCCGATAAATTGCAGTCTAATGTTCCAAAATCGGGACCGATAAATTAAGGAACCTGTTCCTTCCCGTTGTCGGCGACAACAGAGTCCCCTCCATTGACACAAGCCTGTGGCTAGGTTGGTGTGTCTCCGGCATGAAGCTGGAGACACACCAAGAGAGTAACGCGGCGATTTTCTGAATCGCCAACACAAAATGGCCTATATGTGAGCTATTATTTCATGTTTCACTTTATTATTGCTTGTGATATGCTAAACTATCGGAGGGAGATATGGTGTGTCCCCGGCATAAAGCTCGGTTTGGCTACTATAGCCGGCTGAAAGCTCAAATTGCAGACCTGCTACAGACAAACAAACACAAACACCGGCTGTGGATACAACCCTGCTTTATTCCCTACATCAGCTGGATTATTAGTACATAACACTGATACTTGCCTGTCTCTCTGGCTCGCTGGCGGGTACAGGCCTTTCATTGGCCTGTCCCCACGTGGCTGGTCAGCTGGCCAGGTGTCCGCCTCCTTTATCAATCATCAATCAAACATTCTCCCTCCTTACCCTCACTCTGCTCTCAGCACACCACCCTTCTCTTCACCCGTGTCTGGACACTGTACCTCGGGCTTTTGGCACAGTCCCTTATATGATTGTACACGCTTGGCTTTAAAGCTTATATAAAGCAATTAAGCTCTGTCAATTAATTCAAAAGAGTAAGCCCCGCCCAAAACACTATTGAGCATGCGTGGAACTGAGCTACTACGGGCATTCATTCACTGGGAGTACCGTGGCACACTGTCAGGCCTTGTGCACATGTACCCTGGACAACTTTGAGGCAATGGTTGTCTATAGGAGCGCTGCTCCAATGCTAAAACATTGGGGTGGTGTTAGGGCCTCGCTACCTGCGCCGATTGTCAGACTGGAGCTATAAAACCTACATCTAGACAGCTGAGGGCAGTCAGTCAGGTCTGACACTCAGCAGTGTACACACAGAGGCGTGATTACAGACCCTTACAAAAACCATAGGCAGAACAATGACCACAACAAGAAATTATGGTAACTAATACAATATATGCTCAATATCTATGTATATCTGTGTACCTGTATCTGTGTATCTCTATTTACACTGTTTTGTAATGAATTTATAAGGCCAGGGCCCTGTTTTTTAGTCACGACATTTGTGAGTGTCGCAGGCCTACGACCCCACAGCCGATCTACGACCTTTTTGGACGACAAAAGATGGCCGCCGTCCTATAGACGGTGTCGTAGTGCGCCACGGACGATCGCCGCTAAAAGTGTCTCAAGTATAGAACTGTCTTAGGTTCTATAAAACCTCACTGTGCGTATATAGAGGATTTTCTGTGCTTTCCTTACGAATTAAGCGATGAAATTTTAACACAAGTAACGCATACATATAATCTATAATCGTACCAAATATGAAGAAAATCGGTTGCAGCGTTCCCAAGATATCGGCGTTTGAAATTCGTCATAGCAATGTCTACTCTGGTGGCCATAACACCCTCCCACCTCCCGTGCGCAGTGAATGTCGAGGTCACGGCATAAATTCGGGTCACGTGAGCGTAGGGCGACACTGGCCACCAGAGCAGACATTGCTATGAAGAAATTCAAACGCCGATATCTTCGGAACGCCTAGACCGATTTTCTTAATATTTGGTACGATTATTGATTATATCTATACCTTACTCGTGTTAAAATTTCATTGCTTTATTCCTACGAGAAGTGAAGTTGCGCATTGGTACGACATGTCCAGAGTGGTCTTAGACATACAACACTTATGGCAACACTTTCCGGTCCATTGGCCACCGATTGTCGTGACTATAGCACACCTTTTACCTCCCTATGTGTCGTATCTACAGCAAGTGTCACAGCCAGCCTAAGATCGTAGCTCTATAGCACACTGACAGCAAATATGTGTCGTAAGTTACAAATGTCGTGACTAAAAAACAGGGCCCTGGGTTTGGGGGAAAGGTATGAGCAGTGGCCAGTGAGCCATGACATTTAGGGTCAGGGTTGTATTGGTCTTATACATGATTTGTGTGTGGAGAGGGGGGAGTTGAAACTGTGAAACTTTTTCTGTCTGAGTATATATGTCTGTTTATTTTTTACTTATTTTTTTAATTTTTATTTGACACAAATCATCACGAGGATGGTCTTCCTTTGTGCCCCAGTCAAGTGGTTACAGAAAATCATCCGTCATCGTACATCTTTAGTTTAGGTTTAAGTTTGTGTTTGGTCAGAGCTCACATAAAGAGCTAGATAATATCACAATAATGGCAAATCGTATGCCCCTCCACCGAGTAACAAGTGACCAGTACGATAAATATGAAAAAGAAAATATGATGAGAATGATAAATGAAGGCAGGGAAAAGGAATAGCTGCCCACTAATTATATATATAACACATCATAACATATTATATCAAGAAATCATAGATGACGCCAAATGTCCACCATATCTACGTACAATGTATGGATTATAACAGTTGTATATACTTAATAGCTACTTTCACACAAGCAAGATGTTTCTGCGAGTTAGTGTCAGGTACTTTACAGTAAATGGCCTGTTAATCAGACTAAAACCATTACCTAAATTGATTCCAGCTGTTTTAATCTGGTTTTAAATGTAGTTTTGGTAAGAGCTGTTTTAACTTCAGTACTCAAATTATTCCAAAGACGCATACCACGGTAGCTCGGTGATTTTTTTTATGTATGTATATCTTTCTGTTTCTCTGTGTATATATGTGGGTCGGTCAGCAGTGACTTGTGTCAGGTACACACAGCCCGGCTCTTAGTGTGTGAGGGGCGGGCCTTATATTTTTTGATAAAATTCCCAAGGAGTTATTGCTTGATATCAGCTTTAAATTATATTCACTGCAATCACATTTTCAGTATCACTTTTTGTAATACACTGCTCTTCATTTCTTTGTATTCATTGTCTCTGTGTTCCAATTTCAAGTAATGGATTCGTGGTTACTATGCAATTACTTGATTACAATATAATGTATATAACATACAATGTATAATGAAATCCCAACTTCAATTGATACAAAATTCGGTAGAGATACAAAATTTGTGTCAGAAACGTGTCCGGTGTCCTCCGTAGGTAGATAAATCTGGTATTATTATTCAATCCTCAGTTAGGACCAAAAAGACTTTCAGACAGGTCTGGGGGTCCCTGCCGAAGAGAGTTTCTAATCACTGCAGTTAGTGCCACATAGTAGCGTTTTTGTTAACTGATTTCATCAGCTATAGTTATCATTGTTTCTAACTAAATATTTCAGATATTTCCCCTTTAGCACTACTGTTTTGTATTAAAAACCAAGATGTAATATTTCCTCTAGATAGTTAGATTGTTAAATAAGGCTGCTCTTTGTGAATTTGATTCATCTAGGAGACCTCAGGGGGTATACCCCGCTCGGACACTTTTCTGTAAGTGGAAAAGAGTATGTAGGATATAGGTCACTTTTAATAAACGCTTATCGGGCTTGCTGAATAATTTTCATCCTACATTGAGAGTATGTAGTCCAAGGACACACCATGGGAGGGTTGTTGTTGAATGATATTGAAGGTCCTTCCCCAAGACGGTCCTGGCTGACGACCTTTGATAGTTTCACCCATAAGTGTTGAATAAAATTGACTCACTTCGGCCCTGTCTCGCCTAGCCTTTCAGAAACGTGTCATACCAAAATAGGTGTCCTAGCTGAAGCCTGTGGCCTAGGGGCGTTGAACTCTATATGTATACTTGTAGATTATCTGTAGAAGATGTCCTACGAGGCTGAAGGCTTTTAAGTAAAGACAATCTTGTTCAGGACTTCCTTTTGCACAACCTCCCCTAAGATCTAAGAGCTTGCCAGACCGTTTTATAACATGCCTATACAAGTGGGAAAATGGTAAAAATTGAAAAGTATGAAAGAAAAAATGATAAAATGTGAAAATCTTTTGAATATCTTGTATTATCATGTTCATATTTGGTTTATCAACTAATGATAATTTATGTGGAATTTCTCCTATGCCATGGGCTGTCCACTTACATGGGTTTCAAAGGTCTGTCGATAATTGGTGACCCATGGCCTTTGGTCAGGGGTGGTCATTGCTCCCCCTGACGCATCACACCCCCAGCGCACCCTGCGCAACCCCATCTGGTGTCGATCACGTGAACCCCACGGTCACGTGACCACGCGCCACTCTGACCTACTCCTCATTCTGTTCCTGTACTTCACCACATACACACATACTTTTATTTCTCCCCCATTTTTTGGCCTTTTTCTCCTCGCCATACCAGATACTCCCTGAGTATCTGACCGTGCAGAGACAGGATCTAACTACGGGTAGATTTGGTGAAAGGAAGAACAGATAAGATGGCTCCACCGACGACTCGTGCGCAAGCGAGCGCCTCCACGGCCACGGACCAGGCCTCCAAGTCGACCGTGAGGGAAAGCGACCACGTGGACTCGGCGTCTCAGGCCGGCAGTGTCCGGTCGGTCCATATAGCGGCCGTAGAGACGGGTCTAGCCATGATGCAGACCAACGTGAGCAAGATCGATCAGAAGCTGGACGCCCTCATACAGATGCAGACACAACGGTCGGCGTAACAGGAGTCCATGCCTACGGTTTGTTAGTCGCGCAGGTACGCACCCGAGACTGGGCCGAAGACCAGGCCGCACGCGCCATGCAGCCGCCCCGCCAACTACGAGATCAGTACACCGGGGACGCCTTCATCCAGCGAGAACTTGACCGTGAGGCCATCAGGCACGACAAAACCGCCGGTAAGCTCCATTCTGACATTCACGTTTCTCATCTGATAAGCAAGCCGTACATGTTTGTGGATAGGGAGGGGGTCTACACCTTATCCCAGAAGCTAGAGTTGCTGGGGTCCCTCGGGCCCCTTGAATACCTGAGCGCATTCATTGGATTGTTGGGTGATGACCATGCGGTCGACCCCGTGGACCATGAGGCCATGTACAAACATCTTCACCAGGTCTCCATCGATGCCCAGAGCGGACACACACCTCAGGCCGGCCACACGCTCCGGCCGGTCGACCCCAGGGCGGAGGCGCTCCCACAACACGCACCCAGGCCAAAAAACGGTTACGGTGCGCCCCGCGAGTGAGCGGTGCGCACCCGCAAGCAGTCACACCACGTGCACCCCACCCCGGGCCCGGGGTCACCGGATGCAAGGCACGTGACGTAACACCAGCGGGCCCAGCTGCAGCACCCCCCCCCTCCACGTGTCCAGTGACCGGACATGGGTGGAGGTTGTGTGAGGGGGCGGCCCGGGGACCCCTGCGGCCCCCCACCCCACCACGTACATCCGGGATAACACGTGCAGTACACGTGATCACAACATGCACGACAGCCGACCACGTGGACGGGTGCCGGACCAAAACAATAACAAAGGAGGGGGCATGCACGCTCACGTGGGGCCAGTACCACAGGGCGACCACCCGTTCACTCCCGGACACAGAGTGTTAGTGTTACTGCGCCGCCTCCACAGAGACCAAGTAACACTCCGGATTTCGACGGACTAAAGGAAGTCTGCCGGACCGGAATTCCAGCCCCCGGACTCCGCACGGACCCGGAGGCCTTCATGGATCACAGGCGGGCCGAGTGGCCCCGTTTCACCGAGGCCGGCCCCCCGGCACATGGCCACATATATGAAGCGGTCCGGGCCTTGGGCCTGCCCAATGCCTTATGTACGAAGATAACCCTCCCTACAGATCTAAAACTACGGGCCTGGGAGTCGTACCTCACAGCTATGGACGGAAAAAGCGAGCTCCACGGTTTCATCCGGTACGGCTTCCCCCTGGGATACCTCGGGCCTGCCAGTGACACCCGGGACGTGCCTAACCATCCCAGCGCGACGGGTTTCCCGAGGTAGGTCGGGGATTTCATCAACAAGGAGTTGGGATTCTCAAACCTCCTCGGGCCGTTCCCGGAGGCGCCCTTCGAGCCGTGGTGCCACGTATCCCCATTGATGTCTCGGGAGAAACGTGGGTCCGAGGCCCGCCGTGTCATCACGGATATGACCTTCCCCCGAGACCTTAGTGTCAATGGCCGTTCGTGAGTAAACTGCTGGAGGCCCTACGGTCGATGAACAGCTTTTACATCAACGTGAGCTCGGACATGCGGAAGGACCTCCAGTGGTTCATAAAATTTGTGCCCCGTCGCAGCCGTGAGGGACATGATCGTGGCCGTTCCAACAACTTTGCGGGAGGACCCGTTCCTGATGTACGCAGACAGGTCTCTCATAACAACGCGGTCGCTATCGAAGGAATGGGAGCGAATTAACATCTCAGTGGGCCACCCCCCGAAAGCCTATACACTCCACAGCCTTAGAAAGGCCACCACAACCCAGGCCTTCCAGGCCGGGGTTCCAGAACTGTCGATCCAACGCTATGGGGGTGGCGCTCCAATGCTCATAGGAGCTATATCAGAGACTCCAATGCACAGGAAGTCAATGCTTCCCTCATCAACTCCCTCAATAAGTGACCTCACTTATGATGAACTTTTTACTACCCACCCACCTCGCTACCATTTCTGGTTCTTGGCTATTATATATTCATATTGTATAACTACATATACTTATTATTGTATAACCATATATACTTATCTTAATTGACTTATCATTACATGTGTCAATTACACAACATGTATTCTTCAACTGTAATTGACCTCATTTTTATATCTGTCAATTACTACATGTTTACCTTATAGGTAAAAGGTGGAACCAGACCCAAGGGTGCCCTTACAAAGGAGAATACAGGGCACTACCTGGTTACAAATTGTGGCCCACTCTTGCTTGCTCTCTGATCCGTATTGTGAAAGTTATGTGGGCTTGTTGTCAGTATCCCTAGTGCACTGACTCTGCCTGACAGGGCCATGGAGGAAACATCCCTTGAGAATCCCCCAGAGGCAGCTTCAGCCCCAGGGAGCATATCTGAAAGGCAATACAGGAGACAACCAGATGGATTATTACAAGTGCTGACCTCCATTTAATGTGCTTCCCTGATCTGACCGCTATTCGGGCCGATATACACCCGGAATTTGTTGTGAGGCGTCTTCCATACACCTGGGAGGTATACCCCGGCAGCCTAGCCCCACCAGCCCCCTTACCTCCCCCCCAGGTCAGGGTGGCAGTTTATCTAGCACAGCATGAATAGGTTCAAGTGTGCCTTGGATAGCACCAGGGTGCCTCATATCTAGACATGGTCCAGGGAGTAGAATTTTCAGTTTAGTTTTTATATTTTTATTTAATTTCTTTTTTTATTGAACAAAGATCATGTCCTATATATATATTTTTTTATTTGGTCACAAAGCATTCAACGGTACATGTCATTCTTCCACACTCGTGAGTAATACCCTTTCAATTTTTTAGGCTTGGAAAGGCAAAGGATTTGTTTTCTCCAAATTAAAGCAAAATAGGTGAAAAAATATTTAAACATTTTTATTTTACCAGGCCTGCTGGGTGAAACAAATCGGGAGGCAAGGCAATGCGAATTTGATGGGTTTTTGCTGGATTTATGCTGGGGGAGTGCTATTTATACCCGGGTTAGATAACTTTTGCCAGAATGAGGGTGGCCAGGGTCCATAAATCAGCCCCTTTACAGCCCCAGGAGGTCAGGACTAAGTCCTGTTACAGGCCAGATGGTGACCGTGAGGGGTCCCAACCTATGGGCTGATGTGGAAAAAGGTTTTTCACTACTGCATCATTGGTCCATCAAAGGCCGCTTCAAGGCCCAATATAAGGCCAGGTATAGGCCTGGTGAGCTATGTGGAATAACAACAACTTTATTTTCTGTTTCATCAGAAGCCCAATATGGCCCTGGCCCAATACAGGCGAAAAAGGAAGGGGCAGGAGTTGAAACATTGTAACTCTCTCGCTTAAGAATGGTACATTTTAGGTGTTATGGGGTTAGCAGTGGCAGTAGTCTCAGTAGGAGATAGCCCATGACTGGTGCTAGAAATAAACAGAGCTACCCTTCATGAAGGTAGTGATCTGGAGTGGTTATAGTTGAAGGGAAAGTGGACGTTAGTGACTCATATTGCTAGAATATGCCCTGATGGTCAGACTGTATTGGACAGTTTGTTCTTCTATGCATGAGGATAACTGAGGAGCAGCAATAGCCAGAATGGAGGGTGCAAGAAATGGAAATAAACAATGATTTTATGGATAGGCAGCTGTAAACCATGAGAGGTTGATGCATAGTAATACATAAGCACTAGCAAGTGTATTACAACATCAGCTTTGAGTGGTTTACAGAGCCACCTGTATACCAATGATAATCTTAGTTGGGGATGTCAGTGCATTAGACAGGTATACTATAATATAATATAATAAAGTGGAATCAGTAGGACCCTGCTGGATTCCCCTGTCTAGTAGGATATCATTAAATGGACATTTATAGAGGTATATAGAAATTAAATAGACTCAACATTAATTCAGGTTCTCATTTTGAGCCATGTACAACTACTTATCTCTAGGTTCTCAGTCCTAGCCCTCTTCACATTCTTGAACTGCCCTTCTGTTAGGCCCAGGCAGGAAGGGTTGCATTATCCCAAGGTGATCAGTAAGTCACATTTGTACTGTAACCTCCTGAAGAGAGGTTTTTTCTTGTTATTACCAGTCCTACAGGACCTCCTCCAATGTGATATTCCTCAGGTAATTAGTAGGACACCTTTTTTAAGAGGACTTCAAGGTGTGGGGAGTGTTGTGAGGGGAACCACAGAGGACAAAAGCACTGGAATGGTGGCAGTGCCTCTGGGAGACTTGTAGGGTTATAACACCAGCAAGTGCATGGATGACACCATATGACAGCATATGGTGCCCCATTTTCTTTTTAGTAAGAACATGCATCACCTCATTCTGACATTCTGAGCTACCTTGGTCAGCTCTGATCCCAGCATTTACCTACTCAACCTTAGTGCTTAGTACATTCACTAAATATAAATCATGCCCACCTGGATTACAGCACAATTTCATTGATATTCTGATGACAAATCACTTTTGTATAACATCCATTATACCAAATAGTGTTATACCCTAAATATCATATCTAATTATGATATCCATTCTACCAAATGGTGTTAGACCCTAAGTATAATATCTTTATTAATTTGAAATTATCAGGATTCAAAATAACAACCAAAATATTGCATTCTGGGATTGCTGATGCATCCCCTTGGATTCTGCATGCTTTAATGTACCAGAATAGGTACTTTGATTAGGTCTCTTTCTTCAGTGGCTACAAAGTTATTGCAATTTATTTAGATGACAGATGTTTTATTCTGCATAGGTTGCCATGGCAATCAAATTCTAAGGACATGGAAATAACAATCACTCATTATGTTCCAAATGTATGTTTTAAAAAATGCAAGTGTAATCTCAGGCTTTAAAAATTGCAAATGTAATCTCATAAGCAGATGATTCACCGTTTTTCTTACACTTACTATTCATATGTATAGGGAAATAGTGGTTTCTGAGTACATGATCATGCTTTTAGGTTGTCATGGAAACAGAAGTAATGCTACATTCTTTTGGCCAAAAGAGTGGCAGAATCATAATCCCCATGTAATAATTGACAAACATGCCAAGTTTCATGCAGTAGACTCTCAAAGTACCAGAAAAAAGTCTCTATCTTCAGTGACTCTAAAGGTATAGCAGTTAGTTTCACATACATTCAGAGTTGCTTCCTGCAGTGGATGTTTTGGGCTGCATTGGTTGCCATGGCAATAACATTAATAACAATCCTCCATTATGTTCCAAAGGTATACATATAAAAATGAAAATGAAAGCTATGAGCAGATGTTTTGTTGTTTTTCTTACACTTACTATTCATATGTATAGGAAAATAGGGGTTTCTGAGTAAATCATTATGCATTTATGTTGTCATGGAAACAGAAGTGATGCTACATTCTTTTGGCCAAGATAATAGCAGAATCAGATTCCCCATGTAATAATTGACAAATATGGCAGGTTTCATACAGGAGACTCTCTAATGACCATTTTTATACTCTACTCCTCTACTAGTTGCCATGTCAATAGGACTCATCAAACAAATGTCCAGTTAATTTATCATTATTTGGCAGATATGGTCATAGAAACTACCTTGTGAGGGTTGCTATGGGAACAATCTAATAACTTCAAAAAATGGCGCTGCCCATTATTGGTGTGTACTTTTGCTATATTCATCAATTTTTATGTGTTGTTCATAAAATAACTCTTTTTATCCAACATCAAGTACCATAAAGTACCATAAGAAAAATGAAAATAAGGGTTCTCCTAGGAATTGGAATGTTACCATGGCAACAATTCGTCCATAAGAATGGGAAAGGGCATATTTTCATAGTGTATACTTTTGACAAAAGAAACAATGATTTTCATTACAGAAAAAATGCATATTTTTACCTTTTTATATCAAAGTATTTAATATACATCAGTAATTATTAAAATATGTTTTCCTTCTGTTACCATGGAAACGAGCATGATGCTACACTTTTTAGCACAAATGAGCATCAGATTCAGATTCCTGAGGTCATAATTGACCAACATGGCAAGTTTCAGCCAGGAGACTCTCGGGTGTCATTGTGACCCCTTTTTAAGGCTCTTTTTGACACTTTGCTCCCCTACTATTATATTATATTAATATTTTACTGTATTAATATTCATGTCTGTAAAGGTCTTCATAAAATTAAAATAAATTTTATTAGCCCACTTCTCGACTCATACTCTTGTGTTCAGGGATAAGGTGTAATGAGGCTATGTAGTATATAATATCTTATAAATACAGGTGATACTATGGCATAGAGACACTCTTATAATCACACAGGTATCCCACCTGACGCCAACCGAAGCCTGGAGTATGATTGTCTAAACACCAGTCTACCCACCTCACATACACACCGTGTGGTTTCCGTTTATGCGGGGTGCCAACTTACACGAGGGAGAAATAAACATCTACTATCTTCTCAGAAACAGGCTCTTAATTATCGGCTGTTTCCAGTGACCTAATTACACACCTTCAATACGCACTACTGAGTATTCTACCGGATTGGTACGAGCATTAGTCGCAGTATATATCCCAGTTGCGCATTTTTGTGTATCTCCGTGGT
Source organism: Alentia gelatinosa (assembly GCA_950022655.1). Taxonomy (NCBI): domain Eukaryota; kingdom Metazoa; phylum Annelida; class Polychaeta; order Phyllodocida; family Polynoidae; genus Alentia; species Alentia gelatinosa. The sequence continues at coordinate 24,585,463 of OX465592.1, forward strand.
GTGGTATCTTACCTACAAATGGCATCTTTGACCATTTTTTAAAATGTTGTTATTGGTGATTTACTCAGCAGTTGAAAGATGACCATGCGGATGGCTGAGGGACGGTGAGGAGACCGGGAACTCGGTATGCCGCTCGGCTGAGAGGAGAGAAGAGACACGGCACCACGCATCTAGGGTTGAATCAGTCACCATGGATAACGAGGGTCTTACCGACGTTAGCAGCGACCAGCCAGCCACAAACGCAAACACAAGTAAGTAAGCGTGAGACAAACTTTAAACGATAAGCATTTAAAATAGTACCGGTTAATGCTGTATAACTATTGTCCTATTGCTGTGTTTACAACCATTGGTTTGATGTCATAGTACAGGAGCATATATATAGTAGATGGGTCAATTTATGTTCCGAGCAAATTGTAAAATGATCTCTTCCAGTTCACACTGTAATCTGTAGTTTATTGTCAATTTTTCCGTATGAGTTGTTTTTTTGCAGCCCAGAATATACATCCAAATGCACCGGGCATATCCATACAGAGTCCCTGTAATCCATCAAATACTAATCAATACTAAATTATGCCTAGGAAAATAACATAAACGAAAACATTTAGTATGAATACAAAATTGTGCGTCAAATATTTTCTTTTGAGAACTACTATTCCCTTTTGGACTCATAGAGTACCAGGGTTTTTTTCCTCATAAAAATATGTCTCGGTCCACAAGCTTTCCCGCCGCTCTTTGTCTGAATCTTCAACCAATGAAAAAACAAGGAACCGATCATGTGATCCAAGGAACCAATCATGGTCAAGTTCTGTAGAAATTCATCGAACAATTAATTAACGCTCAGACCCTGGGCAACCACCACAATACATTCACTGACTCGTTAGTCGCGAAGCCGCCTTGTTTTACACTGAGAAATGCAATATAGAGAAACCTTGTTAGCTGGGGACCTGAATACAGTGTATGGTCATTACCCTTGCTACAAATGGGGAATTGTAGAACGTACACATATTTAACTGATGACCTGATGAACCAAGTGTATCATCTCACCCCTGGTATTTTTGTCCCATAGGCTTAACAGTGAGAACTCGTTCTCCATGCCCCTACGAGTATTGCAGTCCGTTCTCCATGGTCTATATCCTGTGTGTTGTCCATTCTTTTAATGTATACAGGGGTGAGATAAATACAGAAAACAACTCGTTTTGGTCACAGCAGTCGTTCTCCAACTCGTTTTAATGTTACTTGGTATTCATTCGGCTGTCGCCTCGTTCATATCACTCCACGTCTATATATTTCAATATATAAATATATATTAAGGCTGCCGCAAGTCTACTGTGTAGCTCTCCGCAGCATATCTATTCGTGACGTATCTAGTTGTGTATCTATCTCGTCACGTTTCTAGGTTAGTCGCTTGACTACCGCTTGACTACCGCATCTATTAGTCATCGCGTTACGTCACGTTCTTCTGTGTTTACCGTTATTCTGCTAGCTCCTGTGATACTAGAAGCACGTATTTTTTAAACTCTGGATCAGTGGTCCGAGTTCTTTTGGTTATACGATAAATTTAACCACGATGGGAAGGAAGAGACAAGTTGCTCCTGCCACGACGGTAGATGAATTTGATAGTGCTAATTATCGGAGAATTTTAGCGGAATCTGAGGCTACGACCGGAGAGACTGACGGGGAGACTGAGGGAGACCGTTCTTCATCGAGACCCAGCCATCCGTTGATGTTGAAAATGGAGGGAAGGATGGATAGACTAGAGGCGTCACTTTTCACAGTGATAGGTTTGCTGGAAGAAAAGAACGAGAAGAATTCGCTCCAAAAAGATGATCAAGATATCGCTTCTGCAAAGAAAAACGCCAGCTTACAAGATGATGGGTCTGCGAATCCGCCTACAGAAAAGCCTACCCTGACATGTAAGCCAGTGGTGTCGTCAGAGAAAAATGAGAAGACAAAAGAGGGTAAATATTTGTCGAAACATTTCCTGGGGGAGAATGAAAAACTGTTGACAATTGAAAAATTGAATGTGATAAATTTAAAAATGCTCAAAGATTTGTTAACAAATGGTGAAAAAGCGATAGATTTTGTTGATCACTTGATATTGTTGTCGGAAAAGGCCGAGTCTAAATTTTTCACAAATGAAGCACTATTGAAATACAATAATTCTGTAAAAGAAAGGGCAGAAAAAGATGGTATCCATGCATTTAAAGGTATCGATCCATCCGATATCGTAAGATATTTGTCATATGAGGGAACGGTAGGTGCTGCTATGGCCAAAAACAAAAGTAATAAGAAAAATGATCAGATCGGTATTTGCAAAATATTTAATACAACCAAAAACGGTTGCAAGTTTAACCCTTGCAAATACAAACATACTTGCTATGATTGCAACTCAAAGTCACACGGTCAGTCTGAGTGTGAATCAACCAAAAAGTATAATAAGTGAAGGTGGGGTGCGGATATCGCAAGTCGAGTAGATAACCGGAACGAGTTTTGTGACAAAGTATCGTTTGTGGAATTTGATGATTCTAAAAATAACTCGTTCTCCGATATATTTGCTTTTGAATCTGTAGCACCATCTGTTGATACGTTTGCGATTCATGATGAATCGCCGGTTGATAATCCTAATATCGTTTTTACGGAAGTTGATTCGAAATGCGATTTAGGTATTTGTTGTTGTACCCACAGGGTTGGGAAAAATTTATCACAAATAAAACCATGTCGTTTAAAACTATATTTATTCGGCAAAAGTTGTACTTCAAACTTAACTAAATCAGAAAAAGATTTTCTGTGGGACGGTTTTAACAAAGGTTTTAAAATCGTAAATGATAATTGTGATACATCTTACGATTGCGATAATTATAACTCTATTCTTGATGAAAAGTTCAAAAATGAAATGTCTGAAATCGTTAGAAACGAACTTAAAGAGGAAAAAATTGGTATCGCTAAAGAAAAACCCGATTGTATTCATGCTTTAGGGGCAGTTTTAAAATCGAACGGCAAGTTAAGACCAATTACCGATTGTTCCATGCCAGAAAAATCGAGCATAAACAATCACATGGATTCAACTTTTTCAGAAATTCGGTATAATAGCGTTTACAGTGCAGCAGATCGTCTAAATCGGGGCGATTTTATATCGATTGTGGATTTAAAATCGGCCTATAGGTCGATAAATGTTTTTTCAGACCATACACGCTACCAAGGTTTTAGATGGGATATCGGCTCTGGGGAGACCATATAGTTGCACCACCTATTGAAGATCTTGGCGATTTGAATATTAATGTTTTAGAACTTTGGCCGATTGTGACAGGCCTAAAACGTTGGGGTAATTCTTATATTAACAAGAAGGTGCATCTTATAACAAATAATATGCAGGTGCATTACATGGTAAACACCGGTAGAAGTCACAACAAAATATGCATGTCTTGGTTGAGAGAGATTTTTTGGTATTGTTTTATTTTCAATATCCAGATTCATGCCTCATATATCAAATCGGACGATAATATTTTAGCCGATTATCTATCAAGAATAACCTATAATGGCTATAGGTCGAAATGTTATAAAGTCCTATTGGATAATAACATGTGTTGTTCTCTTAACCTCCAGGAACGAGTTTATTAGGACTTCAACAACAGCTGGAGATGTACCTGTCCTCTGGTGTATCTGCAAACACCATGAAATCCCGGGAAAATCAGCTAAGGAATTATAATCGTTTCTGTAATCTTTATAATCTCTTACCTGTTCCATGCACAGCAAATCAAGCTGGTTTATATGCTGTCCACTTATCTTCAACGCTTTCACCAATTTCAGTGAAAAATTATTTGTCTGGCCTTTGGTTTTTCCAAAGGCTTAAAGGTTACCAAGATTTTTCTTCAGATTACAGACTGAAGTTGATTATTAAAGGTATTACTCGTACTATGGGTATCTCTCCTGATACGAAATATCCTTTTACTCAGACTGATCTTTTGAAGATCTTTTACAAACTTGATACCTCAAACTCAACTGATATGATATTTTGGTTAGGTATCATCGTAGGTTTTAGAGCCCTTTTACGGGTTTGTCATTTTACGAAATCTATTCATGCCCTAAAGGTAAAAGATTTTGTTTTTCACTCAGATCATTTGCAAATTATTGTTCGTTCATCTAAAACAGATCAATTGTCCGAGAAGCCGCATTCCATTTACTTGGGTATTCTCTCACACTCCCCTTTTTGTGTCCACACGTTGGCCAAAAGGGTAATCTGTGATAATCATTTTTCAGAGGATGATTATATTTTCTCCTTCAAGTCTGCCTCATCTCTGTTTGTCATGCCATACCAATATTTCAATCACAGACTGAAAATGTTGTCTTCCAGTCTAGGTATCCAGTCTGGGGTGAGCTCTTACTCTCTTCGCCACGGTGGGGCTACGTTTCTGCAGTCCATCGGTGTACCAACTAGCGCTATCATGTCCAGAGGGAATTGGAAATCTGGAGCAGTTTACACATATTTGCATGATACCTTTTATTCCCAGATCGAGGCAGACAAGGTTGTGTTGAATTCACTTGTGTGATTCTTGTTTGGCGGGTGTTTGGCCATATTTATTCTATTTTCCGCCAAACTCTCGTCTTGTGATTATTAACATTCTATTATATATTTCAGTAATCTCTTCTAAGCCGATTTAATATCATATGTCTATATATTTCAATATATAAATATATATTAAGGCTGTCGCAAGTCTACTGTGTAGCTCTCCGCAGCATATCTATTCGTGACGTATCTAGTTATGTATCTATCTCGTCACGTTTCTAGGTTAGTCGCTTGACTACCGCTTGACTACCGCATCTATTAGTCATCGCGTTACGTCACGTTCTTCTGTGTTTACCGTTATTCTGCTAGCTCCTGTGATACTAGAAGCACATATTTTTTAAACTTACTTAATGTATTTCGGTGTTTTATAATCTCTAGATTACTGTAAATCTAGATGTTTAGGCAGGGCTAGGTCCCATTGTTATTTATTGAATAAAGCCATATTTATTCTATTTTCCGCCAAACTCTCGTCTTGTGATTATTAACATTCTATTATATATTTCAGTAATCTCTTCTAAGCTGATTTAATATCATATATATGAATTTGACACTGCAATCGATACCTTTAGACTTTAAATTGGATCCATATTTTACTGGTTCATTCACATGGTGTATTCTACATAGTTACTTAGCCGAAACGAAGTACATTAGTGAGAACCAATTTGGCTCCCGGGATGGTAGAAGCACGAGTTGGGCGGTCATTTTTTTTTTATTTTTTTTTATTTTTATTGATATAGTTCGCCAATGATAATACATTTAGCGGTCTGCCACTATACCCTTTTACATATATGTTTGCTATGAGGTCCATCTAGATATCCTCATGTTAATACACTTATATTTAATACAATTTCTCCGTGCAGTAATAAAGTAATACACTACTTATTAAATAATACAACAGTATATATATTAAATAAGATTGATAATAGCATGTATAAGAAGCTATTACCATGGTATGTGATAATGATATGATATGGGTGTTTCAGTAATTACCATCATGATCGAGGGGATATACGCAAACCCTTATTTAGGCCGCGTTTCAAGTATTTCATTGATTGTACAATATGACAATATTACATGTCACCAGCCCATATTTAGGCAGTGTAGTAGCCCTTTTTTGGTTTTTCATTGTTTTATACTAAACAGACTATACAAGTTTAGGCCCTTATTTAACCTAAGGACACTAAGTCTTTAATGGCTCTTTTAAATTTATCTTTAGTATTCAGTTTTTTTACGTCTTCAGGTAATGTATTCCATAATTGTTTTCCCCTATATGCTGGTTTTTTTTTAGAAATTCGGTTTTGGGTTGGGGCATTGGAAAATTTATTTTCATTTCTTGTCTTGTTCTCCTTAGTTGAATGTTATCGTTTGGTGGTTCGTCTATTTTTAATATGCGAGTTTCTAGTGCTGTTTTTCGCATGTACGTGGCCATTAGCTCGTCCCTTCTTCTTTTTAGAAACCTAATTGTGCAGGAATTATGCAGGTCTAACGTTGACTTGCCTTTACCCTCGTTGAGGAGGCAGATCCTCAGGCCCCTGTTCTGTATGCGTTGTAGTTTGGATTTCAAAACTGATGTGGCACTGTCATGGACAATTGAGGCATAGTCTGTTATTGGAATAATCATTTGTTTATAGACCCTAATAGCCATTGACCTAGACAATACGTGTCTGCTTTTAGCAAATATAAATAGCTTTCTGTTTAATTTCTTTATTACATGTTTTAAGTTTTTATCAAGGGTTAAGTTGTCGTCCAATATTACTCCTAGATAGTTATATACGTATACCCTTCCTACAATATTCATTCCAATATATAGATCATCAAAGATACATTTCTTCAGTTTCACTTTGGAGCCATACCATACAACTTTTGTTTTTTTAGCGTTGATTGTTAAAAGATTTTCCACCGTCCACTCCGACAAAACGTCGAGTCCCGATTGAATTTTTTTGACCAAGTCCGCAGGGTTATTACTTGAATCATAGATAACAAGGTCATCTGCATACATTTTTATAGAGAGGCCTTTGTTTACAAGTAATTTTGCCATGTCGTTAATGACAAATATAAACAACAGAGGGCCGATGACTGAGCCTTGCGGAACTCCATAACGTACAGGGGCTAATGCCGATGTGTGCTTGCCAAAACTGACTCGTTGGGTGCGGTTAGATAGATATGAGGCGATCCAGTTGACAATAAAGTTTGGTAGTTTTTCGCCTAATTTGGCTAGTAAGACTCCATGATGAACCGAATCAAAGGCTTTTCTGAAGTCTACATATACACAGCCAGTAACTAAGCTTTTATCTCTGGCTGTGTACAAGTCATTAGTCAATTTATAGATGGTGTCAATAGTGCCTTTATTTGGAAGATAACCAAACTGCTCCTTATTAATTATATTCATTTCTTGAAAATTCTCAAGCAAGAATTTATGTACTAGCTTCTCAAGTAATTTTGTTTGAGCTTGGAGTATAGAAATGGGTCAACACCTAGCGGAAATAGATAATGACAATAGGGTTGTTATAGCTTCAAATATTGATATCAAAAAGGCGTTTAAATGTGTGGATCACAAATTGTTGTTATTTAGATTGAGTGGGCATGAGACTAATTAAGTGGTGCGAATCATGTTTGTGTAATGAATGTTGTTATACCTGACATGGGAAAGAAAGCTCATCTTCATGTGTAGTAGAACTTTAGAGTACCACACGGTTCTATACTGGGCCCTGTGCTATTCCCAGTGGGTCTTGAGGTATTTTGGTCTTGAGGAATTGGTCATGGTCAGCTAGGCATCACTGCACGAAACTTACCACTTTACTCATACATGCGCCATCGCGGAAGCGCACGTATAGGCTGAATATAGACTTGTTTTCATTTGTATACACCTCTTATCCGCACCAGGGTATGAGGCGTCTAAGAGACCCCTCTTAAGGGGACCCCCCTCCGTTCCGGGCCAAGTGTCCCCTTAAGCGGGGTGTTCCCTTAAGCGGGGTTTTCAGTCTGTCAATGGTTATACAATTGAGAATACAGGTTTACATAAATGAAGGAAACGATGGTTATTAGGTTAAAAGGTTTATTAATAACACATAATTAAGTAAATAAATATAAATTATATAATATAAATGAATGTAAATATACAAAAAAAAAAAAAAAAAATAGATAATAGAGGTCGAAGGTGGATATACCTTCCTTGTGAAATTCGCTCCTTTTTATACCTCCGGTCAATGCCCCCACCCCACCCCCCCCCCCCCCCCCCCGCCCCCCTCCCCAGTAACTTCTGAGAGAAATCAGCAGCCCTAAAAGAACTCATCGTGAGCCGCCCAGAGCCGCGACGGCTCACTAGATACCGCACCTTCAAAGCCCCCAGCCCTCCCTGTGTTGCCCACAGCTAACCTGTAAGCGGGCCTCTTGCCTGGCACCTTCAGCAGGCGCGAAAATCACTGGTACTAATATCCACTCACTGTGGCCCGCCCAGACCCGCCAGAGAATGCTCAGTCTATTGTTCTGTCTGTCCTGTACAAACGGGCACCATAAACTTGGATTTTCAGTGTTTTTGATATGATGTCCTTCATAACTGTCCCCTTAAGCGGGGTTTCTAAGCATTTCTGTACCGAAAAACTGTCCCCTAAAGCGGGGTGTCCCCTTAAGCGGGATGCCCCTTTAAGCGGGGTTAAAATAAACTTTTAACAGTGGGAAAAATTTCCGTTCCGAGCAAATTGTCCCCTTAAGCGGGGTGTCCCGGAAGAGGGGTTTTACTGTATACGCGAGCGACTTGGCTGTATTTCACACCTGGCGTATCCAAGATAAAACATACTCTGCGCGATATAAATACGCTGAGCGTATGTGTATCTGTATCGAAAATAAAAAGAAGTCCTCTACCTCTCCCATGCCCGTTGTTGTTTTTAGACCCGCCGACCCCCGTCTCCCGCCACCCCCCGCCACCCCCCGCCACCCTCAGTGAGAAGCCCTCCCCGCCCGCCGCCCGCCGCCCGCCGCCCGCCGCCCGCCGCCCGCCGCCCGCCGCCCGCCGCATGCTCTAAAAACCTGAATGCTCTTAAAACCTGACTGGACGATACGTCATGGATTGTCGGCTACAATTGTCCTTACCTATGATAATTTGAATTATCACACCCAAACCCTGGTGCAACCTCTCCTCGGGCATTATACTCTCATTGGCCAAGATAAAAAAAAGGGCCCCAGGAGAGCACTATCTGCTGTTTATACATTTAATTCAACAAGTGACTTTTCTTGTGGACAAGAAGGGAATACAAAGTTATATTGCATATAATACGGCTAACATGCCCCAGTCAGCATCTAGTTCGTGGGTATATAATGTGTCAATGGGGCCCAGTGGAGCATGTGCTCCGATCCAGTACCTATCAAAGAGAGTGCGGGAGTAAAGTGCTAATGGAGCAACACCACCGATTATGATTAGACAGTGGGAAGAGCGGTGAGAGAACTAGCGGAGCATTGCCTTTAGATGATCAACAAAGATTGCCCACTGTTATCAGCCCTCCTTCACTGCAATGCTCATAAGGGTATATATGTATGTATTTTCATCATAACTGATTGGTTTTCGATTGTCGCCTCTAGAACGTTTGTGATGATATAACAAAGATTTACTAGAACAAGCGGTATTAGGTTTTGACTTTATAGGCCTTTCAGAAACACTGCTGAACCACGAATTAATAAGTGCATCTATTGACATGCGATAGATGAATAGGGAAAGGGAGAGGAGTAGGTAATCATTCAAAACGACGGCTGAGCTACATAGTTGAACTATGAGCTAATGATATTTCCATTTACAATGGATGAGCGCGATACTTCTTAAGTACAGTAAACTCTCACATAATAAAAACCTTGATAATACAACTATTTGCAAACATTGTTTCTATTTAACATAAATGATGTAGTTTCTGATTGTGAGTAGAAGAGGTCAGCGAGTCAGTGTGGGGGTGGGGGTGGGAGTGGGAAGGGGAAGAGGGTTGGTCTGTAGTCACTAAAAGCACAAGGGTGAATAACTGGTCAAATAGGTTTGCTGGCACTGTGCCATGTAGGGGAATCTGTCCCATCAGTTTCTGATTGTGAGTAGAAGAAGTCAGTGAGTAGGTGTGGGGGTGGGGGTGGGAGTGGGCAGGGGGAGGGGGGATGGTCTGTAGTCACTAAAAGCACAAGGGTGAATAACTGGTCAAACAGGTTTGCTGGCGCTGTGCCATGTAGGGGAATCTGTCCCATCAGTTTCTGATTGTTAGTAGAAGAAGTCAGTGAGTAGGTGTGGGGGTGGGGGTGGGAGTGGGCAGGGGGAGGGGGTTGGTCTGTAGTCACCAAAAGCACAAGGGTGAATAACTCGGGTGGGAGTGGGCAGGGGAGGGGGTTGGTGTGTCCCATCAGATTTGAACATGTATATATACGTATTTAGTCATTATTATCATCTAATAGTTTCCTTTTCTAGTAGCAGATGACAGTATCCATAACTAAGTGTCTGTTATTCAATGACAGGATTGATATAGTTAATATTTTGTCCCCAAAAAGACTAAAATAAAAATTCTATTTTAGGAACCAAGTCATTAGTGAGGCATGGGTATGGTCAGACAGGGATACTGGACCCCTGCTCATTAACCCAGGCCTTTATAGTTGGGGCATTGATAGCGAAGTGTTAGATTCTCTGCAGTAAGCTGAAAGCCTGTGTGAGCATTCTAACCTCTCTAGATGACGTATATGAGCGCGGACTAGGACCGGGGATTTATTTCGTCTACGGCTGCTGCAGCCTCTATGGGACAGGATCTTCAAGATGGCACCGAATCCAGGGCCGCACTTAGGACCATGCAGACCACGGCAGCTGGTCCCAGGGACTTTGTCTCATCCAGGACCACGGCGGGCGCCACGAGTTGGGAGCCCCGGGGGTTTTACGTGCCAACCTATCAAGACGAGCCCCTGGATATCCAAATGTGCCGCATTCTGCAGGACTCAAGTCATGTGCTGAGATCGAGTCAGGGTAAGTGCACTCAACCCCTATCAGTGCGTTTTTAGAGGTGCCCGTAAGGAGCAAACTTCGTTGGGATTTCTAAATATCCAGGAGTACCTCTGGGGCCTCATACGGATGATCGACGATTCCGAGACCGACCAGAGCATTCGCCCAAGACTACTTCATCATCTGAAGGAAATTGTAGAGGACTCGCTTGATTACGATTTCCAGGCTGTCCGCCACTGGAGCGAGGAGGTTTTCACCAGGCTCGAAGAGGGCAGATTTCCAGACGGATGGTGGTCGAAACACCATATCCAACACCTGCGTATGATGATTTACAGATCAGAAAACGCTCAATTGGGGAGGAACGAGTCTGAATCGACAAAGAAATCCAAGACCAAGTCTCAGGCCCTACATCACCCACCCTGCCCAGCGTTTAACTCAGCGAGGGGGGGGGGGGGGGGGCGGAGGGGTGTGCAGCCTCACATCACCTCACATCGGAGACGGGGGATCTCACATCGCTCACATCTGCGAATACTGCGAATCTGCAGTACTTGGACTACACCACCCCCACGTTGTCCTCGATCGCAGGATCAAATTTTGTCACAATGCACAGGCTGCCCAGGGGGCCGTGCCCACTAACTGGGGCCTACCCGCCACCTTTCAGGCCGCGCCCTTTAGGCCTGCGGCAGGTCGCGCGCCTGCCTCCGCAGGAACCTAGTGAAATGGAATATGATTTTTTCACTGAAGGGGGGGACACCCCCCCAGACCCCCCCAGGGCATACAACCTGGAGGTTGTGTTTGGTGGTCTGGCAACATTTACCATGGACATCAGCTTGACCAGACCCCCTTGTTCAGCCAAGTTCTGGGCACGTTTTCCGGACTTGGCCTCGGATTATTCTGTTATCGTTCAACATTCCAGTTATAATTACTGTGGGGCCCGCCGCCCCGACCACTCAGGACTAGATGTCCCAGAGTGGGAAAAACATCTCACCGCTTACCATGACCGCCAGGTATGTGATTTCTTAGCCTTTGGATGGCCTATAGGTTTCGAGGCTGACTATTGGCCCATGCCTACGTATCAAAACCACTACAGTGCTCGTGTCTGTTCACGTGATCTAGAGGAATTTGTATCCCAGGAGCTGCCATTTCAAGCGCTGGTGGGCCCGTTCATATCCCTCCCTTTTGGCTCCACCACTCAGATATCACCTTTAATGGCCATGCAAAAAAGGAGTCTGATAAACGTTGAGTGATTATTGACTTATCGTTCCCGAGGGAGCATCGGTGAACGACGGGATACCAGAAGGGATATACTTGGAACAGTCTGTGAAATATACCCTCCCTACTATTGGCACTGTCCTAGCCAAGGTTGAGAGAGCCGGCAAGGGGGCGCGGCTCTGGTCCACAGATCTGAGTTGTGTGTATCGGCAACTTCGCCTGGATCCTGCAGATACTCCTTTTATGTGTTTCTGCATCAATGGCCGATACTATTTTGACCGTTGCCCAGCTTTTGGCTGTCATTCTTCATTTATCGCCTGCCAGAGAACGGCCAATGCTGTGGTTTACATACTTCGAAAGTCCGGTGTCACCTGTATAGCTTACTTGGACAACTACGCCGGAGTCGCCGAGTCATGTGAGATCACTCAACAGAATTACCAGACGTTTGTGGATTTGGCCGACACGTTGGGGCTGCAGTTAGCCCAAAACAAGTGTTTTCCTCCCACCACGTGCCTCACATGGTTGGGTTTCAGTATTGACACCGTATCCAAGTTGGTTGCCATCCCTAAGGACAAGCTAGCGGACATTGTTGGGCCAGTCTTCGCGACTTACAATCTCTCCTCGGGAAGCTTATCCACAGCGCCCATTGTGTTCGACACGCCTGCCGCTTCACCGCTCAGCTCTTCACAGCTCTCAGAGCCGCCCGGGTCTCATCTGTGGTCAGACTAGGTCACCAGGTCACCGCTGACCTGAACTGGTTCTTATGCTACGCCCACACAGCCAATGGAGTACATTAATTCTTCGCCCCAGACACGTCCGTTTTCATGACCCTTCATGTGACAAACGTCGCCGCCCGCGCTTGTTGTGACGGGGAGGCGGTGACCTGGTTTTGGGACTTGGAGGCAGGACAGGAGGCAGATTCCCTGTTACGCAAGGGGGCGTTGGCAGTGGTCATTGCGGTATACTACTTATGGACTGAGGACCATGGTCGGTCCCTCGATGGAGCCCAGCGTGTGGTTCTGGGGAAGCATGAGAGGGACGTTTTTGTGGCCAAATGTGCTCGCCAGGTCTAGCTTCAGGCGGCCATTACAGATGCGGATTTAACTTTGGCGGAGGGACCTATTGCCAGAGATGTTTCCTCCCCCAAGTCTCCAGTGTATTACGCGGTGCAGCGCTTAACACCGCTCATGTGACTCGACGAGCTCCTCCAGTCACTCACTCTCCAATCGTATACTCTGTTAAAAGCATGCTTACGAATAACAGCTAAACATCGGCTAGTCTATCTGTGTGTTGAGTGAACTTGTTGTTAGTCTACTGTTGTTAACGATAATTTCGCATATTTAAGCTATTTAAAATGTATCACGTGAATGCCCCGCGTTAGATACCTCAATACTTGGTCATTACGCACTTTTGTAGGTTACGGGAAGTTTCTAAAGTATCTCAGAAGTTTCGGACAGGTGGCGGTTTGCGTTGCCAACGTCATTTTGCTGTGGTTACCGACCTCCAGTCTATCTAGTGGCCGCTCTTGAATCGTATCTTCTGTTACACACTCGCTTACCGAATAGCAGAGACTATGATCAGGAGAGTGGACAGGTAATTAACATATTATTATGCGTGGTGTTACTTAGCAATGCGTAGATCTTATGAGTTCTTTACCTATATGTTTTATTTACTGCAACCGGATCAGTACTGCAAACCAGTGTATATATATATTGAATATAATAAAAGAAAAGATTAAAATAAATCGATTTGACCTCCGCCAATAGACCCCTTTCACGTGATCATATGTCACACATACATTAACGGCAATGCGTGTGCACACTGAGTGCAGAACACGGTGTCAACAAACCCACGCCGGTCAGATATACATCTTACAGCTGGAACAGCTGGTACAAGTTACTGGTGAATTTGTCATTCAATGAAGGCAGTTTGACAAGGCAGAGGGACACTATATTGGCCATATCACGGCATCATTCTTGGCATGTTTTGACCCACTTGCCCAGGTTAACATGCCGTCTTGCTGTGCAGTGGGCTGCACTAACAGGAGTAGAACTCATCCTGAATTGAAATTTTACAAGATACCAAATAGGAAACATCAATTTCACCAAAACAGGAGGAAGCTGTGGCTTAATGCCATTAACAGATCTAATTGGGCCATACGGAATGCCAGTATTTGCAGTGCACACTTTGTATCAGGTAAGTGTCCTTTATATCATACAATTTTGTAAACAAGTCTGTCATTCTCTCAATCCATTATTGGAAGGAGCTGGTTCTGTATTTCATTAGTTCTTGGTGTTGGATATTTCAGAATACTGAATCCAACATTAATTAAGATTCTAAACATTTTAATTAGGATAGTTATGTTTCAGTGTGTTGAGTGATTTTCAGTGTGTTATTCGGTTTTGATTAGTTGTCTGGTTGTGGGCTATTCAATACAAAACAAATTGGGGGGGGGGGGGGGGGGTTTCTCCATGTAGTGGGGGAGGGGTTTTTTCTCTGGTATTTCTGTTGTAGGGGTGGGGGTCTCTATAGGTATTTTCAAATTCCTGGTGGGGGGGGGGGGGCTATTGTGGTTGGACATTTTTGTATTTCCATGGAGTAGGGTGGGAATTTTTCTCTGATATTCCTGTTGTGGGGGGTGGGGGGCTCTGTCATTTTCTCAAATTACTGGGGGGGGGGGGGCTATTGGGGGTGGACATTTTTGTATTTCCATGGAGTAGGGTGGCAATCTTTCTCTGATATTTCTGTTGTGGGGGTGGGGGGCTCTGTCATTTTTCTCAAATTACTGGTGGGGGGGGGGGGGCTATTGGGGTGGACATTTTTGTATTTCCATGGAGTAGGGTGGCAATTTTTATCTTGATATTTCTGTTGTGGGGGGTGGGGGGCTCTGTCATTTTTCTCAAATTACTGGTGGGGGGGGGGGCTATTGGGGGTGGACATTTTTGTATTTCCATGGAGTAGGGTGGCAATTTTTCTCTTGATATTTCTGTTGTGGGGGGTGGGGGGCTCTGTCATTTTTCTCAAATTACTGGTTGGGGGGGGGGGCTATTGGGGTGGACATTTTTGTATTTTCATGGAGTAGGGTGGCAATTTTTCTCTTGATATTTCTGTTGTGGGTGGTGGGGGCTCTGTCATTTTCTCAAATTACTGGTGGGGGGGGGGGGGCTATTGGGGGTGGACATTTTTGTATTTCTATGGAGTAGGGTGGGATTTTTTCTCTGATATTTCTGTTGTGGGGGGTGGGGGGGGGCTCTGTTATTTTCTCAAATTACTGGTGGGGGTAGGGGGCTATTGTGGGTGGACATTATTGTATTTTCATGGAGTGGGGGGGGGAGGACTTTTTTGTACTTCTGTTGTTGGGGGGGGGGGGGGTTCTATTCTTTTTTCTTTTGGAGGAGGAGGGGGTGCCATGAGTGTCAAACCTTCTTGATGCAAGTTACATTTAAACCACATTACACCATCTAAAAAATTGTTTTATTTCTATCAGTCCTACTTAGTGGTGGAATGGTCATTTTCATTTTATTCCTTATTTCCTTTTATCCAGGGCAAGTTTCCTACGATCACACAAGCCCAGACTTTGTGCCATCATCTTTAATTACAAGATAAAGTCTGAAGATGCCAATACTCAACGAATGGACCTCTATCACCGCTCAGTGCAGCGCCAACACAAGAGACAGAAAACACAACATTTAAGTGATATTCCTGAAGAGGCCTTTAATGTTTCAACAGAGGGGAGTGTTGTCCCATCAGACACAGAAAACCCACCAACCCAAGAACAGGGTTCTGGCATACATGAAAAGTTTCCTGGTAAGTTAGATATAACAACAAAAGGAGAATATGTGAAAATTACATATATTCATTTGTATATAAATATATATATATACATCACCATTGTAAAATCTTGCTTCTTTCTTATTCACAATTATCAAAAGTAGTTTATACCAAGAACAGGCTATGAATTTAAACTAGTTACATGTGCAAACCCAAAATAATGTCCTATTTTATAAATTCCTTCTATCTTACATTTCAAGAACATACAACCAGTGAGCAGATTGATGATGTCACCCGTAAATACAAGGAGCTCCAAGAAGATCACAGACACCTTCAACATGAGGTCTACAAACTCAGGGAAGAAAACCAAACACTTAAGGAGAGTGCAGAACAATGTGCATTTGGGTATGAAAACTTGAAAAAGAAACCATCAAGTTTCCTGTTTTATACTGGATTACAAGCTGTTGCATTGTTCGATTGGATAGTGGAGATAGTTGGGAGTAACCTGACAAGGCAATGTAAACTTTCTGCGCAGGACCACATACTCCTAGTTATTATGAAGTTGCGCCTTGGAATTCTGAACCAAGATCTAGCACACAGGTTTAGTCTGCCAGTTTCTGTTGTGTCAAAAATCATAAGGAGTTGTCTTCCTGTCCTGGCTGACACCCTGGCACCCCTTATCAACTGGCCTTCAATAGAAGCAAATAGGAAAAAGATGCCTACGGTCTTCAAACGTAAATTTAGGAAGTGTGTATGCATTATTGACTGTACTGAAATATTCATAGAAAGGCCTACAAATCTGACATCACGTGCACAGACATGGAGTAATTATAAGCATCACAATACTATGAAGTATCTTATAGGTATCACACCTGCTGGTAATATTTCATTTATTTCACCAGGTTGGGGAGGGCGTGTTTCAGACAAAGAAATCACAGTGAAATCAGGTTTTGTAAATAAATTGGTCACAGGAGACTTGGTCATGGCTGACAGGGGTTTTCTGATTGAACAGGAACTTGCTGCTGTTGGGGCAACATTGACCATACCTTCCTTCACCAAAGGAAAAGCACAACTCTCTGCTAAAGAAGTGGATGTATCCCGCCAACTAGCACGAGTACGCATTCATGTAGAAAGAGTAATTGGTAGATGGAGAAATTACAGAATATTATCAACTGTCATTCCAATATCAATCACAGACCTTCTTGATTCTATTGTTACAGTCTGTGCATGCCTTACAAATATTTCTAAGAATGTTGTTAATAGATAGCAGGTGTAGTTATAGCTGAGACAGACATTTATGTATAGTTTAAAGGAATCTATTTACATGTGGGACAAACCCATGATTTCCTCATTTTCTTAATCCCAACACACGCGTAATGATACATCTTTCTGCAATCCAGTGCTGTACAAAGTATGACCTTTCCATACTTTGGTTTAGAACAAACATGACAGAATGTGGAAACCTCAGCTGCAGGGTCATTTCTTCTGGTAACAATCTCAGGTAACAGGTTTTCAACAAAGTATGACTGCAATTTGGGGATACATTCATCTAAAAATGATTTATCCTTCAATGCCCTTTGCACAAACAGTTGTTGTTTTGTCCATACAACAAAGTCACAGTATGTCACATTACAGGCATACATTTGTAACTGTACCTGATAGTAGTACTTATGATTCTTTTTCAACTCCCAGTCAGAAGAAAGACAGAATCCAGTATCTCTCTCAAAGTTTGACAAATCTTCCCTTTACTTGTATGGGCATTTAATTTCTAAAACACCCTGGCCACAACACTTGCATGAAACAATTGCATCAGGTGAGGCTCCAAGATATGGAGCTGAATAGGGAATTACCAGTCCAGAATTGCTTACATGTAGATCATCATGGATTTCACTTTCACGTTCTAAGTACTCTGTACGGGCTAGCATTTCATTATTCTTTCCCCACTGCATAGAAATAGTATTACCTGATTTAGAATAAGACATGAAAGTTTCATTTGCAGATCTAATGGAATTAACGTCATTGGAAATACATGCCCTGTGGGAATTGGAAGCTGTGATTCTTCCCTCTCTGTGTATAAACCAGGCTTTACATTCTGCCTGATTCTGTGTTATTTCTTCTACCAGCTTCAGTTGTTCTTTGCTAAATATCTTTGGTAGATTATTGAATATACGGCAGCATTTTGACTTCAGTTCTTCTTGAGATAAAGATGTTGCTGATGGATCATGCAAAGATGTCATCGGTTGGGGTAGTGTATCTTCACTTTCAGATGCAGTATCTGTGTCTGTGTCATCAGAGCTAAAGTCAAAGCTGGTTAATACTGCAGC
The DNA here is from genome assembly GCA_950022655.1 of Alentia gelatinosa. Taxonomy (NCBI): domain Eukaryota; kingdom Metazoa; phylum Annelida; class Polychaeta; order Phyllodocida; family Polynoidae; genus Alentia; species Alentia gelatinosa. Next base: position 24,603,287 of record OX465592.1, read on the forward strand.
TTGTGGGATAATGTTGCGGAGTTCCTTGATATCTGCCTCTGTAATTACTAATAGAAAAGTAAAAGGAAGTTAACTGCCACAGTTAATTATAAATGATTTAACCAGATAGAAATATGTTTTATGAAACATTCACTTTTTTTATTATCCTATATAATTGATCTATATCGACCACCATACATCCCTAGATGAAAATACCTGTGATAACGACCCTAGACCCAGATGGACTTCCATCCCATTACCAAGTGAAGAATATTAACAATATCTAAATGATATGATTCAAGATTGGGTATGCCCCCGACCCAACAATATGGGATAAGAAATCAGAGACAGTTTTCCATCTTAAAAAACTGTTTACTTCTTTTTACTACCGTTTTACTACCATGAACTGATAATAGAATACGAAACTACAAAGGCAATAACTACTACCATTATATGTCAATTATCGAAATTAACCACGCCCACTTATTGTAACCCTGTTGTACAATGAAACCAGGCAACTTGAACACAGACTGCTCTTTGTGAACCACTCCAGATTCAATATAACCAGATGTACAAGGCAATAAAAGCACACCATGATGAACGACTTAATAAGTCAGAAACATGTCGGAAAGTAAGCCTCACGACTGATTTATTAAGTACTAAATGGGTCTTGCCCAATACCGAGTTAGTGAGAATATTTCAATCAATCTTATCTTTCAATAATAGTTAATAACTTATTTTGGGCACAAATATCTGTGTTCATGATGTTTTGATCATTGTATAACTAGATAAGAAAAATGTAATTTCATACTGTATCTTGCCAAGAGTGTTTCTGTTATTCTTACCTTTAATTGTTTTTTCTGGTTTTTATGCTGTTTTGCTGTTACTGTGTTTTCTCTTCTGCTTGCCTGTTTTTCGTTTTGGCCTTGTCAGGTCAATTTCTGTCAGTGGAGCTGGAGTCACCTTCCTCCTTGACATATCATTCCATTTTGAGGAAACAGATGTACAGGAATCACCTTGGGTTAGGCCTGTGCGCACAGCCAGTTCCATCTTGAACATGACAGCAGCTGCATGACTACAGACTGACCCAGATCTGAAATAAATAATTAATATGATTTTACACAATCACACTTTTCTTTGTTTTGTGTCAGAACATAGTTATCTATTTGCAAGTGGAATAATATTTATCCAAAAGCAATTGGTTTCTTGGTAGTATTGAATATAAAATAAATACAGGATCAAGTCATAATGAATTCTGATTGTGTAAAAATTAGGGCTAAAATCATACAATACACAGCAAATAATGACTGTTTGTATAGCATACTAAAGTGAAATATTTCTTTAAATGCAGATGTATATCTATAATGACTTTCCTTTCAGGCTTACATTATACTGTAAACAGAAATATTACTTACCCTGCCATGCATGTGCAGTGGGCTGTCAGGATGTCTGCATTTTGTTTGTTTAAACAAACCCAGGCCTTGTACAGTTTAGTCTTCTCCCCTTGGCGTTGGCTTGGCAAAACTTCTGCCATGACAAAGCAGAAATCGCTCTGGGCACTTATAGGATGGTATTTTATCCTCTGAACATGACCAGACATGACATAGTTGTAAGCATCCAGGCTTTTGTAGGCACCCTTGTTTTCATGTGTGTAGATGCTTGGAGTGTTGATTAGGTAGAGGTGGATTTGTGGGAAATCTAAACTTGGCCACAGTTTTAAATTCAATGACCACTCCTTCTCTGGTAGGCTATAAGGATCACAGAGTTGTTCTCCACTCTTCAGAAGTAATTTTGACTCATACTCACTAAGATCTGAGTTACTTTGGGGTAACTTTGTAGATGCACTAGCCATGCTGTGAGCTACTCACGTTCAAATGGCGTGGGTCTCCCGTAATTAGGTCACGCTTCTTGCCCTCAGTATGCGTGCGCATCCTAAGTAGGTCACATTTATTTATAAACATTGAAAGGGGTCTATAGGTGAATTAAACCAATTTACATTTTACCTAAGAAATGTACTGAAAAATATAGTTTTTATTTATTTCAAAAACATGGATTGTAACCTGTGATTTAAATAAAAATCACAGTTGAAATGTGCAGTAATATACGGAAACAGGATTACTGTGGCTGTACGTGATAAATATGCGGTAAAATTGATGATAAAACAAACCGATGCTGAGGGCAGAGGTTCATTTTATCATCAATTTTACCAAGTATTTATCACGTACAGACACAGTATGCCTGTTTTTATTATTATACTAGCGACTTCGTCGCATCGTCACAGAGTCTATGGAGTCGTATCCCCCCTCCCTTAGTCTGTTCAAGGTACGTTCCCTGCACTAAGTGGTGCCCCCTACTGTTAATACCTGGAACTATCATTTAGTTCCAGACCAACATTTCATGTGACACCGATTTTACCGACTACGAGGTAAGGAGATCAGGGAATTAGAGTTAAAAAATATGTTTACAGTATGGCAAGAAGTACAATCTCAGGATAGAAGTACATCTGTGTAGAGAAATTAAAAAAATAATAGCTGGTTTAAGTTTAGTACTACACGAGAATCTCACTCTCGTGGCCCTTCAGTCTCCACACCCAGGTTTGGTTCCTTATGTCTCTATGTATGGGAGCAACTTCAAGCGGATTCGACGGAATTCTACCGTTTTAAATATAGTAGGTAATAACTTGAATTAGGCACTTTGTAACTTCAAGTTTGTTCGTTTTGGCGGGGATCGGCACCTTGCTCAGCATGATCTTGCAGATATCCAGTGTCAAAGGACTGTGACCTTTTCTTCTTTTTTTTTTTAAACATTTATTTACCCTGGGACGAGCTCAATCAGATGATTGGTTTCAATGCACGCCCTGCCGGCCACTCTCCAGGCATAGCTTCTGTAATGCGCAAGTTCACCGAATACCAGCAGAAACTACTATATGGCGAGTGGAGAGGTACATCGGGCACGTTGGACTTTCGGTTTTCCATTCGAGTGTTTGGAGGCATGTTGCAAACACCCTGTAACGTCTGCTGCGGTTCACACTGCACCACTTGAGCAGCCTACGGGAAAGTTTTGCAGTGCCGCGCAGTGTGGCTGCGGTTGACACTGGAAGTCACAACGGCAAGATGACGTTTGTAACAATGCTGCTCTCCGCGGGCGACACACAGGTTTCAACAAAATATATTGTAGTTCTGCCTGTCTCGCTTGGTGGCGCTCCAGTCTGTCAAGCGGCGTTACGGAAGCGCAACTGTTGTTATCGATCGACAAAATAGACTGTTGAATAAAGTTCGTTCGTTTCTAGTGCTAGTGCTGGACGGTACGGGAAACTACGAAACACTTCCCCATACGTGTTGACTAAAATATTAATTGTTAGGCTAAATCAAATAAATCTTTTTTTTTATCAATTTCGAGTATATAGTAACTTTAGAGCGACCTACCATGTTAGCTCAGTGGTTAGAGCACCTGACTTGTAACCCCAAGGTTATAGGCTTTGTGGGTTCGAGTCCCACCCCCAGCAGTGGTAGATTTACTGCTATACCAAAGGCCAATCCTTCTCATACCATGTCTATGTGGTGTGGGAAGTAAAAGAACTCTCACCTTGGTAAATATGTCGGGGTGAGATTTCTACCTGAATTCATCACATAGATTCAATCACCACCCTAGTGGTGTAAAAGAACCTTGAAAAAGTCTGGAAAGGACCAATAATGGTTGACTGGACGTTAAATCAAACCAAACAAACAAAGACCTACCATGCTTGTACAACCTACAAAACTTGATAACAATTTACGGCTTGTACAGAACTCGGCGGAAACGCCTCGTTCCATAAAAGGCAGTGATTCCACCGAGCACCCGAAACTTGCCAAAATGAAAATCAGAAAATTTTGTATTACCATAGCTGGCAGTGGAAGCGCCCAATTTTTTCTGGTAATTTCAGACGCGTATATGATTTATTGGCAAGAAATTTCACCATATAAGATATTCTTTTATACATTCCAAGGACTTCAGAAACATTTAGTCTGGTGGAATCACCACTTAAACCGTAAATTGCCATCTCATTTTGTAGCTTGTACAGCATGGTCAGGATATTCAATATAAATACTAGGGCCCCAAAGACAAGTCTAGGATACCTTTTTGGTCGTTCGTAGTTTATACAATGGCACCCAGTATGATGCATCTACGATTTTGGACATTCTGCATCGTAAGGTCCTCATTTATATCATAGGAGGTGGACGCCGGGTCTAGCGCACTACTGACTTTTCTTTCTGGTTTCAGTTGAGGCAGCTGGAGAGCGAAGTAGACTGGTGGAGAAGTCTACCAAGAAGTCACTCCCCTGGACACGGACATGTCGCTTTCAACTGTCCATGCTCTCCTTCCTCTGCACGCTCTCAGTGTACCTGGTGAGGTCCAGTATGAGTGTGGCCATTGTGTGTATGACCTACGACCCCGGCCAAGACCTGACTGATCAGCTCATCCTGCAGGGAGCCAATGTGAGCAGGTTGGTGAACTCCACTGTGGATGTCAGTGTGGATACCAGGGAGCCCGTATCACCCAGCAGTGAGGTATGGGCGATGTACAGTATGGTACCTGGGATGACAGATGGTAACACCACCATATCACCAATACAAGCCAAGGAGGGCCCTATCACAGACATCGACCACGTAAGTAAATTCACATCATTTGTTTGCCAGAGAGTTTCCCTCTGGTCGGCCATTGTTTTGTTTGTTTGATTTAATATCATATCAGCCATTACTGGTCCTTTTCAGACTTTCTCAAAGTTCTTTTTACACAACAATGGTGGTGAACACATCTATTTGATAAAATTTAGGTAGAAATCTCACCCCTACACAATTACCGAGGTGAGAGTTCTTTTATTTCACACACCATATAGACATGGTATAGGCCCCATTCCATTCCACCGAAAACGGTGTAGATTATTTGTGTTCTCCTAATAGCCTATTTCCATTGGCCATCACCAATATACAGTCAGGAGCCATGGCCGGACCTTTAGCACTGCTGACATAAAATGTAAATAGGCTATTAGGAGAACACAGAAAATCTATACCGTTTTTGTTGGCCAATGGAAACGGATTTGTTTTGTATATTGGAGTTACTCTATGACTGCTGGGGTTGATGGAAAAAAGTGGCTGCAGTGGCACTCGAACAGATAAAGTCCTGCAACCCTGGGATTACGAGGCCAGTGCTCTCAACCACTGAGTTACCTCTCCAGCCCCAGTCAGTCATTGAGTCCCGCAGTACATTGACGCACTCTACGCTGCTCCAGTCCTTCATACCTGCCCTCACAATCACTCTCCTCCCAAATGCTATATCGTGTCAAATCTATTCCCATCCACTCCTATTAGCACTTGGGCCAAGACACCAAATTTTCGTTTCCGCTGCTCCCCCCCCCCCCCCCTCCAACCTCCTCCACAATCTGGGAACATATCTAACATAGAACGTCTCCACTTGTTGTCACTCTGGGAACTGGTCAGATTACCATGACAACAGCTGTTGACAACCATCAAAACGCCTGAACCCCTATGATTCTGAGTTTTCTTTAAAGTATCAAAATGGCTCATTAGATTAACCTTTGGTATTTAGTCTTTTCTGGACACGTGACAGCAAACAGAATTAAAATATGTTTTCTCAATGTCCTACAGCAGCCCTTTTCATGTTAGTACTATCAATGTCTATTTTCCACATCTGCAATTTTCCACATATTTCTTGAATAATTTAATGACTGTCTGACATTTCTGACATCCAGTACTAAAGACATCTAGTATGTAAAGACTATAGAACTTTTTTATATGCCATATAAATACCATTCAGCTCTGCTTCAATAAAGGTCTTTCATATAATCCTGGCAAATGCAAGAATCCAGGGGGCCGTTTCACTAGAAGCGCCAAGTATTGTTGTTTTGAATAGTGCCACCACAGTGTCAGTGTGCGTTTCATGAGAAGGTGCAGTCAAGCGTGAACATCACTCTTGGAAGGGGTGACACCAACAGTGAGAGTACGCGTTTCACTAGAAAAGTAGGTATCGCTGTACGTGGCACTGTGGCGCCGCTATTAGTGACAGGGTAGACCGTGTCACTGTTGGGTTTAGAGGTCTTTGTTTATGTCAGAGGAGGGCATTTTTTCACCCACTTGCCGTGGGAGTTAGGCATAGACATTTTACACGAGTAAGGTATACATATAACTGATAATCGTACCAAATATGAAGAAGAACGGCCGAACCGTTCCGAAGATATCGGCGTTTGAATTTGAAACATCGGGCTATCAAAGATCTTTCGTGGTACAGTACACGGAATCTCTGCTGGGAGAGTGAAGTAAGCACTCTCCTCCCAGATATTTCGCGGCACTAGCACTTGCTAATCTCTGCCTCAACCCAACGCTGGTTCCCTGGTATCTAAATAAGGACAGGGAAACTAGTTAAAATTTCAGATTCAAAACAAGGCAACTGTCAAAGGTTTTGAAACTCAAACAACTCATATATTATGAGTTGTGAAATGTGGGAATTGTTAAATGAGATTCATAGACTGTTTTGTTTTCAGCTCTAAACCACTTTATCATGTGAATCCACAGTAGATTAGACTACCCTTTCAAGTGAGCACATGTGTTATGTTTACAAAACAAAACCCAACAACACATGAGGTGTTTCCCACCAAAGAAAGTAATCCCAGAGTCTGTGTCTGGTTTGAAATAACAAATAACAGAAATGAGTGTATATCCTTTACCATATCAATATGTGTATCTCAATAGATAATAGAACACAAAATACTCCCCAAAGCTTTCAGAATTTAGGATATTCAAAAAAACTGGCGGATGGGACAGATTCTGTCCCAAACAGGCAGGTCGGTGCAGAGATACAAGCAGCCAGAGGAAGTAGAGCGCAGGATATCTGCGAGGAGAGTGTGAAGTAAGCGCAGTCATGGGGAAGGTACATTGGCCTTCAGAGCAGATGATTGCTATGACAAAATTCAAACGCTAATATCTTCGGAACAGTGCGGCCGATTTTTTTTCATATTTGATACGATTATAGGTTATATGTATACCTTACTCGTGTCAAAATTTCAGTACGGACAGGAAGTACGGGAAATCCTCTATATACACACAGTGAGGTTTGACAGCATAGCGAGACCCTGTGCTCACTAAGTGCACTATGCTGTAAAATATGCCAACAGTGAGAGTTGGTGCCACCTCACCAGTGAGGGCACTGATGAAACGGGATCTTGCCATTGTCACTATTGGTATCACTGTTGCTGGTACTGTTGTTGTCCTAGCTCTCGCTTTTACCACCCCACTGGTGAAATGGCCCCCAGGAGAACTTTCAATTGAGCTCCAGAACCTGTTCCTTACTATATGATGTGGTGGTATATAAATGCAGTGCTACGTAAGGAAGTACAAAATTATTATGATATATGGTACTAAGGTATCATATAGTAGGGGAAAGCTTGTGAGCAGATGTTTTGTTGTTTTTCTTACACTTACTATTCATATGTATAGGAAAATAGGGATTTCTGAGTAAATCATTATGCTTGTACCGTAGTCAAATACGGTACAGGTATGGAGTATTATAAATAAGTGAAAGGTTTTTGAATTATTCTGGTTATTTATTAAGTTTCATGTTTTATTAATTATTCACAAATATGTATCAATGTGTTGTGTATTTATTATGATATTTAATAGCGTTTAGATAGCCACTGTATCAAGGTTCTAGCTATGCATCACTATCATGTATCACTTGAGGTTTGCAGTAGTACCCCACTGAGTAACTACAGCAGCGCCAGTGCTCCCATAGGTGGGATTCACTTGTACTACAGTGGTTAAAATAGAGAAACGTCACCTATGACTCATAGGGAAACCCCCTGCAGGCTTTCCCCGGTTCTAACTGAATATATTAACGCAGTCTTGCTGCCTATTGGTTTGGTCTGAGCTCATTGCGAAATTACCCATGATCCTCTAGTAAATCCTCACTCTCTGAGCTGGGTCCGCAGTGAGGGGATCTTCAGTCTCTAAAACCACCCCATGCTGAGTGCATGTGTCTCACCTACTCCGAGTTGGGTGAGTACTGTGCATACAGCATGCAGAATTGGTCTGAACTAGCGCTGTACTGCCAACTTCGCTGGCACACGTTAGACAGCAAGTAGCTCAGAATTCAGGGACCCTTCTGAGCTTACTGCCACTACTACGCGGTTCTGATATACTACAAACACCACAGGACTTATCTCACCATCACCTCTCACTTGTGAGAGTGAAGTGATCTTTGGATCTGAGATCTGACATTATCAGGAAATCATCTGGAAACTGAGATTGGTTGACTTTCTCATAGGGACTTGAGTCATTTCGGGAAATACCATTATTGGTGAGTTATGCCATCTATCTTTGTTGTATGCCATCCACTTACTCATTGTGTCTATGTGAGATCATGTCTAGTCCATCTTAGACTATGATCTCACTCCACAGAACTATCTTATAAGAGACACTCATTGACAGTAACTATTGACACCAGAATGAGACACCTTGCCAGATTAGACCATAGGTCATATGAACTGGCTTTGCTGTTAATACTATGAACTGTGTCCGATTTTACTCACAATTGTATCAGTTATTTTAAAGAGTGAAGTGTAACTATCTTGTGTGTAGTCAACTGATATGATTACCCAGAAATCCATCCTGGAAGAATTGTGTACTGTTGTGAATGTGAACACTGCTTAAAAAATATGAACCTTACTTCACTCTCTGACCTCTTTCCTATGAAGAAGACACGTAGAAATTAGTCAGATTATTATCAGATTAATTCTCAATATTAATTATCATATAATTAACATATGATTAATGATTCAATGTTCCCTATGGTCCTCGTTGTCGAATTGGATTTAATTTAGATTCTGGTAGACAATTCGACACACTGCTGAGCGCTGCTTTACCTCCCCACGTTAATTGGTTAATGGACATTAACTAATTAACCCAATAGATTCGTATTCACGTTTATAATTAAGATTCAAGCCTAATCCCCGCACTCTGTACTATAGCAGAACAGTGGGTTAGTTCTCCTACTGTCTACCAGACGTCTCTGACAACTGGCATGTAGTTAACTATAATCCGTATTCTCCTTGAGATCCCTACAGTTCCATACTTTAGAGTTCATCAGTCTATAATCTATCTTTATACCTGAATCACCTTACCACTTCCACAATTATATCATATCATTACGAATTAACAATACCACTACCAGAACATGCTCACAAGCTTTCATTTTCATTTTTATATGTGTGCCTTTGGAACATAATGGAGGATTGTTATTTTCATTCCCTTAGAATTTTATGGTTCACCATTTTTCTTACACTTACTATTCATATGTATAGGGAAATAGTGGTTATCATGCTTTTATGTTGTCATGGAAACGGAAGTGATGCTACAGTCTTTTGGCCAAGAGAGTGACAGAATCAGATTCCCCATGTAATAATTGACAAATATGGCAGATTTCATGCAGGAGACTCTCTAATGACCATTTTTATACTCGACTCCTCTACTAGTTGCCATGTCATTAGGACTCACCAAACAAATGTCCAGTTAATTCATCATTATTTGGCAGATATGGTCACAGAAACTACCTTGTGATGGTTGCCATGGGAACAATATAATGACTTCAAAATATGGTGCAGCCCATTATTGCTTTGTATTTTTGCTATATTCATCAATTTCTATCAGTTGTTCATAAAATAACTCTTTTTATTCAACATCAAGTACCATAAAGTACCATAAGAAAAACGAAAATAAGGGTTCTCCTAGATATTGGAATGTTACCTAATATTTTTACCTTTTTATATCAAAGTATTTGATATATATTGATCAGTAATAATTAAAATAAGTTTTCCTTCTGTTACCATGGAAACGAGCATGATGCTACACTTTTTGGAACAAACGAGCATCAGATTCAGATTCCTGAGGTCATAATTGACCAACATGTCAAGTTTCAGCCAGGAGACTCTCGGGTGTCATTGTGACCCATTTTTTAGGTCATTTGCTCCTCTACTAATAATACATTTGATTGTAATCCATGATAATTAAAACTGTAGTTAACCACACGTTGACGATCTAACCTGTAATTAGCACAGACATTTTCTGAAAACAGCACACTTCAGTGACTTCAGGTGCAGTTTCATGATGACGCTATTAATAGGATGTTGAAATGGATTATATTCATAGACATAACTGTCTCGTGGGTGAACAAGATTTAATTTTACCAGTCCTTGGTAGCGGGGTCACTAAAGCCGAACTCAGGCTGTTCTAAAGAACGGATGCACATCTAGGATCATAGAAACGGGATTTGGTGTCCCACAGGAGTCTATACTGGGGCCATTGTTATTTAAATTGTATGTAGACAATATGTCACACTCTCTGTCTAAATGTACACTATGCAGGCGACTTTGTGATTTACACCAGGGACGCCAGAAAACAGCCAGCACTACACAGACACCAAGAAGGTATAGATGAAATCTCAGGTTTGTGCAATAAAAATACATTGATGCTTAATGTGAGCAAAACCAAAATGGCTTGATATGGCACCGCATCGCGAATCAAACGAACTCATCCCATGAGATTAACTTAAAGGGACAGGGAAAAAACATACGTTAAAAGCTACAAATACTTGGCTTCTACAAAATCGGGCATTGCGGTTGGTGATTGGGGACCATAGAACATGCAAAAATATAAAAACTTTACACAGAAAGTGTGACATAGAAACACTCACTGAGCGCAGAAACAAAGGTTACTTTGTTACATGTATGAATTATCTAAAGATTAAGACAAACTTCATATGGACATTAAGATAGCAGAGAAAGTGGTCCATTCCTACATAATGACTTACCTAGAAAACAACAATATACTCATACATGAACAATTTGGCTTCAGAAGACCAGAGGAACTACACATGCTGTTAATAGAATATCTAATGATCTATATTTGGCCAGAGACAAAAGATAAATTATGGGAGCCGTTTATATTGACCTGCAGAAACCTTTCAACAGTGTGCACCGTGGAATGTTATTAGGAAAATTATCCAAGCTCAGGATACCGAATGAATTCTAAAAATGGATAAAATCTCAAAAATAGGAAACAACAATTGAAATTTAGTGATGTGATCTCTGGATGGGAAAATTTTTATAATGGTGCACCATAAGGATCTGTTCTTGGTCCACTTCTTTTTATTCATTTCATAAACGATATTAAATGTGATCACAAAATCCAAATTCATCTTATATGCATCTAGGGTAAGCAGTACGATTAGCTTTCCCTCTAGCCCACATTGTGGCCAACCCGATGGCTGCAATGCGCGTGGAAGAAGTTCCACCCTCCAACCACCATCCTAATTCTCATGTGAGCATCACCTCCAGATGTCACTTGACCATCACTCTTCATTTACTCCAATGGACCAATGGATGAAAAACCTTCCACCCACCCACCCTACAAGTACAATATTTACTCCATCCTTCCCTACACTATTCAGTAATCCATGGACAATTCATGTGATTCATGTGCTATGACGCGGGAGATTCTCAGTGACAGGTCTAATGCTATAAATAGCATCTCTGTCAACCCCGAGGCGGGGGCGTTCAGAAAGCATCATACAGGTGGAGACCCTTCAGCAACATTTGACACGCTGATGGAGGCTTAAATTATCTCAGGTTTAATCCCCCCCAACTCCTGGGTTAGAGCAGCCTTCCAAAATTTTATTATCCTGATGACATCCCAGTAGGGTTGCAAAAGGTCTGATATCAAGCCTATAGGTCATGATACACGTTTAATGCTGTTCGGCCTCACAAAGGTGTGGTTTCGAAAGGATGCACTTTGCTGAAGATCTGCTTCATATTTTCTGCTAATAGAATAAGAGATGTTAACGACTTAAATTAGGAGGTGAGAGTTGGTTGGGTTTGCTTGTGAGATCGTTATGTGTCGAGGTACCTTAATTAAAAAGGTTGCAGTTGTCTATGTTGATTATATCTATGTTGATTATATATATTACTTTCTCCGAGGGGAAACACCTTCGGGTGCGTGTGGTATACACTGTGGTATACACTGAAAGGGGATACTCCTTCGGCGATAGGGTGCCATACTATGGTTTTAAAATTATGATTAATAGGTTGTCAGTCGTCCTAACATGAAGGGTGTTCATTCACGAAAATTTGTGGTATATTATGTATGCTATCTCTGTCAGGTATGACTTAAGATACACACTGCTTCTCGTAGCTGTGGGGTACTTGGGGTTTGCGAGGGGGGTGCTACGGGCTGTGTCCTCAATACATTGAGGTATGGGAGTGCTATACATGCTGTTGTGCAGATTTTGAGGGGTTGTCTGCCATGGAGAAAATGATATGGGAGGGGAGGGGAGGAGAGGGACGCGTTGATGCTGGTCCACGGTCGATTGATAATGGACCAAGAGTTGATGGCTTCCTTTTCTCCAGTACCAACATCCTACTTACAAGGGAGGGGGGTCAGTTGGGTTTTATACTCATGATCTGTGTGTTCTCCTACTGTTTGTGTATGGGAGTTGGGGGGGTACCGATTCCCGCTATACAACACAGGGGGTTAAACATCGTTCTCATTCCCTCCTTCTGAGGAGGAGTTCTACATTAATAATGTTGTTTGTGCTACATGTTTATGGCTATTGTATCCGTTTTTATGTTCTTTTATGGTGTGTGTTCTTTTTTTATGGTATGGGATTCACTACAGTGGGAGGAAAGAGGGGTTCCTACGAGGGGGAGAGACTCTTCGGAATAAGGGGGAAGGAAAGGGGAATAAAGGAGACACAGTTCCCTTATCGACTGAGTAGGTCCACGAGTGATACTTCGAACGGTTATGAGTGGGGATAGAGGGCAAAAGAGAGGAAGAGGCAGGGAACTGAGGCTAGGATGCCTAAATGTCAACGGGCTGGGGGACAAGGTTAAGAGGAAAGCCATGTTCTCACAATTAAGGGCCAAAGCAGACATTTTTATTATGCAGGAAACCCACAGCGAGGGGGGTACCAACAGACTATGGGAAATGGAATGGGGGGGTACGATGATTTTCTCGAACGGAACTTCTCAGTCAGGGGGGGTGGCTATTGCTCTCCCCACGGACCCCGATGTGATCCTCCTGGAACAGGTGTCGGATGAGGGGGGGAGGGTAGTGGTTGCCCACCTACAGATAGACGAGGAAGATATAGTTGTGGCTAGTGTGTATGCGCCCACTCAGGACAAGCCCCAGCAGCAGATGGAACTACTGACGAGTCTGAAGAATATTTTGTCCATGTTTAATGAGTTTCCCATCCTTCTGGGGGGGGACTTCAACGTGGCCCTCATGCCAGAATTTGACCTTGGATGCCAAGGTAGGAAGAGACCCAGTAGATATAGACAGGAACTTGCTGATTTCTTGAATGTGTTTGACCTCACAGATATCTGGAGAGAAACCCACCCCAATCAAAAGAGATTTACCTTTCGGAGAGCAAGACAATGCTCTAGGATAGATTATTGGTTTATATCTGATGATTTTAAAAACAAAATTAGGTTTCCGGAGATTGTCTCTGCTCTCCATACTGATCACTCCTTACTTTTGGTACAGTTGGAAAGGCCTTCTCATCACAGGGGCCCAGGGTACTGGAAATTTAATAATCTGATGCTAGGGGACAAAGAATACACAACCCAACTAGCAAGCCATATCCAACAGTGGAAGTCCCTGCACTCGGATTTGAGTCCCGACATAAAATGGGACTTCACCAAATATAAGATCAGGGACTTCACAATGGAGTACACAAGGGAGAAAAGGAAGAGAGAAAACAGGGAGAAAGAAGTGAACCTCAAAAGGATATCGGTCTTGGAGGAAAAAGATGCCCCTCTGGATGAGGATGAAAGAGAAGAACTTAGTAGCATTAAGAAAGACCTGGAACAGGCCGAGAGAAGGAAGGCTTTATATCTCATGTTCAAATCAAAGGCCAACTGGGCCTTACATGGAGAGAAACCATCTAAATATTTTCTTAACATTATGAAACAGAAGTATAATAGTAAATTGATCTCGCAAATTAAGACAGAAGAGGGGAACATCACCTCCAATCCAGACCTTATCAACCGCAGAATATTCTCCTTTTATAAGAATCTCTATTCAGACAGGGAAGGGGGAGAGAATCTTTTCGACCATTTAGATGATCTGGTGGATAGGGGAGCTATTCCAACTATTTCTGATATGGACAGAAATGCAATAGACTTGCCCCTAGAGAGGGAGGAACTCCACAGGACTCTGAAAAAGCTCAATAGTAATAAATGCCCGGGTACGGATGGGCTCACGGTGGAATTTTATAGGTTTTTTTGGAAGACATTGGGGACAGTGTTTTTCAATCTCTTAATTATGCAAAGGAAACGAAGTCTCTTAGTACTGAGCAGAAAAGAGGGGTTTTAACTCTCATTCCTAAGAAGAAGGCCTCTCGAGAGGACATTAGGAATTGGAGACCGATCACCATGCTTAACACCGATTACAAGATCTTAACTAAACTGCTGGCTGCTAGGATGCAGGGCTGTTTGGACTCGGTAGTATACCAGGACCAAACGGGGTTTATGAAAGGGAGATACATTGGTACTAATATCAGACTCCTGAGGGATAGCATTTCTTATATGAATAAAAAAAGAATAACAGGTTTTCTCTTGAGCTTAGATTTTGAGAAGGCCTTCGACTCTGTCCGCTGGGATGCTATAGATAATGCTTTAAGGTTGTATGGCTTCGGTCCTGATTTTTGTCAGTGGGTTCAGATCTTGTACACTGACCCCAAGGTTTGTGTTTCCAACAACGGCTTCCATACTCAATGGTTCAAGCCCGAGAGAGGCACTCGCCAGGGTTGCTGCATCTCGCCATACTTATTTATCCTCACTCTAGAACTGTTAGCAATAGCGATTAGGGAAAACCCCGGTATTGAAGGGATAAGGCTATCAGGAAAACGGATTAAGTTATCACTGTTCGCAGACGACATGTGTTGCATAGTTAGGGACATGGCATCTATACAGAGGGTAGTGGACATTATCAGAATTTTTGGGAATTTGGCAGGCTTGAAGATAAATGAAGAGAAGTCAAAAATACTTCCTGTGGGTACTGGTCCGGAGGACAGCTTGGCTGTCCCTCCGCTCCCAGTTGTTGCCAGAGTGGAAATTTTGGGTATTTTTTTTTGGAACGGAGTTTCACCTAAAGACGACTATATGCTGAACTTCAAGAGCAAATTGGACAAATGTGAAGTTATAACCAACTCATGGTCTTTCAAGAATCTTTCTCTGAAAGGTAAAGTAACAGTTGTGAATAGTTTGTTAATCCCTCAACTCTTGTACTGCTCTTCAGCTCTGTTTACCCCAGAGAGAGTTTTTGTGGAATTTCGTAAGATAGTGGCCTCTTTCCTTTGGAAAGGTGGTTCAAGTAAGGTCTCCTATAGAATGCTTAGGCAGCCAATAGAGCAAGGGGGACTGAAATTGTTAGATTTAAGAATAATGTACGAGGTTTCCAGGATCAAATGGGTGTCTAGGTTATGCAAAGAGGACCATCTGCCATGGACCCTTTTTTTCAGGAGTTTCTCAGAGGTAAAGACTTCTATATGGGAGTTCTTTCTTGAAAAGGTGGACTTTAGAGACCCTCCCGGCGTTCCAAAATTCTATAAACAAATAATTAAACAGTGGAGGGATTTATACAACGTACCACCGGGTAGTGAGAGAGAAAAGCAGAACGACCCTCTCTTAAATAACATGTTTATTCAATGGGACTGGGAAGTTGAGATTATGCTGTTCCGAAGCTGGAGACCCGCAGGTGTTGTTCAAGTTAGAGATCTAATACGTGAAAAAAAACTCATGACGAGAGGGGACATTGAGGAGACTTATAATGTAAGATGTGATGAGCGAACTTGGTCTAAAATCCAGAAAAATACCCCATGGCTTGGTACGATGTCTTTTGAAAACTTTAAATCAGATTCCATGTGTCTCATGGTTAACGACAATGGAGGTGGTTCGTTCAATGTTATGAATTGTATCAATAAAAAGTTTTACAACTTCTTACTGGGTAGGGTAGCGGTGGGATCTCCGGGTCTGGCTTTTTGGAAGGAAACGGCAAAGCACAAAAACATTTCGGATAAAGGCTGGGCAGAAATCTATAAGAGTGCCTACCAGGCCACACGGGAAACAAAGTTACAGTCTTTTTTTTTCAAGATTATTCATAATGTAGTGCCCACTAATTCCTTCCTTTTTAAGATCAGGATCTTATCTTCACCTGATTGCTCATTTTGTCATGACACTGACTCAATAATTCACTTCTTGGTGGAATGTCCTATGGTGGTGGTTTTTTGGAAGCAATTGAAAAATTGGCTGAAGGTGTGCGTAGATGTTGTACTAAACATTGATCCGATTGAACTGATAGTCGGGCTAGGGAATAAAGGCAACCAAGCTAATATGCTTCGTTTTATAAGTCACCACGCAATGTTCTACATTTTCCGACAAAAATTGTTCTACAACAGCGAGTTTTCAGTACACAACTGGAGTAGGGAATTTCGAAATAGCCTCTGTGTAGAAAAATATGTATGCAACTTACTAGGTAAAAAGGAGCGGTTTCTTAAATGGAACGATATACTGGAGTGCATGATGTAAACCAAAGAAACGATCCTGCAAGTGTCCAAGAAACAAACAGTTCTGTGTAGCACCATGTCGGGAGAACAGGGATTTTTTTAGGGGAGGGCTGGGGTAGGATAGTCCCATGTTCTTCCTCCTAGGTGATTACCCTTTTAACATACCTGAATTATAATAGTACGGTGCTATTTTGTTGTGTCCTGTCTATTTGTAAGCCAACCGTCCTTGTCTTTGTCTACCGCCGGCTACTCCTTATTTTAAATGTGTAACTGTGTGTTTTTATGTTCTCAGAAAAGGATGAAAATGGAAAATAGAGCTTCCTCTACTTGTGGTTCAGGGCAGAAGTAAGGATTTTTTTGTTTTTTATAATAGAAGTTGTCTGGTAAGCTTATGCGTAAACAGAACTAAGGGGTAGGCAAGGGGGCCTCCTCTAGTTTTCCTCTTCTGGGCAGGAAAGGGAGGGAGAGTAGAACTTTCTGAATTTTGGCCCAGCTTCTGCCCTCACCTATGATAAAGTGATATTACATTGTATAGGTAAATGTAGTACTTAGTTTATATCAGGTACCTTCAGCATCTTGCATAATTTTTTCAAGCACTGTCAACGTTGGATTGATCACCTGTAGCCACTAGGATATACTATTGTACACGGATGCATAGCTCCTTTATAACTTACTGATGGATTGTACTGTATCGCAAATCAATTCGGTTCAATAAATAGAGCAAAGCTCGTGATATAAAAGGAGACTTATAACGTCTTAACTGGCAACAGCAGTCTTTTTTTTGCATTTGTTTACTCACACTGTTAGCAAATTGAAAATCACTGCATAAGTGTGCAATAATTTATTATCATTGTATAACTAGCGCCTTCGGCGCAAGGACTCAACAGGGAAAATACATTTTAAAAACGTTGATTCTCCAACCCCCAAGATTCCACTAGCCTGTAGTGCGGTCGACTTTCAAGCGTGCCCCGTGCGCCTGAAGCGGTCGTGAGAGACTAAGATTCCACGTGATGGCAGGGAACTCCCGATAATAACGTCAACACAGATCATGAATATTCATGATGGTGGTGATGGTGTCGAAATCATCATAGACAAATCAACGAGGAATTTCAGCGTGATTTAGGGACCAGCACAACTTGCGCCATCTTGGAATGGCGGAGGCTGTTTCAGGCTCGTTTCAGGGCAACGAGATCAGAAAACTACAGCCTTAAATTAGGTTTTGAACATCCCTGAATATAAATCACAGGAAAAAAATTGCATCTGAGTCTCCACATACAAAAAAAAGTCCAGCGGGTTGGAGTTTTTCGACTCACAAGAATCTCACTCTCCACTCTCCCAGCAGAGATCTTGCGCTCTACTTCCTGTGGCCGCTTATATCTCTGCCCCAACCTGCCTGTTTGGGCTCAAATCTGGCCCATACGCCAGTTTTTGAAATATCCTAAATTCTTAGCGCTTTGGGGAGTATTTTGTGGTTTACATGTGAATAGATATTGATCTATGTATATGGTAAATGATTTACACTCATTTCTGTTATTTGTTATATCAAATCAGGCATAGTCTTAGGGATTACTTTCTTCATTGGAAGGCACCCCATGTGTTACAGGGTTTTGTTTATCAACATAACACATGTGCTCACTCGAAGGGGCAGTCTAATCAACAGTAGATTCACATCATAAAGTGGTTTAGACTTAGAGATGAAAAACAAACAGCTGGATTGTCTGTTAACCCCATTTAACAATTCCAATATTTCCTAACTAATGATATGTCAGTTGTTTGACTTGTATAACTTTTGACAGGTGCCTTGTTTTGAATCTGAGATCTTTGCTGGTCGCCCCTGTCTTGAGTGGACACCCAAGGAACAGGCTTTGGGTTGGGGCAGAGATTAAGCCAGTGCTAGCGCCGCGAAAGATCTGGGGGGAGAGTGCTCACTCTCGTGGTGTTTCACTCTCCATAAACATCTCTGGTTCTCTCTGTCTCTATGTCGGGTAGCAACTCCAAGCATATAATGTCGAGATCGTGCCTTTTATATATGGTAGGTAAATAGCAGCAAGTAGGTTTTTTTTTGTTTATGTTTTTATTCACATATTTCAAGAAGAAAGCTTTTCTTGTGAATACATAGTTCATTGCTCACTATAAGTATATCGAATTATGAAACCATAAAGGTTTAAAGATACAAAATGATGTTGGATGAAGAGTACCACAATAACCTAAGCTAAACATGCTGTTCAAGAGGGCTCTACACGATACTATATACATCTCATTCCTTTCGTCTGTTTTTGAGTTCCTCCATGTAAACCTTTAATTCATTCTTATAAAAAGACCTTTTCGTGTCTGATCTCTGTATCGCAGCAGGAAGGTCGTTCCATGCTTTGATACCCCTAAACATAGGCGATCGTCTGTAGGAGTTACTTGTGAAGCGTTTTTCAATAAACTTCACCTTGTTATCTCTCCTCGTTCCTATTACCGTCTGATCAATGAGTGTCTCATCTCTAGATAGCTTATACATTTATAATCGACAGTAACTGTAGGGATCTACGACTTTCTAGTTTGTCTACTTCCGTAACCTGGTGAAGCTGCGCTACAGACTTACCGTAGCCACACTGCTGAGTCACTACTCGCAGCGCCGTATTTTGTAGTTTTTGGAGTAAATATGTCACTTATGCCAGTAGGTATATAGTAGTATATTTTTCTCAATAAGTTAATGTTTGACTATGTTCTTCTCACGTCTCAGTGTGAGACTTGGTTGTTTACACTAAAATATCCAGTAGCAACTGCTTTCTTGATTTATATTTTTCCAATTTCTTTGGGATAGTAGACGTTGCCTCAGTTCATCCTTCACATACCATCAACAGGACCACATAGAGAGGGCGGGGGAGGGGGCGCCGTTTTATAGCTCCTCCCATCTAACCTGTGAGCTCGTTTCTGATCGGTCGGGCCGCCAACGTGGTATGTTAGTCGGTCCGTGATTTTTTTATTCTCACGCGGTTGTCAATGTGTTGGGCTCTCTACTGTCTGTGTAGCTTATGGGGGTGTTGAAGGTGAGTTTCAGTGTGGGTCTTAGTCCATTTTTGTAAAAGATTTGGTAACCTTTTGTTCCAAACCTTCTAGTGACCATTATGAGTGTACCTAATTTCATATAGGGTCCCAATTTGGGCGTTTTGAGATAACGGTTGATTATTTTGTAATATCTTAAAAAGGGGGTTTCTTAACGGGTTCCAACCCGTTCTTGAAATACCCCCCAAAAGGTTGGGTCCTCTCCTTTAAAAACTGTGCTCCCGGCCAAAATTATTAAACACTCCCTTATTGATAATTACGCCATGGTATAAACGCTAGTAGAGGGTGTGTCTACTGATGTTTTTATATACATATGCCCGTACTGGATGCAGACGAAGACAGCGTACACGACATGTTTGACATGTCAGCTCAGATGTGGCCCTTTATCTTTGTTGAGCGTGGAAAAAACACACTCGTATATGTCATCTAGAGGTTAAAATGCTCACACAGGGTTACATCTTGTTGTAAAGAATCAATCCCTTCACTATCCATGCTCCAACTATAAAGGTCAGGTAAAATGGTCAGGTGTCCAGTATCCAGCCTTAGCAAATGCCCTGCCCCACTACTTATTTGGTTCCTAAAAGTAGACCTTTTTATTTCTAGTCTTTTTGAAGACAAAAGGATTCACTATGTCAATCCTTTCATTAAATGATAAACACTTAGTTCTGAACACTGTAATCTGCTACTAGAAAAAAAATAATAATGTGTAGGGGAAAACGTTGGACCTCCTCAAAAGGGCATAAAACATAATCAAGGCCCTGGCCCATACCGCTGCCCATCTGGGGGTGGTAATATCCAAGCTGGAGAGCAGGACCAGGTGCATGTCCGGCGTAATCAGTTCCTTCCTGCAGACCGTATCCCCCAGGGTGTGACGTGCCCCCCGAACGACCAAGAGACGGTGATAATTGTCCTTAATGGGATCTGCTAGGCCCACTTCCTTATGCATATGGGATATAACTGCAAGGAGGAGTACTTTAGCCTTGTGGATAGGAAGGCCATATACCTCTGTAAAATTTTAGTGTCCACGGGGACTGGGGTTAAGTTGTAGATATTTCAAAAGGAGATGTAAGAATGCCTGTGAGAATTGTATGCCTTTCTTGTGTTCTTTGCACTGCACTGTAGCTCTTCTACCCTCTTATCAAGCTGCGCCGTGTCCATATCGCCGATAAGCACACCTGTCCAGTTCCTTCAGGAGGGGTTGTACCCCCTCCTCACTAATCCTGCTGGCTGCATCCGCGAGGGTATTGAGCCTTCCAGGGTGATAAACCGCCCTCACTCTAAAGTTATATATTGCAGACAGCCAGAAGACCTGTCTTAGGCTGTCCATTACCCAAAGCTGTCTGATGATCTGAGTACACAGTCACTTTTTTATTCCGCCAGTCATTGCAGTAAAGCCTTGCTGTGGGTTCCAGGGTTAGAGTTTCTAGATAATTGATGGGGAGGTCATTCACCTCAGGACAGTTGCTCCAGTTGATGTGAAACCACTTCTCGCCATAGACTCCTCCTGCACCGGAGAGGCAAGCGTCTATCGAGACTGGGGTGTATGCGTGTGTTTCCAGCAGTGGGACTAGGCCATTGAAGACCGTTAAGAAATCAGACCACCATTGTAAATCCGCGTACCTGGACGTTGTGATCCTGGTTTTTTTATAGGGGGCTGCTAACATCGTCATCCTGTCCATTAACCTCCTGGTAAATGTCCTGCCTTCATAGATGACACGGGAGGCCCAGCTGAGGCGTCCCACTAATGACTCCAGACACCTCTTTGACACATATTTGTGGTCCTTTACTCAGGCCAGGCATTCCCGTAATTGTGATACCTTATCATCTGGTAGCCAAAACACATGTTCTGCAGTGTCAATTACCACACCTAGGAAGGTCAGGGAGGTGGTCGGAGTTACGACCTTGTTGTAATTGATGCTGAAGCATAGGATTCTGAGTACCCTCATCAACGTGTTTAGTGCCTGCTTACAGCCCTCCTTGGTACTGCCCCTGACAAGAAAATCATCTAGATATGCACATACATGGGGAAAATCAAGGGCGGCCATGATTCGTCTGACACACTGGGTTAGGCAGTTGAAGATTGATGCACCGAGCCTCGCTCTGAACATGAGGTGGGAGTCTATCATGTCGGTCTTAACTCCCGGGGTAAACTCCCACTTTAGCCCTGCAAGGGGAAAATCCTCAGGGTTGACTTTTACACTCCTATAGGCATTAGATAGGTCAACTTTTGCTATGTAGTCCCCTCTGTCAATGAAGGAGGCTGCGTCCTCCAGGCTCTGGTACCTGAAGGAGTCGTTGACTGCGTATGAGTTCATGGATGTTCCTTCAGGTCTACTTCCGTCATGAATCAGTCTAATTCTATCTGGGGGTTTTGGAATGGCTGCAAGCGCTGATATAATACTTGGTTTTTCCGCAGTGATCACATAGCTGCCATTCCTTAATTCTTCCTGGATTTGCTCCTGGACTAACATCCTATTGTCTGTGGTCAGGGCCGACCTGTGGTTGTCCTGCTCTGCCTCTGTCACTGCAGTATCCTTGTTGGCTATCTTGAAACCGTTGGTAACACCCTCCATAATGAAGTCTCTGTCTTGGTCATTCTTAGGGATCAACCATTCACAGGCCCTGGGCCGTAAAGCCCCATCCCTGGCAGGGGACTGGGAGGTATCATACTATGCGGTTTTATGGCGAAACTTGCACTTCTCTCCTGTGTTGGCGAAGATATGGCATAGGTCCTCTGGATCATGCCCCCTCTCCTGTCTTGCTCCTTTTGCCTGCTGCTTCTTGATACTTCTGCTTCCTTTGCCCTCCTCGGTTCCCTGGTGAGCCTTTGGCTGTGTAGGGTTTGTCCTTTTGAGTAGGAGGGAGAAAGCCTCTATGGTCGAAACCCTGTCTCCCCACCTGTATCCATTCTGTGCTTGCAACTCCCTGTAGCGGGTGTGTGGTGTGACGCGGTGTACCATTATGCTACCACGAATGCCTACCCATGTCCGAGCTCTCTACTTTGTTGACTCTGTCACAGATTTCCTCTGTTCTGATTGTACCTTAGTAACGGGTGCGGTCTGTTTGGGACCAGCGAAACTCCGTTGTGTCCTCTAAGTTTACAGGCTTTTTCTATGCCGGCTTCGCTGGTAGCCGGCCTCTTCCCGCGGTAGCTCCGCTGGGTGCCCTGTAAACGCACTGTGAGACAATGTTTCACTCGCTTGTACCTAGAGTGGCACTGAAGCTGGTGCTTGGTTGGTGCCTACCATTTCTAATGGTATGCTGCCGTGACAGACCGAAATACTCGCGTGGTGTTGACATGGACATCTGCCCTTGTTCAACAGCCATATTCTGTTGTAAACAGTATCGCGATGTGAAGGATTAAGATGGATTCGTGGTTTCAACTCTTACTGAGTATCATCAGGCGTGGTATCGACTACGTCTCCCGTGGAGATTTGTGAAGAGAATGTGCATTACTTTGCAGCGGATGGAGTCAGAGAATCAGGTAAGTTTCGGATAGGGTAGATCAAGTAATGTGATCAGCTATGTTGACAATCTCTTCCCGTTCGACTGCGTCGAGCGTTGCGGAAAAAAAAATTTTGACGAGGCTTTATGTTACCGATCTATCCATATCGCTTGTCCATTGTGTTCAGACCCCAAGGTGACTGACTCTTTAGGCGATGAATCCAATTGAACTCGATCTTCGCTCTTTTGCTCTTTGGGTGGCTGAATATAAAATCCAGTACAAAGAATTCCACGTCCGATGTGCCCTTATGGTCACTTTGGTTGAAGTGGGTGGGCACATCATTCTGAGATGCGCCTTTTTCGATGTTGTGGAGGTGTTCGTACATCCTCTCCTTCAGCTTTCGCTTAGTCTGTCCCACATACTGTATTTGACATTTTTTGCACTGTATGCAGTGGATCACATTGGAGCTATTGCATGTCACGTTGTGTTTTGTCTCGTGACTGCTGCCAGTGGTTTTTGAGGTCAGCCTGCCCTCAGTGTTGATCAGTTTGCAGTATCTGCAGTTTGATTTTTTGCACAATTTTCTCTGCCCCATTTTTCTAGGGGCCAGTGCTGTTTTGTGGGTTGTAGTTGATTTTGGCCCTGACCAAGTGATCTCTGAGGTTTTTTGGTCGTCTGAAGCCCTTTATCAGTCTACTTTTGAAGATATCGTCAATGTAACACCACCATACGCTTGGCTGGAGTTCGTAATCCGAGAGGATTTCGGTCTCTACCTTTTCCATGAAAAGGTTTGCGTATGAAGGGGCCAGCCTTGTCCCCATTGCGGTGCCTCTGGTTTGGATATAGTGTTTGCCGTTAAACACCACATTGTTGTTTTTCAGCACTATCTCCAGAAGGTCTAATATAGACTTGTTGGAAGGTTTTCTTTTTCCTGGTCTGGTTTCTTCCAATTTGTCTCTCACCGCTCCTATACCTTCCTGGTTGGGGATGTTCTTGTACAGAGAGCTCACATCTAGAGTTCCGATTAACACTCCTTTTCCCCAGTCATTCAAGTCCTCTATCCTGGACACAAAGTCGTTAGTGTCCTTTATATAGGATTTGATTTGTGGAACCAACGGTTTCAGGAAGCTCTCCACAAAAGCCGAGATTTTTTCCATCGCACAGCCATTGGCTGAGACAACCGGTCTGCCTGGTGGCGGTCTCTCTTTTTTGTGGATTTTTGGGAGAAAGTAGATGTTGGGAGCTCTTGGATTTACTGTCCGAAGTGCCCCGGTCATCTTTTTGCTTATTTCTCCCTCTTCCTCCATCTCTTCTATTTTGGCCTCAACCTTATCGTGGATGGTTTTTGTAAGGTCGCCTGAGAGTGCTTCATAGGTGTTGCAGTCGCTCAACTGTCAGTCTGCTTCTTTTATGTAGTCTACGGTGTCCATAATTACGGTGGCACCACCTTTGTCTGCGGGTTTGATAACGATGTCGTTATTTTTTGAGAGACCGCGTAATGCGGTTTTCTCACCCTGCGTGGTATTTGGCTTTGGTCTTGAGATTTTTTCCGGTTTACGTGACGGGCTAATCTCATTCAGAGCGATGAAACCTTCTAAGTTCTGGGACCCCAGCAGGGGTTTCCAGTTTGACTTGCCTTTAAGTTTGCACACGAGGTCATTGTCCTCATGCGCTTCGTCAGCCAGTTTTACCTTTGAGAAGTTAGTGCCTGTACTGGGCTGGTTCTTCGAAAAGAATTGTCTAGTTCTTAATTTTTGATGGAATTGGTCTAATTCTATCTTCATATCACCTTCGCACTCATTTGTGGGAACAGGACAAAAGTTCAGTCCCTTTTCTAGAATCGATGTTTCTTCTTTGGTTAACTTTTTACTTGATAAGTTTACCACTATTGGATTGCCATCTACACTGAAAGTTGTATTTGGACTATGTTGGTTATCTGGACAGATATTCACAATGACACCAGGGTACAACAACTTTCAACACAACATTCAACATCAACTGAGGAGAAATCGGTCATGTTTTTACCATTAGTCTTGTAAGTGTCTATTTGTTCTGCTGGTTTAGGCGACCCCCACGACTGCGACCACGCCCCCTTCCTCGCTGGGCCTGATTCTCGTTTCGTTGGTATGGGTTGGGTCGCCGATTCCTGCTTCATCCCCCCTTTCCTCGAGTCGAGGCAGCTTGCGAAAAATCCTGGTCTGGTTTTTCAGCATTCTCTTGTTTGGCGTTAGCCTGCTTTCGGACCACAGTGGCTGGATCCCTGATCTCGTGGGGACACACCTTGCGCTCCCCCAACGTACTGATGCGAGCTTGTAGCTTGGCCTTCTCTTTTTTCGCCTCGTTGTCGTTGGCCTGCAAGTTGTTGTCTCTAACGGCCTTGAGTATACGTACTGTATCCTCAGGGGCATTCTCTTGGGAGACCAAACTTCTCACTGTGCCATAGTAGGCCTCACTAGCCTTAGTGGCGGCCTCACTTGTGCGATACAGGTAATCACGCGTGGCTTGCATGGTCTGTTTGGCGGCGCATCCTCTTATCTCCTCTACAGTATCCATCAACTCCGTGCTGATGATTTAGGCAGGAGGCTCGGTGAGTGCAGCGGTCCTTGGTTCCAAATGGTCAAGCTCCATTGCGCGAGCGTACCATTGGCCCCTAAGTCCTGATTTAATCGCACGGTTGGCCTCGTTTTTTGCCACACGCCAGGCCCCACGGGCAGCGTATGGGACCATGTCATCCAGGGTCTGAAACAAATCAGAAACATTATCAGTGACATGGGTCATTGGATTTATGTCTGCAAAAATATTGTTAGGATCTGGCTTTACATTATTCTTGCTGCACGTGCTAGATTCTATTCCTTGTCTAATAGGCTTTGTACTAGCATTTTTGGGCATGGATACAGTACCAGTCATTGCATTGGTCTGTGTTGTTATGCGCTTTTTACAGGGTGATAGTGCCAAATCGGTTTCCGTATCTAAATCCAGAAGTATGGATAATGTAGAAACCACTGGCTCAGTAATACTCCCTGTGTGTTTACGTTTTGCACCGGGTGTTTTCTGGGCACTGCCTGTACGGGCTGGTTCAGTTCGGCATTGTTTGCCAAAATTCAGACTGATTTTACAGGCCGGTTTATCCTTGGGAGCGATTGCCGAACGGCTCTCGTTCTCTTTTGGATATTGGTTGTTGTTGTTGCCTGACCTACTGTCCTGCAATTGTCTTTCTCACTTGTTCAACAGAGTAACTACCTATGTTCAACCAGAGTTCAACCAGAGTTCAACAGAGTAACTACCTATGTTGTGTTCAAGAGGGGCAGTGTGGTTGTGCAGTATGCTCCTGTCACTACTCTCACTCCTAGCGGTTATTTCCCGCCTTTTATACAGTTCTGATGAGGTTACTTGTTTAAATTTACCAAATTTAGAACAATTTTTTCCGCAACGCTCGACGCAGTCGAACGGGAAGAGATTGTCAACATCCCTGTAGCGGGTGTCCAGTCCCAGGACGGACTGCCAGTCATATTTGTCCACCAGCTCAAAGACATAGATGGTATATGCCATGTAGTCCTCTATGCAGTTCCTTGCTAGAGTTCCTGTCCACAGGAGGTGATACAGAACACTCATGTTGGCTGCCCCCCATTCTGCCTGGGAGATGTACAAAGGGGCTTGTTCGTCAGCAGATAAGACCAGCGAACCATCTTCTGTTTCTATAAATTTCATTGTCTCCTTTTTACACCTGGCTAGCCTGAGCTTCACATATTCCAGTACAAAGTCTGTAACTTTAAGCGCCTTACGATCACTGGCCCGTATAGTGAGGAGCACTGTAGGGTCATAACCTCTCGCCGCTGGTGGGTGTTCGTAGGCCGCCTCTTGGTTTGAGTGGCTCCCTTTCGCGTGACTTTCTCCCAGCCTGCCTACGCATCCAGGAGGGCTGTCTCATTGCTTTCTCCTTTCTTCGGATAAGCTGTGTCGCTCTTCTTTTCCTCTTCTTCGTTCTCCGAGGCCGTACTCTCCTCCTCGATGAACTCCGCAAACCAGCGGTTGCCTAGTGTAGCCAGTGCCTGCTGCAGCCTCCTAGCCTGTCCCGGGGAACAGAAATTTCCTTCACATCCTGCTTCATCATGATCATCAGGACATCATAGTCTGCGTAGTCTTCTTGAAAGAAGACTTCCCTCGTTTTCTGTTTGAGGCCTGAAGCCTTGGCCCACGTGGTGGAGTCAAAGTCGGAGGCAGACTCTATCCTGTCTGCCATAATGATGCTAAGAGCACAAAGCGAAGTGCGTGCTGACTGCGCGAGCACCAGGGGCCGAGTGGCCGAGCCCTGGAGGTGTCTGGTCTCACCAGCCTAACTCTCAGCAAGGGGGTGGGGGGACCCCCTCTCTCCTGAGACTTGTCTCCCATTTAAACCTGCACATACTTTATATATCTCCATAATATTGACTAAATGTGGTATCTACATTATCAAATCTGGTGGGACAGACCTAAATATACTGTATTCAGTGTGTTAGAACTGATGGGACAGATCTAAATACACCTTATTCAGACCCACTTTGTTCAGACCTGACAAACCAGTTTTAACCCCTTCAGTCCTGTCACCAAGCCTTGCGCCTGAGACCTGACCATAGATTTGCTAAAACCCTTGATCATGGACCCTCAAGAAAACAGGGAGGTTAGACACAGAATGACATATAATGATTTCTTTTTGAAATAGCTTACTGACAGATGGTTCATATAAACAGTTACATTATCTTCAACCAAGCAGTCAGTGGAGAAAAGGAGACAGATAGAGAGACAATGAGACAGAGTCAAATATACATGTCAACCAACGGGGACAGAGACAAAAGTATAGTATGGCATACATATGGACAGACAGGGACAGAGACGAAGAGAGTTATGCATACAGTATACAGACAGGGGGGTGCTAAATTGCCAATAGCTTATTCAAGGTTCATGTTGTATAAACGTATCTCATCAATGTAAAAATGAAATTATTTGGTGTATCTTTTGATAATCTTTCTTTCAAACATGGGGTTTTGTAGAGCTCTGAGGAATTTTTCCTTCCGAAAATCAACAAAAACTGTCATTTCTAGTGATTTTTGCTTTGTTCAAAATCTGGGAGGCACAATTTTGGGCCAATTGTAAGTATTAAGCATATGTCATGAGAAGTGTAGACAATATAATTTTGAAAATTGGTAAAAGATTGAAAAAATATTAAAATGGTAAAAACTATCCAGGGAGCTGTTTCAAAACGTGGGTTAAGTCTATGGTTTTGAAACAGCTCCCCTGACCTTCAAATTTTCCAACATAGAGACCCATAGAGCATGTTGTTTAACACCCCAACTTTCAGAGGAAAATACAAATGAAATGTATAGTGAGAAATATATTTTCCTTTATTGTACAATGTTGACCAGAATCCTGGCTGTGATACCTGAAAGTTTCAACACAATCGGATTGTCCATTCTGATATCAGAACATTATGATTCCATGATGATATTTTTCCAAAAAATGGGTTGTTGGACAACACACCACTAAAGGATGTATAAAAGAAATAATAATTATAATAGAATAACAAATATCCCTGGTTATGTTAAGTACCCCTACCAGTCATGAATACCCAGGTTGTTGTTTTTTCTAAATAAAAAAATTTACTTTTTATTGTTCAAAAACTGAACATGTGCTGTCCAACACCCCGGGGTGTCGGACAACATGTTGTTTTACAAGTTATGATTTTGGGGTTGTTTTTTATCAGTAATTGAGTGGTTTGATTTGTGAAATATATTATTTTTCTCATTGTTCTGAGTAATTCTATTGATGTGTTGTCTGACACCCCTCGTGTTGTCCGACGCCCCTGTGTTGCCCAACACCCCAAATATGGTTTAGAGCTTTTCTTATAAATCTAATATATGAAAAAGTTATTCTGGATAAAATATAATGTGCGTCACCATATAATATTAGTCTTTCTTAAGTTATAAGCATTTATAACATTTCTTGACATTTCAAATATTTAGGGGGTTGAACAACATGCAGTATTATACACAACTTCCAAAGGATTTTGCTGGAACAATGTTTTTCTGGAAGGTACTTAGTGGGTGACTAACATAGAATATAAAAAGAAGTATTATTCTAAAAATAATTTGTTGGTGTCTGATCTCAGGATCAAAGCGGAATTTAGCAGGTTTCAAAAATCCTACCCAGGGATAGCCAGGGAGACAGACAGAGAGGCAGACAGCTGCAGACAGAAAACAGACATAAACAAAGAGAAATAGACATATATTATTATACAGACAGGGACAGATTAAGATTTAGGTATAACACTCTGGCCCTGAAGCCACTCTACAGTCATGCCATAATAGCCCTCATCCCCTCCCCTCCCACAACCACTCCATCTACTTTACTGACAGTTAGCTACACTCAAGAGCCTGTTTGTTCTGGCTCACTGGTCTCCTACCACTTTACAATACATGTACATCTCAAATCTGGTGGGACAGACCTGACTGTATAGCATTGGAACACTGATAGGACAGACCACTCACTATACTCTTCAAAGAAACACAGACCCAGTAAGGAGGTATGGGGTTGGTGGAAGGGTAGGCATATGATATTCTCTTACTTTTAGTTCATGAAGTAATTTAGGTATACCGCACTCTTCCATTGAAAATGGAAATATCGTTAGTTCCTAGTTGTAATTGATGTGTTTGATACACACAGAGGGACATGTTCCCCTGGTCACGGGAGCTTCGCGGATGGATCCTCTCCTCGTACTACATTGGGTATGTTATCAGTCAGATCCCTGCAGGATGGATTGCAACACGTTACGGTACAAAGTGGCCTCTACTAGTCAGTAAGTTCATTCATCTCTACCCTAGTATATTCATCACTTAATTAACATTTTAAAGAAATCATAACTAATGATCATCTTACTTTTCACACATTAAAATAGATTATAACTTATCATATCTACATTGTTTCTTGCAATAGAATATCCTCTATATATTGTTGACTGTTGATATGGTTATACCTAACCAACCATGTCATTTGTATCTCAAGCAATGACTTGCATCCATAACTATCATTTTTTACTTTTCATTGTCTATCATATATAAACTCTTGGGTTCAATTAATTCAAGAATATGATTATTAGATACAACAGCCGATAGCTTTTTGGACTTGCGGTTCTGTAAATCACTCGAGATTAACTTCATAATAGCATACTAACACTCGTGTATTACTACGCGTCAACCTGTCATAGTCTACGACTGCCTGTCCACAAAACCATCGATTATTATCTATGTACATAATAAGTCAACAACAGGCTGCCATAAAGAATGTTAACTTGTCACACCATGTTATATGTACCATATATATGCCGAAACAATCTTAACCTTCGCTTGATAATTAAATAGGAGGTTAATAAATTAAATTCTAATTTGACACATAATTATAACGGAGGCGAAATTGGAATTACAGGATATTTATTCATATGGAAAAAGTTCATGTCGTAATACAACAGTAGATTACAGGTAAAGTACCAACATCTTAATCTTAGATGAAACATGAATATTTGAATGCCCATAGTAATCAATCCTGAAATAAAGGTTCTCAAAGGTGAGAAATTATGCCAAAGGGCATAGGCATAAAGCCCTAGAAGAAGAGTCTTTGACGATAAGGTGTGGGTGGTCGGACAACCTGGATTAGGTATTTTCGTGAACTTCCTACCACTTGGTTTATTCATTCACTGCAGGCATGTCCACCTCCGCATTGATCACCCTCCTGACGCCGAGCGCAGCTCGATTCGATGTTTACCTTCTCATGGCAGTCCAAGCAGCTCAAGGCATGTTCGCGGTGAGTCGCCGTGAAATATGCTTTCCACATGTTAAACCCTGTAAGGCCGAATGATGCCTTGATGCATCAACCGGCCCAGCCCGAATGATTCCTCAAAGCATCATTTACTAAAGCTATACAATTGTTTTTGACAAGGAAATAATTTATCAATATACATGAAATCTTCAGAAAATGCTTAAAGGGTTAACCCACCCATGATGAAGTCAAATCTTCATTTCTTTAGGGGTGTACTAACGATTTCGTATAATATTGGTGCCTTCAATAAAAACACGATGTAAGAACGACCAAATCATCAGAGAAATGTAATCTTAGTGTAACTTGTCCTAGAAAGGATAAATGTCGCAAAGCACCGGTTTACATTGGTCGTATTTTATGGCACAAACTGTCAAAAGGAACTCAACATGCCGACAGTGAAAATCATAAAAGAACATTCCGCTAAGAATTGCTAAAATTTATTAGGCAATACATTATGAGTATTAACAAGTTTTCTGATTCTAGGACAGTTGGATCAGTGCTTATGAGAAGAAAAATGCCTTAGGCCTGGCGTCCACCTACTACGATAGGAATTTAGACCTACCGATATGGCACCGATATAAAAAGAAAATGTCGGAGACGTATCGGCAAGGTGCAAAATCGTAGACATATGTCTAGACATGCCAATCCACCACGTATTGTATGGGGCTTTTATCGGTGTCTAATCGCAGAAACTTGGTCAACTGCCCCGATATTAGGGGACCTTCCGACGCGATTTTGGTTTTATATCGGGAGGTGCATCGTAGACCATATCGGAGCCATATCGTAGTAGGTGGACGCCGGGCCTTACCCTACACTATAGCATTTCACAATGTTTATGTCAGATGTCAACTGGTTTAAAATCAACTGTATACCACCATGTATTATGATTGGATGATATGCTATGATGTTTTGTTCATGCTAACATTTACTGACTTATCTGTTTATTGTTTGTTCCTTGTTGTATAGAACCCCGATGTTAATCGAATGCAAAAGATCTAAATTTAGAAAATAAAAGATGTAAATGTACTTCAAAACATGCACTGAAGCTGGCGATCTGTGTCCACATGTCGTCTAGGATTGACAGTGCAGTGCCATTAGGCTGTAACCGACAACTACGTATGACTTACAATCAAATTTTATTGAAATAGAAATTCAGGTGGATACTAAATGTAATGTTTGTGTGCACTAAATACAGCAACAGCTGGTTTTGTTTACGAGGGGCTGTAATCCCCTAGTAGTTGGCGATGTAATATTCTCGCTGTCGCTCCGATATTACTATGCGTCAAGCTCTCAGAGATTACTGCCGGTCCAGCCAGTCATTATTGTTTACATACAAACATAATGATATTTTTTCAGGGGATGCATTATCCATTGTTTTACCACATGCTGGGAGTGTGGGCTCCGCCATACGAACGGAGTTTCATGGTAGCCATGCTTTTCTCAGGTATGTTACCCTCTTTTAATTATCCACCTGACACAAACTGTCCATAGAGAATGTTCGCATTTTTAATCCACCTTAGACGAAGGCTCTAGATTAAACATATGGGGCCGGCAGACCGATAACTTATATTTGGAATGCTAGATAATAAATACAACCATCACGAATTCAATCTGCATGGTCGTATTCTCCTTGTAATGCAGAGCAAAATTATGGTAACCAATGTGAATGTGGATACTACAGCTTACTTAGCCACGTCCAAAAAGAAAGAAACATAGGGAAAAAAATGGTCATCATGGAAATCACGACAATGGTGTGTATATCACTACCGGAGGAGGATACAGACCCAGGTATCCTTCTATACTAGGAGGATACAAGAAAAGTTCCTAATATCAACTTGTTTCTGATACTACTTAGTCAGAGAAACTCATGACTGCCAAGCTAGACAGACAGAGCCTCTCGGACTAATACTACTGTGCATATCCTCCTCGTAGTTGACTCTACGCAATATCCTCGCTCTCGCTCAGATATTACTATGTGCCAACTAGGCGTAGGATACGCCCTCTAGTATCAGAAAGAGGTTTACACTGTGTATGTATGTCACCCTACTTATCCAAATATCTATCCTTTTTCCATGGGTCACAATTATATCAGATAAACCATTTCGGGAGTAAAAGATCTGAAATGGTAAACGTACTTATCTTATAGTAAGTCTTTGTGTGATCTGAATAATCCGCAACAAAGCTTTGACTTTCTCTCCTCCAACTCATGTAAGTCGTGACATATAGAGATCTACAATGATTCAAACACTTTATTACCACATGGTAGGCAAACCGATATCATTTTATATGCTTCTTTTACAACGATCTTTCTTTTTATTTGTTACCTTTTAGGAATAGATATAACACGATTTCGATTTTTTGCCAGTGACTTTTATCCCGACTTATTATTATGGCGTCTCTTTGACACACAGGCGCCCCTCTCGGTACCGTCCTCAGCTCAGTCCTCAGCGGCTTCCTGTGTCAGTGTTACGGCGGGTGGCCCTCCATCTTCTACACATTCGGTAATATTTTAACGGCTCTTTTCTTTTTTTAACATCCAGTCAAGCATTGCAGGTCCTATCCGGATTTTATCAAGGTTGAGTGCTTTTGAACTACCAGGTAGAAATCTCACGCCTACATATTTAGCAGGCGAGAGTTCTTTTACCTCCGACATAGACGTGGTATGAGAACGACTGGCCTTTGATATAGCAGTAAATCTACCACAGCTAGGGGTGAAGGAAAAAGGTGGCTGGACATCACGCCACACAGACATGGTATGAGAGTAACTGGCTTTTGTTATAGCAATGAGTCTACTACAGCTGGGGATGAAGGAGAAAGGTGGTTGCAGTTAGACTCGAACCCACAAAGTACCATAACCTTGGTATTACAAGTCAAATGCTCTGAGTACCATTTTGATACAGTAAAATTTCATAAAAGTCGGGCACCCTCTCATCCCATCCTGCCAGAATGTTGCACGATTATCTAGCTTAACCCTTTACAGGCTAAGTGGTAAGGGACTGGCACTATGTCAGTAAACAATTTGCAATAGATAAAGGAGTAGGCCTTATATCATCTGACTCATATCCAACTGCTTCACCATGTGAATCTTTGTATAGTCTTTGTATAGTCCTGTACTTATCTTATGTGTATGGTTATGTACAGTGCTGTGGCTTGTTGAATAATGTTTTGACTATTATATGGAAGAACGCCATATGGTGGATATGATATGTACACTGTATCTATTGATGAATGAACTAAAAAAAAAAGAATTCTTCCTAGATATTGTTATGTTCCAATTTCTCTATTTCGGAAACATATGAAAGACCAACGAAAGACCCCCCTAAAAACACCCCCCAAGGTGTGAAGGACAGTCTTTCTCCTGCTTTTCTCTTCTCCCCCTCCCCCCCGAGAAGAAAAACTGAGGGAAAATGATTTGAGAAAACATATGCGCACTTTCCCTTGGCCTATCTAGCTCTGCCTAACACTCCACGACGGGGAGGTGTCCCTAGGTAATGATCAATATGGTAGCCCCCTCACTTAAGCATGGGCTTACCTCCCGGCACATCATCTAGATGTATTGCCAATTAGTCCGCAGATAGCAGTCATTGCAGTAGAACCACCAATAAAGCTTGTAACAGGATGAAGTCTTGGAGTCAGTCATTTAGATTACTATCCCTACACACGATGATCACAATATCATTAATTGACAAATAATGTTACTTAAGTATATTCAACAATATTGGCCCAATTTCCAGTTAGGACTAACAACAACATATTCTACTGAACTTGGATATTTAGTGCTTGTATCCTATCTGGGATCCTGGGAACAACAGTCTATTAACCAGACACCGACCGAGCACCACTATTGACTCACTAAGAAGGATAGATGGCAACATCACCAACAAATAAGACTTAGTACCCCAGTAGTACCCAGTACAACAGTCAGCAACAGAGTTACCAGCAATCAACACTCACAACACTACAATACCAACAATCCTGGAACCAACAGACACCAACTGGGTACTACAAACAACTCACCAAGTAGGAGAGATGACAACACAACTAGCAAACAAGACTGTCCTTGTGGACTACACTGCAACACCCATTATACAACTATTACCACCTACGACATGATGGAAATCTTATCTACAGACCATACCCTTAACGTGTTTAATTTCGTACATAACCTCAAATGAATAAATCTAATGATTCACTAGTCGAAACGTCGGTTCTACAATCTGCATTGAATGCTTACATTAATTTGATACCACAGTGGTTGTGCTGCTTTTTCTCATATGTTGTTATTTAGGATATCATAACTAAACTATGTTCAACTTTCAAATTCAATGAACCCACTGATTCCTGATGAAAACAAATATATAGCAATTATCAGAAATGATACCTGAAGGCATTATCTGCCCCTAGAATGGTCTGCCTCAGGACATTATACGTAACTAGCATGTCTATCTGAAGGCATTATCCACCACTAGCATGGCCTGCTGCAGGGCATTATCTGCCCCGAGCATGGTCTGCCTAAAGTCCCATTGAATTTGTAGGAGGCCACAGTAAAACACTATCCAGGTTTTATTGATTTCTGTAAACCACACCTATGGTTTACAGCTTCCAAACCCATGGTTTAGGGAAAATACACTCGTTTAACAGTTTCTCAGATGCTTTGTTTAAATTATGAACAATGAAGTTGTGGATGGAGAGCAAATTATTCCCTACTATGTGCCCTCCACTGATTATCGACCAAAACAAAAGACAGACCTTTTTGTCAATAGGCGTGATTTGACCAATGAAAATTTTTACTTTTTTACAAAATTTCTAAGAATAGAAATGATTATCAATGACTATTGGTAAGAAAGACAACAAGTGCTTGTGTATCACTATACATCAACTACTCTTGGTTTATGGCCATACATCCAAGATATTATTGCTTACTGGGCTCATTACTTTACACTGGACTGTAGTCATGTACAAAATATGTAGTCAGATTTGCATATGTCTGTGAAAATGATCCTATTAACTAATCTCATTAATCACCAACCTCATTGGTGATGCATGACCAATACCACCCGGCGCGGCCTTCACCCCGACTGTGGGGATATAATCAGATGACGCATGCGGGGGACATGGTGTCTAATATGTTTTATTCCTAACAATGTAATACTCATAGTTCCGACCAATTTCACTTTCTCCACATAGAAATGAATAAAGGAAAACTTTTTAGAAACATTAGTATTAATGTTCAGGGCTTCCGTAGGCCTCGCCAGAGTATTGGTGACCTTCATAAGAGCACGTCGGTAGACTACCTCGACTGCAGGCGCAACATGCAGCTTTTGTCCATCATGCACAAGAAGAGCAATAACGAGTCTGGATAGACGACAACGACAAAGACGTAGCGACTCTAAGGTTAAGTTTCTTCAAAGGAGAGCTAAATCCAGTAAGTACGAACACTCCCCGTTTCACCGGGGCATTATCCTGTGGAACGAAATTGATCAAAGCACCCAACAAATCATAACAAAAAAGGACTTCAAAATAGTCATTAAGGGGAGCTACTCAATCTACGAGTGGCATGCATAGCCCAACACAGGTTATGACTTGGTTGCTGTTACCATTGTGCCAAATACTTTTGTGATATTATTTACCCATATCATTACTTAACAGTCCCAGTAAGGTTCTTGAAAAGCTGTGATTTATTATCTGCTTATTGATGCTGAATTGCTCAACGACCAACAATATGGATTTAGACCTAATCGGGGAACCATGGATGCCATTTTTATGCTAATCAAATCACTATATGATGAAAGAAACAGTAATAAATTAGTTGCCGCCTGTTTTATTGATTTTAAAAAGGCGTTTAACAGTGTACACCATGGACTCCTTTTAAATAAATTAGATAAATTATTTAAAATGCCTCGTAACCTGCTAGCGTGGATCACTTGTTATTTGAATATAGACAACAATGTATATATATAAATGGTACACTGTCAGACTATACCAGTATAACAGTTGGTGTCCCCCAAGGCTCTGTTTTGGGCCCCCTTCTGTTTATTCTTTTTATTGATGATTTAGGTCTATGTTTAAAACATTGCAAATTTTTACAGTATGCAGATGATTTGGTGGTTTTCTATGAGGACACAAGTGCTAACAAATGTTGTGAATTATTGCAGAAGGATCTTCACAATATTTCCAACTGGTGTAACAGTAATGGTATTACTATTAATGTCAAGAAAACTAAAAGCCTTTGGTTTGCAAATCAGCATCAACTTATTCATTTGCTACATTTATTGTTATACATGAACGGTGAAAAAATTTACCAATGTTCACATTACTGTTATCTTGGTGTAGAGATTGACTCCGCCCTCACTTGGTCCGCTTATTCCAACAAAATAGTAAAAAAATGCAAGTGCACGATTGTTTAAATTAAGGAAATTGAGAGACTGTCTGACTAAAGAAGCTGCAATTCAAGTATATGTATCTAGCATCTTACCTGTATTAGAGTATTGCTCCTTTCTAACTGATAGTTTTAAGAAAAGTGATATATCAAGAATAGAGAAAAGCATAATCAAGGCATGCGCTGTGCCCTTGGGCTATCGGGATATAAACACTCTATTGCTAGTATGGAACGTGCCGGTAATCTTGAGTCTCTTGCCCTAAGGCGTAAAATGCAGTTATGTTGTCTTATGTTTAGGTATCGTTCAAACATTTAATGGCAGACTACTGCAACTAGAATTACTAGAGCTAGTGAAAAAATATTATTCAAGGTATACCACACCAGAAGTTCCGTTATTCTGAACTCACCGTACCTGAGGAGTGCCAGGTTGTGGAATATGTTGCCTTCTAGTGTCCAGGAAAGTAAGACTAAGGAGGAAATTAAGAAGTATTTTACATGTTAACTTCCCATTTTGGTGTGTTAACACTATCATTTGAAGTTGTATTCATACTCATCCTCATCTTACCTTTTTTTTCAATCCTTAATGTATGACATTATGACGTCGATGTGACATTATTGTACACTGCTCTGAAGATATCTGAAAAACTCACATTGGTGAGAGACATTCTTTTTCAATAAAATAACAACAAAAGTCTCATCAATTCACTTCATCTCATCTCATTCCACCCTTTCAGCACTTGTTCAAGTTGGTCCGGTGTAATGTGTCAAGATATAATGTGGAAATCAATTATATGGTAGCATCTTTTTTGCCTGATCCGAGGCCCTCTTATTGTTTGTACTGTGCTTTGTCTTACTGAACTATCGGTGGAAGAACTGCCCATCGTGGCAGAACCGTTTGGAATAAACAACAACAACAAATATATGATAATGTGTCCAGCCTTGACACCTGAATGTTTTCAAGCCATGGTCTGGTTTATGACTGACTGACATCTGGCAGCCTGGGTCCTTCTAGATCTGATTTGGTGAGAAGTGTATCTTCTGCTGATATAGATAAATAAACAGGGAGTATCTATCAGTACCTAGGATATGGACTGCCTCTATGAGGCCAAATGCAGCCAAGGGTTCCTCTACCACCCACATGAGGGAGGCTGCCACATATGGAGCCACATTCTGCTGTCGACTGACGCTAGCTCAACCCCAACAACTGCAGTACCAACATATAGAATATTTACCACAACCACTTACTCACACAGTGGTGTGCGTGTGCGGCCTACACACAGATAGAAAGCACAGCTCACATATACACAGTTAATCCAGCCCTAAAACTCAATCCAGTCCAGGTTTCTGACGTTTGCTGCACTTTTCCTGACCTCTTTACGTCTTTTTGCCCGCAGGAACCTCGTGTCTCGTGTTCTGTGTGATCTGGATGATTCTGGCTTACGACAGACCGGAGGACCATCCTTACATCTCAGACGAAGAGCTTAAGCTTCTGCAGGTGTCGATCCCCAGTAACGGAGCCACCCAAGGGGTACGCTTAACTTCATCCAATAATATTAACCATTGATTACAAAGTCCTCATCATAAATATATGGGCCTACGCTACCCTCAAAAATATGTAAAGTGTGTAAAAGAACACAACATATTCTGCATGGCCAAAGGAAGATGAGGTAACAGTGAAGCAACAGTCCCAGAACATGTAAGGTACCTATTGCCATGTTTCCACCTGATAATTTGGCTGATTATCACTATATCTAGAACCGCCCACTGACTATTTGACACTTTGGGCAGATTTACCATCAGGTGGATTAGGGGACACACATTTCAATTTTTCTGACACACCAATTAAATATATCTGGGTACATTTGATCGATGGCAGACTGAAGGTTCCCACATTGGATCAATGTGTGATAGAGATTTTGTTCCCCCAACCATGTAACTAAATTCTGAGCGGTCATCAAGTGGCAATGGTCATCAAGTGGCCAACTTTTGTATAGTGCCCAAATAATTGATATCCATCTTATGTGCAGTTGGAAAAACCAAGCACCAAGGATTCCTAAATCTTTGATCAAAACATTACATGTTACACATAACTGGAGGTTTAAAGTGACAATTACTACAGTAAAATATAATAAAGTATCAAAAGCTTTGCAGTAATCCAGGAAATCTCGAGCTTTGTCTCATGTAACATTTCCCTCTAAATGAAAAGTGCCATTTCTGTAGCTTTGTTGTAATTATAACGATTATGTAATGTTATGTTACATAAGAAAGAGGGGTGTTTCAGGAAGTGTGACATAATATTTTGGCTGATGGTTTGAAAGCTCTGACAAAGTGCAACAGTGGTTGAAAGTGGGGGAGGGGGCTGAGAATGCCTGAAAAAAATTGACATCATTTATGTAGAGTCCCTATTGCCTCAAGGTTATTGGTCATGGAAATATAGTCCCTTTATGCTGAAGCGCAGAAAAATAGTCCCTAGTCTTACGCCCTATAATATGGTAATTCATTTATTCGAGAAGATAGATAATAGATATAACAAACCATGGTCTTGTAAACAGACGGCTCTGTATAAAACAAGTTTGTAATACTACGACAACCTCTCATGGTTCATGACCACCTGTTCACAGAACTATCGATTATTGTTTATGTCTAGTCCACGGTTGCCAGGTTTCAACTTATTGAAGATCGTCACCCCCCACCCAATGAGCTCTAAATATATGTGTCATATTATTCAGCATTCCAGCGGTACATACATGTTGTATTTACTACTGATTACGAGTGGGGGACTATAATGACTAACACAGAAGAGGCGGTGCATGGGAAATACATGTATTAAATTTGTTAAACATATATAAAAACAACGAGAGTAATTACAATAGGAAAGAATTGTCACGAGAAATAGAAATAGCCAGTGGCCAGAGTCAAGTGAGAGAGAGGAGACTGTTGACGACGGCCAGAGCGAGGCGGTAGGAGAAGGAGAGGTGATATAGATTGTTGGAGAGAAGACATGTCGGTCGAATATTTCCCCGGGGCAATTGCCGAGGCAATTGGTCTGGAGGTGAAAAAAGATATGCGAGTTCGGTCATGAGAGACCAAGAACGGCTCTGAGGAGTCTGTGGTCGTAGAGCTGAGAGCGGGCTGTCGTATGCTCCAGGCGGGAAGACCCGGAGACCAGGATGCCCGATGTATGTGAATAGAGGGACAGTTTCCAATCCTTAACGACAAACTTTGATTTCCTTTCACTAGCACTTGGTTTCCCTCTATTCATATAAAACCGTGCGCGAAAGTCGCATACGTCAGTACTTGGATAAATAAAACTGGTCTGGAATCAATAACAAAGACAATTGCTTTACCTGCGATAGTCCAGGAATTCATAGCCAACCTTATCGAGTAACTGCAACTGCTATAGACCATATTAGCGCTGACGTCATTATTGGGATTTCCCTGCTCTCATGTGGCAGTTTGGTGCCAAACAAATCCAAACTCCGCGAAGCACCACGTAGATGTCGTATGATAGCGGGTCCGCCGCTGACAGATAATGAATGCTTTAAGTGGTTACATACGGTGCCATGGCTGCCGTTGAGGACCAGGTGCCGCGACATTGCAAGTCAGCGGCCGGCATGCCATGAGCATGGAGATACTGAGCACCCCCCCTCTGGAACGAGTGAAGAGTCACCTCGTTCGCGTGGGAGAACCCAGCTCATTGCCAAAGGCAATGGGTGACCGCAGTAAACTGAGCAGCCGTGAAAGGCTCCGCCGGTCGTAACAGAAACATGGGGTCCAACGACCGCGCGGGGGTGACCGTTATCTAAGACCTCCACGCTCTGACGGGACACAAATCCCGATCCTCGCAGGGATCCAAGGTGATAACTGCCAGAGAACGGCCGGGGCCGATGTTCTTAGCTGATCGAACTGTGAGAAGCAAGTGGCCGTCCATGGAGAACCGTGCCGTCGCAGAGAAGTGCATGAGATGTCTGGTGCCTCCCTAGCGTTGATGTGAAGATGTTTGAAGCGCGGAGGAGTGAGAAGAAAGCGACAAGCGCCACCGCCCTGACGAGGACGGCGGTCGTCAGGGAGGCTGCCTGCCAGACAATAGAGCCCAGCATATCCAGTGTGATCAAGGGGGGACGCAGCGGAGGACGTGAGCAGATTGAAGACCAGTTCCTGGTAATACTGCGGCCGCCTGCCGGGAGTCGACAGCGCGGGCGTCCCCTCCATGGTCTGAGATCCAAGCGCACGCCCCGGAGATGGCCCCAGGTGAAGACAGGGAGTCGGCCAGATGCTGAATGTACAGGCACGCCTCCAGAACCGTGGGGCGGAGATGGTCTACGGTGTGGAGGAGAGGAGAAACTTGAGACCACTGGCTGAACGGTAGGTGAGCGAGGGGGCCCATCAAACCGCCGAGACTGAGTTCCTTGGCGGCAAAAGCATTAAGCGCGGCACATACATGTCGCAATAGAAAATAAAAAAGGAAGTCCTCCTCCCCCAGCCCCCGCTGCTGCCGCAGATTATCAATGTGTTGTTTTAGCACATTAGGCGTGGTGTGAGAGTGGAGGTTGTTGATGGAGGTCCTCTGCTTTCACACATTACCGTTTTGTCTCTGGGCAGGTGGGAGCATATGGGTGTCAAAGCGGCGGGTGTCAAAGCGGCGGGTGTCAAAGTGGCAACGGCAGCAGATGTGTGGCGGCACTTGGGGTGATTGGTTGATATCTGACCAGACCTTGTGTTATATATAAAGTACCCACAGTATGACTTCAGAAGAGTGGTGTTTTGAAAAACTTTAAAAACGTAAAAAAAACCGTTTAAAAAACAAAAAAAACGCTTGGTTTATTATATGTATTTAATGAAAAGATAATTGATGGGGTTTTAGAAAAATGTTATAGTCAAAATTCATAATACAACATTGGATTTTCCATATACCAAGGACTTAATGACTAATGGTAAATGAAATATGCTAATAGTGGTGTCCCCAAGTGGCAGAGATCCTCCGGAATTTTTGGTGTAAAATGTAGTATATTGAAGAAGTTGTTATTGAACAATGTTACCATGTTTACAGGACTCCTGCTTCTGTTAATTAATACCTCAGAGTGTCCGCAGAAATGGAAAAAAGGCAGAATATGTCTATTACCCAAACAAGGGGATCTAGCTTCAATTAACAACTGGAGACCAGTGTGTGTTCTTCCAATACCAGGTAAAATTTTAGAGAGATTAATTCATACGCAGCTGTACGACTTTCTAGAAAGTAAGGAATACTTTTCAAAAGATCAATTCGGTTTTAGAAAACAGAGGGGGACTGGAACTGCAGTTTTTAGACTAGTGCAGGCTTTAGTGGAGGCAGACAATAGGGGGGAGTTTTCAATAGCGCTTTATCTAGATATTCGTAAGGCATTTGACTGCGTCGACCATAACATCCTACTGCATAAATTGGCGGAAGCAGGGGTGGGTAGTAAATTAATAGGGTGGATCGAAAATTATCTGACTGACAGAAAGTGTTTTACAAATTATGGTGAACATAACTCGACAGCTAGAGATGTATTTTTTGGGGTGCCCCAAGGTTCAATCTTGGGGCCATTGTTGTTCATAATATATGTAAACGACTTACCAGGTATTGTGGAAGATCATCTTGCTATAATGTATGCGGATGATTTAGTTGTTGTGATAAATGATAAGGATGTAAAGCTAGCGGAGTCAAAGACTGAGAAGGTTTTGAATAAGCTATATGAGTGGTATACCTCACATAGGTTAAGCATTAATGTAAGTAAGACAAAAATGGTTTACCATGGGGACAAAAGGAAATTAAGTAGAGTTGGAAGAGGAATAATTAAGTTAAAAGGTGAAGAAATTGCTACTTGTGATGAAATGGTATATCTCGGAGCTATAATTAACTCAAATCTAAATTTTAAAAGGCATGGAGAATTACTAATGAATAAAATAAACTGCAAGTTACAGATATTTATGAGGTTAAGGAAGTTCATGAGTAAGGAAACCGCAATTAGAGTCAACAAAACATGTTTGACAACATTAGGTGATCACTGTTCATTTTTGGTTATTGGTAGCACAAAAGATATTCAACAGAAATTAAACCAACATATTGCTAGAGGGTGCAGAGTTGCACTAGGGAGGGAAGCATTTGTACAGAATCGAAAAATCAGTAATATAGAGTTATGGCGCAAATGTGGTATAATGGATCCAGGCGAAAGGAGAGTATCATTGCTTCTGGGGGTTATAAGAGGATTACATCGTATACAAATGCTTACCTCATATGATACCACTAGACCTCATGTAGGAAGAGTAACAAGATCGCAGAATAAAGAAGATATAGCGTTAAGTAGGGTAATCAGCAATATATAATGGGCTAAAGATATGGAACAAATTAGAGCGGGATATACAAATTACAGAGTCTAAGGGATACTTCAAACAAGGGGTGCTACGGACTTACAGAGAAACTAGAGCTTAGGTTAAGGTATGGTAAAATGCGACATTGCACAATAACCCAATGTATTAATTTTGTATTGTAAATATTGATAGTGCTTCAAATGTGCAAAGGGCAACAGTCTGTGCTGAATGTTGATTGTGTATGTTAGACATAAGGCAAAAGTTGTTCAAGATGAGAAATCAGTGTAAATATCAGATGTTACGTATTGCTAAACTGCATATATATGTATTGCATGGAAGAGCAATCTACAAGAATTGAATGCAATAAAACTATCAAAAAAAAAGAAAAAAAGATCGGAACTATTCTATAGAGGCGTAAATACAACAGAATCAGGCGTCTGTATGACGTATATACTGCACCATGGACATGTATATATGCCAATAGACAAGGCGTTTACACACAGGGAATAGGACGACCTTGCATACGCAAAGGCATACCTATATACGCCGTTCG
Organism: Alentia gelatinosa; assembly: GCA_950022655.1. Taxonomy (NCBI): domain Eukaryota; kingdom Metazoa; phylum Annelida; class Polychaeta; order Phyllodocida; family Polynoidae; genus Alentia; species Alentia gelatinosa. The sequence continues at coordinate 24,647,480 of OX465592.1, forward strand.
CATATATATGTAAAGTGGTTAGTTTCGTTTTTTAATTTTTTTTATAAATTTTCTTTATTTAAGCTGTAAAAGTATTCAGCCTGGGTTGGCCGGTATCTTTTTACCCTTACAGCAACTCGTGGTACAACTATGCAGTATATCGAGTTGTTCATTTATACAAACCACCTAATATTATTGTATCAATATATGATTCACAAGATAAGTATACTCAGTGTATATACTTTCATCTGCCGTGTTGCCATGGTTCATCTTCAGGAGATTTTATATAAGTGGCCACATTAGACGAAAAGCTGGAAGTACTTATCAAATAATCAGAACTCATATCACCGATTACAAATGTAATCGACTTTTTGGGTCGACGAATACTTGTACTCATATTTTATCGGGGAGCACCACCGAAATGCGACGGGAAAATACATATATTATAATGTCGTTTAATTTTTAGTCATCCTCTATAAATTCTGGTTTACTCTGCTAACATCTAACATTACACTATACACCATCAGCCTAATTCTACTTAGGACAGTTTATTGTGCAGTTTTCTAGAATTAAGAAAGGTTTCTAAAGCTCTATGAAATCAAATGCTGACTCCTAACCAATTTGGGTTCCGTTCCAATATATGTCGGGCCACCTACAATTATCTATAAGACATGAGAAAACTAACTATGCTATCCTATTTTGATTACTGCAACATATTAGATGCCAATCTATCTACCAGAACATGTAATTAATATAAACTCTTTTAAAATAAAGCCCTCCGATATTGTTACACTACCTCACCCATGGTATTTTCCCCATGGGCTTAACATTGGGAACTCGTTCTCTACACCCCTACGAGTATTGCAGTCCGTTCTACATGGTATATGTCCTTCGTGCCATCCATTCTTATAGTGTGTACAGGGGTGAGATAAATGGAGAAAGCAGCTCGGTTTTGTCAAAGTCGTTGTTCTCCAACTCGTTTTGATGTTAGGCCCGCATCGTAAGGTCTATCGTATTTAAGGTCTAGGTATAGGTTGTCGGGAGCTCAGTGGACACTGGGCCTTACGTGATATTCACTCGGCTGTTGCCTCGTTCATATCACTTTGCATCAAACCCATGTAGAACGACGACTTTGACCAAATCTTGTTTTCTTCTATAATATTAAAGTGTACAGTGTGTTAACCCCAATATTCATCAATTCTATTTTGAAGGTTAAATGGTCTGCCATATATTTAAGGTACGGAAGATTCCGTGGTCGGCGCTACTCTCTACGTGTCCATTATACGCAGTGTACACTGCCAACATATGTTACCACTGGGGCTGGTATGTTGTCCTCAGCTGCCTGCCGCAGTATTTGAGTGATGTCCTCAAATTCAACATTAGAGAAGTAAGTATAACATCCTCAATATAGCAGCTAGTTTCATGCTCTGTTTAACGTCGCAGGGAACCCTGAGGGTGTGAGGATGGTTGTGGCCCATTAGATTTTAGGTCAACTCTCGACTGTAGAACAGTCCCAAGGCGCTATAAATATCATGTAAGGAGGTCAGGGTGAAGGTCGGGGTTTGCTGAGAATGCAGTCATTGACTACTGGGACTACTCTATTCCTTATATGGTAGTTATTACAGGAGGACAACTCCATGCAGGAATACAGCGACTATCTTGAGGCTCAGCCTTTCTCGCTGGTGTTACACCACAAGGGGTCATTGCTCCCAGAAATGTGGGAAAGGCGTTGCTCCAGTCATGTTGAAGCTGTCGTGTGGTATCATTATTTTCATGTAATGCAACCTTTTTACAATACCACATTTTCAGTGAGACATGAAATGTTAATTAGATTTTCAATTGAATATAGATGGTGATATAGCTATGGTGCAATCTGCAATGTAAATGACACAATGATTTTGTCCTTGGGTCACTATTCTGAGATCTGCAAATTCACCGCGAATATGAAGCAATGCAGATCGAGGTCAAAATCTTACTCCTACACAATTACCGAGGTGAGAGTTAGTTTATTTGAAGCACTTACGCTAACGCATGTGTATAACTACGCATCAATTGTTCATGTTTGCAGTTGCCTGTCCACAAAACCATCAATTACTGTCTATATATTACGTGTTGTCGCTAGCAGCACCCCATTACAAGATATCTTATGAATATTGCGAGAGTTAATAATATGTATATTTTATCTGGAGACAAAGTTTTTCTGGTAAGCCATAACAAGATGGCTGAAAATTATCCTTAGTGACAACTCTTTAAAGATTACTAAAAAAGAGGTTATATTTGGAAAATATGGTTATGCCTCCTCAACTAGGATGGTCAATTATGTAATTTTACAAGCTAAATCCTTTGTGCATCGACAGACTGCTATGGTTTCTATGCAATGGTCAGTTTACTAAGTCAACCTGCTTTCATATGATATCATATTATTTACCAGGTCCATGTAATTAGTACAGGACACTATGAGATGAAAGGTTTAGTTCTAGAATAGCCTAAATGATGTTCAGCTAGTTTTGGTTTTATATAGTTAACTGGTATTAAAAAAAAAGGGGAGCAATGGAAATGACTATAAGGTAACAATGAATGTACGGAGAATTGTTTGGCAAAGCTGAAAGTTGTAAGCTGTATGATAATGTGGAGACATTAATAAAAGACTTGCTCAAAGAAAAAAAAAGTATATTTGGAGACAAATATTGTCCTGCCAGCCGTGGCTATCTTCTATCTCATCTCTAAACTGTGCTCTCCCATGTTTTCAGAATGGTCTATTTAATGCCATTCCCTATATGGTCAATTGGGTGTTGTCTATGATTGGTTCCTTTATCGCTGACGCTATCATAAAGAAAGAATTGTTGGGAATAACATGCCTACGGAAAATATTTGAGACCCTAGGTAAGTGCATCTTCTTCTGTTATCTTTCTTTATTGGTACCTTGAATTATTACATATATATGTTGTTGCACACTATCACTTGGAGGTTGATATAAACAATGATGCGAAGGCCTCAATTGTATTTCAATTTATGTTCGTGGCTTTGCCTGCAACCGTTATTTTTGGAAAATAATATTTGAGATCGAGGTCTATATCTTATGATAAAACAAAAATATAACAAAAATGTATACAACTGACATCTCTTCAAATGCTACCTTTGTAGGAAAGTTCAGAAGAAAGTGTATCAATACACTACATTAAGTTAAGTTCGTTTTTTGAGGCAGAGTACAACCAGTAGTGTCCTCACTTATGAGATGTCTATGAAGTCTTGATACAGTTCTTTAGGTTCTTGAATGGTTCATAGTCATGGGTGACGTAGAAGAGCCATATTGTTATCCATGGTACACAAAGCACCCCTTGAAAGTGTATGGGAACCCGATAAACCACTACCTATTGGTTAAGAACTCTCAGACACTATAACCATGGTATACGGATTTCAAACCTATTGTATACAGACTTCAAAATCTTGTTATACGGAAAGTACCCTACGCAACCAGATATCTAGTCTTTTTGTTTGTATTTGCAGCGCTGTGTCTATATTTGGAGAGCAAAAAATTTGTTCACCCGTTAATATGTCAATTACTGAGTGTAATTCATTCAATAAAATTGATAGTAAATACGACAAACGATGGTCCTGTGGACAGGGGCTCTGTAAACCACTTCAGTTTTTTGTTTTTTTTATTGTTTTTTTTATTTACTGAATCGATACATAGACATTCTGCCTGGCGGCAGGTTTTGTGTGTCTGCAGAGTATACATCCATGCATAGTCATAAAGCAAACAACATCAGTCTGTAAGGAGAACTTCTATACATACATCGTATACAAGAATTATACTTGTTCAGTTGAGAAATTTATACAAATGATTGATGGTAGCGATGAAATGAGATGGGATTACATAGAGTCTAGTACTTTCATTCATTTGGTGTCCTCGACCTGCTCTTTAGTTTCACATGGTTTTTGTATGTGGAAATTTTTGTGCACTGTTGAGCCTCTATGGACAGGTCATTCCAGAGAAACTTTTTTTTTAAATTTTTTTTTTTAAGGTTTTTATTTATACTGGAGTAAAAACAGCTTGGTACAATGGTACCTATCCTCCGCTGGCTCCAGTCTAAAACATCCTAGAATGCCCAGTGTCCAGATTATGGACTTACATGGCAATTGAAACAGTCATAAATCTGGTTTAATTATTAGAAATGTGCGAATATGATTATCTATCAACACTTGAAGATAGAATATAATGAATATAAGTTTTGTACATCACCTAATATGACAATCATCTGATCTCTTATCAAAAGAAAAACAAGAGTAAGTGCATAATCCCATTTTATAATATGGAGTAGTTTTAAACGATTCTTGGGAAGGATCCAGATTCCACTATAATGGATAGCAGTATAAAACCTACTTGAATAAGTGATCTAAGTCTCCAACAATTTATTGAGCATCTGGTTGAAGTCGAGTTTTCATTTTTAATTTTGTTTTCCGTTTAAAGCTATCTTTATCAATTGTATTTCTCTCATCCTGATTGAGTGCATTCCAATATTTTGCAGTTTTGAACTGAACTGAATTTTTATATTTATTAATTTTCACATTTTTATTAATCTTCAACACTGGGGCCTCGTGTAATCTAGTGTTTCTGTTCATTGCTTGGAGTTTAGCTTCATTTTTCGATCTTGTATGTGCCATGTTCAGCAAATGTGCCTCCCTTCGGTCATTTAATTTATTGATGTTGCAATTTCTATGTAGATCGATAATTCTTGTTTCTGGGGGTGCTCTGCAGCAGATTCTCAGATCCTTGTTCTGACATCGTTGTAATTCATCTAGGAGTGTTGTGTTGGTGTCGTGATACAGAACATCAGCGTATTCAACATATGGTAAGACCCTGGACTTATATATTAGCGTTGCTTGGTCCTTCGACAAATATTTTCTAAGGTAGGCAAGTATATGTAATTTATGTGATACTCTTTGGATCGTATTAGTGAGGTGTTTAGTGTAAGTTAAGCTTTTGTCTAATGTAACCCCTAGATAATCAAAGGATTTAACTTCTTCCAGTGGATCATCTTTTAATTTAATATTCAGAGTAGGAAGTTTCTTTGTTCTTTGGTTTGTACCAAATATGATAGTTTTTTATTTTTTCGGGTTAATGGTTAGTCGATTATTGTCGCACCAATCACTCACTTTCTTTATGTCTGATTCCATTTCATTTGTCAGAGTATTGATGTTTTTCCCTGAGGTGATAATTACTGCATCATCGGCATAGAGATTTACGGAGCAATGTGCAAGGGATTTATCAATGCTATTGATAAATATTAAGAAATATAGAGGCCCGAGAATGGACCCTTGGGGTACTCCACATACAATGCCCTTTGGTTGCGATACAATATTGTTGGCAATTGTGCTCTGAGATCGACCAGTTAGATAACTTCTGCTCCAATTCACAAATTTTCTAGTTATTCCTAGTTTTTCCATTTTATATAGCAATATTTCGTGGTTAACTGTGTCGAAAGCTTTGGTTAAATCTAGGAAAGTAGTGAGTGTTTTTTCACCATCATTCATGCTGTTTAGTATTAGGTCAGTAAGGTCAGCTATAGTTGAGGCCGTTGAGTGGTTTTTTCTAAATCCAACTTGCTTTTCATTTAGAAGATTAAAGTTTTCTAAAAAGTTCGAGATTTTAGTGTGCACGAGTTTTTCTAAGAGTTTTCTCGGTAGCGGGAGTTGAGATATCGGTCATAGATTACAAACATCATTTTTTAAACCTGTCTTTTTCAATGGCACAACAGTCGCAAATTTCCAATCTGTCGGAAAAATTTCAGTTTGGAGGGAACACAAGAATATGTAGTATAGTTGCTGGTGAAGTATCATGAATCCGTCCCTAAGTATCTCAGAAGACATGAATTTTATGCTCGAGGATTTACTTATATCGATTTGTTTAATCACATCTCTCACTTCCTCCTCTGTGATATCAAAGTCATACATGATTGCCCTAGTCTCATCAGTATCATCATACCAGGGTGAGTTAAATTTGCTGGCTAGTTTGCTACCTATAGTTGAGAAGAATTCGTTAATGTTACTTGCCACCCCATCATAATTTTTTTGCTTGTTGCCAATCACTTGGTTTACCTGACTTTTGTGCCTTTCTCCAAGCCTGAATTTTACTTTGAATCTGCTCTATTACATTATGATCTATCCAGGGTTCATCCATAAAACATATTTGATGTCTTCTGAGGAGGCACAATTTATCTAGTTCACTTTCCATTATGCTATGCATGTTTTTCCACGCTTCATTTGGGTCAGTAATTTCATAGAATAAATTCCAGTTAGAATTATTTAGAGCCTCTTGATAGGTTGTTCTATCATAATTTTTATACGATCTACCGTAGAATTGTTTGGATTGGTATTCCGATCTCAGTTTCTTTTTGGTTAGAAAAATAGCACTGTGGTCACTAATATTCTGATTGAGAGTTCCCGAGGCCTGTACGTGTTCGCAATTTGTAAAAGCTAGATCAATAGTATTATTGAACCTGGTTGGTTCTTTTATAATTTGTTTAAGCCCATTCTGGTTTTCAAGAGATATAATATGTTGGACATCTGGGCCTAGTTTATCTCTGGTATTAAGGTTGAAATCGCCTATGACTGTAATTTCTGCCTTAAATTTGTTTTTCAACTGGTCGATTTGTTCAGTTAAAATGGAAACAAAGTTGTCAGCATTACCCTTGTTGGGTCTATATACACAGCATATAAGTTGCTTTTTTTTATTTCTAAGGTTAACATGTATCCAAGTTGATTCAATATCGTTGGTACTCATATCATAATCAGTGAGATTAGTAATATTGAGGTTCTCTTTAGAGAAGATAGCTACGCCCCCACCTATTTTTATATCACCTTTTTTATTCCTCCAACTCCGATCATTTCTAATCAAATTATAATTGTTGATTTGGAATAAACTGTCTGGTAGTGAGGTTGTCAGCCAGGTTTCTGATAATGTGATTATGTCGGCTTCAATGAGTTTTATGTTTTGTTTAACAATGTCCAATTTGTTTTTTAAGCTCTGGACATTTTGATGGATTATGTGGAATACCTTCCCTAGTGTGAATTTATCGTTTTTTAGGGAATATTAGATATAGGTTTGATCGCGATTTGATACTGTTAATTTGTTGTAGGTGATTTTTAAACATGGTGTTTGTACTGAAATCTTTTAACGTGATTATCAGGAAGGGTATGTTGATAATCATGATTCTCGAGTATAGGACATCCATGATATCCTTGAGTGGAGGTGTGATTAGCTGGTCCCTGTAAGGTCCAAAGTTCAAATAAAATTGGTCTTACCTGTCTGTGGAAAATGTCATAGTGAATGGGCAGTTAATTTGACATTTTGGCATGCCTTGAGCTATAGTGCGTAGCGGTTTTTTACTCACAGTTTTGTTTGTCAGCTTGATTGATTCGAGGTGGTATCCATTTCGCGGGGAAGGTATGTCTCTGGGTTGAATTGTGATTTGTTGTATGGGTTAGATTGTCATGGGTCCCGGTTTATCAAATGGTTCTAGCTGTAATATTAAAATGCAATGGTTTATGGGTAGGAGATGTGTTATGAGCATTATTATAAGCATTGTGAGTAACCACAATGCGGTGTTAGAGCTATGTGTAACCACAACTCGGATTTGTATCAATGTCATCCGTATAGGATTAATTAGTCAATAACCTTAATTGCTCTTCTATTATGTTTGTATAGATCTATATGAGAGTATATGTTCTAGGCTGTATATTACACACCATCAAATTAAATTTTTATGGTGCAGTTGATTCTTGACAATGATTTCCTCAAATATATTTCACTATGTACAATGCATTTAGAAAAAGGGCTGAGTCATTATGCGATCAATTTTTGAGATCAATAGTAGTGCTTTAGTATAATACTAAGGTAATTTCTTAAGCGTTTATCAACCCTCCTTACCATGTATATTCAAATACAAGTGAACTGGTAATTCAGAACTACTTAAATTTTAGTTAAATTCATGGAACAATTTTAGCAATTTTTGCGCTTAAAGCCTGCCCCCACCTACCACGATTCTGGTCCCGATTGGCCTTACGACGGCCTTCCCGACGCCATTCCGATTGTAGCCTGAGGTCTGGCAAAATCGTGGTAGGTGGAACAGGTTTCTGCGATTCCGTCCACGACAGCTCACGATAGGCTGCGATGAAAACGCCAATCGTAGAGGTCCCGATAATTTCCAACCTGTTGGAAATTTCGTAGCCTGTCGTAGGGTATTGTAGTGTATTTGAATGGGAAAATATCTCTTGTGGGTGAAATACTAGATGGAAAATTATGAAATTCTAGGATTAGGTAGGCCGTATACAGATATATATTCGGTGAAAATATGATATCTTTTTCAATTTGATTGTATTATAGTCTGAAAAATAACTTCAAATTATGTTGTGAATACCTCTAAAAAACTATTCAGATTCATTTAATGTTTCCAAAATTATAATATATTTCAATATCAAAACTCATATACATTGATACACAGATTGAATCGTGACCATGGTTTATGTTTTTGGTCCTCCAAAGGCGTTTCTATGCTCTACGATTTCAAACCATGTCCACGATTTGAAACTATCGGTGACCTCCCGATAGGCCACGATTTGGGCATTTCAAATCGTAGCGATCGGGAAGCATGTCGTGGCCTATCGTGGTAGGTGGGAGTCCCCTCTTAATCTAGTACTTGATAACGAGTGTGGATTAGAGATATTACACATGCAGCAATTTTGATTCTAGAATCATGAATAACTGACAACAGTCAGTGAGAGACGTGTTTAACCACATCAGTGAGATATAATACGTTAGTGCGTATAGTAGCATCTAAGAGGAGTAGTAAAATAACATAGACACATGCATTACGATAGCTAGTACAATGTGTGTGACCGTTGGTTTCCTTGAATTATAATTAAATGGTCATTCTCAATAGATTAGCAGGCAAACTTACAAAAACATCACAATAAAACATTTCTGATGGGTATGTGTCTCCACACCCATTAAATGAACAGCTGCTGTTTGCAAGATGGAACTAGGTGATAAGTAAAGTAGTCTCATTGTTTGGAACAGTCATTAATGCCACTCATGAGGTACACCAGATCAATAGGCTTGTATTTGTTTAAGTCTGCTAGGGCATTGTTTACAGTTTCATCGATCGTTGCACCCGGGTAATTTAGAACGTCGATGTCAATGTCTGACACTCGCTGACAGCGGAGTTGACTTACTAACCTGCTCTTAAAACCGAGGCCTCTTGAATCCTTCACAAGTAGTACTTTAAACATGTTGAATTTCAGGGTTTCTGTAGACTCACTTTGCATTTGGTTAATATCTTGCCCATGAGATTACCGAAGTTGTCCTTTGGGATGTCGGAAGGTGTTGTCCGATCGAGTTCATACAGTGTCACACCACATCCAAATACCGGGTCTTTGGTTGCTTCGTAAAAAGCGTTTTTTTTTGTGCGTCTCAGTCGATCCTCGATCCACGGATGTTGTTCGAGCTTCAGCAACACCAGTTCTTCCAATAACTTCTCCTCCTGTTTGTATTATTGCTCACGTCTTTTGTCGTAGAAGAAGATCTGGTTTTCCTGTTTGTAGATGCCATTGAATCTGCAAATTTTTGTAAATTCACATTCTCTGGCTATTCAGATTTAAGAAAATCAAAAAGTTTAGACCAAGTAATTCCAATAGATCCGAGTAGTATGAGTGATCCAGGGACCACTGTTTAGCACCTCACCCACTGTTTCCCGCCATACCTTGTCTCTTACATACCCTCATATAAGGGGTTTCTCTTGAAATGACCCGTTCTAGGCCGTTTAAGTCTCAATTGTCTTTTTTCTTGGGCTCGGGTACGTGGGTTTATACATGCAACTATGTCTTTACAGTATCGTTTCATGAATATATATTTTAGATAAGTACGTCGAACAAACAGTGTATCCACATTGCATGTCTCATGGTGATTTTTAACACTTAGGTCACCAATTCTAGATCTTGTACATATTCTTAAGGCTCGGTTTTGTAACTTCTGCAATTTCTCTAACGATGCATGCGATGCGCCAGTCATAAAATAACCTGAATAGTCAAAGATGGGAGCAATTAGCATTTTGTATATTCTCGTAATACACTCGCAAACGCTTGTTCATTACTACGCATCAACTTCTCATGGTTAACAGGCGGCCTGTGCACAAATCCATCGATTATTGTCTAAATTCACCCCCATAATAATGCACAGAGGACACGGAGACCCATATTAAGATAAAATGTATATACCTTACTGGTACGTACTCGCGTACCGTGTTTCTTTCAATGAAAATATTCCATGAGCTCGCAGACCGAGTGGAATATTTTTATTGAAAGAAACAAGGTACAAGAATATGTACCAGTAAGGTAATACATTTTTATTTTATTATATACCTTCAAATATAAGTATTTTATGAATTACATATGGAAATGTGATGAAATCCAAGCTGGATTCAAAGTGTGCTGGTTGTGTGTTGACATCTTACCAGAAGTGTTGACACCTTACCAGAAGTTGAGCACAGAATGCTCCCCCAAGCACATTTTTTACTTTTATATTTCTTCAAGTTCCATGATCCTTTGAACACATAGATTATTAGAGTGCTGCAAGTCACTGTCAGTATGTCATAAGTAGGTCAGTGTGATTATTTTTTTCAGCAAATCAAAATGTGTTTTCAAAGTAGGGTGGTACATCATTTTATACTACCATACCCTGCTGGTATATATTTGATACCAATACCCTAGCAGAGGTTGGTATTTGTGTAATATACTGGGACAGGTATATAATATCAGGAAACGTCCTTACTGTGGACGAAACGGTTCCTGTTCGAGGTCAGTCTTTGATCTTATACTGCCTGACGCCATAGGCGGAAGCCAGTATGAAATGAAAGACTGCCCGAGAACGAGAATCGTTTTGTCTACAGTGAGGACATTTGCTTATTATCATATACCTTAAATTGATGAAAGAAACCGTTATTTTTATGACTTATTAAGTCACACTCACAGCGGGCACGAACATTATTATTACTGCACCCCTAGCAGCAGGCAGTATTTCATAGACATTCACACATAGGTATATGATAATAAAGCTTATGAATCTATATAACAGGTGAATTATTTAGTCTCGTATATACTTTACTTTGATTAATATTTATAAGCATGTTTGCTCGATCTTTTATACATAAAATCCAGTGTACTTGTCTCTCTCCGAAGAGCTGAAAAGGCGATCTTTGGGGCCGTTTAATATCTCAAAGGATTCTCCCAGGACAGTCATAACTTAGAATGTCCTTCCAGGCTTTTTAATAAACCTCGTATTCATATAGAACGTCCTGACAATGCTGTACAATTCACAGAACGAGATGGTAATTTATGGTTTGTACGGACCGAGGCATTTATGCCGAGTTCCGTACAAACGGTAAATTATCATCTCGTTCTGTGATTTGTACAAGCATGGTAGGACGTTATATATTTACTATATACCCGAAATTTAAAAAAAAATCAATTTCATTTGGCTTAACAACCAATTTTTTAATAAACGTGTATGGCAAGGTGGTCCGTATATTAGTGTACGGACCAGCAGTCCGTACAGTATTTTTACGTTATATGCCGAAACGGTGCATATTTACAGTATATACGGCATGGGTATATAATAAACCGCGTTACATGTGAATGATACATCAATTCTCCATTGAATAAGAAGAATATATTTTTTTTAATTGAAAACGAGCCAACACAATTGGGCTTGTCTGGAGTTTGAACCCAGGACCTTCTGATTAACACAGATTTTAACCGGGTACCCCATGACACCAGGGACAGACACACTCTCCCAGCAGAGATCTTGCGCTCTACTTCCTGCGGCCACTTATATCTCTGCCCCAACCTGCCTGTTTGGGCTCAAATCTGGCCCATACGCCAGTTTTTGAAATATCTTAAATTCTTAGCCCTTTGGGCAGTATTTTGTGGTTTACATGTAAAAAGATATGCATATTTATTTATATGTTAAATGATCTACACTCATTTCTGTTATTTGTTATATCAAATCAGGTATAATCTTAGGGATTATTTTCTTCATTGGAAGGCACCTAATGTGTTACAGGGTTTTGTTTGTCAACATAACACATGTGCTCACTCGAAGGGGCAGTCTAATCAACAGTAGATTCACATCATAAAGTGGTTTAGAGATGAAAAAGAAACAGCTGGATTGTCTGTTAACCCTATTTAACAATTCCTATATTTCCTAACTAATGGTATGTGAGTTGTTTGACTTGTATAACTTCTGACAGATGCCTTGTTTTGAATCTGAGATCTTCGCTGGTCTCCCCTGTCTTTAGTGGATACCCAGGGAACAGGCTTTAGGTTGGGGCAGAGACTAAGCAAGCGCTAGTGCCGCGGAAGATCTGGGAGGAGAGTGGGACAGACACAAAGGACAACCAATCACAGGAAGGATACCATAATGAACTGTCCTTCCGAAAGGATTCAGGTCAGGAGAAGGAGAATAATATATGGACAACACTTATTTAACACGATGACTCTCCCATATTAGTCCTTATCCTTTCAGAAACTCTCCTCTCATTGTCCTTATCCCGTTTTTTCTGATCGCATGGTCTGGGATGTGTGTCTGTATAGAAATGTGTGTCTGATGTCAGCGCTATCCAGTCATGTCACACCTTCGTTATTACTCTTGTTAAATGCAGCATTGAATGACTTTACCATGGTTGCCAAGGCATAGCGAGAGATTGATGTAGTTTTACAGCAACTATCCGTTTAAAGTAAATCATAATTATCTTTAATGCATGATTCTCATTCAAAGTAATTGCAATTTTTTATCGTCAGGTGTATCTATAAATGATATTAAAAAATTACCTCATTTGAATCATTCTAGAATCACAAGTGTGAAATAATAGTTAGTTCTGGGATGACAACTGTAGGAAAATATTTACAACGGATAGTATGATTTTCCAGGTAAATAAGCATGCGATTTCTTATCCACCTAAAATGTAGTTTCTATACTAAACATGTAAAGCTACAGATCGCTACTTCATAGAACACGGAAAAAGTCCATGGTGTGCAAAGCAGGGTATGAGAAGATCGGCGGCTATTTTGTCTTTCCCTTGATAACTCCTATTTGGAATGTTGTATGATGCATGGTTTTTCATATAAACACCTTTAATTACAGTATGTAATATATCAAGTATACACTTGCATCATGGTAATATAGTAAGTTCCATATAATTTGGAGTATTTTGAAAAGACAGTTGTGTTACAAGAACAAGTATATATGGCTGTCTCGAGGACCCAATGCGCACCAGAGGGAAATACATTGGCAGTGTATTGTCAAAGAAGTTGCACATTTTTCTTATTTTTGGTGGACCTAAACGTCCTTATTCTGATGAAAAATAGAAGACAGGAGATGAGAAGATGAAATAGAAATTATGGAATTATTATATCCCGTCTGCAAGTGGTCATATTATGTTAATTCTCAAGGGTAGTCAGATCACATTTGAGCCAGAACAAAGCTCTGCAAATGTCAATGTAGATTAGTACCATTCCCTTTTCACAGTCCACAGTCACATTACAATACAGTTTTAAAGAGAACAGTTTTCCATTTGTGAAACCATTCAGGTTTATGTTCAGGGTTGCACATATGTCTCTTTACCCACAAGAAACTTTGAAATCCATACTCCAAACATACAAGTCCAGCGTATTTGCCTGATATTTGATCTTCATGGTCGTATTCTCTTCGTGGTTCACACTATGTAACGTCCTCGCAATCACTCGGAGATTACTATGCCTCGTAAAATGTAAATTAATGGTTGATGCAAGAAAACGTTTGGCTTAGACATGTAACTTCTATTAGGTAGACAAAAAAAATAAAAGAAAAACGTAAGATGTACTGAAATGTGGAACAATTATTTGATTATTTTGTAATTTGGAGAGAGGCACCATGTCATATGTAACCTTGAGCTGCACTCCTAGACTTGCTCAAGTCTTTGATTATGAACATTCATTAAATGATTAAACAATATAAGAATAAAGTTCATCATAGTAGACCTATGTATCTTTCTCTGACTGGCCCATGAATCAAAGACTTGTCCACTATGAATCAATACTCCTGTTTATGGCCCGAAGCCACTCCCTGTAGCCCGATACTTCCTCCTACCCCTGCCCCTCCCCTCCTCCAGTTCCCTGGCCGCTTGTGTTGTTATAGCAATAAATTTCGCCTGCTCCTGACTCTGTCTTGATTGAGATCAAAGTGAGAGGGTATCAATCTCCCAGCAGATATCCTGACCAGTAGCCAGTATATCTGTATGGAGAGTATTGGGAATGCTGGCGCTAAACAGCGCCAGAAATCCAACACCATTACCGATTGTACCATTCGCTGTATCCTAACAAGGAGGGTAGCTATAGAATGCAGGGGCTGGAGCCAGTCTACTGCACCCCCTAACTAGCCTAACTAACTAGTAACCCTGGCCAGGTACTCATCACTGAACCAATGAACACTACACACCTATGCTCCCACCCAACATCCCCTCAAGATTGATGTCCATACTATACATCGTATCATATGTATTTTATTACAATTTCAATTGATTGCACTATTCTGTATTAACTAATGTACACATTTTGTACTCACCTAAAAGAGACTAAAAAATAAAATAAAGTTTCTTTTATTTGCAAACTACATATGCGTTTCCCTTGTACATGATTATGAGCAAGTGCACATTGTTTTCTCCAGGGCTGCTTCCAAGTGCAGCCATATCTGTAGGCGTGGCCTACCTTAGTTCGTGTCATGACCGCATGCTGGCTGTGGCGGTGCTGTCGATCTGGGTCGGGTTTCTCGGGTTCACGAGGAGTGGAGCCGACTGTTCACAGATGGAACTCGCGCCGGCGTGAGTAACCACCGACTGCTTTATAAATCTTAAATCATCCGTCGATTATAAAGTCCCCGTGGAAAAGTACCCATTGTTTAAAATATATATCCTTAAATATGGGGATTCCAATTTGTATTTTTATATCAAGTACCATTATCTGAAACTTGTTTGCCCGTAAGCACTAACTTAAATGTCTGAATTTTCAAATGCTAACAGTGGCACTATATGACTCTTTCCTACTATTACGAGAGAAATTCTGCATCTCAAATGCTGTTTTTCACTATTTGAATATATATTCTGCACATTTTTCCCATTCAACCTTGTACAGTAAATGAAGTCTATGTGAAACCCTAAGAAATGTGTCACATTATTTCACTCTAACCCCCGGGTTCCTCTGTGAGCCACAGGGTTGCTCCCCTGGGTTTAAGCACACTCACCCTCTCACACTCTCTAAGTCGTATTCTGTTCTCTCACTACGCTCTATGGCGAAGAATTCTTAACGAACTAAGCTTATAGCCTTGAGAATCCACTGGCCTGCCTCCCGTGCTTAAGACGTACATCAATGCAACCCAAAGATTCCAATAATTTCAATGATGCCACCTAGCGGGAATACTGTGTTCCAGTGAATTCTCAAGGCTCTAAGCTTAGTTCATTAAGAATTCTTCTCCTATAGAGCGCAGTGAGAACTTTGTATAGAATACGACTTAGAGAGTGTGAGATCTAATGAGAGGATGGTTTAAATGGGTCATCAATGCATCATGAGATAATCTGTGCGGTTATGACATGCGAGGAGTAAACATCTCGTACTATAGGCCTCGCAACCATATTGGGGACTGAAAACTAGTTATTTTAGACTTGCCATACAAAAGTTCTCGTAACTTGGTCTGTTAAAAAGATATATTTACAAAGGGTACCATATTAAACCAGAGATTTTTGACATATTTTCTCTGAAATCATGCTAAAAGTTAGGCAAAATGTTTGACTTCTAGAATATGAGTGAAGATTCCATAGAATTCCATATGGAAGCAAAGTCAAAGCCCAGTTTAATCAAGTAAAGATTTCTTTGAGGATCATTTTGATACCTCAACTGTTATTGTACTCATAGTAGAAGTCAAAATGGACTGTTTAATTTTCAAAATAGAAAAGAAGCAAAAAACCCCTTTTTGTGATATGTGCCATATGTTTAAGCATTGTCATGGTAGGCAGAAAATGGAGAAGTAAGGCTTGGTTGGAAATGATGCAATATTTTCACATTATGATTTCAGACAATGTTTTTCCTTTAGTTATTATTTACAAACAAATGCTTACATCAATTGATTTAGATATGCATCACATGTCAATCTATAAGATTTTTTAGCGAATTACTCTTTGAATCCAGATTCTACCTCAGTCCCTAATATGCCTTCTTGACCTATAGTCTGTTGCAGTAAGGCTCGGTGCTTTACTCGCACTTTAGTATGGGTTTGGAATTTCTCCTACCATTGTTCTTCACCAGACAGTGTACACTTTGAGCATGATTTGAGAGCCTATGATATGCAGCAGGCTCAGCAACAGCAGCAGATACTGGGAGTCAGGATACGGGGAAGAGAGCATTACCCACTGCGTCGGCCTCAGACTGTCTCTGCTCAACATGGTCTACCTCCCCCCAAGATTAAACACGAGGCAATGGGGCTGAAGGTGTCAGAACCCATCAAGGTGATCACTGACTGGATTTGAAAGAAACCTCTTTCAAATGATAACTAAGCAAAGTTTTACGAGGACCTACCTCGTCCAGAAAATGTACTACACAGAACTCAAATAAATGCAGAGATGGTTGACAAAAATCTTCTGGAAAAGGGTAGAAACATGAATATAAAATTTGGGGCAATTCAGTGGTCTCTACAGTTCACAGCACGGTCATTGGTGAAGGTTCTGAAATTCCTAAAACTATGGACCAAACTGTAAGGTTCGGACCTGAAGTCTTTGAAGCTTATCACTGTAAAAACGGTGTTTGCTATCCACACGCCAGTGTTTAGAAGTTAAACACTTATTTAAACACTTTCTTGTCCCACTTTTCTAAACGCTTTTTTGGGGTAAACACGTTTAACTTTAAACATGTTTAGGTAAAAAGTGTTTAGTTTTGGAAAGTGTTTTAAAAGCAAAGCGTTTAGCTTTATAGTGTTTAAGTTTGGGAAGTGTTCATATTCATAGTGTTTGGGATTTGGAAATGTTTACATACATAGTGTTTAACATTAGGAAGCGTTTATATAACAAGCGTTTAGCTTTAGGAAGTGTTTTATTACAAAGCGTTTAACTTTAAGAAGTGTTTAACCATTAAGTGTTTATCACTAGGAAGTGTTTACACACAAAGTGTTCAACCTAAGAAACGCTCTAGAAGATTTTATTATAATCTTCTCATAAATAATAACAGTTATACCATAGATATTGTATAGAAAACAGGGACAAAAGTACTTTGTTTCATATACATGTAGATTTTATTGCCATATATCAAGATCGCAACAACCAATACAATACATCCAATACAAATGGGAATACAAAATTGTTTTTTTTAAAGTCCCTCCCTCTCCAATACCAAAAATATCAGGACCACCATGGAAAAATGAAATTAGCCCCCACAGATTTAATAAAGTAAGGCCACTGCTCCGATGAAAATATTTTAAAAAATCCCACACCACCCTCCATAGAGGCACTTGAAAAAAATTGCCCACCCGAAATTGTTTTTAAAGCCCCCTTAGGAAATATATGATAAAATAAAGGATTAGCACCATCCCCTGCTTTAGAAAAAAAACAAAGAAAAATATAGATAAAATAAGTCCCCCCCACTCCCACACAGGGCACCGGAATAAATTTGCCCCACTCCCCTGAAATCTTTTCTTCAACCCAGCACAGGGGAGGCAGGTAGGTGTGTAGGTAGGTAGATGGGTAGGCAAGGTGATGGGTAGGCAGGTAGATGGGTAGGCAGGTAGATGGGTAGGCAAGTGGATGGGTAGGCAGGTAGGTGTGTAGGCAGGTAGATGGGTAGGCAAGGTGATGGGTAGGCAGGAAGATGGGTAGGCAGGTAGATGGGTAGGCAGGTGGATGGGTAGGCAGGTGGATGGGTAGGCAGGTAGATGGGTAGGTAGGTAGATGGGTAGGCAAGTGGATGGGTAGGCAGGTGGATGGGTAGGTGGGTAGGCAGGTAGATGGGTAGGCAGGTGGATGGGTAGGCAGGAAGATGGGTAGGCAGGAAGATGGGTAGGCAGGTGGATGGGTAGGCAAGTGGATGGGTAGGCAGGTAGATGGGTAGGTAGGTAGATGGGTAGGCAAGGTGATGGGTAGGCAGGAAGATGGGTAGGTAGGTAGATGGGTAGGCAAGTGGATGTGTAGGCAAGTGGATGGGTAGGCAGGTAGATGGGTAGGCAGGAAGATGGGTAGGCAGGTAGATGAGTAGGCAAGGTGATGGGTAGGCAGGTGGATGGGTAGGCAGGTGGATGGGTAGGCAGGTAGGTGGGTAGGCAGGTAGATGGGTAGGCAGGTGGATGGGTAGGCAGGAAGATGGGTAGGCAGGTAGATGGGTAGGCAATTGGATGGGTAGGCAGGTAGGTGTGTAGGTAGGTAGATGGGTAGGCAAGGTGATTGGTAGGCAGGTAGTTGGGTAGGCAAGTGGATGGGTAGGCAGGTGGATGGGTAGGCAGGTAGATGGGTAGGTAGGTAGATGGGTGGGCAAGTGGATGGGTAGGCAGGTGGATGGGTAGGCAGGTAGGTGGGTAGGCAGGTAGATGGGTAGGCAGGTGGATGGGTAGGCAGGAAGATGGGTAGGCAGGAAGATGGATAGGCAGGTAGATGGGTAGGCAAGTGAATGGGTAGGCAGGTAGGTATGTAGGTAGGTAGATGGGTAGGCAAGGTGATGGGTAGGCAGGTGGATGGGTAGGCTGGTAGATGGTTAGGCAGGAAGATGGGTAGGCAAGGTGATGGGTAGGCAGGTGGATGGGGAGGCAGGTGGATGGGTAGGCAGGTAGGTGTGTAGGCAGGTAGATGGGTAGGCAGGTAGATGGGTAGGCAGGTGGATGGGTAGGCAGGTAGATGGGTAGGAGGTAGGCAGGTAGATGGGTAGGCAGGTGGATGGGTAGGCAGGTAGATGGGTAAGTAGATGGTCCTATACGGTGAACTCGATACTGCTGTGGTCCCGGGCCTGCACTCCCTTGTGGTGGTCTAGTCGGCCGTGTGTGCGGTATCCCCCGGTCTGACAGGTCGGCGGGCGTGTGACCAGGGGACCGTGTGGCTGGTAGGCCGGCCATGTGAGGTGAGACAGCTGGACGCCCTGAGGTCCGCGCACGGGTCCGCGCACGGGTCCGCGATCATACTAAAACAACACAACACCGATAATGTGTCTCTGAATACCCAGTTTCAATGAGTCTGGGCTTGACCTAGATAATATTTAAGACATGGACTGTAAAAGATCAGCACTATACATGTACATTATACTGATATTGTAAAGTAAGATACAGGGGTAGATATAAGGGTGATATTGATAATACTATCTGAAGTATCTTTACTTGGATTTTATAATATTTCAGACACAGTATTAAAGCTAAATAAAGGACTGGAGAAGTTCACCACTATACATATACATTATACCGATATTGTAGAATAGGATACAGCACTGGTTTAGATATGAGGGTGATATTGATACTACTATCTGAAGTATCTATACAATTATACAATATAAATACATGTGAACAAAATGATACTTACTTTTAACACCATCTCTCAAATGTCTTGTGTGTGTGGTCACCTCGATGCTCATTAGTATTCTGCCGCCAAAACGAGGTTGGGTGGGTGTTGCATGTATAGATGTTTAAAACTAAACACTTAGTCAAAGATAGTGTGTAAACCCTAAACGGCTAAACGCTCATTGACCAAGTGTTTAGGTGTGTAAGTCATAAGTGTTTAAAGTATCCGAACAAGTGTTTAAATCTAATGGTGTTTGGATGTATGTGTGTAAATATTGCAAGTGTGCGGGAATTAAACGGTGTTTAGACAATCTAGTGTGTATAACCAAACGCACTTTTTACAGTGATATATATAGGTCAGGCCTCTAGCAAACCTATTAGATCAAGAAGAGTGGAGCTGAAACAACATATCAAGGGAAATGGATTACAGGGCCATACTTGGGTTTGTGGACAACACAGAGGCCAGAATTACGCAAACTTTCACCAGAACCCATAGAACAGGAGAGGTTATCGAGACCACGATCAGGTGCAGGACCGGGACTCCGAGTCCCCTGCCAAGAACAGAGATAGAGGCAGTGAGGGCCGAGGTCGGGGCCGGCGCCGAGACAAGCAAGAATTTTAAGTGGGATGAGTGCAGAATATTCTGGTTCAGAAACTCGCTCGTTCAAAGTGACGGGAATTGGTAGGTGCGCAAAGAGGAATCAGGTGACTGATATCAAATGGGTGTTGGATCAGGTGAAAGGCATCTCTCTTGATCTTTTTCAATTACCTGATCAACCTGGTCTTCATGATTCGGGAACAAATGATGTTTTAAAATACAGGTTGGGAACAAATTCAAAAGATGGAAGATCAGGCTTGTTGAGAGGGCTTACCCTTCAGTGAGGACTGAGACTATCACCGGTGGTTTATGACCTATTTGGACACCGATTGCCATACATGTGCAGGTATGATAATTCGACGATGCAACGTAAACGGTCTCTTATTAATGATCGTCATACCATAAACCACCTCCCATGCCCGAGTTGGGTTGGCAGTATGTAGTAAGTTTTGCATGTTGGTAAAATGCTAGATAAACATTTGGTTGGAAACCCTTTTTAACCGAATCGTTATTTGCCATATTATGACCAGTACAGCTTTCTTTTTTTGTGTTGAACGGGGCCTATCGATGAGCTCTTTCCCCACCACGTAGCGACCACGGAATAGAGAGAAGCGGGAAACGGGCCGCGGACGACGACGCGGCCTCATTAACATACCCGTTGCGGCGTTTTCATTGGTCGGCGCGTCACGTGAGTATCATGTGACCCGTGTTGTCGTTTGTACGGCCGGCTGCGTTCGATGTGTGCACATCGCCCGATCGTATCGGCTTTGCTTGGGTGTTACTACTTGTATTTCCACGCATTTCCTATGGAGTTTTTCGGTCAGAACAACTCTAAACATGGGGTTTGTGCAAACCCCACTGCCAAGTTCGATCAGAACATGGAGGAAACCCAAGGTGAGTGTGGTTCTTCTTGCCTTGCTGGGAGTCACCAGCCCGGTGTTGTGTTCGACTTGACAGTCCCACTGTCACGTACTGTCACTATGCACATTCTCTTGTTGAAACTTCGTCAACCCGATATGTGGACACCGCGTGTTCGCACGGTGTGGTGGGGGCGTTGCTATCTCTTGTTGAACCAGTCAACCCGAGTAGCTCGTCTGATGTTTTCGCATCAGAAATCCACCGTAGCGAGTGTGATTACACTCAGTATTCTCTCGTGGTTTCGACTTTTATCTAGTCTCATCAGGCTAAGTGTGGTAGGTACTCTTCTGTGGTCTTTCCCCCCGGAACCAGTCCGGGGAGTGGATATGTTTCCCAACCGTTCGAGGTGTATGAAGTTCTCTCTATTATTTGTAGTACTAACTTTGACAGCTCGCTCGTGTATCCCACCTTGTGACTTGAATGATGTAACCTTTTCGTTCCATTGGACGCCATTACAGAGTCCGTGGTTGGAAAAAAATTTTGACGTGGCATTAAGTGGGATAGTATTGGCGGCTGTGTGGAGTTAGCCGTACCTGTTGTCCAGTGTGTTGAGGCCTTCTGGTGCATGAGTCTTCAGTCGATGTATCCAGTTGAATTCAATTTTATTTCATAGTCGGGCTGCTTCTCTTGATTCGGGGTGTCTGTATATGTAGTCCAATAAGTGGACTCTCACATCTTTCACTCCTTCGTGGTTGCGTTGGTTGTAGTGGTTCGGTACTTCGTTCTTGCTTGAGTTTTTGCGTATGCAGTTTAGATGTTCGCGTATTCTTTCTTTGATTTTTCTCTTCGTCTGTCCTACATACTGCATCTGGCACTTCTTGCACTCGATGCAGTATATCACGTTGGAGCTGTTGCAGGTCACGTTCCATTTTGTGTCGTGTTGTTTTCCCGTAGTTCTTGATCGTAGAGTTCCATCCATACTGATTAGTTTACAGTACTTGCAGTCGGGTTTCTTGCACTTGTTGCTTGTTGCTTTCTGAGTGGGTCTTTCTTCCTTGTCTTGTTTCTCGTTTGTCGTGTGTGGTTCCTTGGTGTAGTCCGTTCTGGCCTTAACCAGGTAGTCTTTGATGTTTTTGGGTCGTTTGTAGCCCTTGACGACCTTTTACTTGTGGAGGGTCTTCGTTGTGATAGATTTTGCCAGCATATCCCAATTGTTGTCGACAATTTCTCCTACTGCGTTGTTGTTGGGATTGTAGGTTGTGACTAGTACTATCTTATTGTCCTCGAGTTTCTCCGTTTCTTTTTTCTTCTTTAGGAGGGCGGTCCTCTCTTGTTTGTCCACTTTTCATTTGCAGTCGTTGATTAGTTCTCGTGGATATCCTTTGGCGATGAAATCGCTGATTTTCTTGTCACAGTGTTCTTCGTAGTCCTTGTTTTTTGCGCAGATTCGGCGTAGTCGTAGGAACTGTGAGTACGGGAGACTTCTTTTAGTAGCTGGCGGGTGTGCCGAGTCGTACTTGAGGTAAGTGTTGGCATCTGTGGGTTTTGTGTAGAGGTCCGTATATACCTTTCTCGTATGTTCTTCGATTTTTACTTGGGTGTCTAGGAACGGTATGGAGGTAGTCGAGTGTTCTGCCGTGAATTTTATCGTTGGATGAGATTTGTTCAGTTTGTCCAACCATATCTTGAAGTTTTCCTCTCCGTGTTCCCAGATCAAGAAGATGTCGTCGATGTATCGCAGCCATATCTTTGGTTGTTTCCCTTCGGTCCCGAGTAGTTTCTTTTCTAGGTCTTCCATGAAGAGGTTAGCATATGAGGGAGCCAGTCTGGTCCCCATTGCTGTACCACTTATCTGTTTGTAGTGAGTCCCATTAAACTGGATGTTGTTATTTTTCAGAACCAGTTCAAGTAGGCTGACTATCGATTCGTTGCTGGGGTTTAGTCGTTTGCTCCTTGTTTCGTCCAGTTTTCTTCTTATCGCATCTATACCCTCATAGTTGGGTATGTTGGTGTAAAGAGAGCTGACATCTAGGGTGGCTATTATCGTGTCGTCCTTAAGTTTCCCTAGATTTTCCAGTTTGTTGATGAAATCATTCGTGTCTTTCACGTACGATTCAATTTTTGGTACCAAGGGTTTGATGAAGTTGTCTACGAAGGTTGAGATCTTTTCCGTGGCACAATTGTTGGCTGACACCACTGGTCTACCGGGTGGTGGTCGTTGTGGTTTGTGGATCTTGGGTAAGAAGTAGATGTGTGGTGCTCGTGGTTTCAGTGTCTTGAGCGATCCGGCCATGGACTGGCTGAGTTCTCCGTCGTCGAGCATTTCCTCCAGTTTCTTGTCGACCTTGTTGTTTATTTCATCCGTTGTGTCCTTGCGCGTCTCGACGTAGACTGTTGTGTCATGGAGTTGTCGTTTTGCCTCGTTGATGTAGTCCTCGGTGTCTTGTAATACCAGTGCTCCTCCTTTATCGGCTGGCTTGATTGTGATGGATTTGTCCCTTGCTAGTTCTTTGAGGGATAGTTTTTCTTCTTTGGTGGTGTTGTATCTTCTCGCTTTCTTGTTCTTTCGTCCTTGTAGTCGTATTTCGTTCAGGGCAATAAATCCCTCCAAGTTTTGGGAGCCTGTTGGTGGTTTCCATGTGGACTCACCTCTTAATTTCCGGTTGAGTGTCTTGTCGTCAAAAGGGGTGTGCGTGCCTTTTATTGTTTCGTCCCTGGTGGTGGTTTGTCGTGGTTCAAAATATCCCAGGTCCTCTCTGGGTGTGTTTCGATTGTTGGTTTCGAAAAATTGTCGTATTCGGAGTTTACGGTGGAAGTGATCGAGTTCTATTTTAAGGTCTCCCTCCCCCTGTGAGCATTGCGTGGGGCAGAAATTTAGACCCTTTTCCAATATGGATTGTTCGTGGATGTTAAGACTTCTTTTGGATAGATTTACTACTATACTGGATTTTGGTGAGGACTTAGCTTTTACGTTGGGTGATGTCTTGGTACGGGATCGGTTGGAATTAGACTCAAACTCGAAAGAACAGTTCAAACCTTTATTAGTAACTTCAACATTATTTACAGGGTCAGAATCTACGTCGTGGGCTGGTTCGTCCTTGTCGTCTAGTTGTCGCAGAGGTGACCAACGGTTATGACACTCGGTGCGATCTGGTTGTCGTTGGTGTACTCGCTCTTGTCTTTTTCTTTTTCTCTGTCGTTGTGGCTTGGGGCTGTAGTTAGAAACGTCTTTCCCGACTCCTCCTCTCTCCTTCATCTGGTCTCGTTTCATACCTTCCTCGTTGGTACGGGTGTTGCGGTTGGTTTCTTCCCCCTTGGTATGGCTTCTTTGGGTAGAAAGTTGCTCTCGATTCCTGTCGTTGGGTGGTGCTTGGTTTCGGCGGGTGTTGGTACTCCCTCTCGTCTCGTCTAGGCTGGTTCCTCGGTTCGTTTTGAGCCCCCCCCCGTGTTCCTTTGTCCGCGATCGGAGGGGCCGCTCGAAAGGGCCTTGGGTCCCGCTGGGTGTTGTAGCGTCGACTGTCGGCCTCCGCTGCTTTCCGTGCCTCTTTCTTCACAAATCTGGATGGGTGGGTAGGCAGGTAGATGGGTAGGCAGGTGGATGGGTAGGCAGGAAGATGGGTAGGCAGGAAGATGGATAGGCAGGTAGATGGGTAGGCAAGTGAATGGGTAGGCAGGTAGGTGTGTAGGTAGGTAGATGGGTAGGCAAGGTGATGGGTAGGCAGGTGGATGGGTAGGCTGGTAGATGGTTAGGCAGGAAGATGGGTAGGCAAGGTGATGGGTAGGCAGGTGGATGGGGAGGCAGGTGGATGGGTAGGCAGGTAGGTGTGTAGGCAGGTAGATGGGTAGGCAGGTAGATGGGTAGGCAGGTGGATGGGTAGGCAGGTAGATGGGTAGGAGGTAGGCAGGTAGATGGGTAGGCAGGTGGATGGGTAGGCAGGTAGATGGGTTTTCTTTATTGATCTCATCTAAACCTGTTGGTTGATTGGTTGATATATGACTGAATAAAGTTTGATCCCAGAAAAATGTTCATCTTCTTTGGCAACTTTGGTTATGGTGTTTGTACTATCGATCCGAAAGAGTTGAAGTAGCCCGGGGACACCACCCTGTGGATCCTAGAGGAACCCAAGGGTTAGATTGATAATTGAACGAAGTTTGATTACAATCAATCCAGGGTCCTCAGTGTCGGGGGGCCTTGGGTCCTCCCTGTTGTTTCGCTCCCACCCAATTTTCGATTGATGGCAGTAGAGTTCTTTTTCACTGTTAAAGGCTGATTGTCTCAAGATGCATGAATGATCCATTTCAGTCCGAGAGCCTCGGGTTGATTTAAATTAAACTTCATACTTCGTTTGATTATCAAACACTCTGTCTAAAGATTTGATCATATTGTTTTTACTTTTTTTTCTTTTCTGGGGTATTCCACTTGCCATTCTTAAAAAATATCAATCAATGATATGTAAGATATTCTCTCTGCATCAGAAAATAAATACTGATGTTGGCGGGAAAGGAGAATTATCTATAATACCAATTACGAAACTCTATGATGGAGACCTATTTGTGAGTGTACTTACTGCTGTCGGTTTGTATTCATATGTCATATAATCAAGTTTATAGTAATTTTCGTGGGGATAATTAACATACTAATTTCCATATGGTATCTGAAAAGGTTCATATTTGGTTACTTTATTAATGTCCCTTAAGGCCTGGCGTCCATCTACTGCGATAGAAATTTAGACCTACCGATATGGCACTGATACAAAAAGTCAATGTCAGAGACATATCGGGAAGGTGCAAAATCGTAGACATGTGTCTAGACATCCCACTTCACCATGCATCGTAAGGAGTTCTTTTCGGTGCCTAATCGCAGAAACGTGTTCGACTGCCCCAATATTAGGTGACCTTCCGACGCAATCTTCATTTTCTATCGGAATGTCCATCGTAGACCATATCGGAGCCATATCGTATTAGGTGGACGCCGGGCTTTAGTTGTATTACTCTGTATAAATGCGTATTTATTCACGATTTTCCTTCATAATAAATGCATATACTCCTCCTGTGTAATGGCAGCTGGTATGTGTTTATATGAACATACAGGTTCGCTGGATTGCTAATGGGCATCGACCAGACACTGACGACCATCACCGCGATAATCGCCCCTCCCATCGTCGCGTCTATCACTCAAGAGGTAACAACCCATGTAAACATTAACTTGTAACAATAAGAGTTTTGCCGATAGCGCTAGGTAGCGGTATAGTTCTCTAAAAGTCCCCCTACACCTATATTTCCCCACGAGGCAAGTTGGCGCTAAATACACATCAAAGCTAATATGTGACCACACGAGTGAGTTGTGTACTTAACTCGTTGTATTCCCCCCACAGGGCACGCCTGAGGAGTGGCGGTGCGTCTTTCTCATCACGGGCGGCGTCTTTCTGTTCGGCTGTATCGTCTTCCTCCTCTTCAGCAGCTCCGAGGAGCAGGACTGGGCCAAGGTCAAAGCGGAGCCCCCGGACGCCACCTACCAGACCACGTGGGCCATCGTGCGATACACACGGCAGGACTTCAACCCCGAGACCTGGTTACAATATGTCCTGACCAGATGCATGTGGGATAAGCCTTAAGCCGGATGCCCATCTACCGATTTAGGGTTGAACGATTAGTTCCCAAATCGTATAGGAGTCGGTCAAGGCAAATTATGTGATTTCCCTCGCTCGACCCGCACACTGATAAAATCGGTGTATGGTCCAGTAATCGCTGGGGGAGGGCAAAAACCAAAGAAACCGAGTGTTCACTACTCGCTGGGTAGCCTTGCCTAGCTGTCCTATATCTGTTAGGATGGCTTGGCTGAGACAAATTACCCTCCGTTTGTCGCCGACAAACGTACATAAATGTTCCGAAATCAGTAGATGAGCATTGGGCTTTATACATAACAAATAGCGTCTATTAAAGCCTGATGCCCATCTACCGATTCAGGGTTGAGCGATTAGTTACCAAATCGTATAGGAGTCTGTCAACTGGTCGTCGGCAAATTACGTAACCCTTCGCTCGACCGGGGGACATCGAGGAGAGGTGGGTGCTGGATATTAGTCCTAAGCAAATCGGTCTACTAATCGGTGGCTCACCCTTGCCTAGCTGTCCTACATCTACCGACTACGGCCGACTCCGTTAGGATGCCTTGGGTGAGACAAATTACCGTCCGTTTGTCGCCGACAAAGGTACATGAAAGTTCCGAAATCGGTAGATGGGCATTGGGCTTTAGGTGCGTTGTGCATTTCAAGTGAACCCAACAGTTACTAAGTCTCTGGTATTTTCCATTTCTTCAAAGGATACCCTGATGTTAAGGTGTCCCTGATGCTAACGTTGGGTGAATAGTTCTTTTGTCTGACAGATGAGAGTTATGTATTTCCTCTGCAACAAGATCAGTTTAGCCTACAGGAACATTCTCTCAATAATGATGTGTTAAAACGGGTCAACTGCATCGAGAACCGCACTCGAATCGTAAAATACATTATATTTCACTCATTTGGATGTGCCATAATCGTCACTCGGCTTCGCCTCGATGACGATTGGGGCTCATCCACATTTGTGGCGTTTTGTGTATTTATACGATTCTCGATGCTTCTCAACGTTCATCAAAGGTTATTTACGCTTCTGTACGTATCAAATTGTGGCGTTTTTCTGCGCTAATTCACGCATGAGAAATGCATAGAAATAAGTTAGCAAATTTTAAAAGTAAATCTGACACCGCATTTTTTCTACGTTTTCTCCACGTTCATTTACGAATTCCAACTTTCCTTGATGCCCCAGTCACACTGGCGTAAAAAAATCCCCGTGTACATACGTCTACGTTCTTATACATTTTGAAATATACAAATGTGCAGGAAAACGTGGAGATACGTAAATGAAAGTCGGAATGCGTAAACGAACGTAAACAAAACATTGAAAATACACTGTGTCAGAATTTCTTTTAAAAATTTTAAACTTATCTCTACGCATTTCTAATGCGTTAATGAATGCGGTATAACGCCATAATGCGTACAGAAGCATAGATAAGCGCCCCGTGCCGCCCCCTCTGATGCATCACAAGGCTTAAAGCTGGAGAAGTCCTAGTCCGTCCTGCCCCCCGGCCGCCCCCGGCAGCCCCGCGCTTTGGGCGGGGGATAGGCGGGGGGATAGGCGGGGGGCAGGAGTCGCTATGAGTGTAGAGGTTGCGGTGGTCTATCAAGTCTCTCCCTACACTCTCAGTGAAGTCCTGGTAGAGGTTGTGGTTTTATCCTTATATATCCTGTGCGTGACATCATTATGCACATTCATTAAATGATTAATAGCAATCAGAATAAAGTTCATTTTAGTATGTATCCTTCTCTGACTGCCCCATGATCCTGTATCCAAGATGGGAGGGTAGCCATAGCATGCAGGGCATCCTCATCAGGTACAGTAGGACTTTTTCGTGCTTCTTATCCAGAATGTTTGTTGATTCAGTTGTACCTTATGTAGAAAAAATAGTTAGTTGCTGTGAATTAGCATGTGTGTACTGGATGGGTGTGTCACTCCCCTTCTGTGTTGACTTGTTTTTGACATGTCAATCTGTGTTCCTCTCACTGCACGAACATCATTATTGTACTGGAGGCGCCCGGCGTATATAAGTAGGTATTTTGCGTATACAAGGTCGGGGGAGGTGGGGGAGGGGGGGGGGGCGGGGATAGGGTTTCCTACTGAGGATACGTGTACTTCTACCAACACAAACGGGCGGGAGGTGGTGGGGGGGGGGAATGATATTTCCTCTCATATACGCCGGGTGTGAAATACAGCTAAGACACGTCCGTATATAAGGCCTGGGCGTATACATATACGTATATATGAAAACAAGTCAATATTCAGCCAATACATGCACTTCCGCGATGGCGTATATATATGAATAAAATAGTGGTTTTCGTGCAGTGTCTCTATCTGGTCTATCGGGGGGGGGGGGGAGAAACTCACTGTTGGTGTTTTCTCTGTGTGAAGTTCTCTATCTGAGATGCCAAAATTCGATCAGAGGTGTACAATACAAGGTCGTTTGTGTAAACTGTATGTTAGCATGTTACATCTAGGTTCGTTATGCTGTTTACAAAACAATTAAGAACAATATTATTTATAAAACAAACTATATGCTGCCTTAAGATACAGCCTTGGTGTACTCCTGATCAAATTTCCCTCTTGCTCGACAAGCCATTGCCAATCCTGACATATTGCATTCCGTTTTTCTAAATAATCCGATGTCCATTTTACAATTACTGGGTTCATCTTTAAGGTGCCTCATTTAGAATTTATTATGTCAAAGACTTTGCTATAGTCTATGAAAATGCATACGGAAACTTTACTATTGTCTTTCAAAGTGTGTATATCTTTTACTAGTGCAGTTACAGCATCTGTGGTTCCACAGGCTGATCTAAATCCAAACTGTTGACGGTTTAATAGGTCTTCTTCCTCAAGATAATAACTTAAGGCATCATGTGCAATATGCTCAATCATTTTCCACGGAGTGGGTAAAAAAGATATTGGCCTCCAATCTGCAATCACTAACATTTTCAGATCGATCACTTTTGGTAAAAGGTATTATTTCCGAAAGCAACGAATCTGATCGAAAAAGAGTGTTATCTATTGAAGTTTGGAATAGGTGTCTCAGTTGATTTGCTTTGACTGAGGAAGCATCCTTAATTTTTACCCTTTACAGGCGGGGGCCTGTGGTAGACCCATGTTCATGGGGACAGGTACCAGGGACAGGTATAATGCTAGGGAGCGAGCCTATTATCGTCTAAACCCTAATTCCATTTTCTGATTACTTGATATGACACTTCAAATTTAATCTCTTCATTTAGTTCACTTAGTTTTCTGCAAGTTTCATGATTATTGATCCATTATTTCTTGATAAAACAGTAATATCATAAATATAGTAAATGATGCCTCAAGGCATCATTCGCCCTCTGCTGGGGAATGCCTCAAGGCATCAAATAAATGGGTTAAGAAACCTCGTAATAATATTATAAACCTCGTAATAATATTGTAAAATCCACTGAATTTATGAACATCTAAAATCTAAGTAATTTTGAAAGACCCATTCAGTGTTATGTGGCATTTCAGATGGCATCTTCATCAAGGCTGATTCTGTGCCTAATAAATTTGATTGCTGAATAAAAACACAAATGAGATTGGTTATAAGGAAAATCATATTCAAGCAAATATTTTTATATTCCTTTGAAAATATGGAGATTATAAGTGTGGCAATGTTGTTTTGTGTTAGGAAAAGGTAGTCAGGAAGGTAAGTCTATTTCTGGTCTAGTCAGTTCCTCCATAGATTGATTGTACATGGGCATTGAGTATGCAGCCTCGGGCATTAGACTAGTATTTTATTCATTAGAATATATCTAGATTGTACAAATATACTTCAACCCCTCACTATTTTCCTTGCAATGAGCTCCTTCATGATCTCATTGGATCCTCCATAGATTGACTGTACACGAGAACTCACGTAGGCCCGGGAAATACCGTACTCCCACATGTAACCCCATCCACCATGGAGCTGGACGCAATCATATGCCACTTTGTTCTGTAGGTCTGTGCACCTGGAAAAGAATCAAAAGGATCTTGGAGTATTTACTAGCCTTATATATGCAGTTTGCATTAGAACTCTATCAAAACCACTTCATGTTTCTATAATGTATAATAATAGTTACACTTTTGTCTGTGGAAAGTCTGGTAATTAGGTTTTAGGAATTTTGATTAAAAAAAATCTGATTCTGAAGATAATAATGATAATAGTATTAATGTAGGGAACTCTGGCGTTGAGTGGTGGTTTGTTTTTCTTCATCAAAGGATGTGGTGGTCTAGCCCATGCTGTGGAGTAATAGAGCCGGACCAGCGTGCAGAAGTGTCACTGGTTTGACCCAGTTATGCAACCCGTCTTATACATAAGGCCAGGAAGTAGCCAGATCAGGAGGTGTCTTGTCATGGTCCTTCTGTAAGGAAGAAACATCTCAGGATCTCAAGAGTGAGATCTTCCTTACTTTCGCTGTGGTTGAATCTGAGCTACTCAGCTTCTGTTGTTTGTGCCTGTTTCCCCGTTGATAGGGTCAATTCTTTTGTCCATAATTGAGCCTCTACTCTCCTGTTGAAGTGCATGTAACTAATCATAAGAAATAGAATAAACTATTGTACATTTAATTCTTTGTGTTTGGTACATGTGTGAGTAGGAATACTGTCAGAAACAATGGGTTCTGGTTTACTGTTACCCACTACATTGTTAATGGGCACTTCGAAAATAAAACTGATAACAACAGTTGTACCCAACTTCAGTGCCACAATCTTCATAGGTCACACACTAACTCGTTCAATTTCCTGATGGATGACAGTTTAACTTGTAATCACTCAGTGGCCTTTATAAATAATGACAAACAACGCGTTCATGTGAGTTGGAGTATTTATATACTAAATACGATAACATGAGATTCAAGTTGTCTGTGCAACTTAAGTTGTGATTTGACATTTAGTGATAAATGTTTAGACGTAGTGAACTTTGACATGTGTATGTAGTCGTAGAGAACTTGAATTAAGTTGAACATGTTAAGTTTGAAAACCTTGTTAAAAGGTAGAAAATAATGTTGTAATACCGAAGTATTAAAAAACCATTCTGGTAAGAAGTTAAAATGTTTGTAATACCGAAGTATTAAATTACCATGCTGGTAATAGTGAAATAAGAATACAGGTATATATCTTATTTGTAGATGACATAAGAAGACATGAGATAACATTTAACCAACAGGCCAAAGGGCCAAACCTTGAAAGTTAGTTCATGGCAGGTATGGAGTCATGGATTTTGTGGACGACCAGGTACCCAGGTGGCGTACTTGGTCGAGAGTGTAGCCAGACTCAAGTGCTGAGTGGGTGCCGCCTCTCCTGAATGAGTGGATGGAGAAAGCGTGTGGTTGAGTAACTCCCGCGCATGAGAGCAGCAGCCTGAGTATGGCTGTGAATTGGTTAGGGTTTAAAGGGAACCCAGAACGTGACACGAAAATGGGTTCTAGCAGAGTAGCAGGGTACTCGGCTCTATAAGATACCCATTCGCGCATGGGACACCAAGAGCCTGAGACGGCGGGGACGGTGATGACAGCTGGAGAGGATCGTGCGCCGATGGTTTTCGACGAACGGATGGTGATGATGAGGGTTGGGAAGAACTTTCACATCCAACCTTCTGATGGTGTGATCTACCCCAGACGTGCGGTTGACTGGTATGAAGAGGTTCGAGGCTCTCAGGAGAGAGAAAAATGCCAGCAACGCTGCAGACCGGAACAGTAGGCCCTCTGAGATGTGCCGAGAGAGGTCGCAGAGTTTCCCGATTAGGTCTCTGATGATGGGTCGAGCTTGCCTGGTGATATGTCCGGAACGAACCGCCGCCCCTTTGACGACCGCAACAGCCTGTGGCGAGAGGAAAGCGGATGCGTCGCCCTCGTAATCCGATATCCAGGACCTGGTGCCTACCAGGTAGTTTTTCACCGCCCCTGGTGAAGCCAATGTCGAATCGAGGATTGAGCATAAAGACACGCCTCCAGAACCGAAGGGCGTGTAGGTCTCTCTATGCTAGTTGCTGCGAATTCCAGGTACTTCTTAGCTTGTGACGCTTTGTTTTTGGCAGTTGTCGTCGCCTGCGCCGCTCGGAACGACAACAACATCTCGGCGTGTAGAACCCTGTCCGTGCCTGGAAGTAATGAAAGCATCAACTGTGAACAGATCATCAGCATCCGGACAACTGACTTCACAGGGAACTGCATGAGGGAGACACATCGATTCTGCAAAAACAATGTCACAGTCCTAGATGGAGGCGATGTACCACATCTGTCGAGCACATTTAGCTACAAAGCTATCTCTGTGTACTCTGTCATGGATGAAAACAGATATGGAAACAGACGTGCTGACGACGTCAACCCTGACACCCCTCTGAGAATGTGAGAGGAAGAAACGGCATGCAACCAGAACCGCGAGGGCTGCTCCCCTTTTGCAGTCAATGTCATATCTGAGAAGGGATGCATTCCAAATCCACTTGACAACTTGACGGTCTGTGGCTGCAGTCGCGCCGTCTCGATCGACATGGACGTGAAGACTGATCGCGTTGCGATCATCGCCAATGATGTGGACCCCATTTGCCCAGGATGCGTAAGCCACGAACCAAGGGAGGTCACAGCGTACTCCCTGTGACAAGTGTACCACTGTAGTGACATTTGTAGCCTTGATCGCTGCGAATAAGTTTGCTAAGAATTTCTTAGCGTGTTTGACACAGTGTGCCAAGTGCATGAGCCGGCCTATGATTGATTGTAACTCACGGCGGTTGGCAGTTGTTCTTGTGATGTAGTCGTTGCAGATTTCTACCACCTCGCAAAGTTTAACTGCTGGGATGGTGATGGTCATTGTCACAGAGTCGATGTGGAAACCCAGCCATGTTATCGCCGTGGTAGGCGACTCGCACTTGTTGACGGCGAGCTCGAGACCCAGATCACGTGCAAGTTCGATGAAACTCGTGTAGGCGACCTCAGCTGCAGCTCTCTCCGCCGCGACTCCAGCAAAATCGTCCAAGTAAGCTAGAGCAACAAATCCCCGATTGCGATATATGTATGTCAGAGCGTTGGAAGTCCTCTGACATGCCACGGATGAAGAGCGGCAGCCGAACAGTGGGCATAGATCGACAAAGAAAAGACCATCCACCTAAAAACACATGAACGGTGTGTCAGCCGGGTCCAGGTGAAGCTGTCTATACGCCCTGCTCAAGTCCACTTTCCACATGAAAGTGCCCGAGCCAGCTTCAACCACCAGATTAACTAAATCAGCGATTGTTGGAAGTGTGTAGGAGGCGTCCTGGCCGAGATAGACTCTTTGCGGTATCCCGTCATTTATTGCTGCGCCCTCCGGGAAAGTCCATGATAACTCGGCGGTCTTGAGTCCTTCTTGGGTCTGGACATGAGTGGAGACACCTGTGTTG
Source organism: Alentia gelatinosa (assembly GCA_950022655.1). Classification (NCBI taxonomy): domain Eukaryota; kingdom Metazoa; phylum Annelida; class Polychaeta; order Phyllodocida; family Polynoidae; genus Alentia; species Alentia gelatinosa. The sequence continues at coordinate 24,681,524 of OX465592.1, forward strand.
CTGTACCAAAAGGTAGAGAAAAGAAAGGGCCTAACAAGGCGTCATGTTCTAATTCAGTCTGAACAAAACGGGCAAGGGCCGCTGGGTGTGCTACCGCACTAGCATGATTTGTGTACGTGGAGATTGGTGTAAACACTGAAGCATAGCCTATCGGCCAGCCAAATTTGAGAAAATCCGCTACTTGCACGTCATGATAACCCGACAGATAACTATCCCAGCGATCAGTGTTCAAAGCAGAAGGGACTGGAATCTGAGCCGCTCTGAAATTATAATCTGCCTTGTTGACAATTTCAGAGTAACGTCTGGCTTCGGAAGGGAATCTCAAACTGAATTTGACTGACGGTGTTGGTCGTGTTATGACATGATCACCAGCTATGATCCCTGTCGCGATCATGGCGTGTGTGTGAGTGATAAGTAGGTCAGGTGAATCAAACTCTTTTAACTGTGTTGGCAGGCCCTGCTCCTGCCTGTCGTTGAAAGGGCTGGCTCGCTGCCGGTGCTGCCTTGTTGATGTTAGATGTGGCCTCATGTTTCGCCTTGATGCGACACTCCGCGACCGTGTGAGGGTGGTGGAGTGACAGTGCGGAGAAAAAATAATCGCATACATGTGCTACCATGCTTCCTGCATCGTTGACATGGGGAGCTTGTAGAGTGCAGCCTCTGTGGCTGTTGAACGATTTACATGGAGGGTGATGAGCGACTTGTCTCTTTTGGGGATCCTTTTTGCCGAGCATGTCCACCTCCACGCTCTCCGACCTGGAAATGGCTGTACGCAAATGCTGAATTTGTGGTTCGCTATGCCAGCCCAGGCGAAACCTTCCCTCGGAGATCCTCGTAAATACCTCCTCGCTCCAACGCCTGACTGCAGCGAAATCGTACTCCAAAGCGTCCTCGATAACCTCTCTCAAATGCTGCATTAAGAAAGGCCTAGTGTCACTATCTGTACGTATGTCGTCGAACATGCGCAAGATGCCCCATAAGTGCTCTTGGATTGTTAGAGAGCCTAATGTAGTCTTGTCTTTCTTGACACCTCTAGACACGTAGTTGTGAGGATGTGTAAACTTACCCGACTGTGGTAGGAGGACATGACTTAAAGATTGGATGATCCGTTGAACCCTTTCATCAAGTGATTCGTCGTCGAAACTGGGGCCGTATTGCCATGTTGGAGCTGAGTCCCACGAGGCTGCTGATGACGCCATTGCGCTGACGAGCGGGTCGGCTGATGAGGACGTGCGAGCTGGATCAGAAGTTGTAATTGTGGGCGTAGGCTGTAAATTTTGTGGAACTTGGCGAACCTGGATTGTAGCAGTGGTATTCCCTGTGATAATATCTGGTGTGTCCCTGAGACCACTCCGCTGGGGAAGACCGTCTGCATCGTGTTGGGTGCCGCGAGAGTGAGCGGCCATGAAGGACGCCATGGCATCTTGCATGTCTGCAATCTGTTTTTGCATCCCGGCCAACTTCTTGGATTTAACGGCATTCTTAACTGTTTTTGACTTAGTCTTCTTTGGTGTTGAGACCTTCTTAGGTGAGGTTGACCTAGTGTTAGGCATGATGGACTCGAAGTTACGAGAATCGAAGAAATAAACATGACGAGACACTCTCAAAAAACTTAGATGTTTGAATCTCAGGGACGGAGCGTGCACAATTTGAACGTGACGTCATCTGAATGTGTGTATAGCTCGCTAAGTATAGATGGCGTGGCTGTGCTCCGTTTGTATAGTGAACCGCTAGGCGGCGTGAAGTTGAGCACCTGTACCCGTTGTGCCATTAACACTCACGTGTTCGTCATAATGGCGGTTTTATGACTTACCAGTATTTTGCCATAGATGCCCTTTCTGCAGACATCTTCTCCTCCTTTCCGGAAACTAAGCAGTCATCTATAAAAGATCTTGCAACACAGATACTTGTCTTCATCTCTGCCAGCTTATGTTGAACAGTCTGGAATTATATTAACGTAGGTGATTAAGTTATTCTTTTATTATCATTGAGGTTCAGAGTGTCATGTCTGCTATCATCAAAATGTGCTGAAAAGGGGTCTTACTTAGTACTTTAAGGTAGTTATCTTTTACTTAATGATCAATCGTCTCTGGAACCTGGGAGGTGTCTTCCAGACAGCAACGTCTTTATTAGTTGTGGCTGAAAAAGAGTGCCTGTTTGGGAGACCAAAAGAGTGATCATGACCGCAAAGTGTTCCTCAGACCCTATCACATTTGGGCTGTTATGATCACTGTTGGTCCAAGACCCATCCAAAAACAAAAACATGCCTTATGAAATATGGGAATTAGATATAACAGACATAGATAGTTCATCACAGCAAATATTATTCAATTTGATATATTGGGGGTGTATAAAATGAAATATTTCAGTCAGAATTATGAGACTATCACACTAACTTAGGGTTGAGTACTGCAGTAGGTTGTAAACGAGGTCATGGTCAAGCAGAGCAGTGTCAGCAGTTGTCACTGGTTTTGATGAAACAGTTCTTTACCCAGACAGTTATTTCGGTACAAAAAGGCTTAAAACCCTGTGTATGTGGGCACCTCTGGCGGACACCCTATAAAAATAGATCAATCTGTTCTTTTTATGAGTGTGTGTGTATTCATAGAAAATACATTTTGTAATTCAAAGTTTGATAACTTTGGAACCAATTAAGATATTGAAAAATGGATTTCAGATCTCTCATCGCCTCTGTCTCCCCTACATATCGAAATATAACATTTGCATATTGTACTTGAGAAAACTTGAACTCCCCTCGTAAGTGGACACTCCCGATAAGTGGACACTTTGGCCCGGAACAGAAGGTGCCCGCTTACGCAAGGATTTACTGTATATTACTAAAGAGAAAAATATGAAATTTAAGATAAAGGTATGCCATGCATATAGAACCGTCCACTGCAAAACATCGTTTAATTTTGATAGGTTTTAGTATGGATATCAGACCTGCATGACAAGGCTGACCCTGTCACCCTTTGGAGATCATTTGGGAGGACATAGTCCAAATACCTTGTGATACATAGAATGGGATAAACTGGATAAAAGAATTGAAACAAGAGCATGTTTTAAAATGGTGATAATGGACATGATAAAATGGAAAAGCAAAACGTTATCAGGAGACTAAAAACTGGACTAAAACATCCCTGACAAAGAGATAGGGATAGACCGGATCAGATAATTGAGACTAACGTAGGATAGAAACCCCTGTCCGAGAGGTAGGGAGCGAATAGAACAACATTGAATCGAATCAAATCAAATGAGGCGATATAACGAAGGCGGAACGACCCATGACTGAGGGCTAGTAAGATGTACCATGCACTATTATTTGAGCTTTCTGTATCCAATCATCCTCATATTACATGATCAATAATGTACAGCAGGAAGAACTAACCTATGTCAGATGTTGACAATAAGATAATTTTGAAAAAAGGTCTCAAATGAGCAGGACTATGGAATGCAAATCAGTGACCAAGAGCTCATGAGACTGATCGCCATGTCATGGCCATTTGTCTGTAGAATGTAATAACCTCTAAACAGTCGCTATTAACAATTGTCACGACTATAAAACACCTCCCTGGTTTCTGATGATAAATAAGTGTAGTCATATTAAAAAAAGAGAAAACTTCAATGCACTTACATATCATGGACATAAACAATAATCGATGGAATTATGGACAAACGACCATTAGCGAGTGTATTACTATGTCAATCTTGAGTACTTTATAGGGCTACCTGCCTATAAAACTATTGTTTATTTATTCATTATCCACCTTCTTAAATGATTCAAACCTAGACATTGCCATATCATAGGGTGTATTATTTGGAACTATGTTCCAAACATAAACCATACACAATGGATTTGAAATCTGTATACAATGGTGATCGTATCTGACGTTTTTTATATAATGGGTAGTGATTTACCATATTCCCCATAGGTTTGCAACAATAAAATGGATACTAATTCTGGCGAAAGCCAGTTGCAGTTTCCAATAGATTCCATTAGTTAAGCACTTACCTTCTTCAGATGGCCTTCCCATAGAATTTAGCATGGTGACATAGTTTTTTTGACATTTCTCATTTATTCCCGACTATCGTAATCCAGAATTATTTGAAAATAGCAACAGCATATCAGTGTTATCTAGCCACCAAGTCAAAATATTGCAGTTCCCATAGACACCAATAGTTAAGCGCTTACCTTTTCCAATGGCCTTCTCATAGAAGTTAGCATGGTGATATGCTTTTTTTCTTGCATTTTCTATTTGCTGATATATGAGACTTATACTTTCCAGAGTTATTTGCAAAAATCAATAGAATCTAAAAATCACCAAACTACGGAGCATTTGTCTTAAACAGAAATACTATTAGAAGAACCAGAAGTGATCGCAAGATCAAGTTTACAGCGACGAGGCACAAGGGGGCCAAAGCAGACAGATCACCTCTACATAGAGGTAGGATCCTATGGGACTTGCTAAGTTCAGACATCCAACATACGGATACATTGGTTGCTTTCAAGAAAGCACTAAAAGGGACTACGTTGAACTGTTGATGATGACGAGGATTGTAGAAACAAATATTGCTTAACTTGTGGTGGTTTAATAAGATTGTAACATGAGAGCGATCAACCTACATTTTCCATTCCATCTCATATCATCTCATCACATTTTTCTCAATTGTAAAACTGTTATGCAGAATGGCTATTAGTTATACGGACCAATACCTGCAATGTAACACACAGGAAGAACTGATGAATCAGATGTTGTGTTTCAATAAACTAAAAAGAAAAATTAAAAAAAATATAGGTTTCCAAAAACAGACCTGCAGATCAGCGATGGTCTTTCTGAAGGCCTTCCTCTGCCTGACGTATTGACGGGTCTCCTCAAACATCCACTCTGTATGCCCCAGTCCCATGGCAGCAATGAAAAGTCTCTCAATGGGAAGCTCTTGCATCAGATAGTAGAATCCCTGGTTCAGGCCTTCCTCTCCACCAAGGATGGAGGACATTGGGAGTCGCACATCATCAAAGAACAGCTCCACAGTGTCCTGTTGGAAACAGAATAAAATTCACTTTATGTCATGCTTCATTTGATGCTTCATCTGAAATTCGCATCAGAGTCAAATATACCCGTTGTTTACACATACGCATGATCTGCTTATGTGTGATTATGAAATTTGGCATCACCTGGCGATTATGAAGACCGCTTGAGGGCTGACAAGCCAGCTTGACTTTTAGACAGCTGGCAATTTTTCATTATCTCCACAACCTTTTACTTAACCCTTCTTTACCCACAACATTCTAATTGGAAATAGATACATTCACCTGTATTTTAGGCGGGGTTAACTTTCAAGAATCATTACTTATAATCATCTAGGGTAAACGCCTGCTTAGGCGGACATCAAACAGTACTTTGTGCCTCATTTAAGAGATTATCAATTAGTATAAATGCTTGAGGAAATTCTTGTGTCTACGAAAATTCCGACTGATATTGTATAATCGAGAACCACCTGACAATTATTCGCTAAACGATCTACAGATGTCATGTTTTTAGTCATTCAATGTAAATACTGGGTAATAGCTTTTCCCAACAAAAATGGGTTTATACATCATTTAAAACTTTCTGGATTATCTAATATCATTAGGATCCCATTTATTTCAGTCATTCAAAACTACACTCAAAACTACATTCAAAAGTGAGACAACGTCACTGGGGAGACAGAGGACCCACCGAATCGGTCATAAGTTGGTAAAATAAGGGGTACCAAGAAGGCCATATTCACTTGGCTATTGCCTCGTTCATATTCCTGCTCACCCCTAACTTGATGGCAGATGGGGACAAAGACGAAACACTCATCAGTTTCTTTTTTAGAAATAAAGTTTGAAGGAGGGTTTTGATGCCGAATGGTGTCAAACTGTGAGGTGTTTATAGTACAGTCAGTGAAGCTGTACCCCATTGTGGTACAGGATGGTTGCACACCATCTACCCAGTTTTGATGCTCTACCATATAATTTTTTTTTTTTTTTTCATAATGAGTAACAACTACAATTATTTTCAGTATTCCCTAAGGAAAATGTAAACCCATATAACATGACGATGAATGATCCAAACACTATATTCTGAAACTTAGAATATTGCCTACAGTGACTTTATGTGTTATAGTACAAAAGTTAGAAAATCAGTGATATATCGAAAATATAGATTGTTCATTTGGGTAGGAAAAAAATGATGATATTAATGATTCAACTATCTAATAGTATGAAAGGTTAACTATATCATAAATAGATCTACTGAACCTGTCCATGGCTCCCCATCTTTTTCAGTGGTCTGCCCTTCCTGAAACCTGGCATACCATCCTCCACAACAAATAGCGAGATGCCGTGTGCGGGAGATTTAGCCTCTGGGTTTGTGATGGCAACAACAATCACAACGCCAGCCAGCCAACCATTGGTGATGAAGACCTTGCTGCCATTAAGGATCCAGTCATCTCCATCTCGTTTAGCATTTGTACGAATTCCTTGAAGGTCACTGAAAATATGAAGTATATGGTATCAACTTTTTTTTCTCAGGAAAAGTTAATAAAAAAAAAATGCACAGCCCCCGTTGAGGTACTGATGGGTATTGGAAGCCACACCTGCGAAATCAATTTGTATATACAGAAAATATAAGGTATGCGATTGGTGCAAGGACAAAGAGAAGGTAAACTAAGAATAGCAACGGTATTGATTGAATGATGAAGGGGTTTCGAAACATGAACTATTGATATGTCCAGAAACAGAGTAGCACCAAACTAAATGGACTTCTCTCTATTCTGGACTGAATCTGAATTGTCCTTGTTGTGAGATGGACTGCTTTACTGGTCAAAAATATAAGACAGAATTCTCCTGCAAGCAAACTGGTCAAAGTTTAGGTATTGTCTGCTTTATTACTAGGCCAGGCTTAGACTGTCACGAGTGCAGCTAATTGTCAATTCCAAATTCCCTATTTCAAACCTACCTTCCTGCCTGAGGCTCTGTCATTGCAATTGATCCAACTGTTTCTCCTGAAGCCATCTTTGGAAGTATTCTATCAATTTGTTCTTGTGTTCCATATCTGGATATGTAGGGCATCACAATTTCTGAATGGACACCAAAACCACCTGAAGAGTCATTGACATATCCCCTGGAAGGCAGAGTGAATCACGGTCAGTCCAGTGTGAATAAACATGTCTATTCTTGGGCCCTTTAGATGTGTACCTATTTTTGAAGATAAGATGATATAGGGGCGACAGCTTTGGTATTCTCGTACAGTATTCGGCTATGTTGTTTGAGTGTCTTTTATCCTTTTCATTTTTAATAACTGATGTGGGCACAAAAGTAGATATTTCTGGGTAAAAATAGGTGACAATGTCATACACCTTGCATGAAACAAACCTATAGATGTCTGATGAGTCTGATTCACATAAAACCTTGCCTTTCCAATATAGATGATTATATTATTACCATGACAAGTTTACATAATGAGTTTGTGTAACCAACTGTTGTCTAAGATATATCATTGAAAAGAGAACATGCTAAAGAAATACTTTGACAGCAGGTCCACCAACTAAGATATTGTTTGAGCAAAGGCATGCATCACAAGGCTGACTGTACTACATGGTAACGCAAAGCCAACACTCAGCCCCTGCAGGACAGAGATTTAATGGCTTTCAGGCTGATACATGCAAACAGGTGTGGTGGAGCCTGGTAAAACCTAAAAAAATTAGCTTTTACCAGTGCCACACTAATGGCTGCCATGTGACATTGGCTGAAGAATGGGCCTGTGGGTTTGTACACTATAAGCATGGTTGGCAGATGCGTGAGGGCGCCAAAATAACGTCAAGTTTTAGGAGATTACATGGAAATGGATGGACACAATCAGTAAAGTGGTGTGATGTTACAACTTCCTTGTTCATTCACCCACGCATTGTTCGCCATGATAAGAAAGACACCTGCAAGGCTCATCCTTCACAGTAACTAAGTGATACTGATCAAAAAGTTCGGCTATGGTTGCTCAATATAGACTCACATCTCTTCCCAGAAGACCGCTGAGTGGAGGAGGTCTCCGCCCATTCCATGGTGCTCCTCCGGAATGGCCAACCCCAGCAGCCCCTGTTCACCTGCTTTCAGCCACAACTGAAAAATCACCGAGGGAAAACCTACATGTACATTCCTATATTATCATATACCTGTGGCAGTATATCCTACACATACTGCCCACTCCTAGCCAGACAGTATGTATGCCCAGTATGTATGCCCAAACGGCGAATGGGGTACGTGATCACATTGTAAAGTTCCAGTCTATTCATCCCTATTGTGACCAATCATATTGGTTTCTATGCGAAGAGATTAGTAATCTAAATTGTCCATGTTTATTAGTACCAAAATGACTGCATTAAGACAGTCTCCACTTTGTAGCAGCTCCTCCCTGTCTTGATGTTTACTGTTTAGCCTTGAGAATCCACTGGTACACAGTATTCCCGCTAGGAGAGATTGAGATTATAGGAATCTTTGAGTTGCATTGATGTACGTCTTTAGCACGGGAGGCAGGCCAGTGGAATCTCAAGGTCCTAAGCCTAGTTCGTGAAGAATTCTTCTCCCATAAAACGTAGTGGGAGTACAGAATACGACTTATGAGATTGGTGCTTGGACTAGGTGGAATATGGAGAAGCAGTGCTGACAAATGTGGATTCCCTGTGTGTGTAATTATAACATTCAGTATGAAAAGTGTGTTCCCACATAAACCAGAGTGATAGACACAATTATAATGTATAGGGAACATGTACATGTTTAAGTAGTTTGGCTTTACATGTACATGTATACGATTTATGATAATCTACGAACTCAAGTATAACTAGCAATGGAATTTCAGCGTGTGGTGTGTGTGTGGGGGGGGGGCATGCTCCCTGTATGATTATGACACAATCCCCAATGATTCAGACAATACTTGAGATGAATTGGGGGGGGGGGGGTGGGCGGGCGGTGTGGGGGAGCAAGGAGAGCCCCCTGTGCAATTATGAAAAGATCCCCAAAAATTCTGATAATCTTACGAGAAGGGGTGGGGCCCTTCCTTGCTGGTCATTAGAGTGTAGGAGAAACACTGCACACCAAGTTGGGGTATGGAAAGATCACACTATAACATGGATTCACAGTGAGCGTAGTTATCATACCATGTATGAGGAGCAGGTCTGCACATATACACACCGATACATAGATACACACATGATACACAAACATACCCCACCACGCCGTCCCACCCCCTTCCACACATTAATCATGATTACAAATATTCTTTGCAGGACGAGTACAACCTTGACCCTACCTGTCATGGCTCACTGCTCTGCTCTATATGCCATGTAATGTTGTTTTGTATGTCAGCCTCACCACTCACAGTGCTCCTCATGCTTTTACTGCCATACAGTCAGTGACCCACAGCATTGGAGAGGTCTAGTTATACCCATTGCACTCTGGCAGGCGGCTGTCAGCTTGACCTTAAAGTATTACTATTATTGTACCAGCTAGCCCCGTTCTGCGCGTGCCTGACGCCCATGTGGGCGGGGTTTATTCTTTTGGATTCATTAACTGAGCTTAATTGGTTGATATCAGCTTTAAGAGGACAGATTGCCTGAAACGAAGGGTCACTCCTTCAGCGGGGTTTTGCTGTAAATGTCATTTTGTCAAATCCACTCTCCTTTTACCATTTCTATAGTTAGTGCAATTACAGCAATGCGTAATCCTCTTACCTCGGGATCAGGGTGACGTTGTTGCTCATATCTGTTTGTATAGAAGAAAAAGAATACATTACAAAAAGGAAAACCTTTCATCTACACTGAAAATCTATCATTATTTACTTTATTCCGTTATTGAAGACATACTTACCGCAGCTGGCGTTCCTTTTTGTTTATGATAACAACAAGCATAGAGAAAGAGAGACGTAGCTCAGGGTGGCGGGACATCTGAGGGGATCTCCCTGCCTTATCAGTAATTAGTACCCCCCTCTCCCATGGCAGCTTGGTAAAATAGTCTGGCAGTGAGAGGGGTATACCATGCGTTGGCTTCCAGCCAATGTCTTTTTAACGACTATTTTTCTCAAGAATCTTCTAATTTCAAATCTACTGGGTGGGTCAGAAGATTTTGGAAATTTTGTGTATGCCCCTTCTTTGTTCTATTGCATACAAGATTAGAATTGGTGGGGTTCCAAATTTTCAGGAATTCTGTGTACGTACTTTATGGGTGGCCCCATAGCCTTATTCAGTCTAACAGATTGCTTTAAATAGGAGTTACTTGTCAACGTTGGGCATGAACTCCTCCCTGCAGAACTTGCGGGCACTGGACCTGAAGATGTCATACTCTGCGTTGAAGATCTTCCGTATCCCTATATCCATCAGGTTATTGGCGTCTGCCGGGTCCGTCCGCTCTGTCTCCGTGTGTGTCTCGCTTGTGATGTCCACACCTGGTGCATGTGTGCCCTTCTGCCTGCATAAACACAGTGTTTTTCACGATAAAGGATCATGATTTTAGCTCAATTGCTTAAAGTCAGAGACATGGGTGGGCATGTGTATTACCCACTGCTTGCGATACACTCTGACACGGCTATAACATAGATGCTATACAAATTCCCTGCACCGAAACCGTGCCAGAAGGTTGGAAAAATTGTCATAGTGTGTCAGAATGTGAAAAAGAATTCCCACATTGTAGCCATGTTGAAGGTTCAAACGTCCTGTGTATGTATGTATATATATATATGTGTGTGTGTGTGTGTGTGTGTGTGTGTGTGTGTGTGTGTGTGTGTGTGTGTGTGTGTGTGTGTGTGTGTGTGTGTGTGTGTGTGTGTGTGTGTGTGTGTGTGTGTGTGTGTGTGTGTGTGTGTGTAATATTTATCAACCAATTTACCTGGTTTGAATCGAAGAGAGTGATCCCAGTTGATTCGTAAGAAGTGTCCGCTGAAGAAGACGTGGCACTTTCATCACACTTCTCGAAGCCATGTTTTCTAGAAAAAGAAATGAGATGGTAAATAGACTCAATGTTTAAAATTACAATAAAGTAGAAGAATTAGTGATGAATTAATGATTTGGATTGTACATGTATGTGATGTTATTACCATTACAATGCTTTCAAGCTCCCTCAAAACCCTATAAAGATTAAATACACCATAAACTAAACAGCTCCTGGATCAATCATCTATATCCCCATCTTAACAAAGTATGTTTTTACCCAAACAACACCATGTTGTAATGTTCTGGTCTGTACATCCCTAACATGATCAATTATATTAGTTTCTATGTGAAAAGATTTGGCATCTTAATTGTATTTATTTAGAAGTACCAAAGAGATTGCCTGAAGGCAGTCGTTATTTTGTAGTAGCTCTTCCCTGTCTTGATGTTGACCAGATGGCAGCCATGTAGTGAATAGCATATTTGCCCTCATTATCACTTGCTCTAAACAGATAAATTTAATGTTTTGTCCAGATCATCCAATCTTAATACCGCGGTGCAATGGGCTTTATTTGCAACCATTCATTCTGAACCTTTGTTCCACAAAGTTTATCTATGCATCACGTTGGGTTCCTCTAGTGGATAATAGAATTACGAGATAATTTGTTTATCAAACTCATCAGCTGCCTTTTTCATCTGTACCCTAGTATTTCCACATGACAAACAGCATGCAGGAGTTCAGTACCACACTGTCTGACACATACCTTCTGTACCATCCTCAGGCCACTATTTAGAAACTCTTGGAGTTTAGGCATTACGTGCCCCGCACTTGCCCCAAGGAATAGAAAACAGGCATATTCGATGGGAGGATGCATGGGGCAGATGTATATTAGTCTGGACACTTCCCTAAAGATTCTACTCCTTAACTTTCTCGGTTTGAACAACCTTGCGTTAACTGTTTTTGAACACCTGACAATGGTCATTCAGGCTTATATGAGAGTCTAGTTTTATTTGGGTTTTTTGGGGGGTTTTTTAAATTTCGGATTATACAATATAGGGCAGTCTGCTAGTTGCAGGTTTTTTATGCCCTAGTTGGAATCTCTACAGTAGGCAATACATGTAACAACATTTGTCCGGTGACTGTGATACATAGTTAAACAGGTATTTGCACATTGCAATTGTATGAGAAATGATACATGTGATGAGAGGTGATACTGGTCACAATTACATCAGTTACGCAACATCAGATCATCATGAATGATTTTACTCTTTGCCTTACCAAAATTTTTAAATTCGTAAATCGAGGTTGTGTCTTGTATCTCAAGAGGCAGATTGTTCCAATATATCATACCCTCATAGAGGGTTTTTTTCTTAAAGAAATTACTTCTAGGTCGTTTCAATTTGACAGTTCTCTTTTCTTGTCCCCAAGTCTTGGGTGTTTTATACCGCTCTATGTTCTTAGCATGTCTCCGCATATACATTATTTTAAGATAGATCCGTCTGTGGCATAGGAGATCCATTCCACATTTTTGATGCAGTTCATTGATGCTTATGTCTCTTATGTTCTTTCTTATGCAGATCCTCAAGGCTCTGTTCTGTAGTATTTGTAACTTGTTTAATAGAACTTGAGAGGCTCCATTTATAAAGTAGCCACTATGATCAAACAGAGGCACGATTAGTACTCTATATATCTGTATACAGGTTTGGTCTGTGATAAATTTACGAATTTTAGACAGTTGGAACAGTCGTTGGTTTACCTTTCTGCAGACATCATTGATTACATTATTCCATGTTAGATTTCTGTCGAGATGAATACCTAGGTATTTGAATGAAACACAGTGTGGTATTTCCGTACCGTTTATAAAGACATGACTGTTTGTAACTGCTTGTTCATTGGCATTGAATAAAGATTTAGAACCGAAGATACAGAGTTTGGTTTTACTCTCATTGATTTTCATCAGATTGTTTTCACACCATTTTTCCAATAATAGAACATCATGTTGTAAACGAAAAACACTGTTATGTAGGTCTTTGTCATTAGTATAAAGAACAAGGTCATCAGCATAGAATATATGCTGACATAACAAGGGTAAATCTTTTAGGTCATTTATAAAACAGTTAAACAATAATGGGCCCAGAATACTGCCCTGGGGCACACCTGAATAAATCATTTCACTTGAGGACAGAGAACTGCCTACTCGAGTGCATTGAGTTCTGTGTCTTAGATAACTGCCAATACATTTAGTTGTCGAGGTGCTCATAGAGAAATTATCATAAAGTTTATTAAGTAGAAGAGAATGATTTACGCGATCAAACGCTTTGCTAAAGTCTATAAACAGACACGGAGATAATCTTTTGTTGTCCCTATGAGTATATAGATCATTTGTTAGATGCATTATGGCATCTGTAGTGCCTCGCTCTGGCCTAAACCCATATTGGTTGTCATCGTAGAGATTTTTGTTTTCTATATGGTTTAAGATACTTTTATGGATAATTCTCTCAAAAGGTTTTCCCGGAATAGGTAATAACGAGATTGGACGCCAGTCACCCGGAGTAGAGCTATTATTATTTTTGGGAATAGGAATAACTGTTGCATGCGCCCATGCTTTTGGGAACGTATTAAAATTCACAATATTCTGGAAGATACACTGTAAGTGGTCGCATAAAACAAAAAAAGCATCCTGTATTACTCGACTATTGATACTCGGAATCCCGCTGGATTTACTAATGTCTATGTCCTTTATACATTTATAGACCTGGTCTAGGGTAATAGTTATTTTCCCTGATCGATCCGCTTCATCATCTCTTATTTTATCGTAGGTGACATTAACAGTTTTGTCGAAATTGGGTGAATTACCCACACTTGCGAAAAACTTGTTGAGGTAATCTACCATTTCCTGTCCTTTTAAATGTTGACTAGATCGTTCATTATATAAACTATTCATTTGCGTATTCTCTTAAGGATCATAAAATGTTTTTACGTTCTTCCAAAATTTAGAAGGATTGTCTTTGTTATTATTAAGTTTTTCAATCCAGAGATCTTTCTTAGCTTTCCTAATAGCACTATTGATGCAACTTTTTAATAATTTAAGCCTGGTATAAGCTTCATATGTCCCATTCGTCTCCATTTCCTTAGCGGCATCCCGTCTCTCAATCATAAGGTCTATAATTTCCTCTGTTAACCACTCTGCCCGTTTTTGTTTAAATTTAAATAATTTTTTAGGGCAGTGCTCGTCAAGATAGCTTTCGATATTTGATATGATATAGTCCCATTGTAGGTCTGGTTCCGTTGACTTATAAAAGTTACTGTAGTCTAATTGGTACAAATATTGTTGAAAGTGTGTTGTGTTGTAGTTCCTATACGATCGTCCGTAGAATTCACATGGTTCGATATTATGTGACTTATTTCTTCTGTGGATAAGTATAGTTTTGTGATCACTTAATATATTATTGTCCAGAGTTACTTTCATTATTTGTTCGCAGTTACTTATAACATGATCTAGGCATGTACCGCTTTCTGGTCTGGTAACATCGGTTACATACGATTTCATACTATGTTCTCTGATAAACTTAAATAATTTAGAGCAGTCTGTGCTGTTACGCTGTCTAGTATTAACGTTATCATCTCCAATAAGTGTCAGTTCAAAATTTTTGTATTCTTGTTCAGTAGTCACCATTTCAAGATATTCAAGGAAACCAGATAGGTCTCCTGACGGTGGTCTATAGTAGAAGATAAGAAGATTTCTTTTGTTCTTTGGTTTTTCTATCTTTATAACCATTGTCTCAAATTCAGTGCTAGATTTGGATAGGTCTCGAACACATTCAGAGTAGTTAGAATGTTTCCCTTTTACATAGCAACACATCCCTCCCCCCACCTTTCCCTGTCTGTCTTGTCTAAATATCCGATATCCTTCCATCGAGATCATGCCCATTGTGTGTTGTACTTTTAGCCATGTTTCACTAAAACAAATATAATCTATCTGATTGTACAACATCTTAACTTGGTCTATATGCTTGTATAGATTACGGACGTTTAAATATCCTATTCTTACTGAGGGTCTATCGTTCCTCGCCATATTGATGTCTAGATTCTAGAGGTATAAATATCCATGACCTCTACTTTATTAATACATGGAACGGATGAGAAAGTATGAATATTATGAATTGACTCCAGCGAACATATCTTGTCGGCTGGTGGGTTATTATCATCACGATGCTACCTCATACAGCTATAAAGCTTGAGTATAGTGCCGCGGGTGATTACTAACAAACAGTAATGGTGATATGTTAGCTACAAGTTTACATAAATGCTTGGCTGCTCAGCCGTTTTATATTTATTATTGATTGTCGTCGTAAATTTCATAGTTTATATTTAACTAACAAACAAAATACGTCTAACTAATAACTCTTCCTTCTTCTGGATGGCTTTGCGAAGCCCCATCTCAGAATTCAGGTGTTTTAGTCTATCTATGTTACATCTTACATGACTTCATTATCTAATATGTACACTCAAATATTATCACAGTGGCTTAGCGAAGCCTAATCCATGATTTTCTAACCTTACCAGCCAATAATTAGTTAGGGGTGTTTTTAGTTTATTACTTTCCAGATACTGTTAAAAGTAAAGCAGATAAGTTCTAGTACTAGTTTACCGTACATGAAACTATACACACGCATACAATTGACAGGTGCATTCATAATTAGGTTTAATATACTGTAGTTTCATAAATATATAAGTTATATAATTCTCTGTTTTAACATTTTCAGTTCCATACATAATTTTAATTAGTAGTGGTATTGGTGTTTGATAAGTGCAGATAGATAATAAAGTTAGTGATAAGTTCCATCGTAATTATTATTATGATTTACATAATTGAGATAGCTAGCAAGGTTGTATGTGACGTTACATTAGGTAGGTATGGCCTGGTTTAGATTTCCTTTTGGGTATACTACTTTGTGGCGGGTGTTTTACTCCCAGGGATTTGTATGAGGTGTATTTCGGCAGTACTTAGTTGTTACATGTTAGACCCAAGGGCTTTAACCTCATTACGCATGGCCTGGCACTGTACCAACAAGTCCTGGTTTTATTGGGAATATTGAGAATGATGGTCAGGGATTCATGGGATTCCTCCAAAGTAGCTGACATTCCGTCTGTTGTAGTAGCCCGACCCGGGATCTGACTATTCGAGTTGGACAAGGCGATGTCAACAAGGCAAAAAGCCTGACCGTAACTACAGGTCTGTGAGTAGACCTGCATACACATTTTCTAATGCTTATCGCATTCTGCCTTTTTTTTTTAAGGTTTTTATTTATACTGGAGTGAAACAGATTGGCAACGTAGTGCCTATCCTCCGCTGGGTCCAGTCAAAAAGATCCTTGTTTTGCCCTATGTCCAGATTATGGACTTACATGGCGTTTCAACAGGTTTATATCAATTTTAAATTGAAATACTTAATGCCTAACAACTCCAAATGAATGAGTATTATTAATTTATTTTGCGCTTAACATTATGTATAACACACATTACAATCTCCAGATCTGTCTCAGTCAGTCACATTACTAATTGATAAATCCAAAAATATTTTCACAATCAAAGAATTATATTTGATAATAATTCAATATTGTATATAATTGTAAATTGTAGGTAATTACGGCGGGACTGCCACATATTTATACACAAATTAAGTCTCTTGTATATACGTTTTATTTATTATCAAAATGTTTCATTCAAACTGAAATTTTATGAAACGAACCCCACCTCTCTCACTCTGGTTCATAGCTATTTTTAAGATCTCGTTACAGAAATAACCTCACCCGAGACTTGACATGTGACCTGCCGAACCCCCGCTCAGGGCTCGACCTCATTCCACTCTGCGGCACGGCCACGAGAACTTCCCACCCACCCACACCAAAGGGAACATCAAAATACAACTGGCCATAGATGAGGGACATTTTAAAAATATTCACTTGTTTAATTCTCTCAAATGAGACCCTTTTTATACTCTCCATACATGAGAGATATTTACTCATCTTAACTTATGCTCTTAAAATGAAATAAATATTTTAAAATGGCAGTCCCGTTTTTATTGTAATTATATCTTGGGAAGAACACATAATTTCATAGATTACAGTCAACTTTTAAAGGGCATTGATTGATTTTACAAACATCCAGAACAAGACAAAATTTATACTGGTAAGACAATCAATCAGTTCAGTCATCATATAGTAATTTGGCTTTAAGTCTTTGCTTAGTGAATTTTTTGAAAGTACAACTGTCCAGAATGTTTCTATGTTCTTTGTTCAGTGCATTCCGGTATAGTGCTGTTTTAAATTCAACTGATCCCTTGTACTTATTTAGTTTGATGTTATTATTATTTCATTTTGTAAAAAGTTGTTTATTGATGGAAACAGTTCATATACATGATATATGATTTTCAGTCGATCCCATCAAGGGGGTACACAGTAACAAAAATACAAAGCTTTCCATACAGTGGTATAGACTAATTCCATGGCAAAAGGTAAGTCATACTTAACCGTATATATAATACACTGATATCTGGGAAAAGGACAAATAAGCCGGTTCATGACCAGAACAGCATCAAAAGATCAGTATCAATTGATCTCACCTTACTCCCGGTGTAGCTGGCAGTGACATAGTTATTCACTGCAGAGTGGGCATTTAATATTAGACACATAATAAGTACAAAAATTCAGCGAGAGAGAGAAAAATGAAAAAAAAACAGAGAAAGGAAAAGAAAATAGTGGCTCGATGCTGAACAGACGGTACTCAATTTACCTCAAAAACAGAAACTTATCAATCTCTGTACAGTGTTTTATATTTTTATACACCTTCATTGGCCCGCCACAGCCATATTGACTTGAACTCTTCTTTTCAACCCTTTGCGATCCCAAATATATTGAACATATTCCAGGAGACCGTCCTATAATTCACCAAATACAAACGTGACCTACGGAAGAGTTCTGTTTTCAGACGTTGTATTTTCCATTTTACCTTTCCTGTGCTACAAATTTTCATCTCGACTTGCCCACCAGTGGACAAAGCTCAACACTTGGACATTTCTTCTGACATCTAGTTCAGCTAGATTTGCCCACTCCTGTATTATCTTTGTTCCCATTCTCTCATTACTGCTATATATTTACTCATTAGAGCATTATTAACCAAAGTTTGCAATTTTCTCTTCTAGTCCTCATGAAGTGACACACATACAAAACTACAGTACTCCAAATTGGTCAACATCATTGCCTTCAGTATGACAAAGGCAGTAACAGTATCTATAAAAATAGTGCAACTTTTGCTGTTTAGACAGCTTGAGTTGAAAGCCCCTCTTGGGGCTATCATAGAACATGGTGAGGCTGAGCCAACAATCAACAACAACAACAACAACAGCACCCAAATAAGTGAAATAAGTCATACAATCCATCACTACATGTCCAGATAGATAGGAGGATACTCCGTCCTATCATACCGTCTCAGACCTATACACCACATCCCTTTTGATTTAGATCTATTTTTCCTAAGGCTCTTATCATGCAGCCAATGATTAGGATTGTCAAGATCTTCTTGCATAAGTGTACACAAAATATTTCCATCCCTAGCTGATACTGTCCAAACTATATCATCTGTGGTCATGATACACCTTGCATGTTGCAGCATGCCCACACACATATTTAGATACGGGGTGAAGAGGACTGTACACTGGCCCTGACTATAACTGTACACAAGGTCTTGTCATTCATTCTGGTTATGTGTGTTTGGTTTAGAAAATATGACCTGAGCAGTTTAATAATGTGGTGACAGCAACACCTATCCAGAAGACAGTCCAAAGTTTTAAGTGGGACACACAGTCAAATGCGTTATCAACTTTATCAAATAATGTAGGTAAATATTCAAAGACAGCCTGGCCCATGGAGCTGCCAGGGAGGAAACCGGACTGGCTCTCAGAAAGAGGCCATATGTATTAAGGGTGGAACAATCTCATGGTGTAGCTCATATTCAAGCAGTTTCGAGATAATAGATGGATTGGTCATCAGGTAAAGATCACTTGGTTGTGATATTTTGGGGATGGACGAGATTATACCATTGGTCCACTCGGGTGAGAAAATCCTATCATTTATTCACCTAGTTACAATTTACTCTATTGTCATCAATGTTGTTTACATCAACACCACCACCCATCTGCATGATAACCTCATAATCACCAAGTATATTACTATCTCACCATCAGGCCTCTTAATCCTATAATTACATGCTAAGTTACCCTTTAGTGCCCAGATAGTGTTCACGCCTCTCCAGAACCTTTTATAGGATAGACAGACTGTCTGACAAATTCTGATTCACTAGCCTAGCCTTCGCTTCACCGATCATTTTATTCATTGTATGTGACAACTTCCAACACCTTTGCTTATCAGCCAGATTCCCATTTAAGAAGCATAAAAACAAAATAAGTTGGTAGTAACAAGTTTTCCCAGTAAATGTGCACATTCGGCAATTAGCTGTTGAGTCTCCACAGGTAAGTCTATCCACACCCATCTCTTTGACTTTGTCCTCTTTTACTGGACTAACCCTATCAAGATACTCCCTCAAGTGGGCCTCCCTCTTACTATAACTATTGTATCCCATAGTTTGAAACATGCGTCTGTAGTCAATCCAGCGTAGGCTCTTTATAGCTCTGCCCCTGGAACGTCTGAGTTGAGATCTTTGGTTTGACAAACTTCCTAACAGCATACATTGGCACGTGGTTGCTGATGTAACAATTCACATTGCCACCACCTGCCAGGTGCCGACTATTAGTGTAAATATGATCCATTTTCAAATTTCCAAATTTGTGTAGATAGGTGTCTAATGTCTTAACCACTGCAAGGCCACGCTGCACCAGTCCCTCATAGTATTATATTCCCTACTGGTTTCGGTATTTCAGTTTATGTTCTGATCACCCAAAATCCTAATTTCAAGTCCCCTATAAAGTGGGTTTTCCAAAATATTGTCTTTGTCTATAGACAGAGACAATCAACATATTTCAATCATTTCGTTGCTTATAGGTACAGGTGAGAATTTCCACGTGTTTATACCTAACATAACTATCTTCCATCTTGCTAACATATTCACCAATATTTTTGTTAACATAAAAGATTAAGCCGCCTCCTCTATCAGCAATCTACATGTATATCTAATCTAAAGTGGACCATATTTTCTTTATGTAACTTGAACCTATCATATTTTTTCGGTAAGTCAAGATTCTCTGACAGTCAAAAAGTAAACACCCCTTAAGGATCATAGGTTTCAAAGGAAAGCCCTTTAAGGCTACATATATCTATAGGTTAGACAAGGTGTTGTTTACATGCTGAATTTGAATTATGATCGTGCTGTGAAGCTTTACGCAGTATAAGGTCGTCGTAGTTTGACATTGAAATCAAAGCTGGCACCACTAGCTTTACGTCGATCGGCCGATATCAACAAAATTTCAAAAATGGCCAATATCGCTAGTATAACTCGATTTCCTTGAGATGGGCATGTTTCATAAATCATTCGTAATAATCTGTAACAGGACTGAAAAAACTGAAATGGACGAACCGGCGGCCATTTTTTTTTACAATGTTTTCATAAGACCAAGAATATACCCAAACCTTGGCAGCTGATTGGCTGACGTGTGTCACGTCACCGTACCCAACGCTGATTGGATATTTTATTTTTACTATACATGTACCTAATATGGCAGGAGATACGAATTTCATTTGTTAAAGCTATGAAATTTTACATTAGGGGTAAGATAATTACGGGTATCTATATATCCGACATACTTACATAAACATATCCACAACACCCGCACCCACAACACCCACAACGACAATATTACCATCCACGTGTACATACAAAGACATGAATAGGACGCCAATTTGACGACCTTATTTACGCCCGAAGAGACAAATACACAGAAATTAAACATACGTAAAATGTGCAAATCAAACTGGTTCCTTGTGAATTATTCTAATACCAAAGGAGTAAAATATAATATCTTGTCGAAATTGACCTATTCAAATAAGCAAATATGTACAATTTACGTTTGATTGGTTTGTACAGGCAATGTACTGAAAAAAAGATTTTCTTCATTTTGTCGAATAAACTTTATAGCACTATGCCTTTGCTATAGCAATTGTTGCCTACGAATAGAATTGAAATGAAATCCCACCAGACCAGTGGTAGACCATTGTGATTACGATGAACTGTGTCAATAAAGTATGAACAAATTAAAAAGAAAAAAACTAATGGTCGACCGCTAATCAGCTTCGGAATCCAGTGCAGACTAACGGCTACTTGTGTGAGAGAGCTGTGAGGCTCACCTGGTGGGAGTAGAGCCGGCAAGGAGGACGACCGGACGACTTGCGGTCCTGATAGTGTTCTCGTGAGTAAGGAGCATCACAAGTGATCGGTCAGTGATGACCACTCACTCTCCAAGCACAATCGTGATATAACAATGATATAACCTGGAATTTTGACCTTAGTCTGGCTGATAATATATGTAATAGTATACGCCATATCAACGAAGCAATGTTCACCTTCAGGGATTGTTTAGTGTTGAGGACAATGGCGGTGGGTGCAAAGTTTCCTTTTTCCAGGTGCTGGGGGAGGCGGTTCTTATTATCTCATGAGTGCACTTTGTACTACATTTTGCTGGGGACCAACTGTTTCCCACCTTAGTAATAAGAGGGTTCACTGATTTCTATCAAAATTACTAGTAGATGAAATATCTATTTCTTATCATTTAAAACGTAGTTAGTTGTTATCTTTGCATCCTAAAGCCATAGGCAAGTTGCCAGTTCCACTGTTTTACAGTGCGTAACGAAGTACGTGTAGTTTAGCAAGTAAGGAATGATTTTTCAGGTGGGCCGCCGATTATATAGATCATATACATTCTCAGGGTTACATTCAGTTATCTGCGACCATTTATAATCTCACTTCACAGGGGTAAAGTGTACCTTACCACAAACATTATTAGTGATGAAGTAATCACTTCAAGCCGAGGCAGTAAATTAAGGTTGCAGTGTAAATATGCAATCATATTAGGTATTCGATATTATTATATACCTATGTCCGAATGTCTATTCAATACTGCCTGCTGCTAGGGGTGCAGTAATAATAATCTTCGTGCCCGCTGTGAGTGTGACTTAATAAGTCCTCAAAATGTTGTTTTTCATTGATTTAAGGTATATTATAAGCAAACGTCCTCACTATATGGGCGAAACGTTTCTTGTTCTCGGTCAGTCTTTGATTTCATACTGCCTTCCGCCTATGGCGTCAGGCAGTATGAAATCAAAGACTGACCTCGAACACAAACCGTTTCGTCCATAGTAAGGACGTTTCCTAATATTAACCAATGCAAGGCACACTTGTAATGCTTAAGGCTTCAAGGACGCATGATGCCTGGAGGCATCACTTTGCTTATTGACGCCTCGAGGAATCATCCTGTCACTTTTACAATAAAGAATTTTTGTAGGGAAATATTCATTGAAGTAAAAAAAAACTTGGAAAGTTTATTGAAAGGATGATCATGGTATACAGTAAAACCCCGCGTAAGAGGAATCCCTCCGTTCCAGGCCAGATGCCCCCTTAAGCAGCAAGACCCCTTAAGCGGGGTTTTCAGTCTGGTTATACAAAAGAGAATAACTACATAAATGAAGGAAAAGCTGGTAATTAGGTTAAAAGGTTTAATAATAACACATTAATAAGCAAATAAATTGAAAATAAATTGAAAATAAATTGAAAATAAATTGAAAATAAATTGAAAATATATATAAAATATATAAGCCCCCCAGCCACCCTAGACCACCCACCGCGGGCCTCTTAACCCTTACCTTTAGTGGGCGTGAAAATCACTCATGCTATCCCCACTCACTGTGGCCCGCCCAGAGTCGCTAGAGATGTAGGGATTACCATTCAAACAACACACTCTGGCCACCTGGGCCCGCACGGGAATGTTTAGTCTATTGTTCTGGTTGCGACAACTGTCTGTCCTGCACTACGCACTTGTCCGAGATGTGTTATTCTTCATTCAATTAACATCACATAGAGATGGTGGAAGCACATGAATGTTTGGTAGCAGAATGTAAACGGGAGAAAGCTTCTAGAGCGCCCACCTGTATAAGGGTATGACTGGTCACATGACCTGATAATGTAAGCAGCGGAGGAGTACACCTTTGCTGCAGCTGCCGGAGGCAGCACTGGGGTACGAGGAGTAAGATCTAGCTGAGCTACAAAAGCCTGCTCCCATTGGAGTATGATTAGGTGCCGGAGACTTCATCCTATTAGGAGCAGAGTCGCCTACTATAGACATTCAATGTGCGGATTCCCTGTTCTGTGAGTTACTTACAGACCGACGTGTGAGTAACTATCTCTCGGCAGAGAGAACACAGAACGCGTGGACTGAACATATAACATCTACCCAGGAACACTAAGAATCATGACTAAATCCAGCTAAAACATAGGAACTGAAGTGAACAACTGCAAGGACGATGTGAACTATGAACGATTGAAAGAAACATTTATGGACATTAAGCTGAAATTTTATATATGGTTTGTACAACATGGTCAATGAGACTGAAACATCACATTGGATAATACTGCCTGTACTTGTATAACACAGATTGCTCTCAGGAGATTAAAGCGATTGACTTTAATTGCAGTGTTCATCTTTCCTCCTCTCAGGTAATCGAGATGTGAGGTCACCGTGTCTCGGTGACTCCGCTAAGCAAGTAGTTCTATCCCCTAAAACTCTCTACATAAGTAAGAAGACAGAAGAATATTAGAAAATGAGTTAGCTACCGAAACAACTACTAAAGGGTTAATGATTACACCCCTTCTACGGTGCAGTACTGTACAAATGGGCACCATAAACATGGACTTTCAGTGTTTTTGATAAGATGTCCCTCTAAACTCACCCCTTAAGCGGGGTTTTAAAGCATTTTTGTATGGAAAAACTGTCCCCTAAAGTGGGGTGTCCCCTTAAGGGGGGTGACCCCTGAAGCGGGGTTAAAATAAACTCTTAATAGAAGGAAAAAATTCTGTTACAAGCAAATTGTCCCCTTAAGCAGGGTGTCCCCTTAAGTGGGGTGTCCCCTTAAACGGTGTGGCCCCCTTAAGCAGGGTGTCCCGGAAGCGGGATTCTACTTTATATGAAAAACATTTCGTAATTGCCCATTGCAACACGCACATATCTAATATACTATATGAGGGACAAACCCGCCGTCCCCTAGTGGCACACTATAACAACTATCCTCTTGCAGAAAGCATATCCTACAATACACACTGATGCTACCTGGTGATTTTCAAATACCGACAATCATCAATTCAAGCCAGTTCCTTCAACTTACTGTAATATCAAAATGAGTGATTTATAACTTTGCCGAGTTTGACCTAACCCAGTAGGTAAAGTAGGTTGATTTGCATTTGACTGACTCATATTAGAAATGTGCTGAAGAATATAGTTTTTTAAATTCTGCTCCTAGTATTTATAGTCAGACCACTTGCTACCATGACAACCTTAACTATGGCGTAATTTGTATAGCAATTGACCGTTTGTTGACATTGTGATGTCACCATTGGGAGGGGGGTTTCTCGTTTTGTGCGACATCGAACACGGAATTTGGTCTGCCCAATGTATTGTATGCCTCAGCGTTGGATTTGGCCATCCTTGTTGAGCTTCGGGCAGTATCTGCAATTGTTGGGTCGGAGACACCAGTTGTTGTTCGGAATCAACACTGGAGTGTTTTCCAGTTTCAGTTTAGCCCTGACCAGGAGGTCTCGCAGGTTTTTTGGTCGCCTGTAGGCCCCCATCGGTTTTTGTTGGTGGATTGCGTGTAGAGCACGACTTGCCAAGTAGACCCCAGTTTGTGGTTAACACTTTCAGCAGACCATCGAAGCCCAGGTTGTAGGTAGTCACCACAAATTATTTTTGGGGGTCGTCTCACGAAATTTCGGCCTTTCTTGATGCAGTTAGTGACAAAGTCATCTTCATATGTGCAATTTTTGCGGAATCGGAGGAACTGCCCATATGGGATTCTTCGGATACAGTGTTTAGGGTGTGCTGAGTCATATCTGAGGTAATTGCTACTACTCAGTGGGTTTGACATATAGATTAGGGCTGAGATTGCTATCTTTCAGGTGGATCGTTGTATCGAGGAGGTTCACCCTCTCCGGAGAGGTTTCCTGTGAACTTGATGGTGTATCAAGTTCACGTGAAGGATGAAGACCTTAAGTTTGTCTGGACCGTCGGTCCACACAAAGAAAATACCATCTATAAATCTAAGCCAGACTAACGGTTGGTCCACACACAAAAATTCTTTCAGAAACAAGGGAATTCTGAAAAATAAATATATGAGACTTGTCATGTACTATATTCCCATATACCTATGAGGGAACAACCTATGATTACTTAACGCTGCTGGAGGTGGAATAACTTTTGTTTACTGCCCAGGTTGAAGTTACTGCCCAAGTTGACATTTACTGCCCAGGTTGACGTTTACTGCCAAGGTTGACGTTCAGAGACATTTGGTTTTTATCGATATTAGCCTAAAATTGAAGGTATATAGGAATAGGGAAACCACGTACCAGTGGAAATAAGTCAAAGTTACTCGGTAAGGCTTGGAAAAATTACTGCCCAAGGCTTAGTCGCGAGCAGTAATTTTTCCAAGCCTTACCGAGTAACTTTGACTTATTCCCACCGGAACACAGTAGCCAGACGATATTCAAGCTAGTTATGTGTTTTACAACACATAGGGCTCCTCATTTACAATTCCACGAAAATTGACATGGGTTTTACTTGTCAAGTTAAATTGTCCGATTAGCTTTTAAAGGGTTGATATCTGAATTAGGATTGAAAAATGAAGAAAGAAGCCGGAATAAGAAAACACTAGGTATTGTACCTATATTTATAGTTTGAATAGTATTTATTTAATTTTCCAAATAAGCATTAATACTGTACAGAAATATACATTAATATATACAAAACTCTCCTCCTCACCACATGATGGTGGTCAAACATTTGTGTTGCCGTCTTCCCCAATAGCCATTATACAATCTCATTCATGACAATAGGGTACTGGTGTGATAATTGTATGCATCTGTACAAATCTTCTCGCAGGTCTTCACTAGCCTCTTGGAGGTAGAAATGTGATACCATTCTAACACATTTACGATTTTCACAGTTATAACCGGCATTAAAGCAATAACACACAACATGATTGGTACCCCGGTGGTTCCTCAATGAATTATGAACGTAAAAACATACATTTTGAAATAGAAAGTATCACAATATGTCCAATGCTCTACAGTGTCGACAATATATTCTTCAGGACAGAGAGCACAAGCAGCACTCAGTAATTATATTCAACTTTTTTGTATCTGTTCCCAGGTCGGACCCTTGGGCAAGGTTTACTAAATCTACACTGGCAGAATCCTAACTGCAACGACTTTACACTCCGCCGTTCACCAACTAGGAAATAGAGTTGGATCACGTGACGCTTTCAGATCATGTGACTATTGATGGTCGGGAAACGCATCGGTGCTCAATTCCAAAGATCAACTTCCCTATACTGACTTACATTTTAGGTTTAGCAGTAACGGTGTCGGGAAATTCTCAACGAGTTGGCATATAACAGCGTTATTCTTTTTTTTTTAATCTTTAAGAAAATAAACAATATTCACTGGATCCAATTTAAAACTTTGTAGCTTCGGTACTTTCTTTGGCTGCGATGGTTTTCCGTGTGTCGAAGAACAGAACAAGAATCCTGAAATTGAGAAGCATTCGGGAGATGAGTGGATGATAAGCGGTCTGTTGACTGGATAGAGAAAATCATCACACAAAAAACAATCAGATTCATTTCAGTCAACAGATAAAACATCTCTCAAATACACAGGTATCTAATAATACAGGTTTTCATTCCTGGAAATTGAGAAAAACCTGAAAGATTACCTACTCAGAAGAGAGGAAAACGGAATAGTTATGAGCCTCGAAGAAACAGATAATGTTCTATTCTTTAGAGTCTTATGATGTATCAAGAGAAAACGTGGTTACTGAGCCGCATCCCCACGGGTTAGTTACCAATATTTCATGAGAAAAAAAAGCTCGCCATTTTTGGCACGGGGCGCCCGAACATTCAGCACGGGCTCAGCGTGCCAGTATCCATACTGCACCCCCAGCAGCGGTTAATATTTCATTTACATTCAGCCATAAGTATGTGATAACGTTTGTGATGACCTTGACGCTTGTATGGAACACTGTGGCAATTAAATCTCTATCTCACCCCTGGTACAGGTTTATCCATAGGAATAACGTTAGAAAAAGAATACTCAACAGTGACCCCGATAAAGTGACAATATTATGCCACAGTCGTAGCGGTGTGAATGTGAGATGATGTCATATGCCATTTATAACTAACTGGATTTGCGAAGTAATTTGAATCATTCTGATATTGTCTTGGTATTCGATGTCAGTGAAATGGATTAGATAAATCCAGAACTGCACTTGAATCGGAAAAGACACAATATTCTACTCGTTTGGATGGACCATAATCATCACTTGGCTTCGACTCGATGACGATTGCAGCCCATCCAAACTCGTGGAGTATTGTGTATTCAAACAGTTCTCTATGCAGTTATATATAAATCCTAAACTGTGTTTGATTGAATTTAGACCTTGATCTCACCTCTCCAGACTGACTCTGAGCTGCTCAAAGAGCACCTCGGCGAACTTGGCTCCGTACACGCGCTTCGTCTCCTCGTTGATCTTGTCTTCGTTGTGGTGGATGTCGAGGTTGGCCATCGGCTCGCGCGACCCTGCGCGTAACATCTGCACGTCGGTGTGCACCTCCACCATTGTCAGCTGAGCGGGGAGGAGAAGCAGAGTTACAGCACACCCGACAGTTTACATGGAACATTAAACGTCGTTCTCCTGGACGTTGGGTATGATGATCTCTAAGAGTTAAAGTTCTAAATTCTATTGATTTTTGCAAATAACTCTGGATAATATAAGTTCCATATATCAGCAAATAGAAAAGGAAAAAAAATTGCCATGTCACCATGCTAACTTCTATGGGAAGGCCATCTGAAAATGACACTGATGCTAAATAACACTGATGTTCTATTGCTATCTTCAAATAGTTCTGGATTATGATAGTTGGGAACATGTACAAATGGGAAATGTTAAAAAGAATACTATGTCACCATGATAATTTCTATAGGAAGGCCATCTGAAGAAGGTAAGTGCTTGTCTATTGGTGTCTATGGGAAACTGCTATATTTTCCTGAAACCAGATGGCAGCACCAGTGTCTACACAGGGGGCAGTGCGATACCTACCCGCATTTGTCTTTAACCCTTTGAAGGCGGGGGTCTGTGGCAGAGCTCTGTTGGTCGGGGCAGGTACTTGTGATTGGTATAACGCCAAGGGACGGGTAGATTTTTGTCTAAACCAATATTCTTTTATTTGATCACGTGATATGACATGCCATGTTTATCTATATGATTGGTTTTACCAAATAGTGTTAGATACTACATCATAGATATATTCCCTGAAACTTTTATATTTATTGATTGATTATTTCTTCATAGAACAATGAAATCGTAAATATTACTAAATTTCGTAAATAATGCATCAATGCATTAACCGGTATACACTGGGGAAGTCCTCAAGGCATTATCTGCCCTAAAAGAGTTAACCAACACATATCTAATTTGAAAAGCGGGAGTCTGCGTGTTAGTTTTTGATCCAGAGATTTATAATATCACAATCGCATGTGTAATTTGAAAAGAAAGTTGGATTTCACATAGTAAATCCAATGACATCTTCTTCAAACTTTCACAGAATGTAAGAAATGAATTTTACTTCACATTTAAGTTTTTAAAACTAGTGGTGACCATTCTGGTTTTCGATACGACTTAAGAAAACCATATTTTACAGTACATTTTCTATATGAACCAAACAAATGAAATAGAGCCTATTGTACGCATTGGGTTAGGTCAAACTGAACAAAATGTTGTATCTTAGTCGTTTAAACTTTGATTAAATCACAACAATACAGTTTTGACAGATAATCATCAATATTTAGAAATCGCCGAGTGGCGCCATTATGAATTGTAGGATATGCTTTTAACTGTAGTGTAGAGATGCTTGCTTATAGGTGACTCCAATTACTCAGTATAGAATGTTCAAATTACCAAGTCTCGATTGAAAATGTATGTGGCCACAGTAAGCCAATTCCCATTGTTTCTTGTCTGTCAGAACTTATGACCATTGATTTTAGATTACAAATACATTGATTACGGGCCTAAAAGTCATTGATCATAGGAAAATACACTTCCAAACAGATTTCTAGTCGCATTATCCCTGGAGAGCAAAAAAAACAGCTAGACTTGCTCAAGTCTTTGGTTACGAACATTCGTTAAATGATTAAACCAAATAACGTATGTTTCAGTGTGACTGGTCCAGGAATCAAACTGTAGGGGTAGGGTGGGTGGAGGGGCCCGTTTTGCGTTCAGCGCGGCCTAGCGGCGAGAAGCTTAGTTAGGGCATGGCCTCACTCCTGGGGCATTTCTCTGCGGCAACACTTAGAGTGTGAACGGCGAGTGTGAGCGCAGAGATGTTGTTTTCCACAGGATATGAGTGTTGGGACAATTTAAGGTGTTATAACAACGAGTCTGGGCGATCTAAACTTGATGGTCGATAATTGTCTCGGCGTTCCACATAGATAAAGATGGTATACTATAACCAGGCCTATCACTGTGTTATTGCACAACCATGTGTGGTGACACTGTGTTATCTAAGCCAGATCTGAGGTATTACTGGGCGATATGTATGTTTGACATGCGATATTGGCACTAGAATAGAATATGATACAATCGCTATACTTTATCTGTGGGTAATGTAAACGGTTATTATGGCTGTATTACTGAATACTGGTGAACTCGACCCGAAACAAACTCGACCAGTTCGTAGAACTAAACCTGGAACGACCTCGATCCGTTTCAAATTGTATCAACCCAATTATCCTATTAATATAACTGTGGATAAATAAGTACTATACAACTATAATTACACACAGATATCACCTACATGTATGACATCTTGGCTTCACATTTGGTCTTCTTGGGGAAGGAAACAAACAGAAATCCATATGTTTCTATACAGGTGATCTTTCAGTACTTCACACTTCATATTTTCCATTCCTGATGACTTTTCAATGTCTATTTTTCTAACTATTTTACATACGCTTGTCATATCAATATTCCGTACATCTATTTCGAAACCTTGGTCATTATATCTTGTTACTGATCTCATCACTATCTCTGAGTTAAGTTTTTCATTCAGATTATTACCTATATTACAAAAGAAATTATTAATATATGAAGCAATATTATCCTTTTTTACTATGTTTCCTTCATTATCCTTAAAAGTTGTAACTGGTTTATTACTATCTGGTTTTATTAAATTTTTACTTCTTTCCAGTATTTCTTTGGATTTCCTTTACATATTTCTAGTTTTTCGACAATCTTTTCTCTTTTAAATTTATATAATTTAGATTTTATCCTCCTTTTTAATATCATCATCCTATTTACAATTATATCATGTTCTTCCTGTCCCATGGTCTTCTTTCTCCTTATCAGTCGACGGCACAGTCTGCGTTTTGATCTTAAGTTATTTTCGATGTCCAGTGGGAGTTTTGGTGTATCGGGTTTTAATCTGCATCGTTTTGATTTGATAGGGGCCTTCTCATCCAGATATTTCTTCAATTCTTCATCCCATAAGTTCCATAAACTATTAGCTGTAGAATCTCCTTTACATTGCTCCCCTACTGTTTCATCAATTTTGTTGTCCAGTTCGTCTGGTCTGATCTTAGAATAATTCCGATTTTTTTCTTCTCGAACCTCGTATTTAATTTTCTTTTTCTTTTTTAGGGCAAATACAATCAAATGATCACTGAAATATAAGTCAAGTGTACCTGATTTTTGGATAAATGGGGCATTAGTGAATATGGCATCAATGCTTGTGCTATTACCAATATTTGGGTGAGTTATTGTTGTTATTAACCTTTTTAAATTGTTTTTCCTCAAAATACCCATTAAGTCTTTATTCCTGCAGTCCCCCCGGTTTTTTGCATCCAGATTAATGTCTCCCATTATCCATAATTCTGTTTTCTTAAACTTATTGTTATTACAAATATCTTTTATGTAATTTATAAAAACATCGATATGTAGCCAGGTAGTCTATGCATATTTACAATTGTCATCACTCTATGTCCTGGTCGTGTAATTTTTAATACCATTGATTCTAATTTTTTGTTCATAATATTAAACTCGTCTATTTGCTCTGTATACTCGGCCCATATATCATTTACATATAGCCCTATACCTCCCCCTTTCCCCAATTCACGATCTTGTCTAAAAAATTTGAAATTTGGTATGTCGATATAACTATTACTAATATGTTTTTTCCAAAAGACTTTCAGAAATGCCAATCAAGTCAAAGTTTACTAAATTTTTCTTGATAATTTCAACCTTAGTGAATAAGCTACAAACATTCCAATGACATAGTTTTAACCCTTTTGATCTACTTATTATTTCCGTTTTATGTGTCATTCATATTACCCCTGGCAATTTTGTTATCATCAAGATATAATACTGCATCAATAATAGGCAACTTACATGTTTCTAAATACAATGTTGATTTTATGGTTTGTATATATGCAACGCACCCCTGGACAATTTGGTCAATGGGTGCAGAAGATAGTCGTTCATTAGTTGTTATTATACTTTTGACCATCCTTAACATTTCAAGTTTTAAGCATTCCATAACAAAACAACGCAGTCATTAAATTTACTATGTGATATATTCTTATTAATTATCCTACCTCTTAAATAACAATGTACTGCAATATAATATGAATATATAATATAAATTTGAAATTCTGCCTCATTCCCTGTTGATTACACACTATTTTTTTTACGCTTAAAATACCAATTCTTTATACCAATCATCTTTTCATATCACATCCGTTATATACCGTATACAGGGAGGGATCCAGTATGGAATTCCAACGTACATCGTGGTATACATTATTACAATACTATAAAAATACAAACGTTCAGCTTTTAACGTACAAGGTGGATCCGGTATGGAATTTATACATATATCGTGGTACTTAATAGTTACGGTTTCTTATGCTTAATGCACATGGCACGTCTCATCATTGATTCAATTATCTATGTGGATAATGTCCGATATGTACCATGTCATCCTATGGTCATAAGATTATACATTCACTTATCACACTTATGACACATAACATTCAAAGTATGTCAATAATATATATGCATCAGTCACATTTCTTATATGCAGGCAATAACCGTATTCCTTTAAATATTTATCTTAAAGTATCTTAATAGTATTCTCTGAACCCTGTATGGAATTCATAAGATAATTACACTTATTTCCAGAAATCCAGTATGGAATTTATGTATAGCGATTTCCCGTCTTCATATATAAATCCAGTATGGAACTTATACGTGCATCAGTCACATTTCTTATATGCAGGCAATAACCGTATTCCTTTAAATATTTATCTTAAAGTATCTTAATAGTATTCTCTGAACCCTGTATGGAATTCATAAGATAATTACACTTATTTCCAGAAATCCAGTATGGAATTTATGTATAACGATTTCCCATCTTCATATATAAATCCAGTATGGAACTTATATAATATAGTTATCTTTGAAAGTAATATACAGAGATCCAGTATTGTTTTTGGTATGGGCCTTCTGGACTTCTTTTGCAATTGCCTCCAGGGCGGTAACTGTAGGGTGCGTCCCGTCTCGTAACCTCTCGTGCCTTGGCGCCTTCTTTCCTCCTCTGTTTTTGGGCTGTATGGGGTGATCTATTCTAGCGGTGATCTTATTCTACGCTTTATTTACCTCGTCAATCTCTTTGTTGAGGGCGATAGTCGTTCGGTAGATTTTTTCCTGATGGTCTTTCATTTCATCAAATGGTACCCCCTTGTTAGATAGTATTAGGGATACCGTGTATACAGAGCAAAGAACTATAACACAGTCTGGCCTTAGCGTTTCCAGTTTCCACAACAGGTATTGCAGCTTGGAAATGATAAATCCCACGCTTTTTCCTTCTAGTGTAGCCTTCGATGCCTTGATCAATCCACTCTCCGATTCGACTGTTGTTATATCATTGATGCCTACTGCCACATAGGCTACCTTTACACTGCGGTCTTTTTCCAGTATATCGTATAACTCGTTCATCACTCGTTCTACTCCAGCACCCGGTATGCAGATGTTTACTTTGAAGGTTGGTATCATTTCTCCTAAGAAGTTTTCGATATCCCGTACACGGGAATCCCCGATTATAAGGAAGTTTGCCATTTCGTGTTCTCAGTCTTTACTCTCCTGGATCAAACTCTCGCAAATCTCCATGAGTAGGTACCCCAGTTGATTTCGGCCCTTATTGGTATTTGTATCATATAGGCGACTCTTTCTAGGCGCCCCCCCACCCCAGAACTCGTTTTCTGTGGACTCGACTAGCGAGGTACCCTTTGTTGTGATTAATAATTGCCTCAATCCAAGATTTTGTTTGAATTTCTCATTTAGTAGCTCTTTCATGAGGACTACCTTATCCGCCATCCATTCCTCTCGTTTATCTTGGTCGTCACCTGATAGCATGGTTTTACCCCGTTGTTTGATGGCATA
Source organism: Alentia gelatinosa (assembly GCA_950022655.1). NCBI lineage: Eukaryota > Metazoa > Annelida > Polychaeta > Phyllodocida > Polynoidae > Alentia > Alentia gelatinosa. The sequence goes on from OX465592.1 coordinate 24,715,228, forward strand.
TGGGTTATCCATTTTGAGGATAATCTCGGCCAGATCATCGTCTTCAAAATACCTGCATTTATGATACACGTATGCCTTCTCTACTGTACGCATATCAAATTTCTCATCGTTCACTTGTCGTTCTAGTCGGCACTTATACATGTTCGACAGGAAGCATTTATCTCCATTAAAGATGATTCCCGCTTTGGTGAGTCTAGCCCCTTCAGGTATAGACCCTTCTTCCTCTTTCTTTTCTTCCTCTATCACTACTCCTTCCATGGCAATATTTGTGAGTCTATCTTCTATTGTACCTCTCTCTGATTCTTTTTCTTCTTTTTCCTTATTTCCCTCTTGCTCTTCACCCTTCTTACCTATTTCAGTTGAAGCGTTTTCTACCATATCCTTTTTCTCGTGGGTCTGTGCAACTCTAGTCTGACTAGTCTGCGCCGTAATGGATTGATTGACCATATCCTCAAGTGTCAAGAATGTGGAGCCGACAATTGCCCCTTGACTGGTCACTCTAGCCGTAATCCCCTTTGCCTTTGCTTCTCTTACCGCCGTCCGTAGCCTAAAGCGCCCTTCTCTCAATTGTTTGGACTCAGATCGTTCGAGCCAACTACCTCTCGCACGCGGTTGATTCCGTAATAGCCCTTTGTTGTTCAAGATGTGCTCTACTATTACAGCATCGCTGAATCCTACTTCAATAGGTCTGGGCCTTCTACGCCCTGTTTCTTTCAACTGCCCAACTCTTTTCACCATGATAATGTTTCCCTGTATTAAATGCACATTTACATCTTGGCAGATTTCATAGACTATGGTCGTGAGATTCTCAAATTCTCTTTCCTCTAAGCCTATTACAAATAACTTGTATTTGTCATCATTTACATTCATAAACGGTTTGTTGTTTGTGTTTAGTACCTGGGAATATGTTTGGTTCGAAATTGATTTTAGGGTGGTTTTCATTTCAGATCTCAATTTCAGATTTTCTGTTTTTAGATCATTTACCTGTGTTTCTAGGGCTTTCACTCTCATATCGTGTCTAGCGAATCGTTGGTCGGTTTTTTCTTTTAGATCATTTACATGTTGTTGTACATCTTTTATGCTTTCAGTCATTGCCTTGCGAAGATTCGATTCTATATTTACCATGTCTTGTTGTTTTACTGAACTTTTGTTCATTGCATCTAATTTCAACATTATGTCCACATTTGTGCACGGTTTCTCATATGTGTTGATGTTCGTATTGTCTACCACTTCTTGGGATTGTGAGTTGTTATCAAATATTATGCTGCTGTTCATTTCGTTGGTAGTTTGAACTATCCCATAGTTGCTCGATGGTATTGGATTTTTTTTAGGATTTGATTGACTGGACTCCGGACTAAGCATCTCATCACTTGGTGATAACAATCTTTTAGCTACAGTTTGATTATTCTCTCGTATTGATTTTTTACTTATCTGTGGTGTTGTCATGCTTTCTGTGTCCCGATCTTTGGTCTATGTTTGTTGTCATCCGCCCCGGCGTCTGTGCACTCGGCATGTTGTTGTTGTTGGTATGCGCCATGCCTGCCCGTCTTGGTGCCACCATTGTACCATATACAGCTCGAAATATCTCAGTCGGATCCCAGCGTAGAGATTTTTTTTTTCACATGTATGTCCACGATCCGCTTACTAAACTGATCGATCCAGATTTGAGGCCGATCCCATAGGTTATTCTCTGTTTTGGCGTGTTTTGTTACAGAGCTCTCACAGTGCGTCTACATGCTTCGCTGACTCTAGAAGGGATAGCAGCTTTCAGACCTTCTTCTGATAAGTTCAATACTTCTTGTTATTTCAAAAAAGTATTTGTTTACTTTAAGAACTATCGTAAAACTGGATGAGTTTTAATCTTGGCCACCGTATGCCACGGCTGGATTTTGGCAGAGTGACTTCATAAGGCGAGGCCGAGTGAAGTCTGGAGCCAAAACTTCAGGAGTGGAATGTGGTGGCCACGATTAAAACGAATCAGGTTTTGATTTTATCCTACCCTGTCTCCTCGATTTTGGAATATTACGTGATAACAATTCTGTATGCCACTAGAGGCATATAAAATTCTGTATGCCAGTCACCGTGGCATATGGAAACTCAATGTTAAGCCTATGTGATCTTATATTAGGGGTTGGATAATATAAGAAATATAGGTAGGTGGATATAAATGATCTACACTCGTCAATCTAAGATATTCTAAAGGATCAAATTGACAAAAGAGTCATATTTGATCATTTCCCAGACAAGGAGGAAATATCAAACTTTGCAGGTTTGAGATATATTAACATGTGTATAGCATACTTATTAGGGATTGGAGTGTGTAATAGCTTATCACTGAAATATTTGTGTACTCTTAACAGACCTTAAAATGTCATAACAAACATCTTCTTGAATCAGCTTTCACATGGTTCTCCAATGGATAACACACATGTAGCCAAATGCGGATATTTGATCTTTCATTGTTGGATTACTCACCTGAAAACTCCATTTAATCTGAGAATTAATAAAGAAGAGCAAAGCCCGTATTTAAAAAAAAAGATATTCTAAAGGGGATGAATATAGTCTAAATGAAATAAGTGAAATCTTCGCGTAAACCTTCACTCCCATTATTTGTATTGAAGACCAATAACAAAACCAATAATGAACGATTATTAGATATATGAGCCCTCATATAAGGACTGGTAAGAGGATACCACATCATTACACACAGAACACAATATGACAGAATAGAGGTCACTGGACCCAACCACTGTGACAGGAGCGACTGAAAAAGGCGGCATATGAATCACGATTCAGGACAAAGCTTGTTAAAGAAAGGTATTTCCTGAAAGGTGTGTACTTTGAAAAAGGAAAATAATATGTTTCTGGTGTCTTACTGACTCCTTGCCAAAGTTAAAATAGGAAATAACCAACAGAGATATGTCCTCTGAACGACAATTATATCAATGAAATATGGGCTAGTTCGAGGTGACTTTCAGATGTTTAAAAGTGATGAGATCCATGTAGTATGGGTACGTGTATAAATGAAGGTCATGATAAAAATATGCACTTGTTTAATGTGGAAATAGTTCAAAGGATACTGCTTGAAGGTGGGTCACAAAGTGAAGCATTATTTACCAATCACATACACCATTGTGTAACTTTAAGTTTACTCTGTCCATAGAACACCGGCTAACACCAGTACAAGCAGGGTACCTTGTAGCAATATGAAAAAAATGTCTCCCTGCACGTAGAATGTAGCGAGATCCATTGTATAGTATATATGTAATCTGAAATTCGTTAATAAAGGGATACTGACTTGTGTCTGCGTCACTGTCACCGTTACAGCCTGGGGACATTGGAAGTTGAGCTCCTTTTATTCCTTCTTACTTTGCTTTTTAAAATGTTTTCATTTCCGCCTGTTGACAGATCTTCCTATGAATACAGATTTAGGTACGATGTGTACAGAATTATTGGTCACTGTAATTTATAAGAGGATGATTTCTGAGATCATATAAAATGGTTTAGTTATTGTCACATAGTTTCATAAAATCTAAACGGGGAACTAGTCACGTCGTCATTTTATCCAAATAGCAAACTTCCATACATTATTTCAGCTTCTAGTTACTGTTCTGCAACAGCGCACAACGAAGGAATACCTGAAGATGGCGCGTTGGGATATTCCATCATTGATAGAAATGAAACATAGGACATACATATAACCCATAGATCAGTAGACGAGGAGGGAGCGGGTCGGCGGTTGAGGGTTGGAGAGCCAGAAAAACCAGGTGAAAAATACAGGTAAACTGATTTCGGGTGGCAGAATTCTGGAATTTAGAGATGAGTGTCCCAGAATTTATTTACCGGGGGCAAAGGTGTGTAAATACCAGAAATCTAACACTTAAAATAATGAAAATATTCAACAGCCGTCATAGGGGGATGTTCCTATTCTTAGCAGGTCTTCATAACGTAACTGCATTTTTTCACCTTTTTCCAAATTTTCTTTACTGATTTGATTAGATAGCTTATACATTCAAAACCTTTGCAGGTTTCTGCGAACATCAAATAAAGAGGCCTGAATGTTTCAGCTATTAGGGCATGAAACTTTCAATCTAGGTATGAAAGTGTTGGCCTTGGTACGAATAGTAGAATTTGTCCATACCGGTCAGCGGTGTGTAACCATGGAGCGTTCGGCTATAGGTATATTAGGACGATATTTCCATTTCCAATGGAAGAGCGCGGTGTTAATTAGGAGCTCTTATCATTTATTACCCACCTGATACGGAGTCTCCATACTAAGCCTATGGAGATTACAGATCGCTACTGAGGAGGATATGGAGCTCCGTACCCTCCTAGGAGGATACAGATTTTTTAGATGAAAGTAGTCCCAAACATAATTTCTTTATTCCGTTGAAAAGTTTTCTAACGATCATATTTATTGCTTAAATCTAAAAATAAGTGAGTAATAAATACAACATTACCATAATGTCGATCTGTGTGGCCGTATTCTCCTTGTAGTTGACGCTACGCAATACTCCTCGCTATCGCTCGGAGTATTACTACGCGTCAACTACGCGGAGAATACGGCCACTCAGATCGACATCATGGTAATATTGTGTATGTATTCCACATTCGGAGTCAACCCTAATTCAAGCAGCGCATCTTTGAAATAAGGTTTGGGAGGAAAAGAACAACGATTTGAGAGTAGTCTCGCTGAATAAATCATGTCCTTCTATGTTATCCTGGATTCCTGCTCCTCTCTTACTCGTTGTATGTGTTGGTCCGAATACAGTAGGCCCAGTGTGCAAAGCAAGCTGCTAGCATTGGCTCAGATATTACTACGCGTAAACTCCCTGGAGAATACCGCCACTACTCTATATTGTGTATAAATGATATCTGGTTACTACAGTGCACTACCATGGGAGTCAACTTATGATGGATGAGGTATAGCTGGAGCGGGTAAGCCACTGCTTAGCTCAGTCTTCACGGGCAAGGCCCACACAGGCTGCAGTAAGGCTACAACCCAGAGTACACACAGCACCTACGTTTGGAGAGTAAATACCCATAAAAAGTGTGCAGAGGTCAAGGCTTCCTTCGTGAATGCACACCTAAAGTCAGACTGAGTGACAGGTGGAAGGAACCTGCGAACACATATAAGTGATCATACGCGATAATGTGGGATTCACACGATGGGATTCATGTACCTCACAGGGTGTTTTTCTGAGACAAATCCTGCTGATATTCTGTACTCGAACACAATTTCTTCGTCTAATTTATAGGGTTTCATTTCCCTGAGACATCTTTTCCCCCCTGTAATTGTAAAAGACATTTCCCCCTAAAAAGGAACAAAATCGCATGAGATTTTGCGCCCTGTTAGGTACATGAATCCCATCGTGTGAATCCCATTTAATGCGTGAGGGTCGAGTCTATCTGCCTGGGACCTGTTGTATAATTTAGGCTCGTATTTGAAGACTCTTCTGTACACATAGGATCCAGGGACGATGTGGGTCAACTTTACCCAACACGTATTGACGATCTTCCATCCGATCAAAAAACTATACGACCAAGAAGAGCAACTCAATGGGACTTCCGGTTATCGGAGTGGATGGTGGCGCCTCACAGTGGTTGGCCTGTATTAACTAAAATTTCTGGGTGCTGAAGCTTATCAAACATTTTAAGAATGTGCGATTCTAAAGGTATAACTGAAGATGTAATGCTGAATTTTGGGAAATCAATTTAACACTTATACCCTTTAATTTTTCTAACAACATAAAGCACATTCTCTGGAGTATGTGACAGAAATGAAGAATATTATCATATAGTTTCCGCTCACAAACGGCACATGGTAGTATACCACATAACTTGTAACCTCTAACCTGATTTCGAACCTGCATGCTTTAATTCAAATACAAAATAGCCACAAGAAGATACACTCAAGTATGTCTTTATGTCTGTTAATGATTGTGTAGCAAGTAGGCTTATCAAACTAGTAAATACAATAGAAACATGTATGAGACTATTTCACGCCTTGAGTACACTGGCTACCAGAGCAAACGCATGTTACACATGCTTTGGAGTCAAGCCTAATAATTTGGAAATCTAAGGCTATCAGAATAATACACAAATTAATTAATCATGTATTGTGCTGTTTTCTGGGACTTGAAATATAAAAACATGAGCTATACTTTGAATATTATGCATTTTCAACAAGTCCCATGTAGTTAATGATACGCTGGACCTTAGTTGGTACAGGTCAACCACCGTGCGGCGCCACCGTCCACGCAGTGTCACGTCATAACATGGGAGTTGTGCTTCTTGGGTTATAGTTCTTTGATCGGATAGAACAGCCTTGGCGAACGAGCATGAATATTACTACACGGTATCCCTCGTACTGGGATTCCTTTTACCCTGTACTTTCATAGGCTAAGTTATTCAACGGACCGGGGAGTAGATGATCTCTGGTGGCTCCAGCACTGAGGGTCAACATGATACTACAGAGGAGTTGATGTTAGTCAATCAACACCCCACAACGGCTCAACATAGGTCCAGACCGTTAGTGCAGAACAACAATATAAAATATCAGAAGAGTACCTGATAAGGTGCCAAGTTATTTTCATCGAGTGGGTTTCTGATCTTAACTCACCCTGTATTTATACATTATTTATTGATAAAATGAATCGCCCAATTAGGCATTGAGTATTGGGTACACAAACTTCACAGCCGTGGAGTACGAGTTCCTAATGGGTAGCTCATGGCCCGTAGGGTCAGGAGCGGTCATTGCACCACCTAGCGCACTCCCCCTCTACTAGCGCACCCTGCACGCCCCCGCGTGCGAGTCACGTGAACTGATAGGTCATGTGGCGAAGCACGCCCCAACGCTCTATCTCATTCTGTTCCTGCGCTTCACTCCGCTCACACCTAATACCTTTTTCTCCTTGGCTCTACGCTGTTCGCGGCACCGCATACGCCACGGGTATCGGTCCGAGGCCGTCAGGGCAAGAGTTTAAAAGTACGGGTGAAAGCACGAAGACAGGTTCACGTGAAGATGCCTAAAACGCGAGCGGGACCGAGCACGTCTCAGGCTCAGGAAACGGAGGTTTCGTCGGAGTCGACCATGAGGCCATCCGACGAGCACGTGGAGTCGGCCTCCGAGGTCGGGAGCGTAAAAACCACCCGCCTCGTGGCCGTTGAGGTAGGCCTCGCGGCTATGAAGGAGGACGTGAAGACACAGATAAGCGGAGTCCTGGCCGCCATCAACCGCTTAGCCAAGCAGAGGGCACCTGAGGCAGCGTCTCGACCGCCGACCGTTCAATCTGCCGCTGAGAGACGGACACAGGATTGGGCCGAGGACCAAGCGGCACGTGTTTTGCCCCCACCATGACAGCTACGGGAGAGGTACGGCGCGAGCTCGACCGGGAGGCGATAAAGCACGATAGGACGGCCGGTAAGCTCCATTCAGATTTTAATATCGCTAGGCTTACCAGCAAGCCGTACATGTTTATCGACCGTGAGGGGGTGTACACCCTTGCACAGAAACTGGAGGTGAGGGGGTCCCTGGGACCTATGGAGTACGTGAGTGCTTTTCTAGGACTGCTGGGGGATCACCGAGCCGTAGAGCCCGAGGACAGGGATCATATGTTCAAACACCTGCACCAGGTGTCGATCGACTCACAGTCCCGGCCGTGGGCTGGCGTGAGGAGATGGAGCCAGTTCGTCTTCGACCAGGTCGAGACCGGGAGGATCAGCTGGTCGGATTATGCTCTGATTCAGGAGGAGCGGGTCCGACTGGCCATGACGACCGGGACCCAGACCGGCTCAGCGGATAACGGAAACAAGTCACGCTCGAGGGAATTGCAGTGTAGGCAATATAACTCGGACCGGGGATGTCGCCACAGGAGCGGGCACGAGGACGGCCCGATCAAGTGGGTGCATATATGTTCGTACTGCGATTCAGTGGGAAAGCAGTGCGGGCATTCGCTCCATGCCTGTAACTGCAAGCTGGGTTACACCATGGGGTACGACAGCCAGCAAGCACCCCAAGCCCCAGCGGCCCGGCGGGCGGCCCAGGTGGCGTACACCCCACAGGCCGGATATACGTTGAGGGCGGCCGACCCCGGACCGGATGCGCTGTACCAACACGGCGGTCAGCCGGCTGCAAAAAACGGGCACGGTGCGCCCCACGAGTGATCGGAGCGCACCCCACAACAGGATGCTCACGTGTGCCTAGACCCCGGACCCCTGCGGACACAGGAAGCGGCGCACGTGAGATCACACAACCACTAACAAGTGTACCAACAACGGACAGGAAACCACCTGCGGCCACGTGGGCCCAGGTGGTCAGTCGTCCCGGTCCAGCTGCAACCCCCGTGGCTGCACCCGCCACGCGGAAAGGGGGGCGCACGTGACGTCATCGCGCCCGCAGCTGCTCCGCCACGTGAGGCGGGGGCGGCTGCCAATAACAACAACAATATCCCCGGGCACGTGGCCGGCCCGGGGGGCGTCGCCCTCCCGGTGTCCCCCTCCGACAGCTTTGCCGGCCCCAGCGGCCCGGCAGACCCCAGCACCCTGGACTTCAGCGCACTCGAGGAGGTTTGCCTCATGGGGATCGTGACCGCTGGGACTCGTACGGACCCGGAGGCATTCATGCTACACCGCCGCTCACAGTGGCCGGAGATGGAAGACAGCGCACCGCCGGCGCACGGCCACATATATCGGGCCGTGCGGGCAACCGGGCTCCCCAACGCGCTGTGTAGCAAGATCACTCTACCCACGGACTTACGGCTACGGGCGTGGGAGAAATACCTCACAGCGATGGAGGGGAAGCGGGAGCTGCTGGGATTCATACGGTATGGATTCCCCCTCGGATACCTGGGACCCACAACCGATACCCAGGGGGTCCCAAATCATCCCAGCGCCACGGCTTTTCCCACGGAGGTAAGCAAGTTTGTAGCTAAGGAACTCTCCTTCTCGAATCTCCTCGGGCCGTTCGCGGAGGCCCCGTTCACTCCGTGGTGCCACGTCTCTCCCCTGATGTCCCGGGAGAAACGGGACTCCGATGCCCGGAGGGTGATAACGGACATGACCTTCCCCCGGGAGCGGAGTGTCAACGCCTACGTAAGGAAGAACTCTGTGTACGGGGAGGAGAGGGAGCACAGTCTCCCCACCATTGACGGTTTCGTCTCCCGTCTCCTGCGATCGGGTCCCTCGAGCTACATGGCCTCCATCGACATCGCGAGGGCCTATAAGAACTCCCGGTGTGACCCCCTCGACTGGCCCCTCCTGTGTTTCATGTGGGACGGCGGGTACTACTGCGATACGGCGATGCCGTTCGGTGCCCGCGCGTCCTCGTATCACATGCAGTGTGTTGCCGATACGATCGTCGAGATTCTCGCCGGGAAAGGGGTGGAGGCGGCCATGTACCTCGACGACCTGATCCTGATCTCGCCGTCAAAGGAGAAAGCCGCCGCCGACTTCGCGACCGCTCGGGAGCTCTTCCGCGAGCTGGGATTGCCCGAGTCCCGAGACAAAGCCCAGGAACCGTCGCAGGTCGTCCGTTGGCTGGGCATCAACATCGATGCCCGAAATATGACTCTGTCGGTGCCCGCGGATAAACTCCAGGACGTCCGGCAGCACTCGCGGCCGTCGCGCGGAAGCGCTCACTCACCAAGCGGCAACTCCAATCGGTGCTGGGGAAAATCCTGCACGTGGCGAAGTGCATCCGCCCGGCAAGGCCCTTCGTGAGCAAGCTCCTGGAAGCCCTGCGTGGGATGTCCGGGTTCTACCTCAACATCTCCTCGGACATGCGGCAGGACCTCGACTGGTTTTCCAGGTTTGTGGAGGGCTGGAACGGGCGTGCCTTGATCCCCAGGGGCCCCCCAACGAAATGTATTACTGTTGACGCCTGCCTCACCAGGGTCGGAGGCACCGACGGCTGCCTGGCCTACTCCGCCCAGGTGTGCCCGGTTGCTGACCCGGTGAATTGTATATCGGAGCTGGAAGCCCTCAACACGATATACGCCCTCAACACGTTCCTGACGGACCAGGACCGGGGGACGCGAGTTGAGGTCTTCTGCGACAACATGGGCACCGTCCAGGCACTGACATCGGGGCGGGCACGGAACAAGGTGCTGGCGGAGTGTGCCCGCCAGGCCTAGAGGGTGCAAGCCAAGCTCCAGGTCGAGCTAGTGTACACCCACATACCGGGGGTCCTCAACTCGGTCGCGGACACCCTCAGCCGGTCGCACCTCACCTCCAGTGATTATTCCAAAGCTGCCTTTTACATGTCCTCACTTAACCTCAGAGCTGTCGCACCATGTAACCATGCCTCATTTGTCCCCATCCTCCGGCTTTACTGCAGATCCGGCGCTACGCTGTCTCCAACAGAGGGCATCTGCGCGGCAGGCCGTGGCGCGTGCCCCCGGCACGGTCGCCAACCAGCGAAGCGCAGTGACTACATACCTCGCGTTCTGCCGGAGGATGGGCGTGGACCCTCAGCAGCCGACCGTCAGCCTACTCACCGCGTACCTGGAGTACGTCCAGGACCACGCCCCCTCTCCAGCGACCATAGCCAACCATCTGTCTCACCTACGGTCGCACCTACGGCTGTCAGGAGGGAACATCGCGGCAACCAAGGACGCCCGCGTCAAGCGGGCACTAGACGCAATGAAGAGGGACAAGGCGTACCAGCCAAATGTGAAGCCTCCCATACCTATGGAGGCCCTCAGAGGCGCCCTCGGCGGACTAATGGCCACGCCCCTCGACCGATCGACCAGAGCGGCGTGCCTCCTCATGTTCTTCGCCGCCCTGCGGCAGAGCGAGGTCGCGCCGCCAACCATCAAGAGCTTCAATCCGGTCCGGCACCTCACACGGGGAGACGTGAGAGTCACGTCCACTCACGTCGCCGTGAGGATCAAGGCTGCAAAGAACCTCCAGTGTGTTGGAGAAGAGAAACACGTATCTCTGCAGACCTCCCCGGACCGGAGGTCTTGCCTGCTGCGGGCAGTGAGAGCGATGATCGCGGCCGTGCCTACAGCCGACGACCGCGATCCCTTCCTCATGAACGAGAATCGCTCCCCCATCACGACTGGATGCCTCGCTAAAGAGTGGGACCGACTCACCGTGCTGGCAGGGATACCATTAAGAACATATACCCAGCACAGCCTGCGAAAGGCCGCGGCGACGCAGGCCTTCCAGGCCGGAGTCCCCGAATTGGACATACAGAGGTATGGAGGGTGGCGCTCTAACGCCCACAGAAGTTACATCCGCGTCTCGGATGCCACTCGGGTGAATGATTCCCTCCTCAAATCAATCAACGAGTGAGCTATCATTTTCTCCCACCCTCCTCTCCACAAACTCTTCATGGACTTTTTGGCTTTTTATACACATTGTATAATCATATATACGTATTACATAATACTATTATACATTATAAATATGTACTCCTGTAATACATACCACATATGTAATACCTTTTTCAGGCATCACATCTGCCTTATGTATATTTTATACCATATCAACAAATATGTACTCATCATATTTACCAATATGTTATCATCATATAACATATCTACATATGTATATCCTCCTCCATAAGATATTGTATCATTTTTAATATCTTATTTTATATGGACTTCATAAAATTCAAATAAATTTTATTCGCCCATATCTGTCTCCTACTTTTGTGTTGCGGGTTAGGGGTAATGTTAAGCCTAAGGAGAAAAATACTGGGGTGACATAAAGGAATGAATGATATGTGGAGTGTGGCATCCAAGAACAACGATATGTGAAGAAGGGTGACCGCAGCACTGTGAATAAGAACTTCTAGATGTAGAAATATTGTTTTAAAAAACAGCCACCCTGAACACCGGAAAAGGTCAGCACAAATTGTAATGTTGCTACCTGGAATCCCAATCACTAATCAATTAGATTTTGTGAAATTGTCATCTTTTAACCTCCATTTCACTGTAGATTAGAGTAGGTACTCATATGTGCCTAGGTCAATCTGGCTTTAGTGGCCTGGTAATCATTTTTATATTCTAAAACAAAAATAAAAAGACATGACTGCCATGGTTAGTGCATTAATCGTATCAAACCGGAGGTAGAATGAAAGACACGTATACGTGTATGATGAAGTCCATCAAGGTATGCCAAATACAAACATACTCCTAAATCTTACTTCCTTCCTGAGCTGGCGGAGGTCAATATTTATTTAGGAGTTACATAAAGCAAGAAAATTCACGCTGGTGCCGGGCTTGTCCTTCATATTGTGACACTGAATACGCGCCAGGTCACCGCAACCAGCGCGCACACTATTGTTGACCTGTGGAGAACGGGGCAGTTTTTAGGCCACACAAACAAACCCTAAAAATATCTGTGACAATATAAACTTCAGGTACACATCTCTTTGATAACACACTATGACCTCATTTATTGGCGAGAGATACTCCCACTGGGCGATATTACAATAATATATTCGTGGAAACCGGCGACTCGTGAGAAGGACGTATTCTGAGCGCGGGAAAAAAAGGTGTGATTTATTTACGAGGGAATGTCGTCTGCTCGGCCGCTGCTGGGTAAAACCGGATACATAAACGACTTAGAACGACTTAGGTTAAATTTGTCGTTTGATTCTTTTTATGCCAAGTCTACTCTAAAGGCAAAATCCCGGTGAAGTACCATATGTGCTGATATCTCTATTTTTAACAGCAGTTATAATGCTCTACACTGTGACCCCTTTCCATTTCTAATGAGGCCCCTCTTTTTATCTGTATGTATCTGTTCTTTTTACATGCATGTGTCTAGGTGAGTGTCATAAGGCACATACTTTATACATTCCCTTCTTGTCTTATCGTTTTTCCTCTGTCTGTATCAAAAGATAATGCTCTTTATTAGTCATAAATTTGATAAACAGTATGTCCCAGATATTCTTGGATGTTCACCATCAAAGAACCTTACCAGGAAAGAACGACAGAGAACATCTATGATATGTAAACAACTTAAGGTAGATAAAAGCATGTATGATAATCATAATTACTCATATGTCTCCCAATAGATTACACCTCTTAGATCCCAGAAAGGTAATATTATAAGGAAACGTATATTTACTGAGCTGGTATTGATAACCGTTCAAGTTCCCCTGCCCCGTAACTACGGCCCGATGTCATAGGCAAAGGGCTGTTGTGGGGCTCGGTAACGCCGTTCACTTATTATGTACCTGGATATCTCTAAGGAATTAAACCATTTCCTCCAATTATATCCACAGCCTAAATACTTACAATGTATGTGTCATGCCCATCAGTAGCGGGTATTATTTAATAGAAGTTCGGCACAGATATACAATGATGATAATAATAATCCCCTTAGACCCGAGAGAGATGATAATTGCATCACTTACCGACATATCACACCCCAGGTGTTTCACCATGGCACTGGCCAACTTCTCCATGAAATCAAAGGGGATCTCATCCCTCTGGAGGTTGGTTTTGAGGACGGCTAGCGGCATTTTCAGGTGTTCTGATGGTGAGATGAGGCAGGGCCGGCTGGGGTCTGCTCCAGCGAGGTGCAGTGTGTGGTGGTCTGATTGTCAGTGCCTGTAGTCAGAACACAGTGGTGCTAGGTGGTGGTGGAGGGGTGGGGGTGGTGGCCAGGTGAGTTGTATCTACCTGGACGGGGGGGACCTCACTGTTTGCGCGGTACCCCCCCCCCCCCCTCAAACACCTCGATCACGTGGTGTGCACGTATACCCACCTGGCAGCCTCACAAACCACCAGGGGGGCATGACCGCAGGCAACGGACTCGTTCGAGGATTCCTGCTTCCCAAAGTGTCGACACAGTACATGTATGTCTAAGGGTGTATTAAACCGGGCAGGCCGAACGATGCCACACGGGCGTTGTGTCACGCCTGTCAGGCGGATATGTATAGGAATAGGAGCGGTGGAGCAGACCATGTGCTCACTGGCGGTGGCCGCCGTATCACGGCGTATGGCTAAAACCTTTGCCTGTTACTGGCGAGCGGCATCAGTAAGGCTGCGTATGGGCGCTGCCCACAAATGGACCTCTCCTAACATGTCTGGAAGACATCTTATGGAGTTGAAATCGTGCCTATCCAGTGGAACACACCCCTAACACTGTCTTTGCTAAAACTACCACGATTCGAGTGTTTATTTCTAATATAGGGCACAGAGCGATTGCTAGTTCTGCCATCATCCACCAGGAGTAGAGCGCCTGTGTAGTTTGGGTACAGATATTTATCATGAGACGAGGCTAAGACCCCATGGCAAGCCGCAAAACCCGATCTACAGTCGGGAACTACAGACGCAAGATCGGTGAATGGAAACAGCACAGCATTTGATATGGTCACTGACTTCCTTTTTTTGCCCCCCCCCCCCCCCCGATCACCCAACCGACTCATGATTAGTCAACGACCAACAGAATCAAAATGCTTTGATACCATCGGTGACCGTCAAAGTTTTGGTGCGAAAATTAAATCGATATGGTCCTAGAAAATGCATGGAAACAATACATTCACTGACCCTCGCCGATTCTTTGGTAGTACTGACGTACAGTTGGTGACCACCACAGTCAGACTTTAAGATTTCAAAAGCTCGGTGCCATTTTCGTGGGCCCAGGAAACGATCTTTATATACAACAAGAACATTTTAACCTGAGCCTGGAAATGAGAGCCAGTTGGGTGACATTGCATATGGATGACAACACCACGATCTCTGAGTTAATCACAATAAGTTCAACAATCTAAAACTGAAAACTCACCACTCTCCATGCACAGACCCTGTGCCCTGCTTTTATCTCTACTCCAACCCGCACTATCCAGCAATGTGTTCAGATACCGTAATTTCTAAACACTTTATTTCTTTGTGTGGAATTGAGATGTATGTATCCTACGTAAATAATATCTTTCTAGAAACTGAATACATTGTACTTCATCAACGTGGTGAATAGGAGCTGGACCTTATATGATATATGTGTGCTAATTATCACTCACTTCAAGTGTTACAATTTGAGACTATCCAGGACTGCCTGGTGATATTCTGAAATGAAGATATATAGCTGTTAGTAGATCTGAAATATTGTGCAGTCATGCACATTATACTGGCTCACAGATGCAGGAGATAATGGTGGAATGTCAGTGAAGCTTGTCTGACACTAATGTCCCTTCTCCATTCACACCATAGTCATGATTTGGCTTAAAATCTATTTGAAAGTTCCACTGTCTTGCACACCGAATGTAGTTCCAATTCTTATTCCGGTGTATCACGTGATTGGGTTGGGGCAGAGATTAGTAAGCCAAAGCGGCATAAAAACATCTGCGGAGAGAGTGGAAACTCGGGTCATTAAAAACTCATGTATTTGGTGGCGCCCTCTGGTGATGTCATCGTCGACGAGTCGGGACAGAGGCATAATTCACGCAACACAGGCATGTCGCCGGAAACCAAATAGCTCTCTCCCCTGCCACAAACCTAAATCACACCCCAGAGGAGGTGTGAAGCGCAGCGCCCCCTATAGTGACTTGGTTCATATATACGATCGCAGCTGCCTCACAGGGCCACTTTCAAACATGCCAGCAAGAGGGAAGGAGCTCTGATAAGAGCCCACACTAAAACATGCAAAATGCAAATAGCTCTTCTGTCATGAATAATAGGCCGATTTTGATAAACAAAACATTGTTAGAGACCTAAGACATGGGCCTATTTAGTGATACACATATCATATACCTGTGCTATGGTTAAGGTTTCCTGTCGTAGGTTGAACATTGGAATTTGTGAGAAATAAGGCTGTATTCCACAACACAAAACAACCATAAAATGTGGAGCTCTATTGAGCTCTATTGTGGTTTGGAATAAATTAGAAGTCACTCTATCAATATCTGAAAAGATTTTTGAAAGAGCTCTAACAGATTGTATGTAGTAGCTGTTCTTAATTAGCCCATTTTTGCAATATTTTCGTACAGGAATTTGCATCAGCTGTCATTTAAGTCCAGGTCGATTTACATATTTTCTAAATAATGACACTCCTAAAACAGGCATTAGAACAATAAAACAAAGTAATATGGACCTTTTGGTGGCGAATCCTCATCTAAAAACACTCTAAAACACTCTGTATAACTGATTCTGTGTGAGTTACATAGCAGCCTGTCAGAGCATTCGTGGTGCTTTGTTTTGGTTCTGAATTATCGCTCAAAACAATAGGGGGCGCTGCGCTTCACACCTCCTCTGATCACACCCATATCCTGACTGCAGCAGTGACGTCGTGTATTTAGGTCTTTGGTTATGAGAGGGCGGTGCCTAATTGTCTCAAGGGCCTGTGAACAACCATGTTTAGAACTCATTTAGGAGATGGCCAGTTGTTCCTCTCACCTGGGAGAGGTCGGGATGGATTCTGCAGATATTCTTGACTTGTGTTTTATTTGTGTACAATATTTCGTCCTTTTACCGATTATTGAAGAATATTGTATAGATACTTAGGCTAGTATATATATACCTCTGGCAAGAGAGCAGCCCCATTTTTCTATTTCATGGACCGGTATTAGCTTGAAAATTGACCCCTTTCACCGCCACATTCAAAATGATAATGCGGTCCCATATCATCTATAGAGTGTGGGTAGGCCTACCTTAATGATTCACACACCCTGCTTTACCAATTAACTCCATTTAATCTACGTCCCCCCTTATTTCACTCATATGCTGTTTCTATATTTACCACAGATGAATTTTGGGTGGAGAATTTAAAAGAAATCCGGAAAGAAAATAGCAACGGATGCTTTAGTGATATGACTGTGAATTATATGGCAATTTCTTATTAGCTTTTTGATAAGATAGGTACAACAAACGATGGTTTTTTAGGTGGACGGCTCTATAAACCACTTGAGGTTGACGTCGTAATACAGTCGCTGACGCTCGTGTATTACTACCTGTTAACCCCTCGTGGTTTACAGCTGCCTATCCTTGATTATAGTGTATATTTATAAATCATATATATCTACGACCCCCCCCCCCCCCCCCCCCCCCAGTCTACCTAATACGCTTCGAGCCGAGAAGGTGGATGGATAAACAGTCTTCGTTCAGGAACAGTGCACAGAACAGGCCGTTTGGGAATTTAACCCTTTACCGTTACGGCCGGCTGCCTGTGGCAAAGCTGCACGCGTCGGACCAGGTACTAGTGCCTGTGTACACGGCCAGGGGGCTGGTAGTCACAGGCCAGTTTGCATTCAGAATTAGACTGTTTTATCACGTGATATGACACATTATCCTTATGATATACCTTTGGCCGTATCTCCTACGTATACCACCCGCTTCTAACGATGTCGTATGTATGGCTGTACGTCACACTGTGACGTACGGGGGAACAGCTTTTCAATGGAAGGTGAAATGTAGCCCTTTTATCATATATTATTATATACCTATGTTCGTATGTCCTACACATACCGCCCTCTCAGACCCATGTCGTATTTATACCCGTACAACACCTACATGGTGTATGTAACGTTATCACGTGACCGTAACGACGGTCGTACACACGGAACGTCCTACCGCTAATCACTCTCCACGCACATATTATGGAACGAGACATTCAAGATGGCCGCCACTACTGTCGAATCAACGATTCGACGCAAATTGCGGAAAACAGCGATAATACCGTAAATAACATCAAGATTTCTTTATACAATGTCTAAACTTGAAATATGTTGTGAATAAAATTGAAATTTAGTACTTACCGACGGCCGAAGAACCGGAATGGACCGGAATCCAAAACCGGAAGTGAGATCTTGAAAATATAAACAATGCAATTAATTTAGTAGGATGACATTATACATGATAAACATATAAACAAATGACGAAAATGTTACAGGATATTTATGGAAATGATAGAAATAATTAATTAAGCAGTCGCCTTAGCCAAAAATTGGAATTTAATCATTAATTTGAATACGAAACGATAAATAACTGTCATATGTTCGAACAAAACAAACGCTGTCAGTGTCGTCTGTCAAAAATGGCCGAAATAGACGATATTACAACCTACACGGTAAATTTAGATGATTTCAGCTGCGATAAAGATAGTGAAAACACGATAAATGAAGAAAACGATGAAGAAGAAGTATCAGACAAGATATTACGGGATTATATTAGTTCCATAAAGAGTCGCGAAACAAGCAAGAAGACGGAACGAGACATCAATGCATTTAAAAAATGGTGCTCTGATAATGGAGCTACTACAGCAGTTCTCGACCTAAAACCGGAAAAACTGAACGTCTTACTTGGTACATACTTTATCACAATACACAAAAATAATGGAGAAAACTATGATACGGAAACTTTATCAACGATTTACGGGAGTGTGAAACGCTATTTAGATGACAATAACTACGGACACAACATAACTACGAGTGAAATATTCAAGACATGTCGTGGTGCTCTGTCTGGTCGTAAACGAGAACTGAAGAGCGAAGGAATGGGAAATAAACCTAACAGGGTGAGTAAATCACTTTAAAAAAAATTAATATATATGACAATGGCTTCAAAATATGTCAATTATATTCACATTAATAAAATGTAATGTGCAGATGCTGATAACTATTAAATAAATAATAAATTTCGTCTCAGAAAAAAATTAAAAAATCAAAATAATAACAAATTTCTATTTCTTTTACTTTAGTGCGATCCCCTAACTGATGACGAGGAGAACCTACTCTGGGAAAGCAGCGCTTTCGACCCTACGACACCTAAAGGACTGAGAAACAGTTTGTGGTATTTAATAACAAAGTGCTTCGGCATGAGAGGACAGCAAGAGGCAAGACAATTGCTGTGGGGCGACGTGGAGTTAAATACAGAAACCGGAGGAGAAAAAACAATTGTTTTCTACGAGAGAACGAGTAAAACGAGACAAGGGGACAACAAAACGAGTCGTGCTTTCCTCCCAAAAATGTGGAAAAATACAAAAAATCCTAAAAGATGCCCTATCGAGTTACTGGCCGAATATACAAGACGTCGTCCCAGCGATATGAATTCCCCAAATAGTCCATTCTATCTGACAGTAAATTTCAAAAGAACATCTACAAATCCTATCTGGTACAGCTGTCAAGCGATGGGAAAAAATGAACTCGCTAAAATATTAAAAGAAAGTGCTAAATCTGCCGGAATAACCGGAAAAAAAATTACTAATCACTCCATCCGGAAAACCACATGTACGAGTCTTATTCATGCCGGAGTGCCACCAAACCTTGTGGCCCAATTGTCCGGTCACAAGAATGTGTCAAGTTTGCAATCATATGCTACGGCGTCAACAGAGCAACAGCGTTTGATGTACGGAATTCTGAATGAGGGAGAAAAAAGATTCAACTTACCTTCGTTGAACACCACGACTCCAGCGATGACAGGATTAGCGGTAAATATCCAATTTAAAAATATTCACAAATTAAAATATAAATCCAGGTATAAAATAATCCAGCTCCAGCAAAGTGTGATTCCTTTCTCCTATGTTTGTGCACACTAGCGTACGAAACGCTAAAAAAAAAAAAGGAGCTTCGGGCCCGTAAATACTTTCATATTCAAAATTAAAATATAAATCCAGGTATAAAATAATCCAGCTCCAGCAAAGTGTGATTCCTTTCTCCTATGTTTGTGCACACTAGCGTACGAAACGCTTAAAAAAAAAAAAAAGGAGCTTTGAGGCCGTAAATAAATTCTTGACTTGATGATTCTTTTGTTGAAAGTTGTTAATAAATCCATTGCATTCTGTTTGATGGTAGATCGCTCCAGCAGAGATGTCCACGTCGGGTATCGTTTCAGTCCCAAAGAAGAGAACGCTGCCGTTGACTGCTGCGTTGGGCCGACCACCGAGGAAAATGGTTCACGAGATGTCGGATTCCGATGACACTGAAATGGTAAATATATATTTTGATTAATAATGATATTATAACAATGTGAATAATAACATATAACTGACAGTAAATCCTGTAATTGCTTTATATATTTCAGAGCGATTTCCTAACACAAGAATTCATTGACGATGTCTCAACCACCGATATGGTTTCGAGTGGGCCAGGTTCAGCTGTTGCTCCCGTAGCAGCGAATAGCCAAGTGTCGACCAAGAATTCAATGACCAGAAATGATTTAATTACTGGACTTCTGTCCGGAGCCAACCTTAGTGGTTGTACATTGAATATCAATATTAAATTGTAGGAAACATAGTGTGGCTATGTGTAATTATAAGGCGATTGCTACAAACTGAAGAGTTGCTTAAATTTTATCGAAGTTCCAATTGTCGGCGATTTCCGCGATTGACAGGTGACCAAATTTCACCGCAATAAAAAGTTGTAAATACGTTAATCTAGCTGTTGTCTCCATTAATGTTGAATGATTTCAGGTTCTCTGAGTGTTAATCGATTAGTTGGATCCAAAAATATGATCTAAATATAAAGAAATACTTGCCGTAACAATACGCAAATAGAAGTGTAATCCCAGCGTAAGTTGTCCGTCCGGCATCTTTCCTCGCCTTGCTCGATTTGAAAATGTCAATCTCCAGCGGAGTCTTAGTGTATTATATTGATTAGATATATGATTGAAGATCGATTGCTTAAGACGTTGGACAATGTTACGTGTTATAGCTATATAGCAAACCAAACATCTACCGGAGAGTGTAAAAATAAAAGCAGCAATCTTATTGGTTGAGGTAAAACGCTCTCGTCCAATCATAACGGATCTTTCAAAATGACACGGTTGAACGTCTGTGAGTCCCAGGAACCGTACGTACTGGACATGGCGGCGAATTAAGGTAGAAAATGGCTAAATTAAGGTATATAATAATAGAGAAACAGGCTGACTGTCTTCGTACGGGTAAAATACTTGGTAAAATTTGAAATCAGATTCACCTCTGCCTACGGCATCGGTGAATCTGAGTGAGATGGGAAAATAGAATATATTACACACATTCAGTGCTGAAAGAGGAAGACATACAAACAGGGTGATAACTATATAAAAAGGAGTAGCCTCGCTACCACCTCAAAACAGTATAGGTAAAAACATATCATCCGTTTCGCTGATCGTTGTCGGCTTCTCCCTGGCTTCCTTGAGTATCGGACGAGGAAGACTCACTGGCCCGGACCTACTTGGTTCAGCCCAGACCAGCGAGCACCCTGTCTCCCACCGTTCCGGAGTTGTAAGCCAGGGATGATAAAATGAGTTTTGAGCCCGGCAGACCCGTCAGCGTGGGGACCTACTCGATCCAGGCCCCTGCTTCCGGGTGCCAGGCTTCCCAGTGTGCTCCTCCTGGTTCAGCTCCAGCATTGTTAGGGGGAGCAATTTCGCGAACCCCCCCCACCTTTTTGACATCACAACGGCCAATCCCGCAGGTAGTTCTTGTGATGAAAAGAGAGTGTTGGTGTAGAAGGAGAAAGAAAAAGATAGATCGTACTTTCTCTTCTCCGTGTAGGAGTTCCCATCTCCTATAAGTTGGTATCAGCGTCCTTATGGCGTGGCACGCTATATCCGTCTCTATGGATAGGAGTTGCAGGAACCACTGAAGGCCCCAACCCCCATCCACACAGTGATTGACACTTCCCTCACCGGCAAAAGACCAAGCGAGTCCAGCGTCAATCACCCCACAGGGAACCAAAACCACCTACCGAAGCCGGGTCTCAGCCCCCACACTGTCTCTGCACTCTCCGCGGAGTTAGACAGGAGTCCAACTCGCGGAAAGCACCCGCAGGCCGGAGTGTTTCGTAATGGGGCCCTGCTATGGGGCTACCATTGAGAGACCCTTCAGCCTTCTGAAACCCAAGTTGTGCAGCAAAAACTCACCCGAGGGTGATTCTCCGCGGCCCAACTCGAGATCGCTTTTCTATCTTGATCCCCCTGCACTACCCCTCCCAGCGACCACGATGGCCGCTGGTGGAAGTACCACGTCAATGGGAGACCAAGCCAGTCACCCTCTCCACAAAAAACTGAATTTAGGTGTGGGTGATCCCCAGATAAGAACTACGGGAGTTAAAATCTGAGGAGCCGGCGGACGGAGAGGCACAAACAACTAGGGCTGAATGTGTCTCGCCATTCTCTGTGGCAGGAAGTGTTCTGCCTCTCTCCATCCCACATTGATACTGGGGATTGATACTCTAGATTCAATGCAGGATGGACCGATGCTGCCTCGCTACAGGCCCTCAGCCAGCTGGCCTCTCGCCAGAACAACTGGGTTGTTCAATGGCAGGGTCTTCAGCTGGAGGGGCGACTGTAGTGGACGGGGTAGCGGGCCTCGTCGCGGCAGCCTGCTGACCAACGTTAGGTGGTGGATCACCGCGTTCAGGTCAGCCGTGCTGATGTTGTCAGCAATACCGGGAGAATCCCAAGTTACCGAGGAAGTAAACGGTAATCGGGGGGAGACACTTCTAATTTCTTTCAGCTCCACACTGAATGGGACCTGCTGCTCTCGTGGTGGCACGAAAGAGGGTCTCGACGTAGTGCAGGTCACTGACAGTGGCTGCCTCAGAGATACCTGTGGAGATTCCGAAGAACTCCCAGGAGTGCTCTGAGGACGTTACATGGAGCAGTCTCCATAGCCGAAGCCTGGGACGACTGTCATCTAGGGCGTAATCCCTCTCCGGACCCCAGTCTAACAATGCGCCAGCTTGATGCATTGTCAGGTTTGGGGTATCAACGAAGTCAAGATACCGCCCTCTCCAACATTGATGTAACAACCAAGCCGCTTCCGCAGCTGCGATGTTAGACGGTTCAACATCGAACATGCTCACTCCCATCATGGTACGACACTTGTAGTCGTAGTCCTGAAGGGCAAGCTCTGAACGCGCCAACTGCGCCTCAACTGCTGCCAGCTTTGTCGCCATGTTTTCCAATGGCACCTGCAACAAGCTTGACATCCGCTGATGGGCGATGACGCACTCGTACTCCGTTACCCGCATTTGTGCTATCCTGAACTTGTTAGTGTTGATGATCGACTGATCATCTACTCGCTTCAAGTAGGTCTGCATATGATACGGGTGCCAATCTGTCTTTGCTACACTAGCCAGTGTCAGTTTTTGGTCCCCGGAGTACACATCAATCTGTTCCCCTTGGCGTCCAGGCCTTACTCCTCCCGCTGGGGAAGGTTTGGGCCGGGACTTAGCCTTAGGAGCAGGGCGCTGAGGTGGGGGCAGAGAAGGGAACTCCTCTTCCGCGCCACCAGCCGCGCCACTATCCTCCTTAGGCTTGGGGTCCAGTTTCTTCTCTTTAGGTCGAGCACCAGCAGGGCTTGTCGACGCCGGAGCGTCAGACGAGACCGCTGTCTCTGCAGAACCCTTAGAGGATTTCTCCCCCTTAGGTGCACTCGACCTCTTCCGGCCAGGCTTCTCCTTAGCCGGGCCTGTCTTCGAGGAACGTAGAACGTCTCCCAAAGTTACAGACTCAGGCGTCTGGCTCCGCCCTGACCGGCTTGACCTTGAGTCGTCGTCTGAGTCGCTTGACTTAGACGAGCTCTTGGTCTTCTTTGCAGCAGGCTTGCGGTTCACGGCTAAGAGCGGTACCTGCCGGGGCTGAGACTCCGCTTTATCAGAGCCAGCTCTTTCGCGCGTGCAGTGCCATGCTCGCAAGCGAGCAACATGCGACTTATAGCGCTTCCGTGTCCATTCATCTTCAATGACTACCGTCATATCTGACAGTACCTCAACTATGATAAATGGACCATCCCAGTTTGGGGCGAGTTTTACGTTCACTAAAGGTGTGTGATATCGTATTACCTTATCGCCAATCTGGAACTTTCTCGGCTTTAGTCTGACATCATATCCAGACCGCTGCCACTCCGCGGCTTTCTCTAGGCCTCGCCTTGCTCGGTAGTAAGCCTCCACAAAGTGTTCCCGAAGTTTTTCCACCAAACCTATGGGGCAAGGTATCTCTGCGGATATCCCGGGTACCCCATATATACAATGTCTGCAGGCATCACAATCTCTTCTCCGAAGACAAGTAGATTAGGTGAACACCCCGTACTAGAATGAATAGTCCCATTGTAAGCATGCGCTATATATGGTGCTAACTCATCCCAGTTACTGCGACTCTCATTGACCATAGTGCGCAAGCACTGTATCAAAGTTCTATTGAATCACTCTACCATCCCATCTGACTGTGGGCGGTATGGGTTGGTGCGTGTTTTCTTTATCTCCAGTACTCTACACATTTCCTGCCAGATTTGAGATTCAAATTCTCGTCCCTGGTCGGAATGTAAAATACTCGGAGCTCCGAAAGGTAGCACCCAATTCTTCACAATTGCTTCCACACAGGTAGCAGCTTTGTAATCTTTCATGGGATAGATCTGCACATATTTTGTGTAATAATCCATCACCACCATCATATACGTGTTGCCGCCATCGGGCTCATCTATACCAGAGATGATATCGAGAGCAATGCATGCAAACCGAACTCCGAATAACTCCTGTTGTAATGGCATCTTCCCTAGACCTTCGCCGGGCTTAACCTTACAACAGATTGAGCATTCCAGAACCCATCGTTGTATGTCTGCGCTCATTCCGGGCCAGTAGTAGTGTCGCATTATTTTAGCGGCAGTCCTACGTTTTCCGAACTTCTATGCTCATGGCACAGAGTCAAAAGCCCAGGATGCAGTGAAATGGGTACAACCAGCTGTAAGTGTTTCCTTACTGTACACACAGTGGTTCTCACCCTATATAACACGTTATCCCTTACAGTTAACTCCGTCCACTGACTACAGAGTGTCTGAAATTCACGGTTTTCAATCGAGAGCTCTGATCCTCTAGGTCTGTGGAGGCCATTCTTTACCAGTTTAATCAACCGGGACATCTCCGGATCACTCTGTTGAGCTTCACGGATCTGTTCCAGCATCCACTGATAGAACGCGGGATCAGGATTACCCATCTGGTGCAGCGCAGCCAAGATAGCATCATGTTCCCCACAGTCTACACAGTCCGGCCGTCCACACTTACGCAATGGTCTACGTGAGAGACTGTCCGCGTTGATGTGTGATTTACCAGGTCTGTGCTCTATCTGGCAGTTCTTAAGTCCGAACTCGGACAGAGGCGCCAGCCATCTTCCGATCTTTCCTTCGGCATCCTTGAAGTAAAAGAGCCATTTCAACGAGGAATGATCCGTACGTAAAGTGAAATCTCCACCTCCGAGGAAGTGTCGATATTTCCTTACGTATACGACCACGGCGAGGAGTTCTCATTTCGTGGTAAAGTAGTTCCGTTGTGCCTTATTCAAGCTATTGCTCTCAAAGGCTATCGGAACCTCAACTCTGTTCTGTATCTGTGACAGTGCCGCTCCAATACTGTCATTGCTCACGTCAATATCAAGGATGAACCGACCCTGGGGGCAATGGGTAATGGAGGACTGGAGTTTCCTCAAACTTTCTCTTTAGTCTCGAAAAAGCTTCTTCAGCCGCAGGGTTCCATAGGATCTCCTTTGACTTTCCTGCTTTATCTTGGACTACATATTGTTGTAACGCATGGGCAGTTTTGGAAAAACCCGGGATAAAGTCACGATAGTATGAGCAGAATCCGAGGAAAGATCTTACTTCCTTTATATTCCGGGGTCGAGGCCATTTGGCCACTACGTCCAACTTAGATGGGTCAGTGCAGATTCCATCACCTGCGACTATCCTACCTAAGTACTCCACAGAGCGTTTAAACAATCGACACTTCTAAGGTTTGAGTTTCAAGCCGTAAGACTCTATTCGTTCAAATACCTCAGCAAGGTTATTTAGACAATGTCTTCCCGAAAACAATGATGTCGTCTAAATAAACCAAACATTTCTTCCATTGCAATCCTCTCAACATCTGATCCATCCTGGATTGAAACGTTGCGGGGGCATTGCATAGGCCATTACTGTAAATCCATACAGCCCCTCATGGGTAGTGAAGGCTGTTTTCGGCTGATCCTCACTAGCCATCTTCACTTGCCAATACCCGGATTGGAGATCCAAGGTACAAAACTATTGGTTCCCTCCCAAAGAGCCGAGACTCTCATCGATCCGCGGTATAGGGTAAGCATTCTTCCTGGTGATACCGTTCAGTTTTCTGTAGTCAATACAGAACCGGCAAGTACCATCCTTCTTCGTAACCATAACCACAGGGCTGGCCCAAGGGCTTTCACTAGGCACGATTACTTCTTGGGAAAGCATTTTCCGTAACTCCTCTTCCTAAGCTTCCCGCTTGATGGGCGGTAATCTTCGGTAGGGTAGTCTAAATGGAATGTTTCCCTCTGTGTCTATGTGGTGCTCCGCGTGATCAGTTCTACCCAAAGGGTCTCCTGGTCGTGCAAAGATCTTACTCCACCTTCCTAGCATACTCCTTAGTTCACTCTGCTCCGCAGTTGTAAATGCGTCCGTAGCAGTGATCAGAGTTTCTAGGGTCTCATGCAGAACTACAGACCCAGGATCACTTTCCGAGTTTGCATTCATGCATCCAATCCGCACTTCTCCCGGGTCGTCGTTGGTTTCCTGCAAACCTGACCAGTCACCTGGTCTGGTATTGGGAATAGGCGCGACACCTAGAGGACAAGCCTCTACTGTATCTACAACGTTAGCCAATATTACTTGACCAACGACGTCGCCTTTTTTCAACGCTATCCTCCCCGTCGTATGGTTACTAACGGGTATGGATCCGATCCGAGCACTACCCACAAGGGTATCCCAAGCCTGTAATCCTTGGTCGGGGAACAACATTGGACCAGGCTCAAACATAGCATCTGCCAACGGTAGGTCACCTTCCCCAGCTATTAGCACATTTCGAGTCAGAGTGGTAAATCACAAAAAACCAGACACAGTAAGTTTTGTAGATGATGTTATTATTAAAACCAAGGTGTACAATGGTAGTTACATACGTGGTATCAAAAAGTTTTCACGACGTTTCGCATGGTGTTGAACCAGCTTCTTCAGGTGATTGATGAAATATTAGCACATTTACCATCTGCTGAGGGGCGATGCTCACATCCTGCCTGACAGAGACCACTGAAGATATCCGTCTACAGGAACATTCTACTTCCAGTTGTTCCGGGTGTTTAATCCGGAGCAAGCCTTGCTGAAGGTCCAATGACACTCCATAGAGTGCCTGAAAGTCTATGCCTATTATTCTATTCTCCTCGATATCACTGAGTATGGGACTCCACACTAATTCAGTGTTACCTACTGAGATCAGAATAATCACTTTACCGCAACATTTTAACGGAGTACCATTAGCAGCCCGTGCACTTGCTTCCGAAACTTTACATTCCGGATCAAACTCAAAGGTTTTATATAGATTGTGATTTAACAAAGAGCGACTTTCTCCGGTATCGAACAGCAGGTCTACTTTCAACCCTTGAATTCTTACAGGTACATACCACCGTCTCCCACCTAATGGAGATGGCTGCTGAATGAACCGGGAAATACCATCGAGGGTGCCGAGATCCCATCCGCGTTGGCGTAGCCATTGTAGACAGGGGTGCTTCGGAGATAGATACCGAGAACAGATTGTAGCAATGTGATTCGAGATCTCTTCCTCTCTGGTCCGAACAGGATTCCTACTGCGCGCGAGTTCCACGGTTGGCGTACTGTTGGCTTACAGTTGCTTGGGCTACTGTTTCGCCACTTACCTCAGCCCCTTCTAGTTTACCGGATCCTCCACAGCCAACTTTTGGGGACATTCCGGAGAAATGTGCCCAGTTTTTCCACACTGCCAACAACGCCGGGTATCCAGTTGGTTTTTCTCCAACTCCGATAATCGCTCGTTGATCTGCAGCAACATCTCTGCCACAGTAGGAGATTCCTCGGAACCTTTCCCCACAGCCTGTTCTGTCATCTGGGGATTCCCATTTCTGGGCCTCCCTGGATTCAACCGACCATGGCCCCTACCGCGGAAACCACGACGTCCGAGCACCATTGACCGCACCGCGGAAAGTACATCTTCCACTTCGGGGTTGCTGGTTTTGTCCATCACCAACTCATCCTGTTCCCAGGATGGGGTCAGCATAGCTACCCGGGTTTTACCCACAGGCTTACCATACTGTCCGAACAGAGCACACCTTTGTTCATAGGCGTCCACTATTCTCAGCACCTGTATGAGGCTCATTCCAGGTTCCCATTCCGAGACCACTTCCGATCGGATGTCCTCGTCTCTGAGACCCTTCACAAACTGAGTTTGTAGATCCTCATGCAGTGCCGGCGAGTCCAATCTAGTACTAGGGTAAACCTCCATCAACAGTTGTTGAAGGGCTAACCCATAGGCACGGGCGGACACATCTTTACCCTGTACCCGGCTTAAGAAAGTCGAGCGAGGGTCAGCGTCACTAGCTGCCCACAGTAATAAGACGCCACTTCTACAAGGGCATCACATCCGTGCGTAGCTGAACGCCGGTAGGCGCGTAAAGCAGCCTCTCCGGGTCCATCGCGCAACGCTCTCATGAGGTACGGCAGTGCGTCGGCGGTACTCCACCCATTGCACTGAACATCCTCACAGAACCCGGCAAACCAGTGCTCCCACACCATTCCTTTACCAAAGGGCTTCGGAACGATGGCATTGCGTCTGGCGGTTTATGCCAGTCTCACGATCGGGACATCTCTAGCTTGCGCTAGAGATCGATTGAATACCCTAGTGAAACGGTCCCCTGGTCTCTTCAACGTTGAAAGGTGCTACAACACAACCTAACCAACATGTGAGGCTTCAGACGTTCACTCCATAAAGAGGCACTGCGAGAAGTCCTGTCAACCCGCTGTGGACTCAGCCTTATATAGTGACTGAGTTACGTAATGCGGGCGAACCCGGGGGCCGTTTCACTAGGAGGGTAAGCTGCCATAGTGAGACCACAGTGATAGTTTGCATTTCATGAAAAGGTGCAGTCAAGCGTGAACGCGAGTCCTGTAAGGAGTGAGACCAACCATGAGAGAGTACGTTTCACTACACAATTAGGTCTCACTGTACCTATCACTGTTGAGGCACTATTGGCGACAAGGTAGACCCTGTCGCTGTTGGGTTTAGAGTTTTGTTTATGTCAGAAGAGGGCATACTTTCACCCACTTCCCGTAGGAGTTAGCGATGAAATTTTTACACAAGTAAGGTATACATATAACCTATAATCGTACCAAATATGGAGAAAGTCCGCCGCACCGTTCTGAAGTTATCGTCATAGCAAATACTGCTCTGGTGGCCAGTGTACCCCTACCATCACGTGATCTAATTTATGCGGCGATCTTGACATCGACTGCGCTTACTTCACTCTCCCAGCAGAGATTCGGTGCGTTATACCGCGAAAGATCTGCTAGGAGAGTGCGCGTACGATATCCGATCGATAGCCGATGTTTCAAATTCAAACGCCGATAACTTCAGAAGGGTGCGGCCGTTCTTCTTCATATTTGAAACGATTAAAGGTCATATGTATCCCTTACTCGTATTAAAATTTCATCGCTTAATTCCTATGGGAAGCAGGGGAAATCCTCTATATACACACAGTGAGGTTTGACAGCACAGCGAGACCGTGCTCACTAAGTGCACTATGCTCTAAAATATGCCAACAGTGAGAGTTGGTGCCACATCAACAGTGAGAGCACTGATGAAACGGGATCTTGTCATTGTCACTGTTGGTATCGCTGTTGCTGGCACTGTTGCAGTCCTAGCTCTCGCTTTTACCACCCCACTAGTGAAACGGCCCCCAGTAGTATTTGCATACCGCGGGTCCGCCGGCCATACCGCACAGCAGGGATCGGCATTCGCGCCACCTAGCTTAAAGTGAAACAACGCTGCTCGACTGCCCTGACCCCTACAATACTATGATTGGTTCACTACAAAGAGAAAGAAATCTTGGATAGGTATGTTAGTTTGGGTCAGAAAAAAGTGACACTATTTCTCATGTGGAATTACCTGCCTCAGACACTATGAAAACATGAAAAACATGTCGGTGTTTGCTATGGTCGGGGCTGAGGGTCCATGGGGTTGTCCAATACACCATTTTATTTTCATGAATGAGACTCAATATTATCTTCGGTTTAACCAAGAAAAGAGAATGTTATATACTTAAAATGAAAAGTGAAATCCCATGGAAAGGTATAAAGCTTCTTTTTTTTTATTTAATCGACATTTAATTCTGTCTTGGGACAATTCTTCCATGGATGGCGAAAACGCCCCAAACATAAATAGAGCCAACAAATACATGAGTCATGTGAAGATAATGATGAAATAAGTATAATGTAGATGAGAAAAACCAGACATCAAAGACCTGTCTAAGTTCAAGAGTACGAGAACCATTCTGAAAATGGGGCTAGTGCGGTTTTGCCATATTACTCAGATTCTCAATTGACATCTACAGGTTTCTTTTCGTGGGTAACATTTGTGTCTCCAACTTTAAGCCATTCCACAATTGAGTGCCTCAATATTTAGTCACTAGTTCTGTGTGTGAATTCAAGTAATTTACATTTGAGATCACTTTGCGTTCCTCTGTTAGTTAGGTCTAAGTTTTCCTCATCTTGAGTGAGCTTGTACATAATGCTTAATAATTGTCTCGTTAACCTTACATAAAGTTTTTCGGCTTTACAGATAGTGTGAAGTTGATCGGTACTAAGCTCAGTCATCCCTTATTTAGTTATCAGGCCTCAGTTTTGCAGTCGCTGTAGCTTTGCAGTGTCTGCGCTAGTCGACCCGTCTATAATAAAGGAAGCGTACTCCATAGCCGGCCTAATCATACTTCTGAATAAGGAAACTATGGCAAACAGCTGGAGGAAAAGTAAAGTTTAATTGACACCTAATTATAGAACAATTTGCGCAATGTAATCATGAGCAGTTTCAAAATTACCAATTATGCAATTAGTCAATAGCTGACCTAATTAATTTATCAATTATGCAATCAATTAATTATACAAATAGCATATGCAATATGTAAGGTAATGAAACATGTTGGCAGTCCCCCAAGATATTTGTAAGACGTAAAATGAGGCAGAATTTTTCCATTACAACTCAGACTCATCGGGTAAATACGATTTACTCTTGGGTAAAAACCACACCAGCACGTCATGGTGTTGGTCAGGTTCATTGTGAGGGCATTTGCATTACACCATGGCGAAATATGGTTTACAGCTTCTTGTAAGTTAAAAGATGCAACATAAGCCTTAAGATTGTGTACAAGAGACGATATGCGCAAAATATAAATAAAGAAGTTAATCCCAAAACTAGGAGACAGTCAAAACGAAATATCAAGCTGAACAGACAATGAAAAGATTTCTTCAGAAAAACCCATTATATGAAGGCATGCTGTACTGGAACAGCCTATCTATAGAAATCAAGGACAATACTTCGATGTATTCTTTCAAAAATGTTATCTCATCGCATCATAGTATATAATTCACCCATAATCGTGTAAATACACACTTGGGACCTGTTTAGTTGCTGTTGAAGGAAACGTAACTGCCATATATGAGGCATAAAAAACGTGCATATCGCAGACTGCCTGTACTGTCTTTTCTTATCTTTACTTGTATATAAAAATGTCTTATTCAGAAGTATCTGGAACGGGTCGAGTTCTCCAATCGACTTCTCCAAAACGGGTCGAGTTCTCCTGGCAACTACGGGTCGAGCTCGTTTCGGGTCGAGTTTTCCAGTATCCAGCGAGTGAATCCCGATGTAAAGTCAAAATTAAACTTTCAAGAACATAAAAACATTTCAATGTTTTGTGTAAAAAGATATATTTACAGCAGGTGGATACATATGAATACTTGCTGACAGTATCAACAATTAGGATTACCGAGATCTGCGCTCAGACGACTTGCTATGATTAATGGGTCTCTAAACGTGAGTAGTCTGGTATTTCTAATATATCGCGGATTTATTTGGCAGTCACAATAGACATAACCATCACTTGCTATCTAGTCCCTGAGGAAGGCTCGTGTAGAGCCGAAACTAGTGGGACAGCACAAGAATAGAAAAATGGTACTTAGAATGTAACACTTCTTGTAACACAACAAAAGTTGGGCAACAGATGACAAACATTGGGCATTCTTTGGCTAGTGGTTCCATCACCAACATATCACGGATTTGTTTTTTGCTTCAGACAAATCTAACCCCTCTAACAATAATTTCCGAATTATTCTTCCTTCCGCAGCTGTTAAAACTGATTGTTGCTTCTCTTGCAGACATCATATCATTCCTGAGATGAATTCTTGTTTCTCTTGTGAAGATCATCCTTTCCTGAATGTATGGTTAATTTTCATGTGAAAATCATCTATTTCTGAAATTATATTGTTCATTTTCTTGTGGAAACCATCTATTTCTGAAATTGATCGTTATTTCTCTTGTTCATTATGTTCCTCTTGTAAAGCCGTCACTAGGTGCCCGACGCGCATGCCTGGCGGGCGGGGATGCTGACAGTCAGGAAGTCGTCTGCTGCGGTGACTCGGTTCCCGCCAAAAGCAGCCACGGCTTGCTCTGTAAGGATGTTCACTGAGGAGTCCTCGTCTGAAAGGCTCTGTTCGAAGTAAACAAGTCGGCTTGAATGTGTTGCGTCTCGATAATGAACATTTGAGTTGGGTCTAAAGTAAATCTCTCTATTATAGGTGGGTGTCTCATGATGATTTCCAACAACAAATTTCAAATAATCAGAGTGATTTTCAAATGCCTAAAATTGTTTTCAATCATTTTATTCAAAATCAAATGAGACAAAATAAAATATTCATATGTCTAAGACCATTTGATTATATCACTAAATTACTAATTAGTATTGAATTTCTTATAAATATCATCATCGTTTGTTTTGTTCAATATACATCATCATGTCAATATACAAGGAAACTGACAATTCTGAAGAAAAAGGATAACATTTGAAATAATTTAAATAAGAAATGGATAAATATTGATTTTGTGTAGAGTTTACTTGGAATATAAAGAAGTGACAAGAAAAATGGTTCAATAAGTTTATTTCACCCTGGTATTTTACTCAATAAACTTAACTTTAGGAACCCATACTCCATGAAAGTAGTGAAAGTAGTGTACCGTGAAAGTAGTGCAGGCCCTACCCAATACTTAATGTCTAATTGGGTGAGTTGTTTCATTTATTAATAATGTTCCTGATCATGTATGCGGGGTGAGATCAAATCAGAAACCCACTCGATGAAAATAATTTGGTCCCGACTCCACCTTGTTTGACCCTGGAGTAATTCACGAAGCAAAAGATAGGGAGCCTATGCCCCCTAAGAACTTAACTCAAGGTAAATAAAAGCTGAAGATAAAATTCCATGTTAAGTTATTCATATTCAAAGATTCAAATATGAGCACGCTTCGTAAAATCCAGTTGCATCGCGAAGCCGCCACGTCCACTCGGCATCTCAATAAGAGTTGCCACATTGAAACTTGAAGCACGATGTATTCAAAATATCAAATAATGTCGTCCTAAGCCCTTTTCAAAGTCTCTTTTACCAGACTTTTAGTGATAACATCTCATCTGAATACTACGGGAATGTGAGAGAAGCTATTATCATATTAAACCTATGGCCGCATAAACTGCGTACACCGTCCGCTACTACCCGTGTCGTATTTATTCCCCTACGTCACCTGGTGACGTGCATGGCATGTCATCACCTGACAAGGTAAACATCGCCATTCTTTTTTTAAATAATTTTATTCACTTCTTTCTTAGGGAAAGCACTTCCAGTGAATGTCAATGAGCGATCTCGAGTACATGATCAAATACAACAGAAGATGGCAGATTAATGTGGGTGACGATACATCACAAGTAATAATGCTCGTTCTAATAAGTGTTTACTATTCTCCGATCCGGCTAGACACTTCTGGTTCAAAATCCCCTCCAATTTATGCAAATTTGCCTGACAACAGATCGATCCGCCATCTTGCCTGGTGAATACAAAGCGCTGTCAAAGCCCAAAAGGGCGAAATACTTCATTAATCGACCTTCTTCTGTGCCTTATGAACATGTAATAGTTGAAATAGAATTATTTACGTTATTTAGACATAATTTTAACGTGCCAAGTCGAAGAAAACGGTTGCTTCGACGTTTTGTTGACATCGGGTTTATGATCTGAAATGAAGCAATTACAAAACTAATTGATCTGAAACTTCAAGGATGGTCTGGTTTTATCGAGGGAAAGGCTTGCGAGTTACTTAACACATTCCCACATGTTGAATGATATCAGAAATGAACGTTTGAATTCGCCATAGACTTAGCACTGTGTAGGTGTTATACCAAGATGGCCGCGCCGGGGGTTCGGAGCGCCACCTATGTCCAGGCCGGATCGGAGAATAGGAGAGGATATAGCTCGCGATGTTTTCACTGCAGTTATTCAAATATTAATGTCTGAAAGTGTGCAATTAGCTTAATCAGTTTGATATTAACATCTAAAAGACAAAAATAATCACGACTTCCGCTCTCGAACGTCTATTCCGACGTCGCTATCCTGGTTGCCATACGGCTGTTCGAAAGTGTGTCACGACCACAGCGACTCCATGGGCAAATCCTGAACTAAACAGTGATTGCGTCAGACGTCGTTGTACTACGGGAAGCAACACGTACTCTGGATTATTCAACCGCCACGCCTATCTGATAAAAACTACCTGAATGGGAGACGAACACACCTTAGTACGGATATTACGTGATCGCTGCCAGTGGTATTCGGCTTGAAACATCTCGCCAATAGACTGGGAATTACGACGTCAAATCAGTATCGGTGTGATATGTTGATTGTTTCGGCAATTGTGATCTGTCGGAGGTGTCGCCTCAGGTTCTGACCGTTCATGATCACATTTTGTAATATTCTAATGGCGTTTATCATGCATAAGGTTAGAACAGGTTCTATTCTCAGGCTGATTTTTGAATACAATCATTTTGCCATGGACAGTGTATCTCTATGGACTGGAAGCGGGCCGTAGATAAGAGTGTGAGGGTGACGCCGATGTGTGCCGCACCCCGTCTATAACGACGAACTATATCCAGAATGTAGTACATTCGATGACCACCAGGGCAATTTCAAAGTGTAAAAAATATGCCACTTTTGTTAAATACTTT
Source organism: Alentia gelatinosa (assembly GCA_950022655.1). Taxonomy (NCBI): domain Eukaryota; kingdom Metazoa; phylum Annelida; class Polychaeta; order Phyllodocida; family Polynoidae; genus Alentia; species Alentia gelatinosa. Next base: position 24,750,213 of record OX465592.1, read on the forward strand.
GAATAAATATGAAAGCATAATTCAAAGTATTTCAGAAAGGTCTGTAATAAGAGTAATGTAAGGGGCATATAGTATACTGCTGAGACATTTTTCAGATTTTAAAACCATGGGATATGTTTGATCATGGACAGTGTATCTCTATGGACTGGAAGCGGGCCGTAGATAAGAGTGTGAGGGTGACGCCAATGTGTGCCGCACCCCGTCTATAACGACCGCGGCGCCCTCTGGTGGCCAAACGTGTGAACTATATCCAGAATGTAGTACATTCGATGACCACCAGGGCAATTTCAAAGTGTAAAAAATATGCCACTTTTGTTAAATACTTTGAATAAATATGAAAGCATAATTCAAAGTATTTCAGAAAGGTCTGTAATAAGAGTAATGTAAGGGGCATATAGTATACTGCTGAGACATTTTTCAGATTTTAAAACCATGGGATATGTTTGATCATGGACAGTGTATCTCTATGGACTGGAAGCGGGCCGTAGATAAGAGTGTGAGGGTGACGCCAATGTGTGCCGCACCCCGTCTATAACGACCGCGGCGCCCTCTGGTGGCCAAACGTGTGAACTATATCCAGAATGTAGTACATTCGATGACCACCAGGGCAATTTCAAAGTGTAAAAAATATGCCACTTTTGTTAAATACTTTGAATAAATATGAAAGCATAATTCAAAGTATTTCAGAAAGGTCTGTAATAAGAGTAATGTAAGGGGCATATAGTATACTGCTGAGACATTTTTCAGATTTTAAAACCATGGGATATGCTTGATGATATATCATGCCATACCAGTCTCAGATAATGTACCACTGCATTGACAAACAGTTTCCCATTTTTCTTGAATACTTAGAATAAAGATGGAAGCACAATTCAAAGTGTTTAAGAAAGGTCTGTAAAAACTATTTTGGCAGAGATAGGTCTTATAATGCTGAGACATTTTTAAAGATTTTCACATTTTTTTAGACCTTTTAGAATGAAGATAGAACCACAATTCAATGTGTTCTAGAAAGGCCTATATTAACTATAATGCAATGGGCATATATCAAGAGACTGAAACATTCCAGAGATTTTGTAATCAGGGGATGCTTTTCATGAATTTTTCAGTCTCGGACAGTGGCCCAGATTTGTACTGTGGCCCCAAAGTGACAAAAAGTTTCACATTTTTTTAGACCACTTAGAATGAAGATAGAACCACAATTCAAAGTGTTCTAGAAAGGCCTATATTAACTATAATGCAATAGGCATATATCAAGAGACTGGGGCGTTTTGAAGACTTTCTAATCAGGGGATGCATTTCATGAATTTTTCAGTCTCGGACAGTGGCCTAGATTTGTACTATGGCCCCAAAGTGACAAAAAGTTTCACATTTTTTTAGACCACTTAGAATAAAGATAGAACCACAATTCAAAGTGTTCTAGAAAGGCCTATATTAACTATAATGCAATGGGCATATGACACTGGGTTGTTTTGAAGATTTTCTAATAAGGGGATGCATTTGTTGATTTTATTTTTAAACCATTCACGGCGGGTGATGCCATATGGCATCAACCATACTAGGGCGGGATCATGCCATATGGCATCATCTGTGCTGGGGCGGGTGATGCCAAAAGGCATCATTTTCTTAAATTTGCAAAATTTCGTTTTTATGAATAAAATAGAAAATATTGGATATATAGTCATGAGATTTTTACAGAATATAGATGCAACACCCAGGTAATGATTCCGGGTGAAATGGTCAATAAGATTAATGATTGCATATTTTATCATGTCCTAAACTATTGAACTATCACAATAGGCCTAATACTTCCCGCCCCCTGGTGGTATACATTAGCCCTAGTACCCACCCTTTACCACATACTATTGCCACATATAAGGTACCCGCCCTTAAAGGGTTAAGCAATCTTTTATTGATCTTCCCACATATTTTTCAGTCTCAGACAGTGTCCCAGATTTGTACTATGGCACCATCACAGGAAGTTTCACATTAATCAGTCTCAGCCTCATGAGACTTGGCCCTTACAAAATCATATCAATAAACCGCCATAAGAAAAAAACATCAAAAGTGCTCCCCGAAACTTTAAAAATGTCCCAGCCTTATGAAACCTAGCCCTTACAAAATAGTTTTTGCTGGACTTTCTGAAACACTTTGAATTGTGCTTCTATCTTCATTCTAAGTATTCGAGAAAAATGGGAAACTTTTTGTCACTTCAGAATGACAGTGTTGAGACTGTTGCCCGCCATAAAAAAACATCAAAAGTGCTCCCCGAGATGAAAATCTTAGAAATGTCTCAGCCTTATGAAACCTAGCCCTTACAAAATAGTTTTTGCTGGACTTTCTGAAACACTTTGAATTGTGCTTCTATCTTCAGTCTAAGTATTCGAGAAAAATGGGAAACTTTTTGTCACTTCAGAATGACAGTGTTGAGACTGTTGCCCGCCATAAAAAAGATATCAAAAGTGCCCCCCGAGATAAAATTTTTAGAAATGTCTCAGCCTTATGAAACCTAGCCCTTACAAAATAGTTTTTGCTGGACTTTCTGAAACACTTTGAATTGTGCTTCTATCTTCATTCTAAGTATTCGAGAAAAATGGGAAACTTTTTGTCACTTCAGAATGACAGTGTTGAGACTGTTGCCCGCCATAAAAAAACATCAAAAGTGCTCCCCGAGATGAAAATCTTAGAAATGTCTCAGCCTTATGAAACCTAGCCCTTACAAAATGGTTTTTGCTGGACTTTCTGAAACACTTTGAATTGTGCTTCTATCTTCATTCTAAGTATTCGAGAAAAATGGGAAACTTTTTGTCACTTCAGAATGACAGTGTTGAGACTGTTGCCCGCCATAACAAAACATCAAAAGTGCTCCCCGAGATAAAAACTTTAGAAATGTCTCAGCCTAATGAAACCTAGCCCTTACAAAATAGTTTTTGCTGGACTTTCTGAAACACTTTGAATTGTGCTTCTATCTTCATTCTAAGTATTCGAGAAAAATGGTAAACTTTTTGTCACTTCAGAATGACAGTGTTGAGACTGTTGCCCGCCATAAAAAAACATCAAAAGTGCTCCCCGAGATGAAAATCTTAGAAAGGTCTCAGCCTTATGAAACCTAGCCCTTACAAAATAGTTTTTGCTGGACTTTCTGAAACACTTTGAATTGTGCTTCTATCTTCATTCTAAGTATTCAAGAAAAATGGGAAACTTTTTGTCACTTCTGACTCACTTTAGCTTTGATCATAAAAATTATGAAAATTAGGACCTGATCTGAAAACTTTTTGACCATCCTAGCCTTATAATCTATACACCATACATTACATATTTTCAACATTTTTCTAAAATACTTAGAATAAAGATAGAACTATAATTACAAATCATTACAGAAATACCTGTAATAACTGTAATGCATTTCATATATATTACTGTAGCACCATCTAGTGGCAATTCGCGGAACTACGCGCAAAACGGTGGCGCCGCCTATGGCGGGTGTATGTATTAAAGTGCGGCAGTGATCGGCCCACGGCAGGGCCCGCTTCCAGTCCATAGAGTGTATGTCCATGATTTTGCCAAGCATTAAGCAGTGAGTGTGTAAGATTGGCAACCAACCACTGTCTGCGCTGAGCTGCGACCGTCTGCTCTGGTGGCCAGAGTATAATTTTGATTGTTTGGGTAGTTTAACGTCCAATTTGTTCAATTAGGCTTAAGTGAATAAGTGTGTCAGGTTGTCTTAGTTTGACAATGCCAACAAAGATGATGCCACGGGCCTGTCTATCGGCGAGTGGCAAAATATGTCAAAATTGCAAAGAATGTGGTTAAAGCTCAATTTCCTTCAGTGTATTTTTAAGCTCAATATAAAAATGGCGTTTGGAATGGGTCCGGTTTCATAAAATATTTGTAATATTCTGTAACATGCTAGAAAACATTTGAATGGGCGTATTGAGTGCAACAGGAACTTTTTTATACTAGCTGAAATCCTGTTCTCTGATTGGTCAATTATTTTATTACTCTAGTGGCATAAAAAACATTTTTTGTCACTGCCTGCCACATAAAATTTGATTATGTTAAGTCTATGGCGGTTTTTTTAGGGGTAGGATAAGCACATTTATACCACTGTCTGATTACTCCTATATTTGCATATAGGGGACACCACTGTTTTTTGGGGGTTTTTTTTCAATTACCATCAGAGATAAAAGTCCGTATTATATGGAAAATCCAATTTGGTATTACAAATTTTTTTGGGGGGTTAGTAAAAAAAATATATATATCTTTATTTTTGCCTACATTTGTTTTTGGCCTAATCTTTTTATGTATTACTAATTTAGATACTAAAACCCGATTGATTATCTTTTCATCAATAACAAATGATAAATCATCATTCTTACGCGGCGGCGGCGGCGATGTATAACCTTAACATTTCATGCTGTGATAGCACCGCCGACAAGTGAAAGAAAGATGGAACTCGGACCATAACGGAAAGCACATATATATGTACCATGGAAGTTTGCCCAATAAAGAATGGTCGTTGCTCAAATGGGAGAAAAAAGATAAATATTATTAAAGCCTTGAACCTAGGAACTCGATGTGCGCCTCACCTGTTGGGTTTGATCGGCGGCTTTGTAGCGCTGACTGAAGTGTGTCAAGATTAAACTCTTAGCTCCTACGCCTTTGGCGAACCGACCAGCCATTCCTGCAAACATAAATACAATTATTGAATCCGGAACCGACCATACATTCCTGCAAACATAAATAACAATTATTAAATCAAGACACAAACAGCCATTTCTGCCAACAAACATGAACAATAACTATTAAATCAGGGACTGAACAGACATTCCTGGCAAACAAGCATCAATAACAGTTATTATATACATTTCCTACAATTCCCAGAGACGCCACCTGGTGATCTTTGAATAGCATATTAGTTCAAATTGGTTACTTGTGACTTCTTCTAATGTTAGATGTAAAAAGTATGCGGTTTTGTCCAGGTTGCCCTCAATCAATGGATGATATAGATCCATTCATATTTGCTTGATTTAAACAGGGAATGTACACAAAAATACGTTTTCTCTATATGATTTCCCCCCATATTGTGTGAGAAATGGCATGGGTTTTACTATGTGAAAATCCAACCCTTTCTTATTTCTGCATATTGCATCCTAAGATTATCACAACTTTAATCTCTACACCAAAAGCTAACACGAATACACATTTTTGAGCGTAGAAACATGCTCAGATATGCTGCCTAAAAAGGTTAGAAAGACATAGGTTGGAGAGGCTACATAGACTATGAACTTGCTGCCAAAATTTAACCCTTCACTATCTGCGTGAAAACTCTATGACATTTGTAGGCTGCAGGGGGCCAGTATCTTATGACCGATCACTTCAGACAGAAATAGCTCATTCACCCATTGATGCTTGACATATTCCCAACAAAGGCAGCTTTAGAAGTAAGTGGTTGCCAATCGGGTAGTAGCACATGCCCCACAGACTGGATAAAATCCCAGCCTTTTTATTGTTAACTCTTTATGATTCCACACTCATTCATCAAAGATGACCATGCCATTCGTTTCTAGTATTTCTAATTGACATCGTTACAGATTCTCACCTGGAGTGGAGTGGCCCTTCTCCAGGGCGTTAGCCTCTTTCTCGTCCTCCAACGTAGCCTCGTGCACGATGACGTCAGCGCCCGCGCACAGTGCTGCCATCTTGTGGCTGTCGCTGGAGTCGCCGAGCAGCGCCACCAGGCGGCCGGGACGGGGCGGGCCGAGCACGTCCTGCGGGCGGATCTGTGACCTCAGTCAAGGTCACCTCACTCGATTGTCACACTCACGTAATATACATTCTTAGTTTTGCCCTTTCATTTCACAGCTACATCCGATTAGGGTTTATTAAAGTTATCGTTATTTTGTGATACACCACATAAATAGTATTAATAGTAATTCATAAAAAGACTAAATAAAAAAGAACTAATAATATGATTAGGTGTCAATCGCTCCTTTGTTTAACTATAAACCAGGCCCTGTTCTTTAATAATAAGGTGAAATAAATATCAAACGAAGCAATTCTGTGCTGGGCCAAAGTGTCCCAACATCGCGTGTCTGATTTAACCCGACAAATCCCTTAGAACAGAGTGGAGACGGGTGGCGGCCATTCTACTAAAACCTTATCAAATAGCTTTTGTGAGGTGCCTGCATGGCCTCCACACGCCGACACCCCCCCCCCCCCCCCCCCCCCACAGGCCTCTGAGTTTATAAACATCCGATGGTGGTGCCACCTGGTGGAACAGGTCGTTTACAAAGGGCTTTCAACCACAAAGTTTAATTTTCAAATCTTCATTTCACATGGAATGCGATCAGAGTATCCGAATATTATTTTGTACTTAACAGAAGAATACAGAGTTGGCATCTTGATGTATTGTAGACCAAGAGCAAAACTTCTTTATGAGTTCAATGTTAACGCCCTCAAGACTCAAGTGTCTAATTTGAATATTACTCACTGCTCATGACAGGTGGATTTATGAATCAGACGAAGCGTTAAGAGGATACGACTTCTCCGCTGGGGCTGGTGATGGCGTCGCCGGCCTTGATCTTGGCGTAGAGCGGTCCTGGAGGCACACCTTTAGACTTGAGTATGGCGGGGTCCAATCTGCACCACGTGAAACACAGTCAAACTATAAGTACATCACTCGCCATGTTTAACTGATACATGGCATAAACCACCTCTGTCAAATACCTATCACTAAACTAAATCGTATCTATTCAATACATATCAGTAACCACGCCCATGTATCACTAACTGTGTCTAATTTATGAAAAGTCTGTGTCTTATCAATACAAACACTAACCACGTCTGAAAGAAACAATGATTTTGTCTAATAATTATAATCACTAATCATATCCAACTGATACATTTGATTCAGCCATTTTTTTTTAAATCATTAAAAAATCAATACAAGTGCAAGTCTAAGTTATGGTGCCATCTGGTGTTAGTTGGCCATACTACAGGCTGCATGTTCGAAGCTAGGCTGAACTCCAACCAGACATTCAGTGTTCTTATAATGATATAGGTATGACGCATGTGCCAATGCTTGGGAAGTGATATGAACCGAAGAGCCAACTGGTGGAACTTGTCTGCATTACGATGCCATGTCCTTTCAAAGACCCCCCCCCCCCCCCCCCTCCCCATATTACCTTGAAACCCTGGTTATAAGCCGATTCTGGTTATAAGCTGACCCCCCCCCCCCCCCCGCCCCCCCTACTGCAGCAAAACGGGATCATTTCAACTTTAGAAAACCCCCCCTATCCCCCGCCCCCCCCCCCCCCCCCCCCCACACACTCACAACTTTCTGTAGAATTTTAGGTATAGAATCTGAACATTTTCTGAACATGGACGTTTGTACCAATATAGGATATCACATGCTATCTGACAAAATACTACCATTTTAAAAACTGATTCACATTTGTATATCTGTTTTTTGGTACTTTGTTATAGATTTGAACTGATTTTAGTGGGGTTTTTTAAATCAATTTTTGAAAAACCCTGTTTATAAGTCGACCCCCGACTTTGGCATTAGCGGGGATTTACAGTAGGAAATTAGGCAAAAATACATGAAAATCATGCCAAATATGAGTTTCACCAAAATAATGATACTTCGTGGGATTTAAGCAACCTTTAGTGCTACTGATGGTAAATGTTTTACCAATGCTCACTATAAATAAATATTGAGTAAACATCTGTTTTAAGGCTGTGTTTCATATAGCTGAAATCAGGCTCGAGAGGTCACCGGGCCTATAGGGGATTGAGCCATTGTTAGTTCATGAAGCAGTCACTAGGTGGCCAGCAGTGGTGGGCCCCTTCAGAGGACAGAATCTTCTGGCTCTTTGTTCTTATGAAATTCAACTGCCTTTCAATGTTTTACCATGGTTCCCTCGACTCTCTATAGCCATCCCAGAGCAGGATGACAAAATGATTAAACCCAGAACATGATGTTTTTCAGATGGAACACTTTATATACAAATTCAGCATGGCTATAGTTGTAACACTTCCCAATCATCACTCACTTCTTCAATAGTGAAGAACACCAACTTTTGCACCTCTATTAGTGAAGAACACCTACTCGGGGGTCGTCATGGCAGCACCTATGGATCATAGGCTATATGCCATTTACCTGGCCTCACATCAGGTTATTAAATGATGCTGGCTGGGTTAATGGAGCCTAAAGGCCCCGGCCCCACTGATGCGATGCGATCGTCGCACGTGTTTTATAGCCCCATAAACGCCCCCTCGGTGGGGTTTATGACCCCTATTGCGATGGATTCATCGCACCCAATCGCTAAGAAAATCCAGGGTATGCCCCACTGATGAGATGGATTCGTCGCAGTGCTTGTGGCAGCACCTATGGAAAAATAATTCTGTCAACAGCATACAATGATTTTATATTTTCTTTTAAAAAGTCCCTTTTACTTGTGTAAAATAAATAGAGTATTATTTGAGCCTCTCTCGCACATAAATATTTCTGCTTATTTTTTTCTTACCCAACTGACATCCCTGCACACTAATATTGTTATATATGAAATCGATATGAGGTTCATAACTTATAAATATCCAAGTAGCCAAAGGGATCAAACATATAGAAGAAAGTATAGTTATATATGAATACAATAGGAGGCATGTGCGACGAATCCATCGCAAATCATGAACATTTCAAGATGTGCGATGCGATGAATCCGTCGCATCGCACACAATCGCACACGCGCGCAAGCCCGGCCCCACAGGAGCGATTGTGTGCGATGCGACGGGCGGCGCTGATTTTATGACCCTCAGCGGCCGTTTACGGTTTTATATTGACTTGCGACAATCGCATCGCACCAGTGGGGCCGGACCTTTAGACCTATTTCCTCATCGGCCCATAGCCCAGGACCCCTCCGGGACGCCTTCCGGTCAACATCTAGTCTACATATGGAATAATTGATAGGCTTGGCAGGTCATCGGCCTGCCAAAAGTTGGAGAACATGGATAAAAATAGCACTCCCCCAGAATGAACCCAACAGAAACCTGCCAAATCTCCATAAATTTGCCTCCCAGTTTCAACCAGGTAAAATCAAAACATTTTTTTTTGTTTACCTATTTTCCTATATTTTGGGGAAAACAGATTCTTTGCCTTTCCAAAACCAAAGACTTTAAAGGGTATCACTCATTTATATGAGATATGATTTATGTTCAATAAAAAATATACTATATGGAACACAACCTTTAGTATGCCCGTTTCAGCCCCCCTCCCTCCCCCACTTGTAACAAATACTTGAATATCTCTGTAACTATAGAATCTTTCTAGAAAATTCAATTTCCTTGCAAGTACTCTTCTTTATTCTCGTTCAAACGAAGGATATCATATCATGATTCAACCGGTTTTAGATGTAGAAATATGTCTAAAAAGGGGTTCTTAAAAATAGACCTGTGACTCAAAAAGTCCCCCCTTCCCCACCCCCGAAAAAAAACCAACTGAAATCTCTCTTTTTTTTTAAATCCATGTCAAATACTAAAGAGCCGATTCCACCGAGCAACCAAAACTTGCCGAAATGGAAATAGGGAACTATCATATAAGCATAGCAGGTGGTGGAAGCGCACATTTTTTCTGGTAATTTCGGGCGCTTATAAGATTTATCGTACGAGAAAATTTACCATATAAGAAATTCTTTGATACATTCAATAGGACATCAGAAACATTCCGATAAGCCTTTAGTCCGGTGTAATAAGCACTTTAAACTGTAAGATATTGAACAGCCATAAACTTTCTGTCCAAAAGAGAAATCATATTTCTATCTGTACTTAGTTAGCCATAATTAAGCAAAAATGTGGTCAGGTCACCTGGTGACTCTACAAGCAGGTGTACTACAGTCTTGCATGACAATGATGGCCGCGGTGTGAGTGAGACGTGCAGAACGGTGGTGCGTGCTACAACAGCTAAAACTCGAGTCCTATTGAAAAATTGAAGTTCCAACTTGACATACAAGACCGCAAAAGCAACAAGACAACAACGCGTGGAAAAAATAGATCATCCAAGAAGAAACAATCCCCACAGAGGAAGGAAAATAATTCGGACACTCCGCAGGATAAAACAGTGAGTACGGAAGCGGAAAACACCCCAATATCGCTCACGCACGTGGTAAGCGTCAAAACACCTGCCTTAACTCCCTCTGCCACTAATGAACAAATAATAGCAAAAATCAATGAACTTGAAAAGAGGGTTGATACACATGATCACACCATCAATACCATTATAGATCTCCTGAACAAAATAAGTGTCAGAGTAGTTGAGAGTGATAAATTGCAGAAAGCCAAGGCCGACACTCTAAAGGAGCTCTCTGTCAGGTACGAAAGCACGTGTGAGACCGTTGATAATCTTGAAACAAACGTTGAAAGTCTTGGGGATGGTATGGAAGAACAGAAACAAATCTCAGACGATACAACAAAAAATGCTTGTGACACTCATGAGAGATTGATACGTATTGAAAGTGCTCAGCGTAGAAAGGTATTGCTACTTGAGGGTGTGAAAGAGGAGCAAGATGAGAATCTAAGGGACATATTTACTCAGCTATTGAACGACATAGGGTTAGAATCAACCGCCGTAGCAGTGGATGCTATATATAGGAGAGGTAACCCTAAACAGGCAAGAATCAGGACAATATGTATCCACCTAGTCAGTCTGAATGCGAAGGGGCTTATTTATACACATGTAAACCGACTAAAGGGGCAGGCTAAGTGGAGAAGAATTACGCTCACTGATGACCTCTCTATTGAAGATAAACGAAAAAACCAAGACCTAAACGCGATCAGAGCAGCTGCTACAAAAAAGGGCTATAAATGCCAAGTCAAAGGCACTAAGATAGTTCTAGAAGGTAAAATGTACAGTTATCATAAGACAAATGAACTTCCACATGAGCTTGGGCTGAAAAGCATTAAAACACTGACTACAAAGGATGGAATATTCTTCCAGGGCAGACACTCCCCTTACTCAAACTTATTCCCGATTGACTTTGAATACAAGAACCAGCAATTTGCCTCCGCTGAGCATTGTTATCAGCATGAGGCTGCAATCGCGGCCGGTGAGAAGAAATTAGCAGAACGAATCATGAACGCAATTGACCCCATTGACGCGCTATATATAGCCAGAGCTTTGAATGAGTCTAGACAGTGGGCGGATTCCAAGGTTGAGGTAATGACGGCAATTGTCACTGCTAAATTTTCACAGAACCCACTCCTCAGAGCCAAACTCTTAGAAACCGGGGATCTCAACCTGTATGAGGCAACTAAGAACGATTTCTGGGGGTGTGGGATGCATCTCGGAGAGGTTGGAAAATTCAAAAAGGAAGACTGTAAACAGAACAATCTCGGAATCGTTCTACAAAAGGTGCGTACTAGCCTAATCTGAAAACTAACGCAATCAATGTGTTTGCGGTCGGACTGAACTCACAACCATGGCTACAGGCTATCATACCAAAATTTCTCAGATAAACTATCCAGGGATATTGCCAAATTAGAAAAAGTGTTAATCAGAATGTGGACCTCTGGTCCTAACCATGTAGTGATTGGTGACTCGCGTACAAAGTACTTGTATGAGGCACTAACTAACCATAACACGAAAGACCAGAAATTCAATGTGTACACATTCCCGGGCGCAACTCTCCGGGGAATTAATAGTACTGAGTGGAAATCATCTACAGCATCAACCGCAGTCAATCGTTTATATCATGGGTGGTACATGCGATATTACGGCGAAAATTCCGGACTCTGAAAACCCAAAAAAATTCAAACTGGATATGACATGGGAGAGTGAAGATGAGCTGTGCCAAACTCTAACAATATATGCACGAACAGGGTACAATTGGTTGGAACATCATCATCCCAAATCGCGATTTATAATTTGCCCGCTTCCCTGCTCATATCTCCCTGATTGTCTGACACCTACGTACACAGAGGATGACACAGAAGAGGAAATAAAAAAACAAGAAAGAGGACTTACAACGAAAACAAGATCTCGTCACGAATGCAACAATGTCCTTCAACAAAGAACTAATTGACATAAATTCGGCACACTCCACAAAATTTCCATGGTTGACAAATAACATGCACAAATGGAGGAAAGGGAAATTTAGACATTATTGGAACCTTCTGAAAGATGGAATCCATCCAACGACACAGTTATTGGATATGTGGGCAATAGAACTTCTGAAAACTTTTGAAAAGAATATTCCTCTCACAACCTCAACATGGTAAACTCTGGTAAAAGACATAATTGCCCAGCTGCGGATGTTCATTAACTCACAGGCTGTTACCTATGGCATGTGACAAAATGAAAATCCAGTATACTTAAGATCTTTTAAATTTCAAAATTCTAAATTCTTGATGTTACAACCGCACTGGCACTATCCCAATCTTCACAGGCTGTTACCTATGGCATGTGACGAGGGGTTATCACCAGTACATATATATAACATCCTAAATTCCGAGGCTTAATTTACTTACTAGGTCAATACTAAACCCAACATTTTATTTAGTATGTGTTTGATAGCTAAATTGAGATGAGATGGTATGGATGCCTTGCCTAGTGATTGTGACAGTCTTGACTGTAAGTACAACTTACTTCTATACTATACTCCTAATAATATGCGTACCTAAGTAAGTGTATACTTGTGAAACTAAGTGGCACAGAAAGCACCACCAAAAGACACTGTCCCACGAAGAACTTTTGATTTCTACTTAACTATTAGCTTAAGATTGAGCGTGATGGCTGTAATTGCCGAGGTTGTGCTCATGATTTTTGTTTATTTGTTGTTACGCCGATATCGGCCAAATGTGATTACATACGCCACTATCAATGAACACACATTACTTTGCTTTTTAATAGGGACCAAAACGCATATTGTATCTTATCTTCTAAGAACTTTTTTTGATGTCTTACTATGAAGTAAAAGAGGTGACGAAAGAAAAAGGGTGTAAAAGCATACATACCAATATTAGGAGTCTTAAGTCGAAATTTGATAATCTCACCATAGATGTAAACAGGAATAAATGGGATGTGATTACTATTTCGGAATCCTGGCTCACGGATTATGATAATGTTACCTCGTATCAATTAAAAGGTTACAATCACTATAGAGTAGATCGCGCATGGAAGAAAAAACCAACTGATGTAAAACCCAAAGTAGGTGGAGGATTGTGTGTTTATGTCAAAGAGGAAATTACGAGTGATCATAATATCCTATCTCACCTTAATCAAAGCACGAAAGATTTGGAAATTCAGTTTGTAACTTTGACCAATAGAAATAAGCAAAAAGTTGTTATATGTAACATATATAGACCAAACAACGGAAGTACCGATAATTTTATCAGATTGCTAACCGACAAAATAGATATCATTAAAGATAGATATACGACAGAAATGATACTAATAGGGGATCTTAATATTAACTTCAATAATAAGGACGATCACACAGTACAACACTTAAAAAATGAAATGGGAATATATGGGATGACTCAACTCATAACAGATTATACATGACTATCGGATAATAGCTCGACCATTGATCTGATTTTTACCAGCTGCAGAGATATTGTCAAAGTAGGAGTTCTGACAGATGCCTATAGTGACCACCAGACCATTTTTCTAATAAAAAAACATATCAAAATACATACTAAGAAGAAAGAAATTTATGGAAGATCGTATTTAAATTACTCAAAAGAACATATGAAAGACTACCTAAATAGACACAACTGGAATGATTATTATTTGTTAGATAATGCAACGGATAAATGGAACTACATAACCAGGGTTATAAATAGCTTCCTAGATATACGATGTAGATACAGAACCTTTTATGCCAAAGAAACAAAAATTCCATGGATGACTAATAGACTGCTAGAGCTTATAAGGGATAAAAACATATTACTAAAAAAAGCAAAAAGAACTAATAATATAAAAGATAGAATAAAGGCTCAGAAGAGTCGAAACCATGTAAACAATACAATCAAGCAGGCACATGAAAAATATACCATATCAGAATTTGAAAAAAATTCCAATGATTCGAAAAAATTCGATCATAATTCCTATACCCAAAGGTGGAGACTCATCTCAAGTTACAAATTTGCGTCCTATCTCATTATTACCCTGTATATCGAAAATTATGGAGAAGATTGTACATAATTGTCTTTATAAATTTCTTGTTAAACATAATCTGTTAAATCAAAATCAGTATGGTTTTAGGAAAAACTTTTCAACTTTCGATGCCATATCTAAATTGAGTGATGATATTCTTCTGGGGCGAAATGTAGGTAAAGACACAATAGCACTTTTTATTGATTTTATGAAAGCTTTTGACACCGTGAATCACAGTGTTTTATTACAAAAATTAACTGATAATGGGGTGAAGGGAGTAAATTCAGCATGGTTTAAAAATTATCTCAAAGGGAGGGTTTAACAGGTCAAAGCAAATAAAATTTTATCTAGCGAAAAACCTGTGATTCATGGTGTCCCCCAAGGATCCATACTTGGGCCCCTTTTGTTCCTCATTTACATAAATGACATTAATAAGGTTGTTCAACACTCGCAAATTATTTTATACGCGGATGACACGGTTGTTTATATCCAAGGAAGACCTAACATCTTAACATACAAATGCTTACAGGAAGATCTTGATGGAATTTTTACTTGGTGTCAACAAAACAAACTATCAATGAATTTGAAAAAAACGAAATATATGGTTTTTAGATCAAAATCCAAGAAAAAAACAGATGATCACCTAAAATTGTATTGTAACGATGTGGAACTAGACAAGGTAATCTCCTACAAATATCTGGGAGTTACCTTAGACATGGCTTTAGATTATCACTTACATATTAACTGTATAATCAAAAACGTCTGTTATAAATTGTATCAAATGTCAAGGATGAGGCCTTATATACCAAATAGTGCAGCGGTAAAAATATATAAAATGGCAATTCTCCCTATCATTGATTATGGAGATATACTATACAATACAACCTATCAAAAATATTTAGAGAAACTCCAAAAAATTCAAAATAGGGCCTTACATACATGTTTAAGTTTACCTTTGTTAACACCCATAACCAATTTACATAAACTGGTTAATCTACCTTTGTTGAATGACCGTCGTCAAGCCCATACTCTTAATTACATGTATAAGAGAAGCAGGAAACAAGAATTCTTAGTTAAATATCCATTAGCAACCAGATTATATAATGCTCCTGTAATGTACCAAAGTAAACCAAATTGTGATGCTTATTTACGTTCACTACACTATTATGGTTCAAATTTGTGGAACCAACAAGCTGTGATAACGCGGAATACGGAATCATACAAAAGTTTCAAATCACTGACGAAGAGAAAAACAATGGACAAACTATTATCTACTCCCTATATAATTATGGATTAATTTGTTTAAAAAGATACCTCTAATCTTCAGATTTTATGTTATTCAGTAATTAGGTTTAATGACTACATGTATAAATGTATGGTTCCTTATCAAAACACATGTATGATAGTGGATCCCCTGTAATCAAATTTTATACAGATGAATGTCAAGTACACTTGTAAGGCGATACCAGGAAGAACAATTGCCAAGCAATTGCGGTATAGGCCCATTTGTTGGCCCGAAAAATTGTAACACCAAGTGAAAAATGAGAAACTCTTGTAAACTTCTAAATGGACCAATAAAGAAATGATGATAAAAAAAAAGAAGGTATATAGCCATAACCTATGAGACCAAGGTCCACCCGCTAGTAAAGGTCAAAGTACTGATCATGGTTACTATTGGACTGAAGAAGATTTAGAATACCACAGAAGTATTGCTCTAACAAGTATGAATCATATTCAGGTTTGATAAACTCCCACAAAGTACCATTAAAAAAGATCGACTGATACAAGTATAGGATATAATTCTAGGGCGCCCGCTTTGTGCTTCGGTATTTAACAGAGCTTATATCGGACGTTAGTCCTTCAGCAGGGCTTGACCACAGGAATGTGAAAGAATCTTGGAAGAAGTTGGGGTTTATGCTCAGCAAATGCTTCGTTGACAGTTCAGTTCTTTGTATAAACGTTATTTCATTGTCTATATCAATTGGTCACTGAAACTAAATGGAATATTGAACTATAAATGAACAGATAAACATCATCCTCACATATATTAATATATGTATTAATTGTGAGTGACTGGCTGCCCCTCATAAAATATTGGTGAAGAGCAAAGAGAGTTCTTACTTTCCTGGAAGGGCTTTCTCCTGGATGGCAAACCCAAATGAGGGAACTCGATGCCGTAGCCAACTTGCTTTTACTGTATGAGTGGCATCTTCGAATCTGTTGAATGAATCAAACATAATTTATTGTGAATAAATGCGATCAAATAGTGCACGAAATGGGAGAATTCGTGCCTTTCCCCCCTAAAGATTGAATATTAGAAGAATGGTTATACCAAGATATATGAACCTTTTTTGCCTTTTTTGGTAGTGTGTTTCCTTAAAGTGTTTTATAGCTCAGGCACTGACAGACTAGAGGCACTGACAGGTACTGGGAGGCACTGACAGACTGTGTCAGGTATGGACAGATTCAGAGAGGTACTGACACTGACAGGCATTGGCAGACTTTGACATGCTCTGTGACAGGCACTGACACTCTGACAGGCTGTGACAGATACTGACAAATCTGACTGGCTCTATGACAGGCTCTGAAAGACTCAGTGACAGCTCTGACAGACTCTAACAGGCGCTGACATGCGCTGACAAGTCGTGACGACAAACAGCAGGTAACGCACATGCTCCACACACAATTGTCGTCTGCTGTGATTGTCGTTCCCGCCTTCTCGTTGGGGTGTAGCCTGTCGTCACAGTGATGGTCGTCTGGCCAACCCTACAAAGACGACATGTGTAAACTGTAAACACATTGTCTCATCAGTAAGAGAATGACTAAAAAAGCCAGTGTAATACAGGAGGGGTGTGACACTTATCTAAAGTCAAATCAGAACTGTATTGAAAGAGAAAAAGCTAGTGTACTATAACAAACAGTTGAATTTTATTTACTGTCACATCAGTAATGTAGTAAGAGAGAAAAGGCCAGTGTAATATGGGAAATGGTAGACTTTTATTCACTGTCACTTCAGCGATGTAATAACAGAGATAAATCCAGTATGATATGGTAAATCAATCTTTTAATTACTGTCGGATCAGTAATATCGTGAGAGAGATGAACCTGGTGTATAACACTGAGGGGGTGTTTCACTCACATGCAAGTCATCTGAGAGCTGGTCGCGGACCGGGAGCAGCTCGTGGACGACGTAGTCAAAGCCCAGCTGAGACTGAGAGAGCAGGAGACTGGTGCGCAGATAGCGCCTCAGGCCGACGGGGCCGTACAGCACCACGGGGTCGCGCGCCTCCACGCTACTCTTCTGACTGACTGTACACAGCAGCCCGGGAAGCCCGAACATCTGAAACGAAGATGGCCTCATCTTGAACAATGTAAATAAAGTCAGACTGAGATTATATGTTTATGTCTTTAGGGAAAAAGGTAAATTTCCCTTTGATACAATGACCTAGATTGTTCCCTGAATTTGTCTGGGAACATGGTTTTTTTCAAGATTGCATCGATAAATCCTTCTAATGCATTTCTGTAATATTTCTTATACAAGAGAACCTAGCGTAAGGGGAGACTCTCCATTCTGATCTAAAGTGCCCCACTTCAGCAAACAAGGGGGTAAATCAAACACCTACTAGAGATAACCGTTCTCGGCAAAAGTACACCCTGACCACCGGGTGGCCCCATGCACAAGTTCTTGCACTGGGTGCCTGCGCTGGGTTCCTCTTACAGAGAGTTTCACCTTACACGGGGTGCCCCTTTACACGGGCTGTCCCTTTACACGGGGTGCCCCTAAAGCCGGGTTCTACTGTATGTGCAAGAACGTGCACACAAGATGGCAGACAGATTATGTTTTATTGTACTCTGTTAAGTGGGGCACCCTGCAACTCGGACCACTTGGGTAAGGGACAGAAGTTCTTGTTTATATAGTGGATTTAGTTTAAGCACGGACTTATATCTATGGATAGGAAACGCGGGCCATTCCCGTGTTTGTTCAACGATCTCTTCGCCTCGGCTACGCTTGAGTGCATTTCGCGGGTAGAGCGCTAATTTCCGTATGATCCGCTAGGAAAAATTTGGCGATAGTTCCATTTTGAGCCACCAGGGTTTAAAGTGGCGCTGCTGATGTTTTTATTTTATTTTTTTTGTTTTTTTTATTGTTTTTGTTTTTGTTTTGAGTAAGCTTTCTTTATTTCAATTATAGTACACTTCATTATTATTTAAATATATATCCTGAGTGTCTTGCCATGATTTTCGGTCTTGGTGAACATTCATTTTCTTTTTTCTTTTTTTTTGATTGAGCAAGTTCTTTCTTTATTTCACTTGTAATACATACATTCATTCTTTCCTGAGTGTATAATCATGACTTACTTTCCTAAGGTGTTTATTTGCAATCCTTTTTTCTATGGTCTTGGAATAGTTGGGGCCGGCGGACAAATTTCCCTGATTTTCAGGCAGTCAGTCTTGGGAAAAAATTATTTGCAATTCATTCCAATGCCCCTAGGCCTTAATAAAGTATTTGTCAGTCGATTCCAAATATATAGCTACATGGGACAGTTGGAATAAGGGTCCTAAGTGCAATATTTTTTTTGAAAGTTACGGCACATTTTGTCTTAGAATAGTTGGGGCTGGTGGTCAAATTTCCCTGATTTCCAGCCAGTCAGACTTGGAAAAAATTATTTTCAATTCATTCCCATGCCCCTAGGCCTTAATAAAGTATTTGTCAGTCGATTCCAGATATATAGCTACATGGGAGAGTTGGAATTAGGGTTCTAAGTTCATTAGATTTTTTTTTTAAATTGCGGCACATTTTGTGTCAGTTTGGGTTGGGTCGGCAGTCAAAATTCCCTGATTTTTAAGGGAAAACTTCAGAAAATCCAGATTCTTAAATTGTTCCCATGCCCCTAGGCCTTAATAAAGTATTTGTCAGTCGATTCCAGATATATACCTACATGGGACAGTTGGAATTAGGATCCTAAGTGCATTAGATTTTTTTAAGTTACGGCACATTTTGTCTTAGAATAGTTGGGGCTGGCGGACAAATTTCCCTGATTTCCAGGAAGTCAGTCTTGGGAAAAAATTATTTTCAATTCATTCCCATGCCCCTAGGCCTTAATAAAGTATTTGTCAGTCGATTCCAGGTATGTACCTACATGGGACAGTTTCAATTAGGGTCCTTAGTGCACTAGATTTTTTTAAAGTTACGGCATAATTTGTGTCAGTTTGGGTTGGGTCGGCAGTCAAAATTCCCTGATTTTCAAGGGAAAAATCCAAAAATTCCAGATTCTGAAATTATTCGCATGACCCTAGACCTTAATAAAGTATTTGTCAGTCGATTCCAGATATATAGCTACATGGGACCGTTGGAATTAGGGTCCTAGGTGCAATATATTTTTTCATGGGAATAATTGTTTCCCAAGACTGACTGCCTGGAAATCAGGGAAATTTGTCCGCCGGTCCCAACTATTCTAAGACAAAATGTGCCGTAACTTTAAAAAAATCTATTGCACCTAGGACCCTAATTCCAACTGTCCCATGTAGCTATATATCTGGAAACGACTGACAAATACTTTATTAAGGTCTAGGGTCATGGGAATAATTTCAGAATCTGGATTTCTGGATTTTTCCCTTGAAAATCAGGGAATTTTGACTGCCGACCCAACCCAAACTGACACAAATTATGCCGTAACTTTAAAAAAATCTAGTGAACTTAGAGCCCTAATTCCAACTGTCCCATATGGGTACATACCTGGAATTGACTGACAAATACTTCATTAAGGCCTAGGGACATGGGAATGAATTCAAAATAATTGTTTCCCAAGACTGACTGCCTGGAAATTAGGGAAATTTGTCCACCGGTCCCAACTATTCTAAGACAAAATGTGCCGTAACTTTAAAAAAATCTATTGCACCTAGGACCCTAATTCCAACTGTCCCATGTAGCTATATATCTGGAATCGACTGACAAATACTTTATTAAGGTCTAGGGTCATGCGAATAATTTCAGAATCTGGATTTCTGGATTTTTCCCTTGAAAATCAGGGAATTTTGACTGCTGACCCAACCCAAACTGACACAAATTATGCCGTAACTTTTAAAAAATCTAGTGAACTTAGAGCCCTAATTCCAACTGTCCCATATGGGTACATACCTGGAATCGACTGACAAATACTTCATTAAGGCCTAGGGACATGGGAATGAATTCAAAATAATTGTTTCCCAAGACTGACTGCCTGGAAATCAGGGAAATTTGTCCGCCGGTCCCAACTATTCTAAGACAAAATGTGCTGTAACTTTAAAAAAATCTATTGCACCTAGGACCCTAATTCCAACTGTCCCATGTAGCTATATATCTGGAATCGACTGACAAATACTTTATTAAGGTCTAGGGTCATGGGAATAATTTCAGAATCTGGATTTCTGGATTTTTCCCTTGAAAATCAGGGAATTTTGACTGCCGACCCAACCCAAACTGACACAAATTATGCCGTAACTTTAAAAAAATCTAGTGAACTTAGAGCCCTAATTCCAACTGTCCCATATGGGTACATACCTGGAATCGACTGACAAATACTTCATTAAGGCCTAGGGACATGGGAATGAATTCAAAATAATTGTTTCCCAAGACTGACTGCCTGGAAATTAGGGAAATTTGTCCACCGGTCCCAACTATTCTAAGACAAAATGTGCCGTAACTTTAAAAAAATCTATTGCACCTAGGACCCTAATTCCAACTGTCCCATGTAGCTATATATCTGGAATCGACTGACAAATACTTTATTAAGGTCTAGGGTCATGGGAATAATTTCAGAATCTGGATTTCTGGATTTTTCCCTTGAAAATCAGGGAATTTTGACTGCCGACCCAACCCAAACTGACACAAATTATGCCGTAACTTTTAAAAAATCTAGTGAACTTAGAGCCCTAATTCCAACTGTCCCATATGGGTACATACCTGGAATCGACTGACAAATACTTCATTAAGGCCTAGGGACATGGGAATGAATTCAAAATAATTGTTTCCCAAGACTGACTGCCTGGAAATCAGGGAAATTTGTCCGCCGGTCCCAACTATTCTAAGACAAAATGTGCCGTAACTTTAAAAAAATCTATTGCACCTAGGACCCTAATTCCAACTGTCCCATGTAGCTATATATCTGGAATCGACTGACAAATACTTTATTAAAGTCTAGGGTCATGGGAATAATTTCAGAATCTGGAATTTTGGGATTTTTCCCTTGAAAATCAGGGAATTTTGACTGCCGACCCAACCCAAACTGACACAAATTATGCCGTAACTTTAAAAAAAATCTAGTGAACTTAGAACCCTAATTCCAACTGTCCCATATGGGTACATACCTGGAATCGACTGAGAAATACTTCATTAAGGCCTAGGGACATGGGAATGAATTGAAAATAATTGTTTCCCAAGACTGAATGCTTGAAAATCAGGGAAATTTGCCTGCCAGCCCCAACAATTCTAAGACAAAATGTGCCATAACTTCAGAATAATCTAGTGCACTTAGGACCCTAATTCCAACTGTCCCATATAGGTATATATTTGGAATCGACAATAAAGTAAATTTTACGGCTGTCAGGGGGCTGGGGGGTTTTAGACAATCGGCAGATTTTGAAATAATCTCATTTTCAGGGTGTGGACATCACAAATCCCTATTTTGAAATTACTTCCACCTCAACAGACCTTAATCAACTATTTCACCAAATGGTCCAAGTATATACCTATACAGAAGAGTTGGAATTATGGTGCTAAGTGTGGTGAACATTTGTAGACAAATGTAAACAATTTTTCTGAATGTTCTGATTATGCTGAGCCTACCAGCCGCGACAGTGGCGATCTTGGGGGCGAAATGTTGAACTAATGCCAAATGACGGTAGCGCCGTCTAGCGGCCGTCATTGGAACCCTAACAATGCCGAGGCACTCATGGATACGCTAGCGGCAGGTTGTTTCTAATCCAGGTGTTCCAAGTTCGTGGTTTAAGCCTAGTAAATCACTAAGAGAAAACCTTATAACAAAATAGACATGTATTCTATATGAACCATCTCAGGCAGGATGTTTCATCGAGATTATAAACAAACAGTATGCTACTCACATGGTCGCCATGGAGATGCGTTATGAATATTCTGGAAATCTTGCCGGAACGAATCGAGCTTCTCTGGATCTGTATCTGTGAACCCTCCCCACAGTCAAACATCCAGTAGACACCCTCTGAAATAACATCACCGCAAGATTTGTATAACCGAGTTCTGCATTGACAACCTTGAAATATTGTACAAAATCTCAAAAATACTTTATAACATTTCATAATATGCTCTCCATTAATTGGTGAAGCTCACACTATTCACCTCTTGCACATAAGCGTGGCGCTGCGATCGGGTTTTGACATCTCGTCAGTCACGGGAGATTTGGGTTTTTCAACCTTAGTCTTGGGCATGCCATGCTTGCGTTTGACCTTATCCCCTGCTTGTTCTATTCGCCATGTTGGTGAGTCACTTTCCCTAGTTAACATGGGCCAAATCAAAAATCTGTAAATGCAGAGAAAGCCCAGTGTGTCAAGATTTAAAAAGCTACTCAGTTTACAGATGGAGTGTAGTGCTTTAGGGGAGATGAAGAACTTGATTCTCAAATCATGAAAACCCCCTGAAATGATTTCAGGAGGTTTCAGGAGAACCAATTTCAGAAATCGGTTTTCAATACGGGACCCAAACGAGTGACTGCCGAGTTGTTATACTATGTTTTACCTGCCAAGCACTACATCTCCGTTAGCCTCTCACCGACCAGTAACAAGAAATAGACTTCACCCAGTAAAATGTCTTTGTTGTATCCAAGGTTTGATCAGAAATACTTTGTTACAACCAAGTTTCTCTGCTATGGAAATGTGTATCAAATAAAGGGCCTATCACTTTGTTATAACCAAGTGTTTGTTATATCACACCTAATTTGTCATAACAAAGTTATATTGGATATTGCGCTTTCTATTATCCACCTGATACGGAGTCTCTATACTAAACATGCTCTCCGTGCTATCTATAGGGAGCTAAAGTTCAGCTCTAGATCCACCAAAATCGACGCTCAGAGACGGCCGGCTGTCCGGAATTCTCTAAATTCTCCGTGCTGGTCCACCAAAAATAGTTATTTCCAGCCGGCCGACGTCCACATGCCATACACACGGCGCTCGCGGGGACGGGCCAGCCGAGTTCTCCATTGATCCGATAGGCGGCGCGCGCATTTTACATAGTAATCGAGTTCCCCGTTACGCGGCGCTGTGTGCGGCGATACACTTCGACGCTCTGAACCCGCGAAAGCCACGTATCGAGCGGAGCGGTGTGTCGGCATGCCGGAATTGTACGGGAACGGTCAGAAAACATCAAATAACCACGGAAATACACGTTAAATCGAACATTGAAGGTAAATAAAGATAAGGATCAATGTCATGAATGTGTATTGCACGATTTAGTGCTAGAATTTTACCAAAAATACCAAAAGTGTCGATGTCCGTTCGCGGCTTCGGGTATCACCGTGTCGGCCGTGCCGTGTTGGCGGCGATCCCTCGCCGCAGGGCCGGGCAAAGCTTGTGGGCGGGTGTCGTACTCTTCAAATGCATCGACATCGGCAGTCTGGCCGCCTTTAAAAATTCAAATGAATCAGCTTTGCATCGGCTAGGGTCGGCTAGCGTCGGCTAGGGAGTTTCGAGCCGACTCCACACGGCTATAGATTTTAATATTCGGTGGATCAACAGAACAGTGACATTTAGGTGAGGTGACGACCAGACAACGCCCGGACGGCCACGGACGACAGGGAGGCGACTACGACTGACGAGAGGCGAATGCGGCCGACTCTAGCCGAGTTAACATTATTTGCTGATCCACCAAGGCGATTGTCCCAACCGACTTGAACCGACGAGAGGCGGGAGCGGCCAACGTCCACATTCCATCCGCACGGACGTCGTCCGGCCCTTACTTTCACTTGGTGGATCACTGGCTTAAATCCACTGAAATGGCAGATACCCGTGTTCAAAACAGCATTTCCGGAGGCCAGTGACAACGAGGCTTAGTGCTAAAGCTATGGGGGTTCGAGGCTAGAATTTTGTTTTTAGTCTCGTTTTTTACTTTTGATGTGCAGTTTACTATTATCGTCTCTGAATAAGTCGGTCTTGAAGCTATGATGACAGTTGTTAAGTAGATCACAAATACAGATTTAAAAGCTTGGAGAATGACACATATAATCTCGAACCTATATAGTCAAAGTATTGAGCGCCTATATCCGGAAATGGAGTTTGGTGAATGGGTATTGGCGTTTTCAGCGGGTTCACTTTGGCTCACTATGGACACCTTGTATTAGGCGGGTAATATCGCGTTTTTCTTACCGTTCCTGTAGACGATGCAGGAGGCGCCCCGTGTGGGGGACGGGTAGGCCGACCCCGTGCCCAGAAACGTCAAGTCCATGTCACCGCTCCTCAACGCTGAAACACCGCCAAGTTTTAATGACAGAAACACACTGCAAATCAAGGCACAGGGAGTCAGAGCGATCATCCTCAAACTGCAGATACCCGTTTACAAAGCAGTATTGGTCTTTTTTCGAGAATGTACCAAAGTAAGAGTGTCACATATGTATTTTGTGTCGCCCTTCCACTGGTCACCCCCAAACACATCCCCCCCCCCCCCCCCCCACACACACACACATGTACACTTAATTCACCTCTTGCACATAAGCGTGGCGCGTCAGTCGCCGTGATAACGGGTTACGCTGGTTCTATCTATGGAGTAGTGGCCTACAGAGCACCAGCAAAAGCTACATGACATCAAAGCGAGCGAGCGCTGCGGAAGTGAAGCCAGTAACATGGCGGGGGTAATAGATCTATAGACCTCTATGCCTAGACCTCAGCCTAGACCTATTCATATCTCTGTAAAACTATCAAATTAGTTGTATTTGTTTTATCTTATTTCAGAGTTCTCCTAATTTTCCAATGACTATAGCCTGTGAGATTTATAGTAGGCCTATAAGAATTACCTTGCCCTTCTAGATATATCTATTTATCTACACACTGAGTGACAGGAATTAAGCCTTGGTTTCATGGCAGATGACCATTCCCAGATAAATGATATTGATAAAAACCTTTTAGATTCATAAGAAGCAAACTTCAAGGATCTATTTACCATTTAAAATATCAAAATCGACTTAGTAATTGATTAGGTATGCAGACAAATATTTGATGCAGTTCTAGCCAAATACTTTTCTTGAATGTAAATATATCAATACTTCACTAATTTGTAAATATCACCCTAAATGGCCGAGTGAAAGCCTTTTGTTATGACCCTTTTCAGGTGGTTGTCAGAGTAGTCTGACAAGGTAGACTGTAAGACACTACAACATCTTAATTGTTATCCCAAATTCAGGTAATTACTTTGTCGATCAAATAATTCATAGTACTGACAATGAATTGTTCTCCAAATGAGTCCAATAACGTCTTCCCTTAAAGTTAAAAGGATATTGACATTTTTTCTCCTTTTCTTTTAAATTTTGAGAGCGATTTATCGAAACAATGTATTTAATAGGCCTATACATGTATATTGTTTTACAGATACAAAATGAACTAGGTACTGTGGTATTCGACCATACCCAGATACTTATATCATATTTGTTAAAGATATTCACAAATAACACTAACAGTGATACTTCCGTGAGGTACTTGCCTTGTCATTAAACAGGAACTTAAGTTCTAGTGATCTAATGTACACATATGTGTAAAAAAAATCCAATTTGGATTGTTTATCCAGGAACGAAAATTTTCCCAAACGTTACGATGATGTGGTGAAATACTGAGGAACACACCCACACACAGACAGACCAGTCCTAAGTTTGTAGTTACACTATTGTGGCGCCATCTATCGATTCGGTCCTCGTGGTTGTACACAATGTCTCATGTTGTCCGCCACTAAGTGGCTTACTACAGATTAACTAGAAGACAGATTGAGCTTAGTAAGCCTGCCTGTAGCTTCCACTATCTGTTTGTCAATCTAAAGATAATGTCCCATGCCTGATTTCAGTGCTAACGAATTGTTTAATTACCACACTGCAACGCTAGAGCAACATACTGAAAACTCGTCGCTGCAATGATAGGCTTCTGGGAAGGAACTATTTTTTGGCGGAGATTTGTTGACAATTCAAACCCAAACTGATTTGGTAGATCTAAAAGTATGACAATGCTAGAACCATCAATTCTGGGCAAGATTACATTGTATTTCATCTTTCTGAGTGGTAGAGCATAGTTTTATATTCAGTAGAAACAAGAAATCAGAGATGTTGTCACTCAGTTCAGAAGATGACAGTTGAATGTTTACTTCAAATCCTAAAACTATTATGACCTAATCATATAATTTCCAAAGTGATCAAGAGGTTGCCACTAGACTTATTTAAATAAAGTTATCAATATAATTTACAAATCTGGTGGGAAAACATACTAGACACACTACACAGCTAGGAACTACATTCTCTTGGGTAGTACTACATCGCCCGTAAAAAGGCGCGGAGGGAACATCTTAAAATCCTAAGATTGTAAAGAGTCCATCATTGCAGAGACAGGTTTTGCGGAAAACCGGAGCGGTGCAGTGTGGTTTAATTACCCCACCGATTATAACTCAGAATCCGTGAGATGGCGCCACATACCTTTTGGCATTTTCAGGTCCAATAGCATCCATGTTTACAAAAACGTTGACAGTTTAATACGAGATGATTATTGGTTGTGTTTATGAAGTATCAACCCTGATTATGTCATGTGTCTTTACCTGTGAGAGAGTGGACTTTAGATCGGTGAAAAGCTCTTGCTTTTGTAGAGTTGTTTCCGTTGTTCGAGCGCAGTTTCTTTACATCCGCTGGTACTCTGTACTCTTCAACGGCATGTCCAGCCTTGCCGAGAACCAGCTGCAATGGGTGCGTTCGAGATTGTCACTTTTTGAGTACAAGTGATATGCGTTCGAGATTGTCATTTATGGAGGATGACTAATCTTGTTTCATCTGCAAAGTCCACAAGGGTACCAGGGTAGGAATAATCCCCCTTGGTGGAAATTGTAATTCCTAAATAATTTTAAATGCGTAATACTCCCGAAACTAATGTCACGTTTTAATTTGAATGTTCAGCTATGGCTCCATCTATTGCATCACTATTTGTGTTATCTGAAGGATTATGGAACACCAGTTGTATGTTTCGTACTTGTATTGAACTAATATCATGCTTTAAAGTACACAGTGAGTTGAGGATTCATGAGGTTCCCGCGAACGCCCTGTAGATCCTGTTAGATGCAAGATTTACAAAAACTGTACGGTTATATTGATATAACCGCGGTAAGCGCATGAGCGGGATCTCTACAAGATGAACTTATTCTACATCTCCCTTTCTCGAGTCTTTTAAGTATGATAAACTATAAGTCTTTACTCTGACATAATGAGTCATTGAGTTTGATATAATCTCATACAAGTCTTTGAGTTTGATATGATAAGTCTTTAGTTTAATACTATGCTCAAGTATATGAAAATAATGAGACTAGAATATGAAGTCTTTTGACTTAACGATAACTTGGGTTTTAACTGTTAACCAACAAACTGAACTTGTGGAGAGAGGTTACTAGCACGATCATCCACTCACAAACTTTCAGCGTTTGTGCCCCTACTCTAGTTAGTCCTTAAACCTTTCTGGTTTGTGTATCTCTCGGCCTACTCTAGAACGAGTGATCTTAGGTGACTGTGGTTTAGGAGTCACGGCCTTAGCTGGACTTGCAGGTACTGCCTTTGGTGTCATAGTAGGTGTTGGCAGTAATGGTGTAGTTTGCATCGGCTGAGATTCATGCGTAATCGGCCTCAGAACTGGCTGTTGAACTGGCTTTTGAACTGGGTGTGAAGCTGGCAGTTCTTTCATCTGTATCCTATTGCGCACTAGTGTCTTGTTCGGTGTTTGAACGACATATGACCTTTCATGATGAGATTCCTTCACTGTTGCTTTTTCTTTCCGGTCTGGCAACCACACCTCGTCTCCAGGTTTGAGTGGTGTGAGGTCATGCGCTTTATGATGCTGGTCAAAGTTTCCCTTTAACTTCCGTTTATATTCCTCCTCACGTTGTCTAACAATACTTACATCGGGAGGTTCGATTCCCAATTTGGACGGGTGTATTGGGATTTTGGTGTTCAGGCGACGTCCCATGAGGAGTTGAGCAGGGCTGAACCCATTCCTGATAGGTGCATTTCTGTGATTGAGAAGCGCTACATACGGATCAGGCGCCTTAATAAGGTCTTTCAAAGTGCGTACTGCTCGTTCAGCCTCTCCGTTACCGGAGGGATGACCTGGTGAGCTGGTGATATGGATGAACCCATATTCCCTAGCAAAGTTCCTGAAATCCTGGCTCGCATACTGCAGTCCATTATCAGAACATACTATTTGAGGTATGCCTTGATCAGCGAAGATGGACTTCATTGTCAAGATAATAGTATGCGAAGTTGTAGAGTCAAGCTTCTTATAAAACGGAAATCTGGAGTAAAAATCTACAACAACAATGTAGTGAACATCTCCAAGTTGGAAAAGGTCAGTGGCAACTTTCTGCCATGGATGGTCCGGTAGAGCAGATGGAACGAGTGGTTCCATGTAGTTGGGATTCTTGACCCGACAGTGGTGACATCTCTGGATTAACTCTTCTACATCTGTGCTACATCCGGGCCACCAAACACTGTCACGTGCCAGCTGACGACACTTAGTGATGCCTTGATGCCCTTCGTGTAACTTGTTGAGGATGTCTGGGTGTAGAGATGATGGAATGACAATACGCGTACCCATCAGCAACAGATCGTCCACGATGTTGAGATCTGCCTGGAAGGGGAGGTATTTCTTCGCGATACCCTTGACCTGTGATCGGTATGGCCACCTATCACGCACATACATCGCAACTTCACGACACATGTCGTCTTCCCACTGGTGCTGACGAATCTGCTCTAGACGTTGGTCGGAAGCAGGAAGAGATTTGCGAACAAAGTTCACGTATACTGTTGTGTCTTCCTGGAACCCGATGTCGGCTTCTGACGGCCCAGTGCCTGGGGCTCGGGATAAGGTGTCAGCAGTGTAGAGTTCCTTGCCCTGCACATGGATGATGGTATATTCATACCACATAAGACGCATTCTAAACCTCTGGATTCTTGGGGTGAGAAGGTCTAAATCTTTAGAACCAAGAAGAGGTACCAACGGTTTATGGTCTGTTTCGAGTGTGAACTGTTTACCGATGAGGTAATCACGAAACTTCTCACATGCCCATGTACTCGCGAGAGCTTCCTTCTCTATCTGAGCATAGCGACGTTCAGTTTCGGAGAGAGATCTGGAAGCGTAGGCAACAGGACGCCAAACGGAGTTGGTTTTCTGCATCAGCACTGCCCCGAGTCCGTATGAAGATGAGTCGGCAGATACCTTGGTCTCAAGGTCGGCTTTGTACAGTGCTAGTACAGGAGTGTTACTGAGCATTTCCTTGATGTTGTTGAACGCCTCCTGCTGGGATGGTCCCCAGAACCATTCATTCTTAATACTTAGAAGTTCACTTAGTGGCTGAATCACCGTCGAGAGATCTGGCGTGAACTTCCCCAGATGATTTACCATGCCGATATAACGGCGGAGTTCCGATACGTCGGTAGGAGCACTCATCTCCTTGATCGCTGCTACCTTCTGTGGGTCGGCCTTGATGCCGTCAGCTGAGATGATGTGTCCAAGAAACGTGATGGATGACTGCTTAAAGGCACATTTGTCTTTGTTGAGTGTGAATCCTGCGGCTCCGAGTCTACTAAGTGTTGCATGAAGATGCTGGTCATGCTCGGCTTCATCTTTACCAGACACCATGATGTCATCCATGAGACATACTACTCCAGGAAGTCCGGCGTTTATGTTGGTGACCTGCTTCTGGTAGAACTCAGGTGCCGATGTGATCCCAAATGGAAGTCGGTTATAGGCAAACCTACCATGGGTAGTGATGAACGTGGTGAGGAGACGTGACTCCTCTTCCAATTCCACCTGATGATAGCCGCTATTAGCGTCAAGTTTGGAAAATATTTTGGCTTCACCAATTTGTCCGAGGACATAATCAACTGAGGGCAACACGTGCCTAGGTCGTTTTACGGCCTTGTTGAGTCTAGTGAGATCCACACACAATCGAACATCTCCATTCGACTTTGGAACCACCACGACTGGAGCACACTAGTCTGTCGGTTGGTTTACCGGAGTGATAACCCCCAGATCCTGTAGATGTTCGAGCTCCTTGCCTACCTTGTCATGCATAGCGATAGACACTCGTCGAGGAGTCATAACCTCGTATGGCTCTGCATCATCTTTGAGTTGGATCTTGTAGGTCTTTTCGAGTTTTCCCAGGCCATTGAACAATGTTGGGTACTGCTCCTTGTACTGTGAGACAGAACACATGAACACTACGCGTCCAAGTGCTGTTGACGATCTGCAGCTGAGCAGATTAGATGCGTTTTCTATAACATAGATCCGCTCTGTGACTTTGTTCTTTCCATGCTGGATTACACCCTTAAAGAACCCTAGAGCATAGAACTGGCCTTGTTTAGCACCTCGGAACACACAGTCGGAGGCCAGCAGTTTCTCCGAACTGAACTTCTCCGCATAGAGTGTGCTATCGATGAGCGTTGCCTCTGCCCAGGTATCTATGTGCATGAGAGTGGGGATACCGTTGATGATGACCTTAGTGACCTTCTTGGACACTGCCCCCTGAGGAGTGTCGACTGATCCAAGGAAGGTCTCTTGAGTCTGCAGTATCTCCGAGTGAATGTCGTTCTCAACGACCTCATTAACTGATCTCGGTTTCTTACAAACCTTGATAAAATGCCCTTTTATTTGGCAATTGTGACATACAGAGTTTTTGGCTGGGCAACGATGCCGGTCATGTGGACCACCACCGCAGAACGGGCATTTGCTTGACTGAGCTGATGTGGATGTCTTCTTCTTCTGGAACGATCCTGACGAGCGAGTATCTTGACCTGTTTTCTTCTTATAGTGATGCTTACTCAACGCGAGAGCAGCCGCCTCGCCGTTAGCTGTTCCACTAATCTCCGACGACTCTCTAAGTGCGGACTCATCACTCCGAGCCCGGTCGAGAAATTCTGTCAGGTTTATCGCCCCACGAGTGCACAAGGTTTTACGCCGGATGCCATCATTATGAGTACAATTGACAAGCTGGGCAATAATAAGAAGTTCCTCGATCACTTCAACCTTTTTTTTCGTAAGAGCAAGCGAGTCCATGACATCCCGCACGCGATGGTAGAAATTATCCATAGTCTCGCCTTTTTCCTGCCTAGTGTGATACAGCTTGTGTAAGAGAGCGAACGAGGTTTTTCCAGGGGAAAAATACTTAGTCAGTGCCTCCTTAGCTAACTTAAAGCTTCTACCTGCAACCCCATTATTGTCCAACTTTTTGAGAATTTTCCTAGTCGTACGAAGATAATAAAACAGTTTGTCAAATTTCTCTTCATCTTCATGGTCATTCGTGAAAGATTGTAGGGCAAACATAGCTTCCAACCCTTCTAGCCAGTCTTCCCATTCCTGTGAAAGGTCTGCTGATTTTTCATCGAAAATTGGCCAATATGGAATTTCCCCAGAAGCCTTTTGATCCCCCATGTTGAACTACTAGTTTGAGTTTGAGTAAAAATTTCAGAGAGTTACACTTCAAACTTTTGAAAACTGTGGTACTTTTGAGTAAAGCATATGTAGAGTCAATGAGTCCTACATTATAGTTCATATGACAACAATACTGAGTAGTTTTCACTAAACACACAGACACTGGTAATACTGATGAGTTCACAACTTGACCTAGTTGAGTGACTGACAGTGACAATTTTAAAACATCAGTTTGAGTTGAGTTTCACTTAGCTGCACTTGTCATCAATGTCCACTTGTCTAGTTGCCCACTTGCTGCCACCATGAAGGATTATGGAACACCAGTTGTATGTTTAGTACTTGTATTGAACTAATATCATGCTTTAAAGTACACAGTGAGTTGAGGATTCATGAGGTTCCCGCACACGCCCTGTAGATCCTGTTAGATGCAAGATTCACAAAAACTGTACGGTTATATTGATATAACCGCGGTAAGCGCATGAGCGCGATCTCTACAAGATGAACTTATTCTACATTATCCACGCAAATGTGTTATATATGGTAGAGATAGTTTTTCTGAGAATTTTTCTATCTGTAGGAACTAGATCAATTTTTTGTATTCCTGAGATTTGTTTTCCCTCTACAGTTCACGCCAGCATGTAGAGTGTATTCTTTAGAGTCTAGTTCCATGGTTCTTTTTTTTAATAATTACCTATTTTTACTTTCTGTAGAAATTTATTTTATTAGTTCCTGTAGAAGTTCATGTCTTGTACACGAGATGTAACTATATCAGTTCGAGTCGTTGCTTTGGTGAGCACTAGATATGCGATTTGAGAGTGTGCTGTTTAGTGTGAACTACATGAACCCCCTTCTATTCATCTGCTATCAGAGAAAATACTCAGTAGTTCTGTAGTTTAGATGAATGTGACAGGTGCCCGTGCCATGGGTTGGCATGTCAGGGTGGGCATGCGGCCAGGCATTCTGAAGGGCCATGCTCAGCTTACAAAAGAATGCTGAGGGTAGTCATGCCCAGAGTGGCCTCACACAGACAGCAGCAGAAGTGGTCCGTATGTGATGGGTGATAGGAAATAATGCCACTTAGTATGACCACCTTATATGCCCATTCACCATGACTATATAAAATGACCAATTTGGCATGCCCACCTTACATGGCCACTCACCATGACTACCTTACATGGCCACTCACCATGACTACCTTACATGGCCACTCGCCATGACCAGGGGCATCAGAACGTTTTGAAAGTGGGGGGCAAAGTAAAAATTGCTGACTCTTTTTTGGTATGGAGTCAGACATTGAGATTGACCTGTCCCATTGGATTTACCATAAATCATCAAAATCTGAGAAAAGTTAGGTCGTTACCTTCATTACACACGAAAAAGTCAGATTTTGACATTTTTCCTCTGTGAAAAGTCAGGGCTTAGCCATCATTCCACCGTAAAAGGTCAGACTTTGATACTTTCCCATGGTAAAAAGTCAGGGTTTAGCCATCATTTTGCAAGCTAAAGAGTCACACTTTGATGTCTTACTACTGGGAAAAGTCGGGGCTTAGCCATCATTGCACGCTAATAAGTCAGACTTTGACATTTCCTACTGTGATTAGTGAGGGCTTAGCCATTATTGCATGGTAAAAGGTCAGACTTTGACACTTTTCCATGGTAAAAAGTCAGGGCTTAGCCATCTTTGCATGCTAAAGAGTCAGACTTTGACATTTTCCACGGTGAAAGGTCAGGGCTTAGCCATTATTGCACAGTAAAAGGTCAGAGTTTGACACTTTTGCTCGGTATAAAGTCATGTCTTAGCCATCATTGCATGGTAAAAGGTCAGACTTTGACATTTTTCCACTGCGAAAAGTCATGTCTTAGCCATCATTGAATGTTAAAAAGTCAGACTTTGACACTTTCCCATGGTGAAAAGTCAGGGCTTAGCCATCTTTGCACACTATAGAGTCCGATTTTGATATTTTACCACGTTGAAAAGTTAGGGCCTAGTCATCAGCGCATGGTAAAGGTCAGACTTTGACACTTTTCCATGGTGAAAAGTCAGGGTTTAGCCATCATTGCACGCTAAAGAGTCAGACCTTGATATTTTACCACAGTGAAAAGTCAGGGCTTAGCCATCATTGCACGCTAATAAGTCAGACTTTGACATTTTTCAGTGGTGAAAAGTCGGGGCTTAGCCATTATTGCACAGTAAAAGGTCAGACTTTGACACTCATCCTCGGTATAAAGTCATGTCTTAGCCATTATTGCATGGTGAAAGGTCAGACTGACATTTTTCCATGGTGAAAAGTTAGAGTTTAGCCATCATTGCACGCTAAAGAGTCAGACTTTGACATTTTTCTGTGTTGGAAAGCCAAGGCCTAGTCATTGATACACGCTAAAGACTTTGACACTTTTCCATAGTGAAAAGTCAAGGCTTAGACATAGTTTTATGCTAAAAAGTCAGATTTTGACATTTTTCTATGTTGAAAAATCAAGACAGTTTTACACTTGATTGAGTTAATTTGAAGGTGCTGACTTTTTTTGGCCTGGCAAAAAAGTGGGGGGGGGGGGGGGGCGGCTGCCCCCCTGCCCCCCCTATTCTGATGCCACTGCATGACTACCTTACATGGCCACTCAGGATGACCACCTAACCACCAAGCACACATACCTGTCATGCACAACTGGCATATATAGGGTGAATATTGTAGTCGTTAATTATTTCTTCAGAAAATTAAAAAGGGGAAAAAAGAAGCATAACCGGCTAGCCTGCTAGCTTGTCCACCACTAGCTCACCCAGCCTCAGCATGCCCACCCAGCATGCTCACTTACCATAGGGAGCCAAAGTGAACCCATTGCAACCACAGATAGCCGGTTACAAAATACTATTTCCGGGTATAGGCGCTCAGTACTTTGACTATGTAGGTTCGAGATTATATGTGTCATTCTCCAATCTTTTAGATCCAAATTTTTAATAAACTTAACAACTGTCATCGTAGTTTCGAAACAGAGTTATTCATGCGCATGGCACGTTTTCACGATGACAAGGCAGCCTACAGACAAATCCAAGAAACGTCTAACCCGTACACAGTCAAGTCTATAACACGCAAGATCAAGAAGGATCAGGCTTGGAAGAAAGTAGAGCAGCAACAGCTGGAAGAAGTTGTTAACCTAAAACTCACGCAACATCAATGGATCCTAACGTCTAAGGCTGATAACTTCTACGAAGCCACACGCGACAGCACCTATGGTTGCGGACTCACCCTCTATGACATCAAAAATCTAGGCGCTGCCCCAGTGCCCAAACCCGGGTTTGCTAATGTGATGGGCAATATCATTACGAGGTTCAAGAACAAAGTGTGAGTACTGAGCAAGTTTACATTATTTAAACTGATTAAACCTTGAACGCCCGACCCGTGCCTATCCCATCTAGCCATGTTCAGGGTGCTACTGCTAGCGGACTCGAGAGGCGGAGGATTTAAGAGCAGGCTCGATGACCAGTTACACACCCAAAACATATCAAAAGTGTCCTTTGATATACTCTGGTACCGAGGGGCCACAATACGGGAAACTGTTAACCGAGCCAGGCCAACACTTGACAAACGCGAAAAATACGACCTACTGTACTTTGCCTCAGGTGTAAACAACTGTACAACCAAACTGCATTTTAGAAACATAGTGCCCAATTTCGAACGAACAACTGACATTGTAGACCACCTGATGAAGGAACTAGGGACAGCAAAGTTAGACCTGGCAAGGTATGCAAGGCTGGTAATAGTATGCGAGTTTATAGGTCTCTCATACGAGATATACAATACACACAGCGAGCCTTTCAAGGAAGAGCAAAAAGCCCTAAATGATGCTGCAGTAGAGGTCAACAAAGCTATACTAAATCTTAACCAGCTAGAAAATATAGTGACACCCCATATGCATCAACAAGTCCATAAATCTAGGCACGGTCGTATGGGACACCGTTACTCAGGAACCACCACTGATGGCATTCATTACACCGCTGAAACAAAAGACAAATTCGCACGAAATATCGTGTACACGCTGCAATCGAACATACATCTAATCTGTAATTGACTGTCAATCCAAGTTCTGACACTTGACATGTGATCTAAAACAATGTAATGAGTTTCTTTATACAAATCAAATGGCAGAGTGGTTAATCATGCTGTCTAAGATTTACAAAACAGAAACACCATCAGAACCGACGCTAACCCAACTCATGACTAGAGAGTGGTCAATCATGACTCTGTCAACAATGAGCTGTCACCGATAACAAACTGACATATATTTGAGAGAGTGGTAGTCATGCTCTCTACCCGGTTTGTATACACTGTCTGTTTTGATTTGCGACTGTGTTATAACCTTTCCTTCTTCTTTCTCTTGCAAAACTCTAGCACGTAAATGATTACGTCAATGGACCACGTGAGTAACTCGTCGACATTAAGAAATTCTGTTACAAGTTTATTTACTGTTTACACGTTCTATACTTATGTTATGTTCTAAGCGAAATGTTTACTATAAATCCTCGTGAACTTGGCTAGGTAACTATGGCCACCTATAAATCTGTATAATCCATGCGTATGTATTTTAGTTTACTCTTTATAAAACTATCCTTGATGAGTTATTATAAACATTACTTATCAGCACTGTACAGTACACCATGTTATCTATTGCTAGTACCCTTACTTAACCCCTTTCTAATGATGAAAAGTCTACTTGACATACTAAGACATAGACATAATCTGTATTCATACCTATTACACAGACCAGCACAAACCAGGCGTGGGCACGCACGCTACAAGCACGAGAACCAAAATCACATCTCATGGAAGCCAAACACCAGGGCCTTGTTTTTTAGTCACGACCATCGTTATAGGCGACATGTTTTTGCTGCAAGTGTACTATAGATGCGACACTTTAGGGGGTCGGCCATTCATCGCAGCCCTACGACACTTAGGGCGGTGTTTGGTGTGCTATAGTAACGACAAATGTAAGGTCACGTGGGTAAATTTGACTCCCAAACTGTCGTAGCTCCAAGACATCTATAGACATGTCGTACAGAATGCACAACTTCACTTCCCGTGGGAATTAAGCAATGAAATTTTCACACGAGTAAGGTATACATATAAACTATAATCGTGCCAAATATGAATAAAAACGGCCGTAGCGTCCCGAAGATATGGGCGTTTGAATTTCGTCATAGCAATCTCTGCTCTGGTGGCCAGTGTAGCCCTATGCTCACGTGACCCTAATTTATGCAGTGACCTCGACATTCACTGTGCACGGGAGGTGGGAGGGTGCAATGGCCACCAGAGCAGACGTTTGCTATGACGAAATTCAAACACCGATATCTTTGGAACGCTAAAGCCGTTTTTCTTCATATTTGGAACGATTATAGGTTATATGTGAGCCTTACTCGTATTAAAATTTCATGACTTAATTCCGTCGGGAAGTGGAAAAATTCTCTATATACGCACAGTGATGTGTTATAGAACCTAAGACAGTTCTATACTTGTCGTAGCGGCCGACATTTTTCGCGGCGATCGTCCGTGCCGCACTACGATCGTGTCTATAGAACAGCGGCCATCTTTTGTCGTCCAAAAAGGTCGTAGATTGGCTGTGAGATCGTAGGGCTGCGACACTCACAAATGTCATGACTAAAAAACAGGGCCCAGTTACCCAGCCACATGAAAATCTGCAGCCAAACAGTCCACCACTATGCCCGACCAACCACTTTACACCATGCCAAAGGCACACGCAACCAAACTGTAAGTTACAATTACGTCCCTTTTTCCTTCTTCCAACTACCTTGATGTACCAGAAACTATTGATTGGGTGAGTACGGATCCGTGACTCACAACACAACTCACTGTTCCTACAACCAACTGCTATGATATGCACTGGTCTGGACCGAGTGGTGGCCGCCCTGGCAACCATTCAAAACCCATGTCTAACAAGCAAGATCTCAATAAGAGTTAAACCTACACTAAAAATCGTACCCATCTCAAAAACACCTTACCATGCCAGATAGACTACACAAAATGGGGAAAGGACTCCACATAGCTCATGCCAATGTTCAAAGCTTGAAAAATAAAGCTGATCTTACAGGAATAACCATCAAACAATCTGGCATACAAGCATTCACACTCTCCGAAACCTGGCTCACTGCCGATTTCAATGAGGCGATGTTTAGTATCAATGGCTATACTCTAATTAGAAATGACAGAAAATGGTTGAATCATGATGGCCAAATAAAAATTGGAGGGGGGGTTGGAGCGTATATCAAGAGCGAAATCGAATACGAGATACTAGACACTCTAAACATGAGCACACCCACTATTGAATCCCTTTGGGTGCAGCTCAAACTACCGCATCAGAAAGACCAAATCCTTGGTATTATTTACCGCCCACGCAAAGGGGACATAGCGGCATTCACAGAAACACTAATTGAACAAGCAGTCACTGTCAAAAACACCCACAACGCTGAACTCACTCTACTAGGCGATTTCAATGTCAACTACCTTGATGCTAATTCCAACGAACCCAAAATCCTCAAAAGTCTTGAACTTGAAACTAATCTAAAACAAATAATCGAGGTACCAACTAGATATAACAACACTTTAGATTTAATCTTCACAGACACCAGATTTATACATCAACACGGAACACTTGATTACAGCTTCAGTGATCACTGTTCTATATACCTCACTAAGAAGAAACAGAAAGATACTTACCATACAAAACAGTACCAGGGTAGATCCTATAAAAATTATAGTAAACAAAACATGCACGACCGCCTATCGGGTGTTGATTGGACGCCCCTCTATGAAATGGGCAATCCAGAAGAGGCGTGGAAATTCATGCTTGATAATATCATAGAAATACTTGACTTAGATTGCCCAATCAGGCAACATCAGATAAGACATAGGGAAGAACCCTGGATTAACGATGAAATAGTAGACGCAATACTAGAGAAAAACAGAGCTTGGCGACACGCCCAGAACACAAGGCTTGAACCAGACTGGATTGAAGCCAGACAATTGCGAAATCACACCAAACATCTCATAATGCATGCAAAACGAGACTACATACAAAATCATATGGGTGATGACTGCAAAAAGTTCTGGGGGAAAATCCAGAAACTACTACCCACCAAGCAGGCTTACACATCCATTAACCTAGTAGATGAGAGCAATGGGAAAGATGTTGACGAAGAAACCACGGCAACATTTATTAATGACTTCTTCAGTAA
Source organism: Alentia gelatinosa (assembly GCA_950022655.1). Classification (NCBI taxonomy): domain Eukaryota; kingdom Metazoa; phylum Annelida; class Polychaeta; order Phyllodocida; family Polynoidae; genus Alentia; species Alentia gelatinosa. The sequence goes on from OX465592.1 coordinate 24,789,269, forward strand.
TATCGGTGCTAAACTGGCCAGTAAGTTCGACAACGAATGGGTTGATGATAATACCGAAACTGATTGTCGGATGGATGACTTTCTAATCTCATTGGAAGATACTGAAAAGGTGATAAGGGAAATTGACATATCCAAATCCAGTGCAATTGAAGGTGTATCCACTAGGGTACTGAAAGACAGCTTTGAACTACTAAAAGTGGAACTTCAATTCATCTTTAATCTAACACTAGAAAGCGGGTCCTTCCCTAACTCATGGAAACGAGCTGTTGTTATACCGATCCCGAAACCTAACTTTAAGCATGAGGTTGGGAACCTTAGGCCCATATCACTTTTACCCTTACCTGGAAAGTTACTCGAAAAGTTAATTCATAAGCACATGTCCATATACCTAGAAAACAACAACCTACTTAACCAAGACCAAGGCGGCTTCCGCAAACAACATTCTACAGTCCTTACAACAGCCGAACTAACTGATGACCTCTTTCAACACCTTAACAACAAACAACTAGCACTCACTACTTTTATCGATCTCACCAAAGCTTTCGACACTGTATCCCATGAAATATTACTAAAAAAACTAATAAGCCTAGGCATCAATAAAAAACTCCAAACCTGGATTCAAAACTATCTCACCAATAGAACTCAACGAACTAGAGCCAACAACCAACTATCCGATACCCATACAATTACTCATGGCGTCCCGCAGGGGTCCACTCTTGGGCCCTTGCTCTTCCTGATTTTCGTCAATAACATAAATTGCAAACTACAATACTGCCAAGTGAAACTATACGCCGATGACGCTGTAATCTACTTAGGCGGGAACAACATACACGAAATCTACACCAAGGTACAACACGATCTTAGTATCATGGAACAATGGTGCAACAACAATCGACTAACAATAAATGCTAACAAAACAAAATCAATGCTCTTTGGCTCGCGACATAAACTAAATATAAATAACACCTTCGATCTCAAATTGTTTTTGGCCGGCCAGCAGCTAGAGAAAGTGAACAAGTTTAATTACCTAGGTATCCTACTCGAACCAACACTCACATACGAAAAACAGATCAATAGTATGATTAGTCGAGCATCACATAAGATCTACATGCTTTCGTTCATTTGGAAATACCTAACAAGAACACAAGCCATTGCAATCTATAAAGCGAAAATACTGCCTTATCTTGAGTATGGCGGTATTCTTATCCATAACACAAACAGCACATCACTAACTAAGCTGCAAAAGTGCCAGAACAAAGGCCTACGTGTCTGCTATAACGCTAGAGACCGTGTGCCAACAAATCTTCTCCATAAAACCTTTAATATAAACTATCTCTATGACAGAAGACAGACCCAACTACTAAAAATAGCTTTTGCCCGCGCCCAAAACCACTCTAACTTAACAAATGCTAACAGACAAACGCGACTGCATGATGGCCCGGTGCTTCACACATGCCAACACATACAAGTATCGAAATATAAAGAATCAGTTAAATACAAAGCCTCGAATCTCTGGAACACCCAGACACCAACATTCAGGAAAATTAGTGAAGCAGATTCTATGAGTAGGACCCTGCAACACAGAATGTCAAGACAACTAGACAATTATTAACTATCCAGAAGCTGAAGCCAGGACAGACTAAAGATTTTTTTCCTTGTTATTCCCCTTACCCAAACTAAACATGAACCTACCAATGCACTAGTCACTGTTACATATGTGCTTAAACTGGGGTATATCCATTAGACTGATGGGGAACCTAGTTTGTAAGACTTTGGGAGGGATGGGATGTCTTGTTGCTGGCCTATCTCGGCCGATCTCTGTATACTTGCACTGTCATATCATTACTCAAGCACAATTTGTAGCCATGAACAATGTAAGCCTATTTCTTAGGCACTAATGGCATGTTGAACGCTATTTTTCAGCTGGAGTGGCTGGAAGATAGGGCTATCTATTAGCCCTAAGCCTTACTCCAGGGTAAATTAAAACCTAAAAAAAAAAAAAAAAAAGAGACGATAGTAGTAAACTACACTTCAAAAGTAACAAAAGAGACCAAAAACGAAAGTCTAGCCTCAAACCCCCATAGGTTTAGCACTAAGCCTTGTTCTTGCGGGCCACTGGAAATGGTGATTCGTAAACGGGTATCTGTGGTTTCAGTGGGTTCACTTTGGCTCCCTATAGGCTTACTCACAAACATGCCCACTCAGCATTCCCACCAAGAATGTCTGAACAGCACGCCCACTCAATATAACCACCTTTGGCTTGTCTACCTACACACCTACCCTTCATTCACAACTTAGGACATCTTGAGGCAAGATCAAATGGTGCTTCAATGAATGAGTCAAGGCATCATTTCTTCAAAATATACGTTAAAAAGTCATATATCTTTTAAAAAACTAGGGCCTATAGGTCACCAGCCATATTTTCGAAAGAAACGAAGAAAACGGTATTTTTCAGTACATTTCCAATATTTATAAATCAGTCTATTGTAAATTGGTTTAATTAACCTATTGCCAGCTTTGGGTTAGGTCAAACTGGGTGATGTCTTATATTTCCCTTTTTGGTATTAGAATTTATAAGTCAAAGCAGAGACCTCTACTCCAGGAACTGGATTAAAGGCATATCGGACAATTTGGCTCGAAAATTAAAACCCATGTCAATTCCCTCAAAATTTAATATGATGATCTCCAAGTGTTGTGGAACACATATCTAACTTAAAAATCGGGGGTCAGTTTTTGATTTACAGATCGATATGATGATAATTTTATATAAGAATATAGAGAAATTCTTCACATAGTAAAACCCATGTCATTTTCCTCAAACTTTCACAGAATATAGTATATATATATAGTACTTCTTATTTAGGTTTTAACAATCATAGGTCACCGTCCTTGTTTTTGAAAGAATTGAGGAAAACCATATTTTTCAGTACATTTACAAGATGAAGATGGCCGCGGTGTGGTAAGGTTGGTGTTTACCGGTGCGGAGTGCTATCCAGGATTCAACTAAGTCACGATCGTCATATGAAAACCTAAAGACAGGAAAATACTCATAAAGCAACCGTCATCCCTACATACTACTAATGGCTGAACAAAAACTACCGAAAGACGTAAGAGAGACCAGAGACACTACACGCAAACAACGTGCGAATCGACCCAGCGAAACAGACATGGCGGAAGGGGCAGCAGAGGCGGTCCCACCCAAGGTAACAAAACGATTTCTGCCTCCACTGAAACCCTCGACTCCAACCTCGGCCATGATTGAGAAGATAAATGAGCTTGAGCAACGAATCCAGGTACAAGAGAATATCACAGATAGATCGCTTGGTGTTATTTCAGATCTGGAAATAAGAATAAAGAAATCCGAATCAAATGCCAATGAAACCTCAACTATTTTAGACCGGGCAGCAAGTAGACTTGCAAAAACAGAGGTCGAAATTTCAAACCTACAGGCATATGCAAATCGGGCGAGTGCGCAGGTGGAGGATCTAGAAAAAGATACACTCAAGACTCACTTTAGATCAATAAAGACAGAAGAAAGACTAAACTGGATCGACACTGAAAAGAGGAAAAAAATCCTGGAAATCTCTGGAAGGCCTGAGTAAAAAACGAGAGACTAAGAGACATGGTGGTACAACTATGGAACGATATAGGCTTAAACCCAAGTGAAGTGCCAATTGAGAACCTCTGCAGACGGGGTCGTTATACCCCTAACAACCGACCGAGGGATATTGTGATTGTCCTCGCGCTCGCGTCACTGAAATCGCTGATATATAGCAATCTGCATAGGCTAAAGGAAAACCCGGCATGGGATAAAATCTCAGTACATGACGAATTATCCCGTGAGGATCTACAAAAAACAAAAACAATGAGAGCGGTAGGGGCCCTTGCCCGCACAAAAAAGCTAAATGTGATGATGAAAGGCTTGACACTGAAAGTTGAAAACAAGGCATATACATACAACCAACTTGACATGTTAAACCAAACACACCCAGGTGTTAGCATTGAGGCAGCTAAGCAGCAGGAAACCCCTGATGGAATAGCATTCCAGGGGCATCATGCTAAATTCTCGAACCTCTATCCGTGAGATATTGTTTACCAAGAGATCATGTATGACTCACTGGAGCGTGCATACCAAACGGTAATGGCAGTCACATGTGAAGATACCAAAGCGGCAATGCGGATACAAGCAGCAGATGATATATGAGGTAAGACTAGGCGTTTCCGTGCTACCCCTATCGCATTTACGACCACAATGTAGAGAGTGTACGGGTAGGCGAACTGGAATTCGCGCGTGTTGTTGTCAACCCCAAATCCTCGATTCCCATTGGTCGACGTCGGAGGCTCTTCCGTCGACCGTGTCGCTGTTCTTTTTGCACCCCCCGCGGGCCGGCGGGTGCGAGCGTCGATGGTTATGGCAGGTCGGATGTGTCGTAATGTGAGTAAAACTTGTTCTCTCTTGTTGTCTTGTTGTCTTTGGTCTCTGTTGAGCATGATATGATGGGTTCTTTTTGTTTTCCTCTTTATGGGATGGTTCTGATGTTTGATTATGAGTTTGTTAGATGTTAGTGGGTGGGTGTTTATGTGTTATTAAGTTAGTGGTTAGTTTCTTTGTTGTAATAGTGTCAAATGGCATTTGACATTATTTTATGTTGGAAGATTATGTCGTTTGTTTGTTTTGACTTGTTTTCTGGTGGGGTGGAGAAGCGGCGTTCTCCATCCTTTCATGATTTTTTGATTTTATGGTGTATAGTAACATTGCTTTATATTTATTGTGTGGTCAATATGTCAAAGGCCATCACTGTGTTCATTTTCGTTGGATGTTCGTTCCTGGTCGTTGTTTTACACACATTTTTATTGTTTTTTTGCCGATTCGTGTCTTTGGTCTCTCTGGCGGAGGCCAAACGTTTGACTTTTCTGGTTCGGTGTTATTATGGGAATGTTTTTAACTCTGTGGTTTCGACCTCGGCGGGTCTCATCAGGTATCGTGCGATAGTGTGGTTATTCTTTAGTGTAGATGGCTAGTGGTCTTTCCTCCCCGTCCTTGTCTTCGGGGAGGGGGATTGTTTCCCGTTCTTCTCTCTCTACATCCAGCCGTTTTCCTACCTCCTCCACTTTGAATGTATGTGGGTAAATTTTCTCCGTTCGTTTAACCCTGAGTCGGGTTTGCGTTGGGAGAAAATTTATGACGTGGCATTGGTGTGGTGGCTGTAGGTTAATCCATTTCGTTGTCATTGCCCTTGTTGTGTAGTATTATCCAGTTGAATTCTATTTTGTTTCTTAGTCTACTTGCTTCGTTGCTGTTTGGGTGTCTGTAAATATAATCTAATATATGTACCTGTACATCACTTCTTCCATTGTGGTCCATGCGGTTGAAGTGAGCCCGTACATCGTTTTTTCCGTTGTTCTTCCTGATGCAGTTAAGAGTTCTTTCCTTTATCTTCCTTTTCGTTTGTCCTACATATTGAGTTTGGCATATTTTGCATTCTAGGCAGTAGATTAGATTGGAACTGTTGCAGGTTCCTCCCTTTTTCGTTGTGTGATTTTCCTTTGTTGTTCTTGAGGTTACGATGCCCCCTGTTTGTAGGATGTCACAATATTTGCAATTTTTCTTTTTGCAAACATTTCGTTCTTTTCTTTGGTCTTTGTTGGTTGTCTTGTGTTGTGTGTTTGGTTGTTTGTTGTTAGTTGTTCCAACCCCCGTTCTTGGATGTTCGCTCATGTTGTAGTTTGTCCTGGCTCTCACTAGATGATCCTTTATATTCTTTGGTCGTTTATAGCCTTTGGTGATGTGCTTTCGATGTAGTCCTTTTGTGGTGATTGACTTGGCCAGTAGGTCCCAATTTTTGTCTACTATCTCACCAAGTCGTTTGTCATTTTCTCTAAAGGTGGTGATGAGGTAGACTTCGTTGCTCGCATCTTTGTTTTTGTCCTTCTTGCTTCCTTCGAGTAGTATGGATCTTTCCTGTGCGTCCACTCTATTTTTGCAATTTTGGAGTATTTTCTCAGGGTAGCCCTTTCGTCTGAAGTTGTCGAGTTTTTCTTCACTGTGTTTTTCATAATCCTCGTCTCTTTGACATATTCTTTTGATTCGAAGTAGTTGGGAGTATGGAAGACTCCTTTTTGTCGCGGGTGGGTGTGCCGAATCGAACTGGAGGTAAGTATTTGGTTCAGTTGGTTTCTTGTATAGGTCAGTGTACAGCTTTCCAGTTTGTTGATCCACTTTGACCAGTGTATCCAGGAATGGTATTTCTGTTTTGGAGAATTCCGCAGTGAACTTGATTGTGTCGTGTTGTTGGTTGATCTTCTCTATCCATTCTTTGAGGGATTCTTCTCCATGATGCCATATCGCGAAGATGTCATCGATGTATCGTAGCCAGTGGGTTGGTTTCTTGCCTGGCAATTGTAGTAGTTGGGTTTCTATTCTTTCCATGAATAGGTTGGCGTAGGAGGGGGCCAGTCGTGTACCCATTGCTGTTCCACTAATTTGCAGGTAGTGTTCACCGTTGAAGACTATGTTGTTGTTTTTGAGTACTATTTCTAGGAGGTCCGCTATGGAGTCGTTGCTTGGGTTCTCAGAGTTGTCCCTCGTTTTTGCCAGTTTTTGCCTTATTGTTTGGATTCCTTCTTCGTTCGGTATGTTCGTGTAGAGTGAACTGACGTCTAATGTTACCAGAAGTGTGTCCTTTGTTGTTTCTTCTAGTTGTCCTATTTTGTTGATGAAGTCGTTGGTATCCTTAATGTAAGATGGTATTTTGGGTACGAGTGGTTTGATGAAATTGTCCACGAATTTCGAAATTTTCTCCGTGGCACAGTTGTTTGCTGACACCACTGGTCTCCCTGGTGGTGGTCGTTGTGGTTTGTGTATTTTTGGTAAGAAGTAGATGTTGGGGGTCTTTGGTTTTTCCGTTCTGAGACTGCATCCCATGTTGCGTGAGATTTCTCCCATCTGTTCCATCATTTCTATTTTTGCGTTGATCTTGTTTTTTATTTCCATTGTTAGATCGTTTTCCTTTTTCTCGTATGTTTTCTCGTCGTCCAATTGCCTTTTTGCTTCTGCTATATAGTCTCGGGTGTTGAGGATGACTGTAGCTCCTCCTTTGTCCGCTGGTTTGATAGTGATTTCGTCATTTTTTGCCAAATCTCTTAGGGCTGTGGTTTGGTCTTTTTTGAAGTTTCGATTTTTTGGTGGGTTGTAGTTGCTTTGGGAGAGGTTAATTTCATTTACTGCTATGAAAGTTTCCAAATTTTGGGACCCTGGTGGGGGCCGCCAGTTTGACTCACCTTTAAGGCTGCGTTGAAGTGATCGATCGTCAAAGGGTTGCTGTGTCCTGTGGCCTTTTTCCTCGGGCCATGGTCCACACGGTTGGTTGTCCTCGTTAGTCGTTTTCCATATGTTGTTCTTCCTCTCATCTCGTTGGTGGTTCTTGTCATCGAAAAATTGTTTGATGCGTAGTTTTCGGTGAAAAACGTCAAGTTCGATTTTTCGATCTCCTTCATTGTTTCCTACTTGTGTGGGACAGAAGTTTAAGCCTTTATTGAGAACTGACATTTCTACTTCATTGAGTTGGTAAGAAGAGAGATTTACCACGATATTGTCGAGATTTGATTGTTGGTTGTTGATTTTATCTTTGATTTGGTTTTTGCAATCTCTATTTTTTTTTTTTTTTCGTTTTTGTTTTGAAGCTTTACGTTCCCGTACCTTTTCCCTTTTAGATTATTTTTTTCTCTTTTTGGTTACGTCTTGAGATTTTCTAGTGGCTTTGTTTCCCTCTACATCTTCCTCATTGTCAACAAAATTAATCAAGTCTGAAGAACAGTTGGCAATTTTATTCTCATGAGATACATTGTAGCTTACTGCGAGTACATCAAATTTGTTATCAAGTTTTATGGTTTCACATTTCTCTAGTGGTTGGGGTCCTTGGTTGATTTCATTTTTAGAAGGTTTGTTCATCTCTTTATCCTTTTCTTTCGATTTTTTGTTACGTTTGCATCCTTTGTTCGATGTGTACTTGCTCATGATGTCATCAAGGGTTTGTCGTATTGCTAGCATACTGTCTTTTACTTTCCAAGGTGATGCGTATCTGTATGGGTGTGGTACTTGTTCCTTTCTTGTTCGTGGTCTCTTTACTGCATCTGCATAGCTGTTACTCGCGCTGGTACTGGCGGTCTCGGCTGTGGCCTTGGTCTGGTCTGTACTCCTGTTGACGGCGGTCCTCGTATGGTCTGCGGTCATATCGTTGTCTTTCTTGGCTTGATCGGTCTGGCTGGTACCTGTCGTTGTAGCCACCGTTTCCTCGTCCTGAGTAGTAGCCTCTGTTGCCCTGGTATCCCCCTCCTCTGTAGGAGTTGTACCTGCCGCCTCTATAATCCTGCTTGTAGTAAGTGACCGGTCGTCTGTCTCTACCCGGGCTGTCCCCCCGTGCGCTCCCTGCAGCGCTCGAGGGGGTTGAGTGAAAGGGCCGCTGGCTGTGATCCTTTCCTGTTCGTCTCATCTCGGCCTCGAACTGTTTGCGGGTGGCTTGTCTGACACCTCTGGCGATGTGAACAACCTCTGCGTTTTTTGGTCCATCTGTGACGAGTTTGTCCATCTTCACGGTTAGGTCAGCCTCGGTTTGTCGGATTTCTTTCTCCCACCTTACGTCCAGATAGGAGCGGAACTGCGTCATCTTTGTTGTTGCATCTTTGTTCGTGTGGTTGTCATGTACGTAGTCGTGTAGTTCAGACATGCTGGTGTCTGTCCTTGCCTGACTTTCTATTTCTTCTTTTTTTAGATGGTCTCTGACGGCCGTCATGACTTTTTTTGCCGCCTTGTGGCGAATCTTCGCCAGATCTTGTATTAGGTCCAGGTTCTGTTCGGCAAAGTAGGGGAGGTCTTCGATTCCAGTGGCCCATCCTGTGAGGAGATCCCTCTCGATCGCTCCGTCGAGCCAGTTGCGTCGCAGGCGTGCTCGAATCGTTTCGATTCCTCTACTCCTTATTTGTCTCCAAGTGTTTTTCATGTCGTCGCCGAACACGTCGTCGAAAGCCTGGAAAGAGGGTAAGACATCGTTAGATTCTTCTTTTTTGTTGTAGTTGTTTTTTGTTGTTTTTTGTGTAGGGATCGATGCTTTGTGTTTTTGGGAATTTTCTTTATCCTTGTTGGTGTGTGTGTCTCCTTTCGTGATTTGTGCTGTTTTTTTCTCTAAGTCAGATCCTCTGGCAGAGGTCTGGCTTCGTTCTGTTTGGTATTTTTCATTTTCCTTGGTTTGGTTTGTTTGTGTCTTTTTTGTAGTTTTTGGTGTTGATTTTTGGCGGGTCAGCTCCTCTGGCAGAGGGCTGACTCCCTTCTCTTGGGTTTGAATTGTTTTCGTCTTGTCCTGTTTCGTGATTTTTGTTTTCTGTACACTGGATGTTAGTGTCAAGTGACAGGAGTATGGATAATGTTTGGTCATTGTCGATCTTTCTTGTTGTGTCTGTGATATTTGGTTCGTTGTTGGTATCCTCAGTGCCTTGTGCGCTTCGTTTTGTCGTGTAGTTGGCTTCGGTAGGGCGGAAATTGTCAGTACCCACTGTGACACCATAGTCGGTACTGTCGGTACTGGTTGCGAACTCGTCGGCGACTCGATCGGTATTTCGGCTATAAAATGTGTCGATTTTAGCGTGTTTCGTAAATCGTGCGTATTTACGTTTCGCAAGTGACGCCGTGAAACAGTCTACACGGCGCTTTCGTTTAGTAGAGGCTCTTGGTTGTACCTGTTGTTTGTTGGATTCTACTGTGAGGTTTGTTATTGTATTGACGTTGCCCCCGGCAACGCTGCTACCGTGTCCGGTAGCAGGGTCCGCTGTCTCTTTCTGATCAAGATTTACATTTGTATAATCAGTTATTTTGCATTGTTTGAGGTTTAGATTGGAAATAGCATTGAAATCGAGATCAGTATGTGGTTTTCTACTCACTGCGTCTTGTGTGTGTTGTATTTCACCGTCCTCTTTCTTCTGGGTGACGGCGCTGAACGGGTTCGTCTCTCGGAGCGGCGGACGTGCGTCTACCGGTCCCGGCGTCGGGTTTGTTAGCGCTCTGTGTTCTCGTCGTTTTTTCTTCATATCGTTGAACGATTTCTGTATGCGTTCAAACTCTTGTTGTTGTAGCTGGAACTCACGTTCTTGTTCTTCTTGGCTTTTCTCCGGGTTGATATTCTCCGTGTCCATGTTCTCTGCTCGCCCCTGGCCCGGCGGCAGAACTAGGTCAGTGTCATTTTCAGCGTAGTGCGGCGCTTCGCTGTTTTCTCCGATGTTGCGTCTTTTACGTTTAGATTCGGGCATTGACATCTCGATGGATTTGCGTAGGCTGTAGTTTTGCAAATGATATATGAGGTAAGACTAGGCGTTTCCGTGCTACCCCTATCGCATTTACGACCACAATGTAGAGAGTGTACGGGTAGGCGAACTGGAATTCGCGCATGTTGTTGTCAACCCCAAATCCTCGATTCCCATTGGTCGACGTCGGAGGCTCTTCCGTCGACCGTGTCGCTGTTCTTTTTGCACCCCCCGCGGGCCGGCGGGTGCGAGCGTCGATGGTTATGGCAGGTCGGATGTGTCGTAATGTGAGTAAAACTTGTTCTCTCTTGTTGTCTTGTTGTCTTTGGTCTCTGTTGAGCATGATATGATGGGTTCTTTTTGTTTTCCTCTTTATGGGATGGTTCTGATGTTTGATTATGAGTTTGTTAGATGTTAGTGGGTGGGTGTTTATGTGTTATTAAGTTAGTGGTTAGTTTCTTTGTTGTAATAGTGTCAAATAGCATTTGACATTATTTTATGTTGGAAGATTATGTCGTTTGTTTGTTTTGACTTGTTTTCTGGTGGGGTGGAGAAGCGGCGTTCTCCATCCTTTCATGATTTTTTTATTTTATGGTGTATAGTAACGTTGCTTTATATTTATCGTGTGGTCAATATGTCAAAGGCTATCACTGTGTTCATTTTCGTTGGATGTTCGTTCCTGGTCGTTGTTTTACACACATTTTTATTGTTTTTTTGCCGATTCGTGTCTTTGGTCTCTCTGGCGGAGGCCAAACGTTTGACTTTTCTGGTTCGGTGTTATTATGGGAATGTTTTTAACTCTGTGGTTTCGACCTCGGCGGGTCTCATCAGGTATCGTGCGATAGTGTGGTTATTCTTTAGTGTAGATGGCTAGTGGTCTTTTCTCCCCGTCCTTGTCTTCGGGGAGGGGGATTGTTTCCCGTTCTTCTCTCTCTACATCCAGCCGTCTTCCTACCTCCTCCACTTTGAATGTATGTGGGTAAATTTTCTCCGTTCGTTTAACCCTGAGTCGGGTTTGCGTTGGGAGAAAATTTCTCCCAACGCAAACCCGACTCAGGGTTAAACGAACGGAGAAAATTTACCCAAAAGCAGCAGATGATGTTTATGAAATTATCAGCATTGCAAAGAAAGTAAAGAAATCGGCCGATTGGGAGAAGAAAAAAGAAAAAGTAATGGAAGAACTTCTACTAGCAAAATTCACCCAAAACTACATACTCAAGAATGCACTCATGGACACAAACAAGCTATTCTTGTACGAAGCCACGCGTGACGGATTGTGGGGGTGCGGTAGACTGCTGAATGAGGTCAATCTAATTCAGCAAGGCAGTATTACCGGTCAAAACCGACTGGGTCAGCTTCTCCAGAAAGTTAGAGAGGTACTCCAGAAAAGAGAGGGACTAACTAGTGACAATGAAGGGGAGCAATCCATGGATGAGGAACCTGAAGAGAGAAAGGAAGACTCCGAACAAGAAACTGAGGAGGAAGAAAAAAACGAACAGTAACTGCAAGACACGTGGACTAAATTCACTATAGCAGAGAGGAGCTGAGAGTATATGAAATAAGTCAAGCATGAGACACGTTGTGGTCTCAGACTCTAGGGGTGCAAATCTGCAGGAGGCACTGGATAATGTGAACGACGGATCTATTGAAACGATAGTGCATTGTTTTCAAGGTCGATCGATACAAGAGTTAATAGTTATAACGGATTGGTATATATCACAATGTCCTAATGACATATATTATGTAATGGGTGGTGCTTGCAATGTGACCGCGAAAAGAGGGCGCATTGTTACGTTTGAGTGGACTGACCCCAACGAACTTGCAGCGAGCCTATTAGCCTATACAGAACAAGGAGTCAAATGGATAAGTAGCAATAACAAAGACTCTCGAGTGATTGTGTGCCCAATGATTGGAACGGATATAACAAGAGTAACACGCAGTGACCTGAAACATAAACAATGGATCGTGGACCTGGCCATGGTAACCGTCAATACAAGGATTGTGGGCATGAATGTACAAATGCAGCCGGCGCTGTCAATACCGTGGATCCAGAGAAGGATACACCACTACAAACGCAACAAAGTGAAACACTGTTATAATCTAATGAAATCAGATGGTATACATCCAAGCAGAGAGTTAATCAATATCTGGGCTATAGAATTTATAAAGACTTTCAAATTAAACCAACTACAATAAGTATGAAAGATGAGTTAATCGTGGTGGGTCGATGAAACACTACGCTTTACCGTTATCTCTCATACCACCCCCCCTTCTTCTTTTCTTCTTTTATATTAATACCATATCTTATATTCTCATTTTTTGTACATCGATATATGCGAAATTGTATATTCTAAAATTAGAGATATAAATAGATCGATGCCTCTTGCTGCTGCACAACCGAAGAGACCGGGAAAGATCTCCCTGCTATACATTATACATTAATGACAAGAGGTAAAAGGTATTGAAATGAAATGACCTGTCCTCACTCCTTATACCTATTTTGTTTGATTTATTTTTTCATATAAACATGAAGTATAGAAGGTAAATGTCTTAAAAAATTATTTTACCAACAAGTTAACTAAGCCAATTTTTGTGGCACGGCGCCGCCATGGTGAGCACCTAAGATCCATGCTGCCATATCTTAGTAATATCTTAGTAATGTAAAGTAAGTTAAGCCAACGAGGCAATGCCCTTAGAGGCAGAAATTGTCTACTGTTGGATAAATATAGACATAAGTACTATGATTATAATTGCTTTGTAACAACAACAACTGATTACCAAATATTGTCAATGTATCGGAGAAGAGACAGATGCGAATGTGAGGATACCTGCTTTGTAAAGTTGTACTACCTGATATATGTATGAATCCTAAATATATTAACCAACTGAAGGTCCAATGCGGGTTTACCCTAACACATCTAAATACGAGAAGCATACGCGCTAACTATGAGACACTAAGAGCAGAGTTTGATAATAATAAGGTGGGAATTATTACCCTCTCGGAGACTTGGTTAACTGAGAACGATGGTTTAAATACTTACCTCTTCCCGCACTACAAGATGGAACGGCTAGATAGGACATGGAAGGAAAATCCCTCTGACATAAAACCTAAAAAAGGGGGAGGTATTCTAACACTAATACAAGAGGACTTTAACCATGATGCAGAGAAGTTTAAAACGCTAAATATGAGCTGTAGAGATATTGAGATCCAAGTGATCCTATTGAAAAAGAAATATATGAAAACGATTGCACTCATAAATCTATATAGACCGCCAAATGGAAACAAATCGAATTTTATCGAAATACTGGGAAATACTATAGATGCTATAAATCAAGAAACAGCTTATGAGACGTTTATCGTAGGAGATATGAACATAGATGTTGCCATAAAAAATGAAGTACACACAAGAAGTCTAATCCAAAACTTGTCGCAAAGAGGGTTTAAACAGTTAATTAAGGACTATACTAGGATGGAAGAAAAAAACAGTATATTGGATCTAATTTTCACTAATTCAAATTATATAAATAATGCAGGGGTGCTCGATAATCAAATAAGTGATCATTTAATAGTATATGTCAATAGGAAAAAAAGAGAAGAAGTCTAAAAAAAATTACATTTTAAGGGTCGTTCTTATAAAAATTATACCACTGAGAAACTAAATAACTACATGAAAAACATAGATTGGTCTGAATATAAGGATATTGAGTCTACAGAGAATCAATGGAACTATATACTTGATATATCAAAAAAATTCTTAGATAATTATTGTCCTGAACGCAATTTCCAAATCAAAACCAAAAATGAGCCGTGGATCAGTGGTGATATTGCATTGTTATTAAAAGAAAAAAACAAACTGATGACCAAGGCAAAAGGCAGTAAATCAATATTGGATAAGGAAATTGCAAAAGAGGCAAGGAAAGAGGCTAATAGGGTTGTTAAGGAAGCAAGACAAGTATATATTTTAAATCAAACTGAGTTAAATAAAAATGACTCCAAAGCCTTCTGGAGGCATGTGAACTCAATATTACCTGGGACCAATACCAAAACTAATAACATTATAACTCTAAAAGACGACAAAATCGGAAAGGTTATAGAAGGGGACGAGACTCCCAACTATATTAACAAATTCTTTACCAAAATAGGTCCGCAATTGGCTGAGAAGCACTTCCTCCCCTGGAAGTTCTATGACAAGAAAACCGAAAAAACTATGGATTTATTGAGTACTAGCGAACCTGAAATAAGTAAGCTTATAAGAAATATCAACATAAACAAACCATCAGGCATTGATGGCATCAAAACCTCAATCTTGAAGGATTCGATTCGACGTGGCGTAACTGAATGAGTCCTCTCCCACCGCGGACGCCCTCACAGTGTCTACTGGAACGATGAAATTACGAACTCAATCTTGAAGGACTTCTTGATGACAATATCGAATGTATTTTCTGACTTATGCAACAATATTTTCCGGACAGCGGAAATTCCCTCATCATGGAAGTCCTCGATAGTGACTCCAATTCCGAGGGGTGGAAACCCTTTTGAATGCTCTAATCTACGTCCCATCTCTATTATATCAACTCCTGCGAAAGTTTTAGAAAAGTTAGTAAACGACAAATTATGGAAACACTTAGATACCAATGAAATAATCAACTCTAATCAAAGTGGTTTTAGAAAAGGCTTCTCGACTGTAAAGACAACAGCGGATTTCACCGACGAAATTGCTAAACAGGTAAACGTGGGTAGGGTTACAGGGGCTGTTTTCATCGATCTGGGTAAAGCATTTGACACCGTAGACCACTCCATCCTGTTAAGTAAATTAAAATATTATGGAGTAGAAAAAAATAATCACAAATTTTTTATAAATTATTTAGAAAATAGAATGCAAACCACTAAAGCGAATGGATGTCTTTCTGAAAGGGAGGGAGTGGTCTGCGGTGTCCCCCAAGGCTCAAACTTGGGACCTACACTTTTTTTAATATATGTAAACGACTTAGTAAACTTTCTGAGTGAAGAGTGTAATGTGAAGTTGTATGCGGATGATACAATAGTTTATGTACACAGTGATGAAAAAATACAGATTGAGCAACGGTTACAAAATACACTCTATTCGATCGAGACATGGTGCGAGCAAAACAAACTAACAGTAAACGCTAATAAAACAAAAGCAATGTTATTTGGAACACCTTTTCACTGTAAAAGAATAGGCCGAATCGAACTAACACTAAATGATACTCAACTACAAAATATCTCTACATATCAATATTTAGGCTTCTATCTTGATTCACATCTAAATTTCAAGAAACATACTGAAGAAACTATCAAGAAAATAACCTATAGAACATATCAACTAGCAAAGATGAGGCCTTTTCTTAATAATGATGCTATGTTAAAGGTCTTTAAATCGTTTGTGACTCCATATTTTGATTATGGCGATATTATGTTTAATGAACTATACTTATTACTACAAAACAAACTACAAGTCTTGCAAAACCAATGTCTGCGTATTGTCACGAAATCACACCCAAGAACAAGTGTAAACGAGCTACATAAACGAGCAAATGTACCTTTTCTCTGTGAACGAAGAAAGTCACACCTTTTAAATGCCATGTATGTACGCTCACGTATGGATCGTTATCGAGATCATAGAACTGGTAGGCCTACTACCCGGCAATATGATGCGCCGACACTCAAAGTCACCCAACCAAACTGTGTACTGTATCAAAAAAGCGTAGAGTATAGTGGTGGTGTACTATGGAATTCTTTAACACCAATGGTAAGAAACACGCCTACCTATTCCCAGTTCAAAAATCTGTCAAAAAAGATAATGTTGGAAAGTATACCCACATAATAATAAGACAATGTTAACCCTCAAATATTATGGTGGCAGTTCTGAAATCTGTGTATCCCACTGAACATCAAAAGTTCTTTTATCACAATCAACTAAATGTTATATGTCTACGATGATCAAGGTATAGTTATAAACTAAGAGATGCGTTGTTACATAAGTTAAGATGTGTAATCAAAAGGAAACTCGAAGAAAACCAGCAACTGTAACACACAAACGCTGACGAGTATCCTACTATTGGCTCCTTTATGAAGATAAGAATGTACCATAAAGGAAAACTGTAAAAGAAGACGAGAACCAATAAAAATGTTATAAAAAAAAAAAAATCAAAAAAAAAATCAGACACATGTAAATCGGCCTATTTTACCCATCAAAATTGGATGAACGTGACAAATTGTTGAATATTCTCATGTATAATTAGATTGAATTCCCAAAATACCAGTTTTGACTAATATTTGACGTTATATAAAAATCACCAGGTGGCGCCACTGCAGAGTGTAGGATATGCCTTTAAATTGAAAATTGTCAATATTTGAAAATCACAAGATGGCGCCCACTGTGTATTGTAGGATTTGCCTTTGATACTAATAGTTCGTTAGTCTCTTTCAGGACCGCTTGAGGCGCACAGGGCACGCCGTCTGGTGAATGGTGGCCGCACTACAGGCTAATAGTTCGTTGGGGCCGAAACCGCAGTGACGTAACCTACACTGGCCACCAGAGTAGACGTTTGCTACGCACGTTAGTCGTAGCTGAGCGCAGACAGGGGTTGGTGGCCAACGTAACCTAGCTGGACGTCGTCTACTTGAATTGTGAGTCGTCACGGCAAGTAGCCATGCGAATAAGGGAATGACTCTCTGTGATAGATTAGATTACCGTTCACCTATCACATGATCCGCTATCCTTTCATCTCATTCAAACATAATCATACATACCAAAGAGTTAACTGTTATTATTCAAATTTGTTTGCGGCTCGTAATTTCAGCTCACATTGACTCTCACAGCATCTGCAACTCAGCTACTGTGTACGGAGAGTGACTCTGATATAAACTGACATCTGATTGGCTGGATCCTAATCCATTGTTATCTACGTCATAATTTTCCGGGTATTTCCTCAGTTACATTCTTTCTTCCAAACTTACTGAACGTGTTTCTACGACTGTCAATAGAAAAGGATACAAAACTAGGACTTCACTTTCGAGGGGGGAGGGTTTTTTCATTTTTTTTTCCAGGTAAGTCTGAAGCTTGAATGGAATACTATTTAGCTGTTGGAATCTCACGACTCATTCATTATATTCACGGACACATACGCTAACTCTTAATCTTATGAATTTATGTTTGATTAGGTAGATCTAGATCTAGAATCTAGATCTAGATCTAGAAAAAATCTAGTTCATACTAATCATAGTGAAGTTACGTCTCCTGGTAAATTTTGTATGTGCTCTAAATTGCATAATCCTGACATTAGTGACAAGGCAATCCATATTTTCATAATAACCGTAATGTCATGGAAAGTTCATAGTCATACTCATAGAGAAGGATAATTTTAGTTTTTACCAAATAGTCAACGAAACCTCTCTAAACTAAAGAGTCATGGAACTTTGGAAGACTGAATGATTGCTGACTTGTGTTGTCCATGGTAACCTTCCCAGTTATATTTTTTATTTTGGCATGGTACTTTTAAATGGTGGAACATGGACTTTCTTTCCAAAATAAATTTCAAAATAAAAACTGGAAGACACATAACTCACTTTGTACTTTTAAAATGTGTTTGTTAAGCAGTTATTTGAGAAATGAGATGGGGGGGGGGGAACAAAATATGTAATTGAAAAGTTTGTCATCAATTCGGGGGGGGGGGGGGGCAACCACGGTTATCAATCTATACGACTATCGAGACGAGGCCTAAATTCCTCCATGGCAGATTCAAGAAAATGCTTCTGATAAAATCCATGGATAATTGGTCCGGCCACCTAGTGTTTTGGTGGCATCGGGGACAAGATGGCCATCTCCATAGCACAATGACTGTGCCTTATACTTTGGTGCTCCACTGCGACCCCTCAAGATGCATCACAGCAAATATTCAGGCGATTATTCAAAACCTAGCAAGACACTTAAATCGTGATAAATCTCGCTCTATCTTGTGTGTTGGTGGAATCAGCACGTATGAGAGCCGCATCCTATGTAATGTTATTTTTATCTGCAGGGTTGCGATCGGTCTAGGTGATATGGCCACAGGTCATGATCCATTCCACGAAGATGAAGGCGATGAGGTAGAAACTATTGACCCTTCATTGGACCTGGTTAGTTTTACCGATGTGCAGACAACGTACGCTGCTGGTGAGGACATCAGACTGAAGTACACACTGGGACGTGAGTGTCGACCCAGTGCCCGGGACTGGGTGGGGCTCTACCCCCGTCAGTGGACCAGCACCAAGGACTTTGTAACATATGAGTGGGCTCCTAAAAGTGTGCAAGATGAGACGTCTCCTAATCAGAGATGTGTGCTCTTCAAGGCGCACGATATACAGGTGAGAATTGGCTTATTGATCAAAATAATACAGTAGCTCTTATAAATGTGTATGTATGAATGCTTCCATCTTTATACTAGGAACAAATGTTATTTCCATTTATAATGGAAGAGCATGGTATACCAAAATCTCATCAAATAAAAGTTGGTTTTTTTTTGGGTTTTTTGTCGGCTTGTCATAGAGGTGTTCTAGCCACGCTTCATAATCTAATAAAAGTAAGAGAAAATAATAGGAAATTATTGATCAGTAAGCCATTTGTATCTGAAAGCATCAAGAATGTTTCAATAAACCCAGACAATGGATTTAATAGTTGTTCTCAAGTATCATCAACAAGAATATTTATTATGGTATAGAAATCTACATGTGTGACATGGCAACTGATTACTTAATCAAAATAGGTGAATCCTAAATCTGCTGAACATCATTAAGTTTCTTTTTAAATATATCATGTAAATGTTTTACTTTAGCAATACGTTGGCATTTTTCTTTTGAGGTTTTTGTCATTTGTTGGCTAACGTTTTTGATTTTGACTTGTGCCTGGTCTAGCATACCACAGAACCCATTCAACTCGTCGTAGTTGTGACTGAATTTTTCATTGAGGGTCTTGGTCAATTGCCCCATTTCTCTGGTTAATAGGTCAGCTGTGCCACTCAGTTCGCTCTCTGATAGCCCCTTAGCGCTTGATACACTCATGTTTGTTTGGCTTGAGGGTACTTCATTTGGAGTACTACTAGTGCTCTTGGTTGTCCTCTTACTAACATATTTGTCATTTGTTTTCCTTCTACTTCTAAGAGTCCTTTTGACATCTTCAGATGGGGTATCTTCTGGAACATCCATATATTTGGCACTATCATCATGGTCCAATGATATGTGATTTCTGTCCATTGATATGTGGTTTCTGTTGATTTGCTAGACCGCACAGCACACCAGTTCACATGGTCATTCATCCATGAAAGTTCTATTACTGGGATACTGGACCCCTGCCCATTTCACCAGACCTTTATAGTTGGGACATTGATAGTGAAGTGTTAAATTCTCAGCAGTAAGCTGAAAGCCTGTGTGAGCATTCTAACCTCTCTAGATGACGTATATATATGAGCGCGATTTCCCGCGCTCAACAAGATATTTAATTTCATCATAATACTTTTAAGAAGAGTTTAGATGTACCGCAAGTGACTAGTTGACATCAATAGATTGATATATTTGTAAACTTGGTTCAAAATAAAGAAATTCACCTCTTGCACATGAGCATGGCGCTGTGGTCGTCGTGATAACGGGTTGCGCTAGCCTTATGGAACAACACCCCACTCGCGGAAAACCAGGGCCCTGTTTTTTAGTCACGATAATCGTTATTGTAGACATCGTCCAGGCGTCAGTGTCCTATAGAGCTACAATCGTAGAACCTATGACAAAAGGCTTGGGGCTACGAGCCCAAGTGAGCTCAAAAGTGTTTTTTAGTCACGACAGTCGGTGCCTATCCAAGCGTAAACTGTCGTCAAGTATTTCGCAGGGCTAAGACGATTTCAGATATGTCGTAGGTAGTGTTTACAGCCAAATCACACGCCATCGATGTTGTTCGACCAATGATATATACATTGAATACTGCTATAAACATACGTAGACAAGCATCGACCCATCCGTGCTTAAAGTAATAACACGTAATATTTTTTTAGATTTCATGTTAACTACTATACAAGAACCTTTATATTATGATCTGCTCTGGTGGCCAGTGTAGCTCTACCCTCACGTGATCTAATTCATGCGGCGACCTTGACATTCACTGCGTACGGGAGGTGGGAGGGTGCTGTGGCCACCAGAGCAGACGATTGCTGTGATGAAATTCAATCGCCGATATCTTCAAAACGATGCGTCCAATCTTCTTCATATTTGGTACGATTATAGGTCATATGTATCCCTTACACATGTTAAAATTTCATCACTTAATTTCATCGGGAAGTGGAAAAATCCTCTATATACGCACAGTGATGTGTTATAGAACCTAAGACAGTTCTATACTTGTCGTCAGAGCCGACAATTTGAGCTCAGATCGTAGGCTGCAGGCTACGACACCGTCTATAGCACGGCAGCCATTTTGTATCATCAAATAATGTCTTGGTCTCAAGGGACGATCTTAGGCCATTGTGGATCCACGATATCGTGACTAAAAAAACAGGGCCCAGGGCCCTGTTTTTCAGTCACGACATCGTCGGCCCACGATACCCTACAATCGTCCAGCGATACCACGACAATTTGGAAGACACAAGATGGCCGCTGTTCTATAAACACGATCGTAGTGCGCCACTGACGATCGCCGCTAAAAGTGTCGTCCGCTAAGACTAGTATAGAACTGTCTTAGGTTCTATAACACATCACTGTGTGTATATAGAGGGTTTCCTGTGCTTCCCGTTGGAATTAAGCCATGAAATTTTAACACGAGTAAGGAATACAAATAACCTATAATTGTCCCAAATATGAAGAAAACCGGCTGCACTGTTCCGAAGATATCGGCGTTTGAATTTCGTCATAGCAATCGTCTGCTCTGGTGGCCAGTGTAGGGACGACACTTTGGGCAACATTTTCAATCACGTGACCCCACAATTGTCGTGACTATAGAACACGTCTGGCCACCCTTCACCTCTTAGACTCATGACATATCGCCTGTTCACTATAGTGTCGTGTCTATCGAACACTGACGGCAAAAATATGTAGCCCATAACGATTGTCGTGACTGAAAAACAGGGCCCAGTGTCGCTGTGCTTATTTGAAAACGAGGCATGATATCAGGGGGCTGTTTCACTAGGAGCTACAAGTCTCGCTGTTTGTAACAGTGGCAGCAAAGCGGCAGTTTGCGTTTCATTAGAAGGTGCAGTCAAGCGTGAACAGCACCTGGGACACAAGCGGCACCAACAGTGGCAGTGACCGTTTCACTAGTAAATTGGGTCTCGCTGTTAGTGCCACTGTGGGCCTGCTGTAAGCGAGAGGGTCTACCCTCTCGTTTGTTACGCGTATAGAATAGTCTCACCCACTTCCCATGAGAATTAAGCAATGAAATTTTTACACGAGTAAGGTATACATATGACCTATAATCGTACCAAATATGAAGAAAATCGGCCACACCGTTCCGAAGTTACCGGCGATTGAATTTTGTACTCCCTCTGTCCGATTGCGTTAGTCGCTGTTCTTTTTCACTCCCTCCGTAGTGCGGCATGGTTGTGCGATTGCGTTAGTCGCTGTTCTTTTTCACTCCCTCCGTAGTGCGGCATGGTTTCGGCTGTTCTTTTTGTCTCCCCCCGGAGGCCGGCGGGAAGTGCAGTTTTTGCTATGACAAAATTCAAACGCGGATATTTTGAGAACGGCTTGGCCGATTTTCTTTATATTTGGTACGATTATAGGTTATATATATACCTTACTCGTGTAAAAATTTCATAGCTTAATTCATATGGGAATGGGTGGAATTCCACGTCATCGCAGCCAGTCGACGAATAAATTTGAATGTCAAACGTGTGTACATAGCGAGACCTGTGCCAACAGTGAGAGTTGGTCTCACCTCAATAGCGAGACCACTGATGAAATGCAAATTTTGGATTGACACTGTTGGTGCCACTGTTGTGGCCGCTGTTGCGGTCTCACCTCTCGCTTTCACTCCACTACTAGTGAAACAGCTCCCTGATGTGGTTTCACAGTGGTCGCCTATGTGTATGGGTTTAAATTCACAGACACAGCCCATATTTTTCACACCTCCTGAGGCATAACACCTGAGTGGAGAGTCTTGACATCTGTGACAAGGTGTGAAAACACTGCAATCGGCCACATTATAGCTGTTATAGTAAAGTCAACATGATCTGCATCAAATGTAAAACTTGTTGGATAAAAAGAAACTGATACTGAATGTAGAAAAATCAAAACTTATATGGGTTGGAAAAAGCCTCGAAAATGAGATCAGCTGTTATATAAAAGGCAGTCAATTGGATATAATAGATTTTGAATTTGAATTACAGATAACTAGTAGATTTAATCTGGATTCTGATATATTCCGTTTTTTATCTATACCTTACTGCCATATCTGTGAATATAAATTCTTTCTTATTTTGACATCTGTTTACCCACTTACTGATGCTACACATGATAGTGCAAAGGAAATTCCAAAATTACAGTCCTTCAGGCTAGGCTATGGTCTACAATATTGATATCATCCTATATAACATATATCAAGATCAATCAAATCAATAATTACATGAAAAGCCATTATTTTGAATATGCTGATGGAAAATTCAGGTAATTTTCCATTAAAATACCAAATTACAGGCCTATGATATAGATAACTGAGTACCTGACCTTTATATGGTACTATTAAACCTTAAATGGAAAATTCTTTTTCTTTATATTCTTGTTTCAAAATATTGCAATCTTTGACAACTTTGTCATCTGTCATAATGCTCCATTAGCCCAGGAAATATCTATGACAGCCTGGCAATATAGGTATCGTTTTAACCGTCTTGAAGTGCTTAAGAAGATGTTCAATCTATGACCGGAAATCTTACCCATTATACAGGTATATCATTAATATACCGACGGATAGGAGTCTCAGCTTTCTAACAATGTTTTGATCATAAAATTCGGCCGTTTATTCATGACAGAAGAGAGATTTATATTTTTATTATTATAGTATTAGGCGCTTTCTGCAGTGTGGGTGCTACATGCCAGAGCCTATCACCTCGTTCTGGTGTGACCTAGATGTCGGCCATTACAATATTGCGCCAGTGGGAAGAGGGTCTATGAAAAGAACTAAGCTCATGTTGGAGAGAATAAGACAACTGATATCATGTAAAGGTGCCGTTAAACACAAAACTGTGCAAGTTGGTCATTAGGTTGTTTTATTATCTGTTTATATCATCTAAATTGTGATTGACCAAACTCACAAACTATAAATAGAGGTACTTGTTTCGCTACAAAACTCATGTTCACTGGGATGTCACCAGTAAAGATTAGTTTGCGTTTCTCACGTCAGGTATCGCCCTCTGCGGAGAACCTCTACCAGTTTCTGTACATCACCAAACACAGTCAGGTCATAGGGGTCAGCACCAGGTTCCTGATCAATGACGTCACTTCCGCCAACATAGGACGCTCAATGGGCAGCGTCACCTCACTGACGTCACTTCCGTCGGTCACGTCAATGGGATCAGCTTCTCAAAAAGGTCTGAAACACTTCAGTTAATTACCTTTTTTTCAGTTATTATTCTCCTGCTTATATTTATCATTAAATCATTAGTGAATCTATGACAAAACGTTATTATAGTCTAATGCCTCAGAGAAATGCATAAACTAGGTTGATATAAAGAGTTCAGGATTGCAGCGAGCTGGTTTCCAACCCTTCCTAAATTCAACTGAAAATCTTTACTTAAGTATGAGCTTTAGTACAAGAAGTCCATGGACGTGAAAAACACAAATTGGTAGTTAAAAAAGCTGCCACTGCAATAGAATAAGGGATATGATAATGTTTGGAAGTTGATTCAATTCAGAGTAAATGTGATGGTCACTGAGTCAATGGAGAGTAGTACATCACCTTTTTCAGTTTAATTATAAGCATAATATGTTATTTATGTATCTAGCTAATACATCATATCATATAATGCACAAAGACTTGTCTTTGTATTATGTTTGATTGTTTTGTGATAACAGTGTCCGAGCAAAGTTTTGAGTTGGTGGAGGAGGTGTCCACGGAATCATTCGAGTACCTCCACGATGACTGCTCGATGCTCTACCTGGATGAGCTGTTTAAAGGTGCTACACCGGTGACCGCTGACCTGCACATTCACCCCCTGCACCAGTCGGCCTCCTCCAGCTACCACCTGGAGTGGCTCTTTGCTGACACCCAGGAGACCATCTCAGCGAATATGGAGGATGCAGAGAAGGTGTACAAGAAGGCGGTGTCCGCACCGAAAGCTGAATCATTTAGCGCAGAGGTGTTTCACAGACTCCGGGACATCTGTGACTGGCAGTGGGATGAGGTGTTGGTGGAAGCAGTACAGACAGACCGGTCACACTCCGAACAGGCGGTGATGCTGTATCAACCCCGAGATGTCATACCGTACCACACCACAGATGTTGTACCGTTCAGACATCCGGGACCTGTGGTCCTGTACGAACCACCCAGACCACTGACTCTCTTCACACATCTAGAGTCATCAGCAAACACCACACAAAACAAGGTACGGTAGAACCTCCAGTGTAAGGAGTCCACCCCACGTAATGGGCACCCAGTGTAAGGGAGCATCCTGTGTAATGGGGCACCCAGCGCTTAGACAATGTCTTCATAAGACATTATATGCAGACGAATGATGCCTCAAGTCATTATTTACGATATTTACAATATCATTAAATAGTGAATCAATATTCATGAATTTGCACAGAATATATTTACAACAAAATACTGAGGGTGAAATGTAATCAAACAATCGCATAAGAGTTTAGATACAAATCAATGCATGTGATGCCTACAATTATGCAGTGAAATAGGTATCCTCCCATACCTAATCTGCTCTGCCACATACCCGGTAAATGCAAGGTTGAAATAGCTTTATTTGTTACTATTGCTACCACCTGTTGACTAAAAAAAGACCTGCTATATCCTTTCATTTGCCTTACATCGAGCTGATATCATCTAAGTAAATAAATGCATTTTGTGTTTAAGGTTTATAATAAACATCTTTTCTGGTTTATTTTTCAAATGAGGAGGAGGTTGGAGAAAGTCTCCTGACGCCTCTTGTCACGCGTCATTACAGTAAGGAGACTCAGCAGTACTCAGACCGCAGACAAGTCAAGGTACGTGTCACGCCAGTAACAGAGGTGTGCTGTAACCTCAGATGAATCGTCAATATCCAAAACCTCCAGATTCTCATTTCTTTTGTTCCATGTTGCCCAATATAGGTAACTGGTTGCACCCGGCTTTAAACCTAAATGGCTTCAGTCCACCTTCAGGGTACCGAAGTGTGCCGACATGTGTATCTCTGAAAGACAAATCTATGTAGACATATCCCACAGCTCTGAGCATGATTTACTGGCAGTCCCGTCACTGTCCAGCCATGTTTCCCTCTCGATATCATTTCCGATATTTTTTTCAACCATGACCATCTTCCCACGACCATTATGAAGAATTTCTGGCTTTCCTGGAGTGTACAAATTATTCCTTGAAACGCCATACAGTAAAACCCCGCGAAAGGGGTCACCCTTCGTTCCGGGCCAAAGTGCACGCTTACGCGGGGTTTTCAAGTTTTCTCCTGGCCAATATTGAAGTTTTATATACCGGTATGTAGAGGAGAAAGAGGAGATGGTGAATCTGAAATCGATTTTCCAATATCTCAATTGGATCCGAAGTTATTAAACTTTGAATTATGAATGTATTTTTTATGAATATACTCACACACACTCATAAAAAACACAGATTAATCTATTTTTAGTAAGATATCCGTCAGAAGTGACCCCTTACACAGGGTTTTAGGCCATTTCGTACCGAAATAACTGTCCGCTTACGCGGGGTGTCCGCTCACGCGGGGTGTCCGCTTACGCAAGGTGACCGCTTACACGGGGTTAAATAAAACATCTAATAGAGGGATCAATTTCCGTTCCGAGCAAAAGCGGCCATTAACGCGGGATGTCCGCATACGCGGGGTGTCCGTTAGGCGGGGTTCTACTGTACTATCATTGGTGTATATTTTTGTATTTCAGTTACATTTCGACCACGTGCTCAGAGAGTTGACTAGATCATTCAGACAGGATACCTCAGTTATGAGCATGTCACTGGTACCAACCTGCAAACCTCACCTTCTGGGCATCACAAACGTCACTATACCGTCTTCTAGTGTTACAAGTAAGTGTACAACAACCAGGACATTGCTGGTTTGGTTGTTTGTTGGGGTTACCAGTCCGGTGCTCTAACCACTGAGCTAACATGGTAGGTCGCTCTAAATTTACTATATACTCGAAATTGATAAACAAATATTTATTTAATCTAGCCTAACAATTAATATTTTAGTCAACACGTATGGGGAAGTGTTTTGTAGTTTCCCGAAGTTCTTTTACTTCCCACACCACATAGACATGGTATGAGAAGGATTGGCCTTTGA
Organism: Alentia gelatinosa; assembly: GCA_950022655.1. Lineage (NCBI taxonomy): Eukaryota > Metazoa > Annelida > Polychaeta > Phyllodocida > Polynoidae > Alentia > Alentia gelatinosa. The sequence continues at coordinate 24,816,053 of OX465592.1, forward strand.
TATAGCAGTAAATCTACCACTGCTGGGGGTGAAGGAGAAAAGTGGCTGCAGTGGGTCCCGAATCAAGTCCAGTGCTTGCCACAGAGCTAACTCCCCACCCCAGTCGCTTTTGTTATGCTTGCGTGCAAGCATATCCGGTCTGCACCACGAGGAGGCAAGGGCACCAAGAGGGTGAACAGATTGATAATTGCTGTCCACCCCAGCAGACCCCACATGGCTCATATCAAAACTATTGAGTAATACACATCTTGTAACTACAAATTCTTTCCTTCTTGGTCTCTTTTATGGTCTCCCTGGTTTCTTAAATGGTCCTGGGATGACAAAGTTCAGAAATAATTCGTCCAGGGAAAACCTAGTACAGTAAACCAATGAAAAATAGGATTGGTCATCATGTGACATTTAATAGAGCCAATGGGTGCCGAGCTAACTAGAGTTTTGATACTATACTGATGTACCTGGAGCTCTAGCAAAGGAGAGCTCTAGCCCTTTTCAAGGCCCACCGGTGGTTGATTCAAAACTTAAAACTGAAATTGTCATCATTTCAGAAGTGCCCAAGGTGAAGACCAAGAAAGGTAAATGCTGGAAGTGTTTAAAGAAGGCTAACTTACTGAAGCGATCGCGGAAACTAAGCAGATCCTACAGAAACAAACTCACGCAGCTCCAGAAAACTGTCAACGAAGTGGAGAAGGATCTCGCTTTGAAGGTATGTACAGAGTCTTGTGACTTCTCTTAGAGTTATTTGAGTCTCTATGTTGTCTCGTAACTGGCGAAAAGAAGCACTCATAACTTTGCATACGATAAGTTTCTAGAACTTAAATGGGCGCCTGTGAATTTAATTCTTTTTTATGGACAACATTCCGAGCTTCCTTCTTGGATAATTATGGTATACAGTAGAACCCCGCATAAGCGGCCACCCTTCGTTCCGGGCCAAAGTGTCCGCTTACGAGGGGTGACCGCTTGGAAATGACCTGTAATGGTTGACTAGACATAAAATCAAACATTCACTCTTACATATATCTGTTTATGGAATTTGTTCATGGTACGCACAGACTACTCTTCTGGAAGACCAAGGCAGACACTTGCAGTCTTGGAGTACAGCAATTCAAAGCAATATATCTCGCTCATGATGAGTGAGTTGATTCAGTTTTGTGTATCTGTTTATTCAACTCTTTCACTATACATGCAGACTGCTGTTCTGGAGGACCTAGGCAGACACGTCCGTCTGATAAATGTGGACAACTCGCAGCTGAGAGAGGCCAACGCTGTGCTGCAGAAGAATGTAGCTGCAAACACAGAGGAGAGCAGACAGGAAGCACTCAACCAGAACGACTGGCTCGAGCAATGCCTTCATGCCACTCAGAAGGACAATCTCCAACTCCAGAACAAATGTGTAAGTTATCTTAATTGTCTTTGTTGTAACTTTTTAAATTCGCCAGTTGACATTGCCAGCTGAAATATTTTCAATGTAACGTTTTGCAGGAGTCATTACTCTTATAGGGATTTAATCAATGTTAGGTCAATGCGTTTTATTGTTAAATACTACATCCGGTGTTTTTTCCTGTTTAAGAACAACTTTCATCTTGATACACATCCAATAAGCTGAATTCTGTCCTCTTGGTTTCTCAGGCTGGTTTGAAGGAGGAGATAACACATGTCACAGAGGAGTCGGCCAGGAGGGAGAAGGAGACTCAAATGGAGACCGACCGGAGAACCGCCCGATACCTGACAACCATAGCACATCAGGAGAAAACCATCATCTCCATCACCAACAACCTCAACCAGGTGATGAAAGAGCTGGAAGAAGGTCGACGACAGCGCCAGCAATTTCAGCAGCTCTATGAGGTTAGACGATACTTCACATACTTTCTGTAGAACTGACGATTCTTCTATGAGGTCATATGATACTCATTTCTGTAGAACTGAGACACTTCTATGCAGTCAGACGATACCTCTCCTACCTTTTGCTACTTGGTATCATGCTAATTGATTTCCAATATTGTAATAGATGTATGTTTATATTGGATATGAAAGTTGAATGTCTGCCCTGCTAGATACACTTTCCCTTGGTCTAACTAATCATGCTGGCTATGCATAACACTACGCTGGAGGTGCACCTTGGTTACAATTGACTCGCCCCCCCCCCCCCCCCCCCCCCCCCCCCGTGCAGTTAATACTATGGAGAAACCAAACAAGAGGTAGTCGTGTTGTTGTTTATTGCACGATGGCAAGATCACATATTACTGCGCGAGGCGAAGCCGAGAGCAGTTATACGCGATCTTGCCGGAGTGCGATGAACAATAACACGACTAACTCAAGTTTGGTTTAGAATTTATCCTACCCCGCCCATCTAAATTACTTCTACATCAAAAAATGACGTCATTTGTCAAGTGTATCCCACTAGAGCGATATTTTTCATTTTTCTGAACTCCATACCGAATACAGTGACCCAATGTTAAGCCTATGGCGTTTTTTATTAGGGGTGGGATAAAGAGCAAGGCTATAGGCATCAACCAGATGTATCGCCAGTCAGTCAGCAGCTAGCAGCCTTAGCAATAACACCAGCAATAAAGCTTCCAACAGGACAAAATCTTGGAGTCACTCATTTAGACCACTGTCCATACACATGATAGTGTCTATTGGTAAAGTGTTTTTTTCCCCTGCTCCACCAGGCATCATGTGAGATGTCCCAGGAGCTGTCTGCACGTATCACAAGTCTGAAGTCACGTATGGATGAGCAGTGCACACGTGACGAGCAGCGCCTGAAGCATGTGGCTGATGAGCGGGCAAGGCGTGTGCAGGCCGAACGCGCTCTGCAGGAGCAGCAAGAGCTGTGTGAGAAGCGGGTCAGTGAGTTGCAGGCTGCACTCACAGCTGCCCAGCGCCTCAATCAACAGGTAGTCCTACAAGTATTTTATTTGCTTATAGAAACTGATCAATGGTGTCTACAAGATATCTGCAAGAATCTGTAGTATGTTTCCTCTCACCGACCAATTTTTGAAGAAGTAGCACCAACCAGTTATTGCTGCTGTAAACCTAATGATCAAAGATCATTTCATTCAGTTAGTTTTTAAAGAAATCAGTCTTTGGTGTAAATTTTCGTCTTAGTTGTCTGAAGAAATCTATTGCTTGTCTCCATTGACTGATATGTATCAGAGGTCCCGATTGATCTGTCGGTGGTTAACAAATTACAATAAGATTTATGAGTGGCAAGAATTGGCTAATGGAAACACAGCTTCCGTTCACTATTCTATCACTGTAGATGCATGCTCAGGCGTGGCACTCGAGTGGAGTATTTTAGAAGTGGAAGACTGTCACGGTACTGGCTAGTTTGTCAGTGATATTCTTCTGGTTGATTGTGGGTAGGCTGCTGTCTGACCCGAGACATCTAGGTGGTGAGGGGAGACATAGGAGCCGGGGTAGGTTATTGCAGTGGAAATGTTTTATTCAAAATTATTTCCTAATTAGGGAGCATGGTGCTAACCCAGTCGGAAAAAAATTTTTGACGTGGCTTTGTGGCAATGTTAACCATACCGGTTGTCCATCGTGTTTAATCCCCAAGGGGATTGGCTCCTGAGTCTGTGGATCCAATTGAACTCTATCTTGTTCCGTAGTATCCCAGCTCGTTTGCTTTGGGGGTGGCTGAAGATGAAATCCAGAACGTAGAATTTCACATCTTCTGTCCCCTTATGGTCACAACCATTGAAGTGTACTGGAACTTCATTTTGGTTGTTTGCCTTTTTGATGTTTCGCAAGTGTTCATACATTCTTTCCTTGATCTTGCGTTTTGTTTGTCCAACGTATTGGGATCCACATCTTTTACATTCTATGCAGTAGATTACGTTGACTACTCACAACAAATGTCATCATTTACATTTACCAATTCCATATACTACTTACAATAAATGTCACCATTTACATTTACCAATTCTATATACTACTTAGAATAATTGTCAGCATTTGAATTTACAATTCTATAGCCTACTTACAACAAATATCATCATTTATATTAACAAATTCCGTATACTTCTTACAACAAATGTCATCATTCAATTTACCAATTCTGTATGCTACTTATAACAAATGTCATCATTCATATTCACCAATGCCATATACTACTTACTTAACAAATGACATTCGCTGTAGAAAGTGTGTCTTTCCATGGCGTATCTCCTAATCCAGGGATGCAAGTTTGCCGACAATTGACGGAAATCAGAAATTTCTGCATCTCGAAATATGATCATTAACAAAGTATGAAAATCATAAAATAAATCTAAATTCCAAGAAATTCTGGCAGCAGGGAGCTGTTTCAAAACGTGGGCTAAGTCTTTGGTTTTGAAACAGCTCCCAGGCTCTTACCAACGGCGTATAAACCTCCAGTCAGTACTTTGGCGGCAGTTCAACGCGCCAAGGGCCGTTGACACTGCCGTCAGAGTTCCGTCAAGTGCCGAAATTTTGTTTGACGGCACGGGGGGGGGGGGGGCGCCCCCCCCCCCCCCCCCCCCATCGAATACACCCCAGTTTTTTTTTGGTTTTTGTTTCCGACTTTTTCATCAGTCCCGACTTTCATCCCTGCTAATCCAATATACTACTTCAAATAAATGTCATGTTACATGTGATCTTTGTCTCTCCCCTGGGACATTATTTGACTGATGTGACCTGTTATGGTCTCCACAGAGATTCACAGGGATGAAAGTTCCCTGCTGAACTACAGTTATTCAATACTCCAAGAGTTATGGCCGAAAACATGTACATTTTACATCTATGGTGATGAAAATTCTGCAATATCTATAAATTGGCTGCCCCTCGCCATACCCTGACCACACTACACCAACAGGCCACCCAGAGGTTGCTGAAGGATGCTTCTAGGTCACCAAAATGTGATAGTTTTCGGAAAATGAGAATTGATTTACAATGTACACATCCCACAGCTCTGAGCATGTTTTGCAACTATTCCTTGTACTGTCCAGCCATGTTTCCTTATAGATTCCATTTCCAGTATTTTTCTGAAGCATGACTTATCTCCCTGGATCTCATGGATCTGTGAATGAGTGAAAGTGTCATCTTCTTTCAGAACAAGACGTGTCAGCGGTGTAGAGACCTGCTCGGAGCGTGCTATCCGGACCACGTGAAGGGCAGGCCCGGCTATCAGCAGGTGAACACGTCCTCGCAGACCTGTGTCACGGAGACGGACTGTAAGACCGTGCAGACATCTCCTGCCACGCAGCAGGCCGCCGCCTGCCCCCTGCCGTCAGTCAACTGTGACTCCGCACTCAACTGTGACCCGGCGATCGTGGCGGTCGGAGGCGCAGCTCGCAGCTCACACTGTGTGACGGGCAGCGTGTGGAACGATCTGACCACGATGGTCCCGCAGCAGGAGCAGAAGACCACAACACCTCTGCCCAGTTTCTTCACGTCGGGGCTGGATTTCCTGTCTGGCATCTCTAAGACTCTGACGAACACGCTGACTGATGAGTTCCTACCTCCGTCCATGTTAGACCCGCCGTGTGTGGAGGACGAGATAGGCGCATGCACGTCAGCCATGCCTCACGCTCCAGCACAGGGGACCAGTGGGGCCAGTGATGCTGTAAACTGGTCGGAGAGTGTAGGCAGTGATGCTGTAAACTGGTCGGAGAGTGTAGGCAGTGATGCTGTAAACTGGTCAGAGAGTGAAAGCAGTGAAGCTGCAAACTGGTCAGAGAGTTTAGCTAATGACAGTGTGAGCTGGGCGGAGAGTGTTGAGCATGAGGAGAAGGAGGTGATGATGGCCACAAACTGGATGCCGGACTTTGCTGCCTCGTGGAAACCGAAAGGTGGAAGGAGGAGGTTTGACCGAGCACCAGGACGCGGGGTCAGGTTTGACGAGAGTGCAGGGCCTCGCGACCACCACCCAGCTAGGTCTGGAGGTAGGAAACACACCAACTCTCAGCGCGGGTCAGCGGGCTACAGGTGGTCCAGCAGGAGGCATCTTCGTAAAGAGTAGACCAGGAGCAGAAGTGTCGTGCCATGACATAACTTACCGTTTATATAAACTTTCTCTGAACTCTAAACTATCCTGCATCAGCTGTGTGTAAAGACAAACATTTTTACAGTAATCTGTAACTCACAGAAATAAGAAACAAATTCTTCTCGCATTCTGCATCAGCTGGACTGATGTTTGGAAATGTCTGTCATACCTTGAACTCTTGTAATATTTTCTTTTTAATTAATTTGCAGATCATCAACTTATTTGAACCATAACTCCTCTCTCTACTCCATGATATCAATTAGTATTAGTGTCCATAATAAAGTGAAATAAAGCCCATTCATGTCTTGTATTTCTTATTAAATCAAATCGATCGAACGGACAATGTTTTCAATTGTTTTTATCATGTTTTATAGTGTGATAGATTATGAAACGTTTTCTTGAGCGGGTTTACCTTCATTCATTTTTGATAGCAGGCACCGGTTTTGTTTGGTAGTAGTCTTTTCTGTCTGGAAATATGTATTTTTTCCGGCCTACTTTTTTTTTTTACTTTACCTTATTCATTTTTGAATTCTGTTGTAGTGCTACGATGATATTTATATCCACTATTAGCGCTAGTATATTGAAATAAGCATAGTGTATAAGTAAAGTTAGGAGTAAGGATTATAGAAATCGTTGCTAAATACACAATATTACCATGATTTCGATCTGAGTGGCCGTATTCTCAGAGTAGTTGACGCGTAGTAATACTCCGAGCGATAGCGAGGTGTAATGCGTAGCGTCATCTACGAGGAGAATACGACCCCGCAGATCCAAATCATGGTTATATTGTATTTATTACTCACTTATTTTTAGATTTAAGCAATAAATATGATCGTTAGAAAACTTTTCAATATAGTTAAGAAGTTAAGTTTGGGACTACTTTCATCATAATGGGACTACTTTCATCTCAAAAATCCGTATCCTCCTAGGAGGGTACGCAGCTCCGTATCCTACTCAGTAGCGATCTGTAATCTCCATAGGCTTAGTATGGAGACTCCGTATCAGGTGGGTAATAAAAGTGTACAGGGAGTAATCATATGTTAATAAAACATCAAATAATGGGTAAATCAATTTCTATATCGGGTGAACTTGCTAGGGGCGATACAAGAGTATTAAGTCGAATGCAATAAAGACCTATAAAAAGATTAGTTTAGCTCCACTCCCATAGTAAATAAACAAACTCAGTGTATATTCAGCGGCACCTTGACACAGGTCAATCTGAACAGTTTGTAACGTGTGGCAACATTAGTGACGACTTGAAACACCAGGTGGCAGCACGGACCGCGGCGGGCCCACGCAAGATGCACGAGATTCTGTGAGAGTTGTGATTGCTCTCTCTGCTTCTCTCAATTAGAAATAATTAATCCATCCCAAACACTCCAAAATAAGTAATCAAGACGAGTGGAAACTGACGAATCTGGTATTAAAGGAGAACTCGGTGTGGAGACTCGGTAAGCTGGTTCAGGGCGATGCCCGGAGAGTGAGGGTTATTAAAACTGAGGTAGATAATACTGTTAGAGTCTTTGCACGTCACAGACAGATATGTTCAGCTGATCAGTGAGACTGGCAACATCTTCATATTAAATAACCCACGAATAAAATTACCGGCATTTCCTTATGGAATACTGCAAGCCTCACGATGATATACATCTAATCTTATTTCCAATAGACCTTTTCCTTGGTTACGCAATGCCTGCAGCAAAATAAACACGCAGCAATATATTTTTAGCACTCGATGACTGAATGCAATTAGCCTGGAAGTTGGCCTATACTCTCTCTCATATTAGGCCAGGTAGCGCCTACCATTTTCCTGGTGCATCATGAGTTATGTCTGCCATTTTTCTGATCCTTTGTGGGAACGCAATGAGCTGTAGTGGCATGAACACACCTTCTGGTGGATGTTGCCCACATTACAGGCTAGTAGAAAGGTTGTGCTGGTTTTTCTTGCCACTGCAAATCAGCGGGTAACCATTGAAAGTTCAAGGTCAATCACATTTTGCTCTCGCTGGGCGTTACCTGTCCCATTGGTCATTGGGGCAGGGAACAGTCCAGAACGTAATGTTTATAACACCCGTTCAGATTATCTCTAGAGAAAAACACAGTGACTGATTGCATCTATTCTGCTTGAGTTTCCTGGGTTAATTAGAAGGACAATAACTTGATCCATACTCCAAAGAGTTTGACTGCGAAGTGATTCACGAAGCGAAGCTTCAGCGAGTGAATTGCATAATGGTCAAACAAGTTGGAGTGCATACTGTTGGTATGGTTCAGCCCAGGCCTTGTCCAAAAATTCTCACACTCGTGCCAAGTAATTTTGTTTTATGTATGTTTTGAGAGCTAAAGTACTCAATGAAAAATATTTATAACTCACATAATTGATGATCTAAGTCTCCCTCTGTAATAATTATATTCAAAATACACACAAAAGGAATTAAGTTAGTAAAGAGCATGGGGAAAATGGCTTCAAGAGTAGAAAATGACACACTCTCCAACTATAGGTGTCGGTCAGATTAGAGCTCTGCCGAAGAGTAGGCCTAGTGGGGTAAAGGTTTCCGAGATTTAAAGACAAATGCTGGTAGTTGGGTGATTTCTAAATTCTATTGACTTTTGCAAATAACTCTCGATAATATAAGTTTCATATATCAGCAAATAGAAAATACAATAAAAAAGGCATGTCACCATGCTAACTTCCATGGGAAGGCCATCTGACAAGATAAGTGCCTAACTATTGGTGTCTATGGGAAACTGCAATATTTTGACTTCGTGGCTAGATGACACTGATGTTTTATTGCTATCTTCAAATAATTCTGGATTATGATAGTTAGGAACCTATACAAATGAGAAATGCTGGAAAAATACTATGTCACTGTGCTAACTTCTATGGGAAAGCCATCTGGAGAAGGTAAGTGCTTAAGTATTGGTGTCTATGGGAAACTGCAATATTTTCATGAAATCAGATGGCAGCACCTGTTTAGAATTCAGTTCTGAGTATAGATATAGAGGCATTGCGATACCTACCCGCATTTGTCTTTAACCCAACCAGAGCTCACGTAGTATAGCTCTGGTGGCCAGTGGATTTTACTCTTATCTTTTCAGAAATGCAGGTATAACCACAACAGGACTCCTCTGGCACTGTCACCTAACGGTTAGATATGTCTTTTGGTTTTGGGTTCTGAATACATCTGTCCTTTTAACTCAACATGCTACTGTGAACTCAGAAATGTCTGTAGATGGCCTTATCAGTTGCGACATCTGGTGAGAAGCATGGGAACGAGATGCGTTACTTTTTCATTACTCGCTGCGGCCAGAACACGCTGGTTGCCCTTGCTGTCTACGTCCCTAATTGAACAAATTGGACGTTAAACTACCCAAACAAACAAGATTATAGCGCAGGTACGGTACTCTGTGGTGAAGGCCGTAGGGCCAAGGTTAGCATGCATATCAGTGGTGCAAAGTAAGGCACAACACAGCCACTGCTGCACACATGAAAATAAAACCAGACTCTCTATCCGTTCCTCAAAGTCCGTAAAAACTCGAACCGTACATAGACAATAATCGATGGTTTTGTGGACAGGCAGCCGTAAACAATGATAGGTGGTTTACAGAGCCGTCTGTCCACATAACTATCGTTTGTTGCATTTATTATCCATCTTTTTGAATAAATTAAACCCAGTAATTACCATATTAAAGAATAGCGACTATTTCTTATGCCATGGTTTTGGGGCTGTATACTACATATACCGTATGAATCCTTATTATCCATTGTATACAAAGCCCCCATTCAAAATGTATCGGGACTCAGTAAACCGCCACCCGTTGTATACAACTTGTCAGATACCATTGTGATATATGGATTCAAAGCTGTGGTATACTGCCTCAAAACGCGAGTTGTTTACAGGACTGCCTGTGCACAAAATCATCGTTTGTTGCATTTATTATCCATCTTTTCGAATAAATTAAACCCCGTAATTGCCATATTAACGGGTATAACATTAGGAACTATTTCTTTGCTCTATAGCAAAAGGGACTTTTTTCCCCCGTATACCATGGTTTTGAGGCCGTATACCACAGGTTTGAATCCGTATACCACAGTTGTGGTATCTGACAGGTTTTATACAATGGGTAGTGGTTTACTGAGTCCCCATACATTTTCAATGGGGACTTTGTATACGATGGATAATAAGGGATGGATAATAAATGCACTGATGGTTTTGTGGACAGGCGGCTCTATAACCCACTCGAGGTTGGCGGCGTAATACACTCGCTAGTGCTCGTGGTTTACGGCCGCCTGTCCACATACATTTTCAATTGTATACGATAGATGATAATGTACCTGCGCTAATCGTATGCACGTAGATAGCTACCGAGTGCGGCCGGAATCGAAACGCCCAAACTCTCCACCCGTATCTTTATGCTTTGTCATTCTCCCACCTCTTGCCTCCGCTACACGGCCCTCCACACTTCATCATATACATATCACATAAGTAAGTTGCGAAATTTGTAAAAAGAAATTAAACATGAATATAAAAGCGCACTGGGCAGTACTTAGTCGTATTAAAGCAGTCTGGGATATGCAAACTCCGCTTGGAGATCCCTCCCACAAACTGGGAGGTCGAGACAAAAGCCGCCATAATTAAACTGCGACAATATGGGCAGGAGTGGGACTGAGATTTCCATCTCTCGCCCTATGGTGGAAACTTTTTTGGTAGCGGACGGAGAACACAATCTCCAACCCCAGTCGCTGATCTGAGTAGGGCGCTGATTAAATGTCAGGTAGAAGGTAGGTACCTGCGAGCAACCAGCTCTCGTCAGAAACCAGCGAGCGCCGCGCCTGCGCAGAGAGCGTCTCAGTATTAACTCAGTCACGTGATTATTATCCACCCGCAGAATAATTATCACCAGTGGGAGAGATATTAGGAGATGTGGGGAGTGTGTGGGTGTGTCTTCCTGGTCGCTCTTTGTTGGGTTATCACAATAGGAGCTGATTCAAGATTTATTCTAACAGAGAGTGGGTGGTACTGGGGAGGGTAGGATGTATGTGTGTGGAGGGGGGAGGGTGGGGGTCCAATAAAGTCATGAAAGCTTTCATTAAAATGATGTCTGTGGCCGACCCCGGGTGTCAGAGATGGCAGCTATTCGATTTTCCCTGGAAATTCACGTTTGTTATTTTCAATATATGCATCTCACCCCTGGTATTTTTGTCCTATAGGCTTAACATTGGGAACTTTTTATTCCTCGTGTAAAACAAAGATAAGCCCCATTCCCACAACTGAAACAGTGGTTTAACCCTCAATACAGACCTTCAGGCCTACGCCATGGCCAACACCAGCATGTTTTCTATATTTCCATCGTCTCTCTGAAGCAGCAAATTCCACATCACGTCAACTAGTACCCCTGAGGTGTAATCTCTTAGTCGATTTAACAAATTACAAGTTCATATCTTCGCACAATGCACAAAGCACAAAAGATTTCGAAAATATAAACTAGAAACTGCTAAGTGTAATCAGATATGCACCCAGAGAAGTCATTCATTTTTAGGCTACTTATCACTCTCAGAAATTGATGGTCAAAAATTGAATATTTGTTCTACTACTGTGAATCAGATTCAAATATTCTCAGGGTACTTTTCGTTACAATTGTCATTTCTTCAGGTAGGAACAACCAGTCTTAGGTCTACACTAATTGTGGATTTTCAAAAGAGTAATAAAAATGTTAGTTTAAGCATAAAGTAATTTTGAATCATGGATTTTCTCAATATCTGGTATTTCTCCCCTTAGACTTAAAATTGGGAACCTATACTTAATTCATAGAGTATTAAAAAACAACTTGACGGGTGATGACGCCACAAACACCAGTCACTCAGTCAGTGATAGGGGTGAGATCTGATAAGCATTAGATCAGTAGTCGCTGAAAATACACCATTTGTTTTGGTTTGTTACGTAATCTCACGAGGAAAAGACTAATTACGTTACTCCACAACCAAAACGTGTGGCATAGTTCAGCAACTATAGAACTCTATGCAGTTCCTTCTTATTATCATATACCTATAGTCAAACATGTCTGAAATACTACCCTCTGCTATGGGTGCATGTAGTGATCATAATGTTTGTGACCGCTGTGAATTTAATACGTCACTCTAATGTAAAGTAACGTCAAATAAAAACGAGATCGCGTGGTATTAACAACCAGAAAAAAAAGTGACGGATCGATGTGTCAAGTCAAAATCTTAATAACTCGTACGACGTAAGCAAGATAACTATTAAACGACCATTCTTCGTCAGGCTGTATGGAAACCAAGAATGACCTTGACTAATAAAAGTTTCGCCTACAGTAGGGACGTTTGCTAATATCAGCTCATAGAAGTGCTTACATACAGTAGAGCGAAACTAAGCGGACCAGTTTCTGGACCAGAAGTAAGTGGTCCGTGCTGCGGGGTGGTCCGATTAACGGGGTAAAATAAACATGAACTAGACCAAAGTGCCCCACGTTGTAGACTACCCCTTTAATGGGGGCTCTCACTACTGGGTTTCAACCCTGACGCCATCTTAGAGAACTAAGTCGCCAGCTTTAATAAACTAGGAGCAAATAGTAGGTTCATCATTGATGAAAGAATCCAAACATAAAATCAGGTACCAGTGGGTCTTGAGCTACTTCGGTCTTGAGTGATTGGTCATGGTCAGCTGGGTACACCTCTAAGACACTGAGACACTGGCACCCTGCTCTGTTCTCAATATCACAGTGAAAAGCACACAGATAGTGAAAGGATAATTTCTATGCAGTACCCTGAAAGTCTATATGGACCCCTATAACCTCTAGATTATGTATATAGCGCGTGCATGCACGCTCTGATAAAAGGAAAATGTGGGGTCAAATTGTGGTTTGTGTCACAGAAAGCTCGACAATTGCTTTGCATCTGTTGCATATCTGTGGGGAAATTTGGTTGCCTGTATATATCGAGCCGAGTCCCAAGACTAGCGACAATCGCATCACTGCAGTGGCATTGGGGCTTAGGAGCATGCATCTCGAAGAGAAATATTAATCGTCTTATGAATTCCATTCTTTTATTCGCCTTAAAATGATTAGAACTTGGTGACAGTATTGAGGTAACACCACCGATATAATGACGACCATCTATAAATAGACTACAGGTAATTGTTCACCGGCTGTCCACTACGCAAAGTTTAGAATTTATTCGAATTTAAACACAACTATTACCTGGAGGTAGACGATGGTAACCTTCAACACATGGACAATTTGTCTGTTCCAGCCCCTTTAAGTTTAGTGTTTTAAGTGAAGCCCACGATTTGAGAGAACAGGCAAAGACAAAATGAACTTGGCGAATTAAGCTCAAACTGTAAGGTACTTCACTTTGAGAAATACTAAATAAAGTCCTGCAACTCACAACTGCAGTTTTTCGCATTTCGCCGAAATGCCACCTCTTTAATGCACTTTACTCAGTGTCATTACGGGCGATTCAAACGCGAGCACTGATTATCATCATTCTCTGCGCATGCGCCGATTCTTTCCGGCGTCAGGTATAATCTGGCACGTGACTTAATTGTTGTGGAGAAGACAGCGCCCTGCGTCCTTCTTACAAAGTCAGACGGGTCCACTCTGCTTAATACGGCGTGAACTAACCCGCCACAGCCACGGAGACGCTCACTCTCACTCTATGGCGAGTGTAGCGGCCAAGAACCCGCTACGAAGGACGTTTCTCATCGTCGCCTGCACCAATGGGCGCAGGACAAACGCGTGGAAAGTAAAAACACTCTCAGTAGTTTACAAGAATGGAATCCGCGGACGTCACTTGTCGGGACACGCACATGGCGGGTGTAAACTCCTGTTTAGGAGTACATGTATTTGGAGATGTTTGAACTCCGCGAGCCTCCGAAGATTTAGGCCATGGAATTCCTAAATTATTTCCTATATCTTTATTGATTTTTTTTAAACTCTCCCTATTATTTTACTGTAGTAAGTGATTGCAGTAGCAGATTCCCCAATTTAACGCCAGGTAGTCTGACCATTCGCCACTGGTGTCTTGGGCACAATCCTAGTTCCGGTCAAATCTCTAAAGGGGCCATCTATAAAGTGTATGCAGTGAGGGGGGTTGGAGATTGGATAAAAAAATATTGGAAATTTTGCATACTTCCCTTCTTTAATCTATTGCGCACAAGATCAAGAGGGGAGGGTGTGGGGATCAAATTGTTCAGAAATTGTGCGTACTTTATGGATGGCCCCTTAGTGATAAATCTATGGTGGAAAACTCGTTATCCTTCAACCTTATCCAGTGTGCCTATATTAATATTTTAGAACTGTTCAGTTTATGAAAAAAATTCTTGTGTGATACAAAGAGATTAAATTGGGCCTCAGTCTCAGCAAAAAAATGGTTAATACTTCCCCATATAACCCATCCCCATGCCATGGCCAATAACGATGTGTTTTCCATGATTTTTTTGTCTCTCTGATGCAGTAAATTCATCATGAAAAATATTTCCTCTTTTCATCATGACCCTAACTGATTTCCTTGCAAACCTATGCTTTGTTTTTTTTTATTCAAAATAAACCAGAAATATAAGATTGTTCATGTATTGATCGTGAAAATAATGAGTTCTACTTTTAAATACTAACTAGAATAAGACTACGTATCCCACAGGGGAATGTGAATCTTTATTGTAGATCCCTCATTTGAACGCACAATACGATCTTTTAAACGAACACTGTAAAAGATGGCCCGTGAATTATACAGTTTTTCCCTGTATTAAATGTGTTATTCAAATGGCCCTTCTTTGATATGCATATACCATAAATCATGTTACCGACGGTATATAGAATTGTTTCATGCAATGAATAGAATAGTGAATATCGTGTGATCACTACCATCATAGTGATCATCACCATGCAGCTATTGGCTCATCGATATCATTAATCCTTGACATCAATGACAATTTTAAAAGTTTTTTTTCACCCCTGATGTTATCAGTGCATATATATCACGACAGGGGAATAGCATTTTGGACTTGGTTATTAGTGCAGACCATATCACAGGAGTACCGATCAGGAACTCACACTACAAGGTTGCATTTTATATCGTTTGGTTAAGTTACTCCTACTTATCTTTTAGAAATGTCCTATGTTTAATCCTCTGAATGCTCATAATGTCATTTAAACCTGAGAACAAATATGTTTAAAATGGACAAATATAAGAAATCGAACTCACAGGGGATGTGCAACGTTTACTAGAGAAAATAGAGTGTAGTAAAGCTAGTGGCATTGTCAATGTGAAACCAAGTGTATTGGTGAAAGGGCTTATCACAATGATTGTATACATGATCAAAGTTGTGAACACTTCATTTGCTACTTGTCGCTTCCGAAACAGGCACAGGTTATCCCTATACCTAAGGCTGGTACCCTGTCACAGCTAGAAAACTGGAGGCCTATTTCCCTACTAAGCATCCCCAGTAAGATCTCTGAAAAGTTACTACATGCAGTCATATATGATCTTTTGCAAAACGCCAATATACTAAGCGATAAACAATTTGGCCTTAGACCTAACCATAGTACTTCTGATGCAATCTTTTATTTTGTCAAAAGCCTTTATGAAGCCTGAAGAGAAGGCAAATATGTTGCCTGTTGCTTTGTTGACTTCAAAAAGGCTTTTGACAGTATTCACCACTCCTATTAGTTTTAAAATTAAGAAAATTGCTGTGTATGCCTCGAAATGTAGTTAATTGGATCAAAGATTATTTACATAACCGCTCACAATATATTTTTGCAAACCAAAGGGATTCTGACATCTTGGATATCGAGTTTGGAGTGCCCCAGGAGTCTGTCCTGGGGCCCCTACTCTTTCTCTTGTTTATCAACGATTTAGGAGTTTCCTTTAACCAACTATCTGCAATATGCAGACGATCTCGTTTTGTTTGTAACAGATAAGTCACCAGAAGTGGCCATGAAGTATCTACAAACTGATGTCACAAGTTTGGGTAAATGGTGTTGTAAAAATGGTTTAACAATAAACGCCTCAAAGACAAAGGTGATGTGGATTGGTACCAACCAAAGTCTCAAACAATGTCCAACCTTGAAAATTGATCTGAATGGTAAGGAGTTATCTCAATGTCAACATTACAAATATTTGGGGGTGGAAATTGATAGTTCTCTTACCTGGTCCAACCATGCTAAAGCTATGATAAGGGACATAAGTGGCCAACTATTTAAATTTGCGAAGTTGCGTCATTGTCTGACAGATGAAGCTGCAAAACTAGTCTACACTGCCAACGTTATATCACTCTTCGAGTATTGCTCCTTCATGTTTGAAAGTATGGGGCGCCATAACAAATCGACATTAGAAAAATTGCATCATCGGGGCCATTGTATTGCTTACGGGAAGCCTGCTAGGAAAACCTCAATCAAGCAACTGCACAAGGCATGTGGAGTCAAACCATTAGCCCATCGACGAAAATGACAACTACTAATAATCATGCACAGGAACTGTACAAATCATGAGTAGTTAAACACTAGGGTTAGACGACCTCGAACTGACAGCAAAGCTCTGTTTGTGATCAAAATGACCACCTGGACTGCTACTGTATCGAAATCGCCCTATTATCGAGGAGCCAACCTATGGAACGACCTGCCTGCAGGCCTACACCAATTGAGTACCATTGATGAATTCAAAAATGCAATAGAATCGCGAATCGGACAATGACGTAACACTGATGTCTATTAGAGGTCTTAAAGCCATCTCAAACATCATAAATCATCATTATCACAATCATTCCTTTCTTAGGGCATCTGCCCAATAAGTAATTCTCTTTTGATCTAGATGTACTCATAAACAAGGTCTCGTATATTATTACAATCGAGATTTCGACACTGTATCTGAAAAACTCGGCATTGTCCGAGAGATGCTTTATTTAAATAAAAAAAATAAAAATAAAAATAAACTACTTACAAATGAATAGCATTTTTGAATTCGTTAACCGGGTACATAAGCCTACAAAGAGAAGGAACAAAGAGTGTTATAGTTAAAATAAGGGCCACACAGCAAGAGTAGTCCATTGTGCTGCATTATCTGGTAACCCTGCGATATACCTTAATTATCACCCACTCAATACGTGCATGTGTCTGGCATGTTCTTCCGTTCAGCTAGCACAGACTATTGGATGAACGGTACTCTAGCCTTTTTAATTTCGGCAAATTGCACCAAAACTCCAAACGGAGATTACGATAAATTTGCTAAGTGCGCATGAACAAACAAGGGCATTGAGCGGCGATAAATTGTACTCTCCAATCAAGGACTTCAACACTGCGTATGTTAGCGCATGCGCACCGGATATCAATGGGCTAATCATGCTATATCGTAAGGTAACCAAATGTTGCATCACACCGGGTTGGACAGGATAAATTGAACCCATCATACTTTGAAAACGAGTTAGTAGTAAAATTTCTCTGCAACCAATCATCAATCTTCATTGTACATAATGTTTCATCTTGTTTACCTCTTTTGCTATTTATGTTAACATCATGTGCAAAGATATTGGTGTATTAAATCGGTAAAATGGAGAATAGACTGGAAACGTAAGACGACATAAAATTACATAAACTATGTAAAAGCTGTAAAAGTTAAGTAAAGGTAATGTTAGTTTTAGCATATACATTGTAGCAGTCGTTCCTACCAACTGTGAACTTGATGTTTCTTTGGTGTACTGATGACGTTGCTGCAAATATTTGCTTGGAAGATCGACAGCGTACCGTCGAATGGAAATAAAATCTTACAAAAGAAAACAAAATAGTAGAAACTTAACAGATGATAAATGAATCTTCTAGATGGCTGTTCTTTTTGTGTTTCTCTACACAGATGTACTTCTATCCTTAGGATTTGTTTCCACCCATACTGAAAACATAATTTAGAACTGTAGTTTTCTGATCTCCTTTCCTTGAGAGAATGCAATGAGATCATCACATTTCGCTGGTACGGTAATATACTGCCCACGTTTACGGTAGTCTCCTATATATTTTGTTGATTTTTTTTTTACAGTGAAGGCTCCTACAATCCACCCTAGATCTTTTATCGGTCCATATGGTTTGGGAAAAATAGGCCTATTTCAGGCACTTAATATTTTTCATAAATTAGTTTAGAAACAAAACAGTTTTATTGGATATTGACGTGTATCTGAATACATCACAATATAAGTTTTTTTAATTATTCTTGACTTGCAATTCTTTTACTCATAAGGCTTACAGTCCCTTCTGTAATATGATCAAATTTAATTTCCCCATAGCCAGCACTCACGTCTTTACGAGCTTATTTTACCACTTTTATTTTGTGTTAATTTCATCTTATGATTAAATCGAATCCACAGACACAGCGGAGACATGCTGACAACTACGACTAGTATGATATTTATAATATGAAGCAATCAAATGCGCCAACTGATACCTACCTGCTTTAATCTTTTTCTATCAGAGTTGGAAATGGAAATGTCACTATTTCTCCGTTGTTCAAGAAAGAAAACCCCTTTTTAAGTTGATTCTCTTCGGAACTCGTCAAGTTCCCGTTGAGTCCTCTTTACATACACGCGAGACTCACTTAGTTTCCGGTTTAAGACATCAGCCAATCAGGAGCGAGTACAGGCTTACCTGTGTGACAGCCGTGACGTATGGCCGTGACGTATTGGTTCCAGCACACGCATAGCACACACAGTTCACAAACGCTTTGTTGGGAATTTACAGAAATAATCTGGCTCCAACAGACCATTTTATTCAAAATAACTTAATATTGATAATATGGTATTGCTAATCCAGGGCTGGGACTAAATTCCCTCGAGACATACTGACGATCGGCTTCAACCAAATAAGTACCGGTACATATAAAGTGAGGGGACTAAAGTAGAAACCAAGAAGCTTAGGTCACATTAAGTTTAATTGAACGAATTGGACATTAAACTAAACAAACAAAACAAGAAAGTCATCCAACGATATGGAGCTTGACAATCGTGACCAAAACGTATTATTTCAGGGGTGTACCCACGGGGGGGGGGGGGGGGCACAGGGGGCACATGCCCCCCCCCCCCGAAATTTTTCCAATGATGGTCTGTTCCGACTGCAAATTCTCTATACACTCTTTTTTGAATTTTGTATCTATCTGTTATAGTTAAAAAGTTACAGCAATATACAAGAATGAGCATTTTACCCATAAATAAGATATTGTCACTGGACCTCTGGCAATCTTCCCATGTAGTCAGGGTGTGTAAAACCACTTCCCAAAAACAAAAACCTAGGTATGGTAAAATGCAAGTGCATCTGGGGGCTTCGTCCCCTTTACCCTGGGTATGGGCTTTGCTGTTGGACCCCTTGTAATGCTCCAAGATAGTTTCAGTAGTGTGACCCTCCTCCTTGGAATTAAATCCTGGATATAGCTTATACCATTTTTAACATATAAGTGCATCCAGGGGCTTTGTCCCTCCTGGATCCCTAAAGAGGCACTTTGCTCCTGACACATTGCACTGTCCCCAGGTAGTCTCAAATCAGTAAACGCCTTGAAACAAAATCCTAAAGACAGCTTGTATAATGCATAAAAGCCAAATTCTTCTGCCGACTTTGCCCCCTGGACCTCTAGGGTAGGCTAGGCTTTGCCACTGAACACTCACTGATCTTCCCAGGTAGTCTCAGATATGTAATTCCCCCTCCCTCAAACAGATTTCTGAGTACAGCTTGTATAATCTATTGTCCCCTGGACCTCGCAGATGGGTTTTGTAACTGGACCCCTGGCAATCTTCCCATATAGTTTCAGGTGTGTAAAGACCCTTCCTGTAAATAGAATCAATAAATTGTGTGTACTTCCAGGGGCTTTGCCACCTAGACCCACAGGATTGTTTTTGCTGTTAGACCCCTGGATATTTTCCCAGGTAGCCTCAGGTGTGTGACCCCACTCACTGAAAGTAAATCATGGAGGGGTTCCTGGAGGGATCAGTGCACCCGAAGGAAGGGTTATGCCACAGGACTCCTAGCAATCTAGAAATCCAACTGCCTCCAGGGACTTCACTCTGAAACCCCCAGGAGGAGCTTTGTTGCTGGAACCCTGCCAAGTGTGTAGCCACCCCAACCTGAATCAAAATCCTTAGAACAGCTTGTATAATCTATGAAAAGCAAATGATTCCATAGGTTTGCCTCCTAGACCCCCAGGAGGGTCTTAGCTTCTAGACCACCACAGGTCTTCCCAGGTTGTCTCAGGTGTGTATGGGAACAGCTTCAATCATCTATAAAATCTAAATGCTTCACCTGGCTTCACCCCTTTGACCCCACAGAGAAGGTTTGTCACTCAACTCCTATATCAATTATGTTACCTAAAAATACTATCTAATGTATAAAAGCCAAGTACTTCAGGGACTTTGGCCCTAGACTCCAATAACGCCCACCTATCGTGGATATAGATCGTATAAATAACATCTGAAACCAAAGAGATTTTTGCCCCCCCCCCCCCCTGGACCTCCAAGAGGGACTATGCTATTTAGCCCCTAGCAACATTCCAGGTAGTCTCCACTCCCTCAATCAAAATCCTGGATACAGCTTGTATAAAATCCAAAACCCAAGTGAATCTTGAAGCTTTGCCTCCTGGATCCCCAGCAGGAGCTTTCCTGCTGGGCCCCTGGCTGCTACCCATGTAATATCAGGTGTATGGCTCCCCCAATACATGGGGTCATAAAAATCCAAATTCTTTCAGGGCCATTGCTTCCTGGACTCTTCCCCCTCCCAACTGGGGCTTTGCTACTGGACCCCTGGCAATATTCCCAGATAGTGTCAGGCATGTGACCCCCCCCCCCTCCCCAAACAAAATCCTGGATACAGCTTGTATAGCTGACAAATTCTATGTGCTCCTGGGTGCTTGACTGTGGTGAATGCTGCTTTAGGGGAACTCAGTTAAGGTAGAGCCAATTTTGCCCCCCCCCCCTTCTAAAAAAGCACATCCCTCTATACTCTCTTATTTCAGTGTCATTCAACAAGGCAAGTATGTCACCTAGAAAGAATCTAGATGCCAAGCTCTTAGGGATGATTTGCCTCCTGGACCCCTTCTAATCTTCCCAAGTAACCTGAAAAAAATGCTGGATACAAATTGTATAATGTTTAAAAGTCAAGTCCTTCTAAGGGCTTTGTCCCAAAGACCCCCTGGAGGGACTTTACCACTGGACCCCCACTGACATTCCTAGGTGGTCTCAGGTATGTAAACCCACCTCCCTGAAACAAAATCCTGGGAACACCTTGTATAATGTATAAAATCCAAGTGTTTCCAGGGTTTGCCCCCTGGACTACCAGAAGGTATTTGCCAATGGACCCCTGACAATCTCCCCAGGTAGTCTCAGGTGGGTAAATAAAGACAGAACCCTGGGTATAGCTTTTATAAGTGTAAAATCCAAGTATTCCCAGGGGGCTTCGCCCCCTTGACCTCCATGAGGGCTTTGCTGTTGGACCCCTGGTACCTGGTCTCAGGTATGTATCTCCCCCTCTCTGAAATATAAACTTGGGAACAGCTTGTATAATCTATGACATCCAAATGTTTTTGGGGACTTTGCAATATTCCCAGATAGCTTTTAAAAGCTGTGTAACCCTGCTACCTGAAACAAATTCTCGGGTGCAGCTTTACAAATCCAAGTGATCCTCGGGGCCTTGCCCCCTGGACCACCAAGAGGGGCCTTGCTGCTAGACATCTGAAAATATTCCCAGATTGCTAAAAATATGTAACCCCCTCCCTGAAAGAAAATCATGGGGACGGCTTGTAGAATGTTTATGATACAAGGTGTTCCAGGTGCTTCACCCCCTGGACCCATAGGAGGGGGTTTGCTGCTAGAATCCTAGTAATATATCCAGATACCCTAAGACATATAACTCCCCATCCCTGAAACAAAACCCTAGATACAGATTGCATATAATCCAAGTTCTCCCGAGGGCTTTGCCTCCTGGGCCACCAGAAGGGGCTTTTCTGCTAGATCCTGAGAATATTCACAGAAAGCTTAAGATGTGTAGCCCCCCCCCCCCCCAAGGAAAATCCTGGGACAGCTTTTATAATCTATAAAATACAAATGCTTCCAGGGACTTTGCCCCCTGGATACCCAGAGGTGGTTTTGCAGATGTGAAACCCTTGTCCCTAAAAATATCCTGGGTACAGGTTGTTTAATCCATGAAATTCAAGTTCATCTGGGGGCTTTGCTCCCTGGACCCCCCCCCCCCCCCCCCGGAGGAGCGGGATCCCTGGTCACATTCTCCCTGAAGCAGAATCCTGGATACAGCTTATATGATATATAAAATCTAAGTGCGTCCGGGGTTTTGCCCCGGTGCCTCACAGGAGGGTCTTCTTAGCTGGACCCTTCTCAATCTTCAGAGGTGTGCCCCCCCCCCCCCCAACAAAATCCTGGGTACGCCCCTGTGTTTTCTGTATAAATCTCACCCCTGTATACCTAAATGAACTAAATAATCACAATGTGGGTGGCGTCATCGCCTATTATCAAAGAATTAGTCAATTCTTGAAGGGTCATGGAGAACGAGTTCATAACAAACGAATAGGACAAAAAATACAAAGAGTGAGACGAATGGTTTAATGACAAAAGATGGTACGAATGCCTCAATAAAGGGAGTGTTCCATCAGACCAATTTTCAACCGAAAGATGGTTTCTGATTTTATTATCCATCGTATACAAAGATCCCATTGAAAATGTATGGGTATTCAGTAAACCACAACGCATTGTATAAAACCTGTCAGATACCATAACTGTGGTATGTGTAAAATTGTTATAATGCTATATGAAATACTGTTACAATATTACTTGAAATAACGTTTTGCTTGGAAGAACGATTGTCACAATCAAATGCGAAATAAAAGTTTATAAAAAGAAAATTCACATCTGTGATGTACGGCCTCAAAACCATGGGGAAAATAGCCCCTTGGTGTTGTAGAGCAAAGAAACAGTCCGAATTGTTATACCCTTTTATATGGCAATTAATGGGTTTAATCTATTCGGAAAGATGGATAATAAATGCAACAAACGATGATTATGTGGAAAGGCGGCTCTGTAAACCACTCGAGGTTGACATCGTAATACACTCGCTAGCGCTCGTGTATTACTACGCGGCAACCTCTCGTGGTTTACGGCCGCCTGTCCACAAAACCATCGATTATTGTTTATGTATTCTAAACCTCTGCTACGATTCTCACTGTATCTGATAAAATCTTCAGGGTAGACAAGGGTAGTTATCAAAGTATTCGATCCAAAATGGCCCCTGAAAATTCTCAGAAATTGTAATCTATAAGATAGACTACTTGGATGATTATCTGATTACATCATGTGTACTTTTTATGTTTTTTAGGGGTGGAGACTAATGATCTATAACTATTAGAGAGTGGGCTGTAGAAAAACGTTTAGAATCTCAATTGTTTTAGAGGAACCAGAGAGGGGGAATTAATGGGAGTCCTCAAAATCACCTTGAAATATAAAACCCATGGCATTTCCCAAGATATTGAATAGGTAGCACATGTTTCTATTTCAAGCTGTACGGATTTTTGTGTTAGTTTTGGCCTCGAGATGATACTATTATGATAAAAACAAGACATTTTCTAAAAGATTTCACAGGCGATATTAGTTAATATTACTGCACATTTGATAACTAAATCTTTATTGGTCTTTATTGTTACAATGGAAAGAACATTGAAAGGCCAAACACGGATGATGTGTATGATTAGTTTTATTATATCTCGCATTCTTTGTGATATAAAATCCACAAACATATGTAATACATAAATCCAAATCGGTAATGACAAGATAACCAGTCCGTGATAAACACATTTGTACAAGAAAGATGTTCAACAAAGGAAATAACTAAAACAGACAACCCCCTCCCCCACTTGCCAAAAAAGAATTACATGTACATACGTATGGGCCTATCTTACACATTAGTTGAGGACAAACTGGGCTTCATTCATATTTGCACTCATCTGGCACTAGAATATGCCACAGGAACCAGTTTGAACCTATAATTGTGAATATCTATAATTCAACCAGGTGCTGCCGCCTGGAATTGTAGGATATACATTTAAAGGCACCGTCATTGGGGGTAACTTGAGACACTTTTTAAAAAAAATCTTAACAACTTTACAGATTTTTTAGATTGAGGCAAACTGTAAAAAGCATTGTTTTTTGCCAATGGTCCAACACAATTTTTAACCTAGTTTTAAAATGCAGATTATTCAACAAAAAATATATATTTGATAATAAATTGTCTCAAGTTACCCCATATTTGGGGTAACTTGAGATATATGTGAAATAGCTTGCAAAACTGCTAGATTGATGCAAACTGTCAAAAGCATTGTGTTTTGCCAATGGTCCAACAAAATTTTTCACCTAGTTTTAAAATGCAGATTATTCAACAAAAAATATATATTTGATAATAAATTGTCTCAACTTACCCCATATTTGGGGTTAACTTGAGACATAGGTGAAATAGCTTGCAAAACTGCTATCATTATCATAATTGATAAAACACGATATCCAACACTTTTTTTTATACAATTTTTATCATGAATTCTTTACTTTACTTGGATATTCAAAAAAATTACAAGACTGGTTCAATAGTACCTCCCAATCACAGTTGTTACAAATTTTATTTTTCTTTCTGTTTAGATATTAAAAATAAGTGCTCTCTTCTCAATAGACAGTTACTTTGATATTTATAACCTATTTTTCATATTTTTGTTACACAGCTTAATTTTCACATTTTTAAACATATTTTGGTCTCTGATGGGAGTATCAACACAAATGAAGAACTAAAAGCTCATTCTGTACTCAATGATCAGAGGACAATGATAATTAGAGTTTGTTCCATGATATTTTCACTATGGCTGCTTGAAGTAGATTTTGTGTCCCATTTTGACACAAAGCAGATTTCTCTTAGATATAAGGCAAATGCAGCCCTTTAGTTTAGTTTAGCTATAGTTCAACTAACCAGTCTCTCGGCCACTTTTGTATATATTTATGTAAAAACGTATAAAAATTGATGTTACATAATTTAAAAAACGACACAACTTGTAAATGTCTCAAGTTATCCCACATACGTCTCAAGTTACCCCAATGCACCTCTATTCTTCGTTAATCAATGAATCAGTAAGAACCAGTAGATTCAGATAAAACTAAATTACTTAATTTATATTCCCAAAGAGTTTTTAAACATTCCTGGATATATAAGTCTGTATCTGCCTTCATGGCAAAATAGTCAAGAAGAACACTCTCTGGCATCCTTGAAATTGTTGGGGGAAACAACCTGATTTTAAGCTCATGTCACATGCAAAAATAATGAGCTCATCCCATCTTCCCAATTTTAATTATATTTTAGGTCACATATATTTATTAAAAGGGTAACAATTTTTGTATTGTCATTAAGGTGCCACCTCAATAAAGGTTTAAAGTGATGAATAATAAATTTTGTCTCAAGTTACCCCACATGTCTCAAGTAACCCCCAACGACGGCATATCCTACAGTTCACAGTGGCGCTACCTGTGGCGTTTTTGAAAGACTGATGATTATCATTTCGAATGGTTTCTTTTGTCTCTGCTCTAAAAGTATCAAATGAGGGAAGTACATCTATAATATGATATCAATTTTGACCTCACCCAATAGGTAAATTAGGTCAATTTATATAGGAAATGTACAGAAAAATATAGGCTATTTTTCTTAAATTCTTTCAAAAATAAGTGCGGTGACTCATGATTTTGAAAACTTAAGTGTTTAGAACTTATTTACTTTATTCTGTAAAGGTTTGAAGAATATGACATGGTTTTTACTTGATAAAAATATACTTCAACATAACAGCTAATCCCTAAATCAAAATCTAGCAGGATGACCCCCTTACAAAATAAAATAAGCAACACTTAAAGATAATATTTCAATTAGTATGAAATTGATATGGGTTTTACTACCCTCACAGTATTCATCAATTTATTTTCAGCCCCCCCCCCCCCCCCCCCGAAAAGGAAAGAAATTCCCAACAAAACAACAACCAGCAACCCCAAAATTGAGAATTGAAAATTCTTTAATACAGTTAACAATAGGAGTTGATTATACCGGCACATGGCATTACATAGGGTCTTTCGTACGAACAATAATTGGTGGGGCATCAGTTATTTTGAAGCAGTTATCATTTACCCCCGTAAACATACCTGGGTGTCGGGGTGGGTTGGGGTAGGGCAGTAGACCCCTGCCCCTCCCTTCCTCTCGCAGTATTTTACTGGTTTACAAAACTGTGGTTGGATTTACAACTTCAATGACAACAACAAACAAACGTGTCATTATAAACTATACATCCGCCACTTAAACGGGTAATTCATCTGATATTTTCTTATTCTGCAATTCAATGGGTATTCCATTGGATTCGTGATATCAAGCTGGTATTTAAATAGCTGTAATTTCAGTAGAAAGTGCTGCACCGAGCGAAACTCGACCCAGAAACACATTCTGCTGCCTTGGCCTAGTGGAGCTCTCCTGTGCTACGGGTAGTTTTCGTCATGAAAGGTCAAGGCCGATATGGCTTTTGTGTATGGTTTTGGATAAGAATAGCTGTTTATAATAATTTACACGCATCATACACGAAGCTGGTTTCAAATATGTGACGCCTAAAGTGTGTCTGTGGATCGTGTTTTGTGGATTTGAAGGTAAGTGAGAGTGAGTAGTGAGTGTTGTGTGTGTTGTTGGGTGGCCGGGGCCTGCCGCTGACCACCGCTCGCCCTCTCCAACGCAACCTGCAGAGATGATTGGCATGGCTCTGTGTCAGGCCTGTCTCTGCCTCCGAGCCGTCTGGGGCCAAAACAACCGCGTGACTCGCCTCAAAACCCACCTCACAGCATTCGTCGGACCGATATGTACCCCTTACCCCTCTCCCACAGTGAGATTAGTCGAAAATCCGGCGGAATTCGGCCCCCAATGGGATCCTTTTGTGCGCTCTACGCCCCGCCCCCTTGCCTCAGAACTGCCCTGGGAATTCGCTCGCTGAAACGGCAGACTCGCCTCTCGACAGCATCGGAGCCAGCGCCCGAGCGACGGGAGACCAGCACAAGTCGTGCCGCCGAGAGAGTGGCCCAACCCGCAGTGACTTGTGACCGGACGACGGAGAGACCGTCTTGACAGACCCCGTGGTCCGCGTGGGATGGTCAGCCGACCTGGCCGCGCTCCCTGCCCTCCCCTGGCCGCCGACGGCCGCCCAGCCCCCCGCCGCCGCCAGCAACACCGCCCAGCGCTACGCCGAAACATGGCGGCTTGCCGACAGGCCGACAGAGCTGACGTGAACACCTAGAAAGGGACCGCCACACGGATTTCAGCGCTAGCAGGGACCGAGTCTAGTTTCAAGCCGCACATGGGTTTCATGCTCTCTTTTCTCTCGGAGAGCTAGTCGTGGTTTTGTTTGTCCTGCTCGGAGTGACTCGCCCAGTGACCGTTACTTGTGACCGGCCGCGGTGCGTGTCAGTGCCGTCCGCGAGCTCCCGTCCACCGCCGCAGCCCGCCCCTCCTGCCAACTCGATTCATTGACATTTTCAATGGATTTGGAAACCTCGCAGACAGATGCATTTTAAATTGAAACTCCACTGAGGGCGGCACGGATGTTGAGGGCGGCACAGCGCTCGGCGTGTGTGACAGTCTGAGTGTGACCGCGGTCTCTCGCTGAGTACACTGCCCCCCACTGCTCTCCGTCCTCCGTGGACTCGGCCGGCCACACCCCTCGCGACCACTGTTTACCAAGTGCCAGCGGAGAGAGTGAGAGAGAAAGAGCGCGGTCAGGGCGCAGCGAACGCCCCAACAACCCCTCCGCGCACCTCGGGCACAGCTCGAGCCGACGTTACGAGCGGAAGGCGGCCTCACAGGCCCGGCTCACAATGAAGGTAGGTCGACGACGTGGCCGACGGCGCGGTCACCGCCGCCCGCTCCCCGCCCTGAGAGCCGCCCGCTGGTTGGTCAACACTGACCGGTCAACGCTGACCTCTGACCCCGCGACCTCACGGGGCAAGGGTCACCTCTATCAAAATGGGGGAAAAGTTGGGAATGTCCGGCAGGTTTATGTCTAGTGTGTTTTCTGATGTTTATAGAGCTATTCTGATTTTTGTTTTTATGATTGAAAAAAGTTTGATTATATTAATTATGAGAGTTATGCCATGAAGGTGGATCTATGAGGCCATAAAGGTGGATCTATGAGGCAGGCGTCATTGAATCTCTGTTTAGATCAGTATGTCAGGCAGGATGTATTTATCAGTCTCAGATTGAATGTGTTTACAATCTTTTTTTTTCTCAGATACACACGTACCAATTTGTCTAAACGTGTAGCGCCTATACTTTTAACCTCAATTTTTTATTTAAATTTTTTTTTATATGTATTCGGTTTGTGGTCGATCACGGGCGGCATTCAGTCTAAGAATAATTTCCAAATTATTCACAACTAGGATCAACCAAGTATCTTCTTGGTTTGTAACATAGACACTGGTTTCATGGGTTTGATTAGCCAACTTTAGCTTGTACGCATTAGCCTACCCATAATATAGAGGAAACCCATGAAAGTTTAGGGTCTGAGCCCGTATCCCATCGAGTTTGAATCACGTAGTAATTCACAAGGCGAAGCCGAGTGAATTACTACGTGATTCAAATGAGATGGGATCAAGCTCTGACCCTAAACTTGAATGGGTTTCTGAATTTATCTCACCCTTAATATTGACTAATGGGCTAACATTTGTGACATTATCCCCCATTGGATATTTTTCCTAAATATCTAATGGGTGTTAGATAAGAGATTCCAATGTTAAGTCTATGGAGAAAAAATATCTGGGGTGAGATAAAGGTCCATAACTGTCATTCAAGGTAGCATCAGCATAGGGAACGGACGTTGCCTCGTCCTATTTCTACTTTTAACCTCAACGTTAACCATCTTTCAGTTCTTCCAGAAACTCCAAATTTCATAATGTGAACGTCTACTAATACGGCCACCTACAATATAAATTGTGCTGCAGTACCTTCGGTGTACGTCGTTAGTTATGTTAAAATGGAATCCAGTTTATAAGAGATGAGGGGGTTTTCTGTACCTGATTTACGAGGAATCTGACCTAATGTCAGATGGTCGTAATAGCGGGTTGGTCGCTATGAGGGAGTTGGTCGTTTAGTTGGTCGTTAAGCTGATAGTGGTATGGTGGGTAGGCGGGAGATTGTTGTACTTTGTAAGGTAAGGGATAAATACTTATAGACAGGTCAATATAACTCTTTGTTACCACCATGTTTCAAGAAATAACTTTTCTTCAATCTAAAATTGGTTTTCATTCTTTTTTGCATCGTTTTTTTGTGTGCATCAGTTGAGGACAGAAGTGCGTTCGCCACGTTTTCCTAAATCTAAGATTGGTTTTCATGAATGTGGTGTGATATACCTGTATCATACTTCCATATATGGTCATTGATTGACATATTTGTTTGGCCCTCCATTATTGGGAACTACACAGAGCGAATATGACGGAATTATACAAAATATTTCTTGTTTAAAGATGTACATATAAATGTTTTTACAAATGAAATTTGCGTAAATGCCAATCAGCAGTTTGTTTTTATGAATTGCTACAAAGGAACATGGCCAATTTACGAGTAGAATTTACAATACCCTAAAAATGTGTAACATAGACTTTTTGTGAAGTTTTAACAATGATACATTTAAAAATGTAGAGCTTCTGATTCATATTTTGGCTGTTTTTAAAAGGTGTATTCTTAGCCAAGCCAAATTTACCAGAATAATATCTTTTGAAAGGTATTCTAACTTTAAGTCATATCACAAATCACAAACAAAATCGGTATTTTAGCATATTTTTCATCCCAAGTGAAACTGCCTCATATCAAGGTGTTTACAACAATACCCAAGACTAAAATAATCTGAATGGAGTCAAATCCGTTTTCCTTTTAAAAGTATATGGAGCCATTAACATCTACACTATAGAAAAAAAGGGACACATCAATTCTACACTTATATATTTTAACGAACTAATAAGGATGATTAGTTCTTATATGTTGTATAGTGTTTAAGTAATGATTAGACAAGTATGTTCTTCTGTGTTTTAAGGAGAGGCATGATAGACGAGTATATTCTTTAAGTTTACAAATTCTACGAATTCGTTATACACTTTAGTTTACTTATAATAGTGTTTTTATATTTCTGATATACCCTGCACATCTACCGCTTCTATCACATATTTTCTCATCTAATTACGTTTAAAGGTTTCGGTATGTTGCACAGCCAAATCTGTGAAATAATTTTAATGTAGGAGTTCTGTAATTACATCTATAGCCAAATTGCCATTCAGATTAAAGTGACATATACAAATAGACATGAATATTGAAAGAAGTCAATAAATCTAGACTGACTGACCAACGTATAGAGCACATTTACAAAATAACTAGTACCATAACCTTCAGAGGATATGTTTTAGTGGAAAATAATGGGAGGGATGGATAGAGATTGTAAGAGTAAGACGTCATTCTCCCAGAGCAATGTACTTAGGCTGAACGCACTTAAAAAAGTAAAATAAAATGAGAATTTCTGTTTACAGCTGAGTAAGCTCAATTTGAAATAGCCTAAATAGGTGCATACAGCCTCTCGTGAGAAATTAGGTAACACGTCCAGATGGGGAGGCGGTCTTCTGACATTGCACATTATAAAATAATATGAGATCAGTGATTTAATCCAGTATTGTCGAATCAAAAGTATACACAGTACCAATAGCAGAAATACGTTTATGCCATCAGACTCTTGTGACATAAATAGGTCACTGTTTTTTTGTGACACAACTAGGTTATTTTTGTTATGTGAGTTTACCCTATTACACAATTAATGTCAAATCAACAATTTATCTTCTCAATATTGAAGAAATTCTAATAAAAAAAGTGGGATCGCTTCTCAGAATTTATAGGATTTCCAGAATACAGCCTTAGTCTCTCTGGAGTTGGAAAATGTGTCCATTGTTTCATGATGATTAGATCTCTTTATGAATAATGGTTTGAACATTGAATGAGACAATGTAATCATATATTCGCTAAAACACCACGTTTTGAGCACCAGACCTACTTTGGTGTATCCTAGTTATAGCCCAGGTTGTTATTCCAAATCACAGATCTTTTATAAATACTTTGGAATATTTACAGGGCATGAAGCTATTTTTTTTAAGCAATTCTCTATTTTCTTATTCTAGGTTGGAAACACTGAATTGATATCCATCGTAAGCAAAGAGAACGAGCTTCTCCTCATACAATTAAAAAGTATGATAAAACAACCAGTTGTTTTTTATATTCATATTTTTTTGTAAAAAAAACCGTGCTACCTTTAATATGGACTAATATGTGACTCATTAGCATATGACGTCATGCATGTGTAATATGCTGTTCGCGCAGTAAACAGAGCGATGCACAGGGTGCAGGAACACTCAGACTGAGATGGCGGCAGAAGGGTGATCTATGCCATGTTTTAGTATCGGGGTTCGTGCTGTGATCGTGGGGTGGTTATGGCCCCTCCCTCGACCCCCACTGCCACGTGCCATACACCACAGTCTGGGTCCATCCACACATCCAAGTTGGCTGAATGAACCTCAGATGGTGGTTTTCTATGGCACATGTCAAGTTTTTTTTAGAAATTTGTGAATGCACACATATATCTGGATAAGTTATTTCTAATGTGGACTTTCATGATCTCCAATATTGTATTACACCATGACAGTTAATGCTAGGACCTGGCCTCTACCAAAAGACCCCCCCCCCCCCCCCCAAAAAAAAAAAATGAATAAAAAAATTCTATATTCAGTCTCTAATCTAATCAGCACTAGCAACAAAAAAAAGATTAACCACACCTGGTGAGAACTGCATGTTGGGTCATTATTGATGGGGGGGGGGGGGGGGGGGTGCTAGTTACTTCTCTCCCACCCACCTGACCAGCTACTCTTATGCACTGGGTATAGGGCACATGGCTATTATCCGCGACAACCACTCTCCAAGCAGGTCGTTCATACCACTGGGGTTTTATCCACGACCACTGCCCCAGAATATCTGCTTAGAGAGTGCACTCAGACTCCCTCACACTCCTAGCAGATCCTTTGGCTTCCAAGTGGGATGTAAGAGCTGCTGGGAGATTGGAACTCCCAGTGAGCCACTAACGGATCACCAAGGAATTAAGGTACGCACTTTACCCTACAGTAACTAGACTTGCAGTCACTGCAATTTCCATATGCCAAGAAACCCAGTGTGTGCTGCAAGCTGCTGACCTCTGACCTCTGGTTGCACGGTTGTATATGGCACATAGCGTTCACGGCCTGTGGGCTGCCATCTTAAACCGTTGCAAAAAATACCCCCAAAACACCAGGTGGCGGGTTCAGTTCAACCTATGGATCATAGTAGCGTTCCCCCGACCCCGGCCCTCGTGACGCCGTTTTCAGGGTCGCGTTGGAACTACGCCACTCCACAGGCGGATTATCACGGAACGAACATACACGCTGTGCCCTTCAAGGGGCTCCTGCGGGGAGTCCATGCACAGGGGCACCAATGGGGAATTCGTAAGAGTGCCTCCTACCACAATGCTAGGTTAACATTCTCAGTGTGAAACATGTACAGCGTGTACACTCTCATAGAAACCTTCTGAGTGCAGTTTGGACCTTTGATCTGGTTATAAGAAGGAACTGCATCGAGAGCCATAGGGCTGCTCCACTGAAAATACGCCATGAGTTTTGGTTGTAGAGCAATCGCATGAGGAAAAGCTGAATGAGACTACGTAGCACTCCAAAGTGAATGCCGTATTTTCAGTACCTATGGATTGATTGAAGTTAAGATTTTATCTCACCCCTATCTCTGACTGATTAGTTAACATTTGTAACATCACCCCCCATAATATCTTATTTAAAATACGCCATGGACATTGTTACTAGTTCCTAATCTTAAGTCTATGTTGAAAAATACAGAGGTGAGGTAATTATATAGAACTTCTGACCATGCTGAACAAGCCACAAAACGAGATCATCATGATCATTTACGGTTTGTAAGGAGCGAGGCGTTTACGCCGGGTTCCGTACGAACCATAAATTATTATCAACTTATGTGGCTTGTACAAGCATGGTAGGTCGTTCTATATTTACTATGTACCCGAAATTAAATAAAATTGATTTAGTTTGGCCTAAAAATTGATATTTTAGTCAACGTGTACTCGATGGTGTTCTAGTATACGGCATGGATATTTAGTACTAGATGTGTGTACACAGCTGACCACCAACACTCGTACATCACTGTAGCTGTTCACACCTTGCTTGACGTTCACACCTCCTGAGTTGTGTTGGATCAGTGTGATCTCACACTCGACAGCTTGCCTGTAGATGACAATCATTAAACACTATTTTCATGCAAAAATTATCATATTATTACATATTACAATAGCAACAATTATCCTATTATATTATCATTAACTGAGAGATCTATATAAATATTTTTTTATGGAACAATTCCCGTTTGTTATATTAATATAACCTACACCTAGAATGAACATTAAGTTCTTCACTCCACCAGTGGTCCACATGATTGACATGGGGGAGGGGGGGGGGGGGAGCATGTTGTTCATCATCATCAGCCCAAGTCACCAGGTGGACTGGCTGCAGTCGGTGTGGTGGACGAGGGTATCACGACAAGTGCATATAGCCGACCCCATCAGGTTAACACAGTGATATCGATCGGAGGGAGTGGGGAGTTAGCTCAGTGGTCGTGGGACTTTCTGGGTTTGAGTCCCTCTGCAGCCACTTTTCTGCATCCTCAAAAGTAGTTAATTTACTGCTTAGGGGCCATCCATAAAGTATCTGCGCAGAATTTCTGAAGTTTTAGACCCCCCACCCCATCCCAATCATGTATGCAATGGGGAAAAGATGGAGTATATGCACAATTTCCAAACATCTTTAACCTCAATTATGACAGAACCTTATGTTCCAAGAAAAAGTTTGCCCTTTCGCCGGTAACTAAAGCGACGGGGGTGAGGAGTTCCCTCAGTGGTAAAGAGAACTGAACTCATAATGCCAAGGTTGTTAGACTTTGTGGGTTCGAGTCCCACTGCAACCACTTTTCTCCTTCACCCCTAGCAGTGGTAGATTTACTGCTATTTCAAAGGCCAATCCTACTCATGCCATGTCTGTGTGGTGTGGGAAGTAAAAGAACTCACACCTCGGTAAATGTGTAGGGGTGGGATTTCTACCTAAATTCATCTCATAGATTCAGTCAAATCCAAAGTAAGTCTTAAAGAACACATTGGACGTTAAACTACCCAAACAAACAAACATGTACATGTAGGTATAGCAGCAGAGGGGTACGCTGGGTGGACCCTTACACAGGGTGTTCAGGCTATCAGTGGTTTTCAGTGGTTTGTGTATAGGCAGGTGTAGCAACAGATGTGGACCCTTACAGGGGGTGCTCAGGTATTCAGTGATGGTTGTACAGGTAGATATAGCAGCAGAGAGGTACGCGGGGTGAGATTCAACGTCTCATAGAGGCAACACATGCTGATCCAAGCAAAAGTGTTCGGCTACGCAGGGCTTATCCTATCACTCGATGTCCGTTATGCGGGGTTCTACTGTATATTTACAGTATGTGTCTTGTCAAATGTTCACTGAGGTGCTTTTTGATCTATGCGTTGTTTTATTGATTGACAGTGGTGAGTGACTGAACGGATAGCACTAATCTGCATAAGACGTAAACGGAGAGGGGGAGTCAATGATATTCCTTTCAAGGCTGGTAGAGAATATGTGGGAATACTATCCACGAAACTAGTGCTTAGGTTTGGCCAATACGCCAGGAGCTTGATTGTGTTGTAATTTCACATGGCAAATAAGAGCAAAATTGCAAGCAAAGAAAGGGCATATTGGCGACGCCAAACCACCCGAACTGAATTCAGATTTTATTTCACCCCTGAATTCTAATAAAGAGCATCATTAAGATATATAACAAAAAGGGAACGTCATCATACCTACTGCAGTTTGGGTGTACTTTTGTTACACTATTCAAGAGCGTTGAGGGGAAATACAAGGGGTCAGATAAATAGCGATACTTGCAATCAGCCAAATAGAATGTAACTGCAACAGAATCTTGTTGGATATTACCTGTGGTTATATAGCCTTTCTCAGGTAACGTCCCTTTTGGTCGGTGCCTAGATTAATGATATGGAAATACTTTCTAGAACTCTATATATTCGTAACCACACCTTTGTTCTGTGTACCTCCACAAATAGTAGTTCCCTTTGTAATACTTGGAAGTCAATTCAACTTTGTTTCTTATAAATTGAAAATATTATTTTTCGGGATATGTTACATTAGTGAATTTTATTAATTTACACAGTTAAAAATGATGTTTTATGGTGAACACAAAAGAACCACTAACGGTTTGGATTAGCTTTAACGGCTGATGACAAATTTACAATCGGGGTAACTAACCTTTCCGATGGAGTGCTTTGGGATTGTCAGGGTAATAGAAAATGAAATAAAAGTCCATAAAAGTTTTTTTAATTTTTAAGAAATAAGATAAAGGGTAATAGATAGTTGCACAGAGCAGGCTGTAGCAGGGACAACCAGGAAGGTCCTGTAGTGGACATTGGCGATCCCGTATAAAGTGGACTGATGATAATCACAGCACATTTTCTAACCGATATCACAAGTACTTTGTAAATCAATTGAAGTAAGATATGAGTTCGGAGATTGAAAAGTGTCAAGATTGGATGTCCTCAAACTCTCAAAAAAAAGTGATTGCCTTCAGGGAAACGACCCCCTCTTGTCTGAATTCAGACAGTCAGATGCGTTTGTACTTTAGAGGATTCCATGGGTATTTCTCCAAATGACAACACGAGCATTCCAGTTTCTATGAATGATTAATGGATGTTGTCTTTTTTTTTAAATGGTTCCAAAGTTTCATTATTTTTCACCTTATGTGAGACGAGGGGTTTTATAATTTCCGCACTTGTCAGCGATGCGTTAAAAAAATCCGTTATTGTCAAAATACCAACCATCATGAAAAACAGAAGTGTGCCCTAAACTCTGGTTGTCACTAAATATTAATTTCGACGACACTTTCATCGGGGCAAACCGTTGAGTACAGACCTAACACCAGGACAAGTGTGTGTGTATGTGAGTGTAGGTAGGGGGGGGGGGGGGGGGGGGGTCCAATAATAAAAGATGTAGGCATTATCAAGTGGATGATTGTGAAAAAACATATTGCAAGAATCTGAGAAGAGGTTCCACAGGACAAGATTAATGTATTATTTTGGTGACCTATACAAAGTATTATATGTTGTTTTTTGTTTTTTGTTTTTTTAAATTATATTTGTTAATTCATGTTATTTATTCAGGTTTCGACAGTAATAGCGGACTGAGTTATCAGCATTTACATCCAACTCTCAGAATAAAGAGAAACATTTTAGAAAAATTAAAGGCATATCCTACAATTCACGGTGGCGCCATCTGTTGATTTTTGAATATTGTCAATTACCAGTCAAAACTCGTTCCTTGGGATTCATTCTAATTCTAAATCAGAAGATTTGAGGTTTTGTCCAGTTTATGCAATTTTAATAGGTAAAATAGGCTAATTTACATTTGCTCGATTTACATAGGAAATGTACTGAAAAAAATATGGTTTTCTTTAATTATTTCAAGAATAAGGACGGTAACCTATGATTTTTAAAAGCTAAATAAGTAGTACTTTATATCTACTATATTCTGTGAAAGTTTGAGGAAAATGACATGTGTTTTACTATGTGAAAAAATACTTTTCAGAATTTCTATATATTCTAATATAGAATGATCATAATATTGATCTATAAATTAAAAACTAGCACGGTAATTTTCAGAAAATTGACATGGGTTTTAATTTTCAAGCCAAAATGTCCACTATGCCTTTAAAGGAAGATATTGTTCTGCGCACATTCTTTATGGATAGCCCCTTTGGTGAAAATACATTTTTTCTTAGTAAATAAATCTGAACGTATATAATTTGTCAAGAATCTCAAAGCGCCTAAGGCGGGTAAGCTGCACGTCTTTTACCTGAATATGTATACAGAAAATCCCCAATATCACTTTGATTTCCAAAATACTTCAGTATTTTCTTAACTCCTCTATGCAATTGTTAACTAAAGGACTTGGAAGTGGAATTTGATATCTAGTCATATTACGGCTGTCAATGAAAAATCCTGTTATAAAATACCACTAGTAAAACAAAGTAAAATCTTCAGTCTCTGAAACTTTTTTTTTAATGAAAAATAAGGGTTACTTTACAATCCACCCATGTAGATACTTTTAATAGTTACGTATATTGTGTATGGTACCCTGCTCAGTATAGCGGGAAAATTGATCTAGTATTTATTGTAACTTGAATGTTGTCCTGCTGTAACTACAGTGTACCTAAGTCCGTTCTGTCATAGAACTAATTGTCCGTACTGCCCACGTTAGACTCTCACTCACATGTCCCTTGCTTGCCGTGTGTTTCAGATATAGGCAGCCATGTCTCTAGAGGGCCAGTCAGAGATGGTGACTAAAACGAACCGCGATGAAGTGTACGCCTACCCGTCCGGGCAGAGCCAGGCCTACGCCGAGTCGGCCTTGTCAAACTACGGCTACTCGGCGGCCGGCCAGCCCGGCTCCGACTACGGCTACAGCAGTCACGACCTGTCGGCCGGAAGTACGACCTACGTGAGTCAGACGCACATCCACGACCTGAACGTGAAGCAGGGCGACGCCAACTGGCACCTCAGCAACGCGTCGGGCCAGGCGCTCGCCATGTCCGGCGCGGGCTACGGCGGCCTCAACATGACCAGTCAGTACTTCCAGCAGACGGGCCCCGCGCAGCACTCCCCGTCCCCCAACCAGGCGCACGCGCAGCAGACGGTGGCCACCACGTCGACGTCGTCCACGTCGTCCTCGGGCCCGGCCGTCGCCTCTCAGTCCACGCCCAAGTACGAGGACCGCTTCTCGCAGCCGTCCGGCTCCCAGCAACAGACGCCCACCCAGACGCCGACACAGACGCCGTCCCAGACGCCGTCCCAGACGCAGCAGTCGCCCTACAGCTCGGGCGGCGGGCAGGACTTCTCGGCCGGCTCCCTGCTCGGGGGCGCCGGCGGCGGGGGCGGCGGCGGGGGCGGAGGGAGCGGCGGGGGCGGCCAGGCTCAGTACTCGTCCTACCTGGACGGCCCGGTCAAGGCGGAGGACAGTCCGTACCGCTACAGCTGCGGCAGCACCTCCGGGCCCGGGGGCAGCCCCGGGACCCGGTCTGTGGCCGGAAGCAGCCACAACAGCCAGGACTCAGACTATAACAGCCCGACGTCTCAGGCCAACAACAGCAGCATGTACGGCATGCTGGGCATGTCGGCCACCACGCCCGTCACCTCACAACAGACGGCCGTGGTGGCGGCGGCGCCGGTCAAGTCAGAAGCCAGCGGCGACTCGGGCTACTACATGTCCGGTCCGACCACGTGCTCAGCAGCCTTCATGTCGTCTCTGTCTGCCGTCAGTCAGAGCACCGCTGGCGGGGGTTACTCCACACACCCGGACCCCGTCGTCAACTCCCTGCACCAACAGTACAAGCTGAAGCCCGAGGGCGGCTACTACAGCGGCACCTCGCACCTCGGCACCCCCAACTCGTCGCCGGACTACGGCTCCAGTCACGGCTACGGCACCATGGAACGCTACACCGGCTACAAGCGAACCAGTCCCTACGAGCGCGTCTCCCAGCAGTCCTACCGCCAGCGCGACACGCCCCCTGGCGGCATCACGCCCCCTCTCGGCGTGGGTCAGAACTACACCATGGAAGAGCTGCAACACCAGCAACACCAACAACAGCAGCAGGCGGTGATGGCGCAGCAGAACCACCACCACCAGATGGCCATGATGTACATGCGGCACGGGGCGGGCAACCCGTCGGCGGGGCACCACCACGGCCACCACGGCCAGGCCGAGCTGGCCGCCATGCATCAGGCGCTGCCGCAGATCGAGTCGCTGTATAACCGCGGGTCGGGCGGCGACGCGGGCCGCATGGTCGTCTCGCCCATGTCGCACCTCCTCTACCCGCAGCACGACGCCAGTCCCCAGTCCCGCCAGCAGATGACGCCACCCATGGGTCACGTGGTGCGCGCGGGGTCGCTGTACGGGCAGGACCCGGACATGCAGCAGATCCAGACCATGGTACAGTCCTACACGGGGCGCCCCAACGACCACCAGCGACCCCTGGTGGAGCTGGACGGCGAGCCGCCGCGCACCACGCCCCCTGTCGTCTGGACCGACCCCAAGATGGACTTCCCCTTACCGGAAGTGAAGGACATCGCGGGCACCTTCCTCATGCTGGAGAAGCAGCTGTGTGAGGCCCTGCGGGTGCTGGAGTTCCGGTCGCCGGTGGAATACATCTACAACCCGATGGAGTATGCCTGGGAGCCGCACAGTAACTACGTACAGCGCTACTGCACCACGCAGAAACCTGTACTTTTCCTCGGCATGAACCCGGGGCCCTTCGGCATGGCGCAGACTGGGGTAAGCATTTCTTGTATCTTCGGCATGACATAGACCAGGGTAAGCTTTTCTTGTGTCTTTGGCATGACATAGACTGGGGTAAGCTTTTCTTGTGTCTTCGGCATGACATAGACTGGGGTAAGCTTTTCTTGTGTTTTCGGCATGACATAGACCAGAGTAAGCTTTTCTTGTGTCTTCGGCATGACATAGACCAGGTTAAGCTTTTCTTGTGTATTTGGCATGACTGCCTGGGGTAAGTTTTTCTTGTGTCTTCGTGGTATAGGCCAGGGTAATCTTATACTGCCTTTGGCATGAACTGGGGTAAGCTTTCCTTATGTATTTGGAATGACCTAAATTGGGGTAATTTTTCCTTGGGTTTCCAGCATGGCATAGACTGGGATGCCCTTTTTGTTTCTTCAGCATGATGTAAAATGGTGTGAACTTTCCTTCCAGGTATGGAATAGTTTGGGCTTCTCCTTGCTTTGTGTCTTTAGCATTATGTAGAGTAAACTGGATTAAGCTTTTCTTGTGTCTCCAGTATGATATGAACCAGGGTCTTGGACATGACATAAACTAGGGTCTTATCTGTGATATACCAAGGCACGCTTTTCCTGGGTTTCCAGCATGGTGTTCAGTTGACTCGGGTCAACGACTCCTGTGCACTTTCCATGGCGTAGCCTGAGGTAGATATTTCTGATATTCTCAGCCTACTTTCCTGTAACTCGACTCGTTTGTTGTAACACGACCTGGTAATGGGTAGCTCTGGGATCAGACATAACTCCAACAGTAACCGAGGTTCGCCACCATTTCAAAGTAGTGGTCAAATGAGGAGTGTCCGAAAACCATCTCTCTGTAAGATCTTACTGTAGTCTAAGATTTATTATCTGTCCTATTTGTGATGGGAAGTAACAGGTATTCGGTGTTATACAAGTTGAACGCAAGTTATTTCTATTGCTAATAGACAAGAAAATAATTGTTCATGAATCACAAATGAATAAATACGTTAACGGTTAGAAGCCTCGACCGCGCTCAATAATAACAAAGAAAACACAAGAGACCCCACTTGTTAGGACATAGATGGCCCACTAGACATTCAATGTACTGCGACTCTGTGACACTATCATTGATCCTCCCAGAAATATCATGATAATATGGAACCAGAATTAATGTGGACGTACATCGAAAATACTAATTCAATTAAATAAGTAATTTTGTTTATCAGATAAGCCAATGCCGACGGCAAAGTGATGTCTTATCAACAAAAATACCGTGTATTTTTAATATATACACGCAGTCACCCTGTTTTCATATTATCATATACCTTAGAATTTCGGAAATAAGACATTTATCTTCGTTCAAATTGCGTGAGGACGTACCAACGTAGTCGCTAGCTGACGTACGTGATGAGTACTGCGTGGGTAGCAGCGCGTGGTAAGCGTAGCTTGTATGTTAAGAGGACTGATAGAGAAAACGTCTCAGTGAGCTCGAACATGTTTTTATACCTCACCCCTAGCAGGCGTAGTATTTCATAGACGTTCGGCCATAGACGTATACTAATTTATTTTTTTAGGTGCATAATAAGAAATGGTAGAGACCTGTGAAACTAATTCAGTCAAGGTCTATGCAATATCTACGAATACTTGGTTGAGTCCCTTAAGGGGCTATCCATAAGGTATGTACGCTAAATTTCTCAAAATTTTGATTCTTGTAAGCAATACAACAAAGAAGGGCCATATGCAAAATCCCCCACAATATGCTACCCCCACCCCCTCATTGCGTACGTCCTTTATGGATTACCCCTTCCTAGTTGTCAAAATTTATCGAAGGGAATGTCCAAGATGTTTTGCTAGGTACGAAAATCTACAAATTTGACTGATTATCCCAGTGGTCTAAGGTCGTTGAGATTTCACTAGTATTTTAAATGTAGATGTTGTGAATCAAAACCTAATCTTTGAACAGTTGGAACCAAAAATGGTACAAACTAAAAGTTTAAATGCTAGTTTTAGCCTGGGAACACATTTTAAAATGACCACAGAAATTCTTCAATCAGACGTTTTCCTAGTTAAATCTCTCAAACATACATGTATATATTTACAAATTAGACATACATGTGATATATCAGTGGAGTTATTTATCCCAATTTATGACAATGGTTTTATTTGAAGGAAGAACGTACTTTACATCGATCACCACTTTCAATGCAGATCTAAAAACGTGTTGCCATAAAGTGTAATATAAAAGTAATTTTCACAATTCCAGAGGGAGTCTAAAGAAGGGAAAGCTCGGCGCTCTCATTCATTTTCTGGCTAGATAAGATTTCCAATAAACTATTGATCTCTAGTTCAGAGGTTGGCGGGCGGATAACTCGGCTCTACGGTATGTGGCGCTCCGACACTGCGCCCTCACGTGGCTAGATGTGGTGAGAACTACGGCCCTAATAAAGGCATATCCTACAATTCGCTGTGGCACCACCTTGTCATTTTAGACACTCACATTTATCTATTTAAATGGGTTCTTTGAGTAGAATCTGAGCTCAATTGGAGTTTTGTTTAGTTTGACCCAACTCAATAGGTAATATAGGGCCTACTTTCATTTGGTTAATTAAATCGGAAATGTACTGAATCATATACATACATGTATGGTTTTTTTTCAATACTTTCAAAAACAAGGAACATGGCCTATGGTTTATAACACCTCAATGTGTAGTATTGTACATTTACTATATTCAGTAAAAGTTTGGAGTGCACGGCATGGGTTTTACTGTATATAAATCAACATTTGATAATTTCTATTCATCCCATTATGATATTATCGTAATATTAGTCTCTAAATAAAAAACTGGCACAGTGAACCCCACTTATTAAGCCAGATATGTTCTCCATAACGCTTTTTGATCATCATATCAACTTTTCTGGAGTATGACTTGGTTCTTAATTTTTAAGACAAATTGTCTGATATGCCTTTAACATAGTAACAGAGACACATTGTACATGATATCTCAATCCTCCACTGCGAAAACTCACCTCTTCATCCCCCACCATGTAAGGTCCATCTGCTTCCTCTATCTTTTAGAATTTGACCTTGACTCTTTGGAGATATTTTCTGGCATGTATTGTTTAACGAAGGAATGACGTTTTTGGTGACCCACCAAATCAAAGTTAGATCTTCCTGTGTTAAATCGTAATGCTAGAGAGGAGATAAGTTGTTTGCAACACCTGTAGAAACGTTAACCCTTTAAGAGCGGGTGATGCCTCAGGACAACAACGGGTGGGATGAATTGGGAAATTATTTACATTTTTCACGATAGCATTATTTCTTTAAGTGGATAATGGATCATTGAACATGAAACTTGCACAGAACACATGTATAACGCGAAATGTAATATTTTAATGTAAAACAATGATATTAGGTTGATGTGTCATATCACGTGATGAAACAATGAACTTATCAGCTCAGACAACAATGCCCCCTCCCTAGCGGTATACACTGACACTAGTAGCGTTACGTGTGGTTCTGCTGCAGAACCCCGTCTATATCGGGGTAAGGTACTGATAGTAAAAGACAACATGATGCTTTAAAGCACTGCTAGTTTAGAAAAATGACTTAAGGCACCGATAGTACACTATAACTTTATGCCTTAAGGCACTGCTAGTAAAGGCCAGAATAAAGCCTTAAAGCACTGCTAATAAATGACAGAATACTGTGTTAAGGCGCTGCTAGTAAAGGGCCGAATAACGTC
The DNA here is from genome assembly GCA_950022655.1 of Alentia gelatinosa. Classification (NCBI taxonomy): domain Eukaryota; kingdom Metazoa; phylum Annelida; class Polychaeta; order Phyllodocida; family Polynoidae; genus Alentia; species Alentia gelatinosa. Next base: position 24,859,347 of record OX465592.1, read on the forward strand.
TTAACCTCTTCATGCTGGGGGATACCTCAAAGCCGGGGATGGCCTGGTATCCGGGGATGTACGGGTAATGCCTGGCAGCATTTTTCTTTTCAAGATTTAAAAATCAAAATTAAATAGGATATCAATAAGCGCGATCTTTTCACAGAAGCTAGGTACAGCATTATAGTTAAGATTCGTAGGTAATGTAAAACTAATATCAAGGATTATGTATCATTTCACGTGCCTAGATATTCCAATTGATATAAGCGACCCATGAAGGCCCGTCCTCTTCGTACCCGGCCCTACGAGTGAGAGTCTGCTTCAGGCACCCGGCATGATAGGGTTAAGGTACTACAAGTAAAGGCCAGAATTATTCCCCAAGGCATTGCTAGTAAAGGAAAGAATCATGTCATAGATGCTAAAGAAATTTAGCAAAGTGCGGAATGATGGTTGAACTTGTTAAATTCTGGCAAAAATAATATAATGTTTTAATTCTCCTCCAATATAAAAGACAAATGATATACATGTACAGGGATGGAAGTATTCCAATAAATACAGCTACATCAAATCTCAGTTTTTTTTATTATGATGATCGAATTGGATGCATCTATAGCTACCCTAACAAACCCTGGTGGCACCAGACCACCCACAGGCCACCCACAGACCACCCACAGACCACCCACAGACCACCCACACACCACCCACACACCACCCACAGGCCACCCACACACCACCTACACACCACCCACAGGCCACCCACAGGCCACCCACAGGCCACCCACATACCACCCACACACCACCCACAGACCACCCACAGGCCACCCACAAGCCACCCACACACCACCCACAGGCCACCCACAGGCCACCCACAGGCCACCCACATACCACCCACACACCACCGACAGCCCACCCACACACCACCCACAGGCCACCCACACACCACCCACAGGCCACCCACAGGCCACCACAGGCCACCCACACACCACCCACACACCACACACAGGCCACCCACAGACCTCCCACAGACCACCCACACACCACCCACACATCACCCACACACCACCCACACACCACCCACAGGCCACCCACAGGCCACCCACACACCACCCACACACCACCCATAGGCCACCCATCGACCACCCACCGACCACCCACAGGCCACCCACAGGCCACCCACAGACCTCCCACAGACCACCCACAGACCACCCACAGACCACCCACACGCCACCCACACGCCACCCACAGACCACCCACACACCACCCACAGGCCACCCACACACCACCCACACACCACCCACAGGCCACCCACAGGCCACCCACACACCACCCACAGACCACCCACAGACCACCCACACACCACCCACAGACCACCCACACACCACTCACACACCACCCACACACCACCCACACACCACCCACAGGCCACCCACATGCCACCCACAGGCCACCCACATGCCACTCACACACCACCCACACACCATCCATAGGCCACCCACGGACCACCCATGGACCACCCACAGGCCACCCACATGCCACCCACAGGCCACCCACATGCCACTCACAGGCCACCCACATGCCACTCACACACCACCCACACACCACCCACAGGCCACCCACATGCCACCCACAGGCCACCCACATGCCACTCACACACCACCCACACACCATCCATAGGCCACCCACGGACCACCCATGGACCACCCACAGGCCACCCACATGCCACTCACAGGCCACCCACAGACCACCCACAGACTACCCACATGCCACCCACAGGCCACCCACATGCCACTCACACACCACCCACAGGCCACCCACAGACCACCCACATACCACCCACACACCACCCACACACCACCCACAGGCCACCCACAGACCACCCACAGACCACCCACAGACCACCCACAGGCCACCCACAGGCCACCCACACACCACCCACAGGCCATCCACACACCACCCACAGACCACCCACAGGCCACTCACAGGCCACCCACAGGCCACCTATAGGCCTCACACATGCCGCCGATAGAATGCCGGTGCCGATTTTCTGATTTTCGGATAGTGAGTTGGTCTCCTTAGCTGATCTCTACACAAATCTCGCACCTCTGAGCATGTCCCAACACTGTCCGGTGATTCTTTGTCAAAGTGAATTTATTTCTGAATTTCAAACAATGATTTGCATCTTTTGGCAATATTTTCTATTTTGGAGGAATTCTAAAACCATGAGACAGAGTTATCTAGTGGGTTGATTTTGTTGGGAATAGATTGGGTCAAAGGTGTTATATAAAGTCGATCGGCAATTGGAAAGAGAACAAGAATTTTCAAGATGGCTGACATTTGGTACGGAGTTTTAGCGCTTGCACTATCCTTCCCTTATTAATTATTTATAGCGAGTTGGTCCTAAAATCGCCGATCATTGTGTCGGCGAGCGGAGAACCCACACCAAGATTCTGCTGTGAGATTGTGAGCCTGGATGACTCTGCAGTATTTCCTAACATTATTATTTATTATCCATCGTATACAAAGTCCCCTATTGAGAATATATGGGGATTTAGTAACCCACTACCTATTGTTTAAAAACGGTCAGATAACATATGGCATATCCATTGTATGTAGATTCAAATCCATTGTATACGACCTGAAAGCCATTGTATACGGGAAAATAGCCCTTTTTGTACTTTAGAGCAAATATGTAGTCCCTATTGGTTTAATTTATTCGAGAAGATGGGTAACGAATACAGCAAACGATGGACTTAAACAGGCAGATCTGTAAACCACTGGAGGTTGACGTCATAGTACACTCGCTGACTCTCGTGTATTACTACGGTTCAACCTCTCGTGTTTTACGGTTGCCTGTCCATAAAACCATCGATTATTATCTATGTAAATCATCTAAAAATGCCGATAACTGGACTCGCTCTTTGAATTACACGATATAGCACGAATATCAAGGCAGTGATTCTCATTTCCTGCAGAAAGACAAATTCTCACCTTGCAAGGAAATCCACTTTTTCGTTTTTGGTTTATGAAATTCTTTTTCTTGATATTAAAATAAAAAGATATAAATTGAGCTTCAATCATGGCAATAGTACCTCGGTTTGACCTCTGCAGACCGTCTGCCCCGTGTCGTAGCCGATACAGGCGTGTTTTCCATGTTCTCTCGGTCTCAGAAGCAGTAACTTATACATGGATAATAGATAGTATTTCCGCTATCTTTTTCGGATCCCAAATAACACCCCTGTTCCTGAATATGGAGCCAGACAAATACAAAATAGTGGTGTAAGGCTTTGGCAAGTCGCAGCCGGCAGGTCAAGTCCCGTAACACTGCACCTCTATCACTCATCCTGAATTGTGGTCCACAGACTCAACAGAGATCCATCTTCGTTTGACTAGACATGACGAAATCTCCCTCAACTTTAGAGAAATACCATTATCTTCAAATAAGTCTCCACAGTCAGGGGCGGCAGGGCAGACCTTGTGTTGACGCCGGAGAACTTGAATGTATTCTTAATGTGGCGTCTCCTGTCACAGTCTGCAGCCAATCAGCGCCATTATACATGGTTTTAATCACAGTAGGAGCAGGCAGACAGGAGATCTGCATGGCGATTGTATTGCGTAATAAACCTCTGGAGAGGAATGTATGTCTGCGCAGTGGCAGACGGGTACGTCCTGCTTCGTGCTACATACCAAATGCCAAACGTCATCCATAGTCTACAGTATGCTGCAGAGATTCGGGGAATGATGTATTCGCCTATTATGTATATTCTACTATTGATTCAATAATCAGTGATGTGAAATTGAAGAACTGAGAAAACTATAACTCCAAATTTTGTATATTAGGAAATAAAAGATATATTTATCTTAGATAATTTTAATCTAAGGTTGCCATTAATGAACTTTCTGTATATTTTGGCTATATTTCTACTTGATTTTACCTGATCATACCTTTTTCTCATGGGATGAGGATATTAGGGATAAAATTTCTCCAGAATGAAGGCAGGCGGAAGTCTTTTGTTTATTTGTAAGGTAAAGTAGTAATTTTACCATTTAGTCTTTCCATCTAGTCTCTCCTATTTCTGATACAGGGTGAATGCTCTGCTGCATACTTTAGTATCTAAATGACCCAGACGACACACACACTAACCTTTCCCGCCATCTCTTGCTGACACCGAATTCATCGGCACCTGAGAATTAGCAGTGAACGCGACGCACCTGTCTGCCATATCCTCGTCTACTGATGACATAAGGGTCAGATTTTTTAAACCTACTAAATTACGCTTTCTTCCTGGGATTTTACAATAAAAAAATAATTTTAGAATAATACTTCTTTTTATATTTTATAAGTACCTTCCAGAAAAACATTATTCCAACAAAATCTGACAAATGGTTCAGATTTTAGAGCCTTTTGAAATTGTGTAAAATACTGCATGTTGTCCACCCCCATAAAATATTTGAAATTTTAAGGAACTTTATAAAAGGTTATAATTTGAGAATAACTGATATTATATGGTGACATATGTTATATTTGACCCAAAACATCTCTATCACATATTAGATATGAAACAAAAGCTATGAGCATATTTAGGTGTTGGGCCACACACGGGTGTCGGACAACACAAGGGGTGTCGGACAACACATTTTTTAAATCACTCAGAACAATGGACAAAATAATATTTGTGGCTATAATCCTTTTTATTCTTAATCAAATGATAGAAATCTTCGTTTTTCAAAGCAAACCAGTCAATTACTGATAAGAAACAATCCCAAATTCATGACTTTTATCTGAGCGTGTTGTCCGACACCCAGGGGTGTCGGACAACACATCTTCAGTTTTTTAACCACAAGAAGTACATTTCTTTATTTAGGAAAAAAGTTAACTGGTTATTCGTAAGTGGTAGGGATACTTAACATATACAGGGGTATTTGTTATTCTATTATGATTATTATTTCTTCTATACATCTTTTAAGAGGTGTGTTATCCAACAGCCCATTTTTTGGAAAAAATATCATCATGGAATCACAATGTTTTAATATCAGAATGGATTATCTGATTCTTTTGAAACTTTCAGGTCTCACAATCAGGATATTGGTCAACATTTTACAAAAAAGAAAAATTCATTTCTCATTGTGTATCTCATTAGTACAATCCTCTCATAATTGGGGTGTCAGACAACATGCTCTATGGGGCTCTCAGTTGGAAAATTTAAAGGTTAGATTTGACCATTTTGATATTTTTTCAAACTTTAACCAATTTTCAAAACTATATTGTCTATACTTCTCATGACATATGCTTTAAACAAGTTACTAGAAACAATTGGCTCAACATTGTGCCTCCAAGATTTTGAAAAAAAGTGAAAACACTAGAAAATCACAGTTTTTGTTGATTTTCGGAAGGAAAAATTCCTCAGAGCTATACAAAACCCTATGTTGGAAGGAAAGATCATCTAAAGATGCACCAAAAAATGCCACTTTTAAATCTATTAGATACGTTTATACAACATTAGCCTTAAATAATCCTGTTTTCGGTAATTTAGCAGGTTTGAAAAATCCCACCCATAAATCAGTGAACCATGACATGTACTGATCACAGAGATCAATGAACCATGACATGGTCTGATCACATTGATCCATGAACCATGACATGTACTGATCAAGGAGAGCAGTGAACCATGACATGTACTGATCAAGGAGAGCAGTGAACCATGACATGTACATAAAGTACTTAGTGGTGGGCATGTCTATGTATTAATGCCTGACATCTTGACCATAAAGCACTTAGTAGTGGGCATGTCGATACATGTATAACAATGACTAACAACTTGGCCATAAAGCAGTTAGCAGTGAGCATGTCTACGTAACAAACCTACAAGTAACGGACATGAAACACTGAGAGCAGACCCGAAAATTCACCTGTATACTTAAACTCAAGGCAGGAGTGTCACTCTGTTGCTTAGTTGACGTTGTATATATCTATATTTTGGTAATTTCAATGTCTCTCAATTTGTTATAGATTATGATAATACCATGTTATTCTCTGGTCTCTCAGGATAATTTACGTAAAATTACACTTTCTAACCAAGAACCTGTTCTAAGCAAGAACGGATATATCTCCCCAAACTAGGACACGGTGGTTGTCATTGTACAGAGACTAGAGAAAAGTGCAGCATCAGCAGTTATCTTACAGCGCTGCCGTGTGACTGTAAATGGGCTGCAGCACTTCGACAAATCATATTTTGTTCCAGTTTATAAAACCGCAACTCAGAGAAAGGGAACAATTGTTTTCCAACTGCTGAAACATTTATAGTTCGTGTCAGGAAACTGGGAATATTCAATTCATTACTTCACTATTCTGAATGAAACTTCATTGCAGATGGTAAGATTTGAACCTCCTACCCTGATTATTCCTCAGAGAGAGCGTGGTGCCTATATGTGAGACACTACGGGGTGCCTGAGGTATTGAGTGAGGGGGCTCTACTGGGCAACTGTAATACAACCACACGGGCACACAGGGGTGTCACAGAGGCTGCATGATCAACCTTTTCATGTTGGGTTTTTATTGAGGACGTGGCTAGGTGTAATCAGTTAGGCAGCCACCGCTTGTATGAGCTCGATGGCAGGAATCGGCTGACGTCATTAATCCGTCCGTTCTCTGACGACCTTAGTCGCAGAGGTAGCCAAGGCGACTCGGATTTTTATTAAAAAATAATGACTATCAAAATATTATTGTTTAAAAAATTTTATAGGAAAAAAGTGTGGTTTATTTTACTACTGTCGCAGAATATATGTACTTCCTCTCTCTCGACCGCAGTGCCAGAAATCCTAAATTGTTCTTGTTTAATTGCCAGTACCCTTCTCGTATCATTGCCATCAGAGATCTTACTTGTATGGTTTTGTTTATTTGCTTGAACTCTTCTCGTATCTTCCTTGTTTAATGCTTGTTGTTTGGTTGCAGGTCCCCTTCGGCGAGGTGACCCTGGTGAAAGAGTGGATGGGCGTATCTGGCAACGTCAACAAACCCGTGAGAGAGCACCCCAAAAAGCTGATTCTCGGCTTCGACTGCCCGCGGAGTGAGGTGAGTAACTGTAACGCCGTTTATCTGGGTTTCCACCTGAGTTCGTTCTGACCCCGACCCGCCCTCCGTTTGGTTTCCTCCTCCCGTGTTCGTGTGAGTGCAGGTTTCTGTGTGTCAGTGATGGCACGACCGGTTCTTAGTGTCACATCAACGTCACCGCCATCAAGACTCTGACGTCACTCCCCATCGCAATGCACCCCGGGAAGGGGCGGTAATAATCACATGACGTATCCCTCCACTTTAAGACATGAGACCCATTCTCCATTGGTTGGGAGGGATATGTAGGTGTTGTTCCCAGCTTAATTGAGATTTTTTTTTGATAATCATGCTATATTCAGCCTTTTTCATGCATATCACAAGTAATGGGATTTTTTATGTTAGTACATAAGGACTGATTTAAGTTTATTATCTGTGTTGTTAACGCAACTAATACAAAGGGATTATTGACAATGAACAGAGAAAAATAAGAAATATGAGTTAGAAATACAGTTAAGAGTGCAGATGAGAGTGGGAAAACCAGAATCAGATGTAGTTTATTTTGTATTCCCATTCATCTTAAACCGATATTGATAAGTTATTTTCGGGATATTGTCAGCGAGAAATAGGCGTGATTTGCCAAGTTTAGGGTCGTGGATTGTACCTGTCTCTGGTCATGGTATTTACTTGGACCAGTATGCAGTCTATAGGGGCAGTAGGAGGACTGATAAGGGAACGAGTCCTCACCCATCGGGAAACAGTTACAATGGTACGACACTACAGGGCCAGTAAAACCCTGGGGTGGGGAGTTAGCTCAGTGGTTAAGTCACTGGCCTGTAATCCCAGGTTTGTGGGACTTTGTGGGTTTAAGTTCCTCTGCAGCCATTATTCTCCTTCATTCCCAGCAGTGGTAGACTTACTGCTGTATCCAAGGTCAGTCCTTCTCATACCATGCCTATATGGTGTGGTGTGCAGCCACCTTTTCTCCTGCATCTCCTGTGTCAGATTTACTGCCATGTCCCAGCCATATTCCACATAGCATGTGGTGTGGGAATTAAAAGAACTCTCACGTCGGTAAATGTGTATGGGCGAGATTTCTGCCTGAATTCATCTCATAGATTCATTCAATACCAAAGTAGGTCTAATAGAACATGCTGGACATTAAACTACCCAAACGAACAAAGATCAGAACAGTAGAACCCCAGTTGTGGGGCATCCTGCCAGAGGGGCACGGGCCACGTCGTGCAGAGCCAACACAGGTTCAGACCTCCCTGACAGAACCTCAGCCCCAGGCCGTGGCCGACACTAACAGGGACGACACGTTGTCGCAGTCTCTCGGAGACAAATTTCATATATACAATATTTAGACTTTGTCTGACCCCAACAGTTATGAGAGAAAGCGCGAGAAATGGGAAATCCACCCCATTCTGTCTGTGCATTGACTCTAGGACTATATGGCGACATGGTTGGTGTGCATGTATGAAATCTGTTCCGAGATTTGTTTGCTCGTATATATTCACCAAGTTTGAAGAACGAGGTGAGTATTTCCAACCAAAACAACAAAGAACCGATCAGACACACTCACTGTGTCTCATTATTTTAACAGGTAATTATCAAAAATCCCATTTTACAACAGGACAAGTGATACGGAGTGCAGGAACCATTAGTTTGTGCACAGTGTGCAGAACAGAATCCGTACATCTGGCCAGTAAGTGTGAGACATTCACCTACCGGTATATAAAGATATGCCGTATGTTTAACTGTTAATGAACGATAGTTGGTAAATATCGGATAAAGTTAGCGACCATAGACAGGGCACTTTGTCAAACCTCAGACTCTGTGGGATGAAACCACGAAATGGTGGAGTGAGTTCCCGGTCTGAGTTCACAGCCCGCCCTGCGGTCACTCCGGCCTCCCGTCTGTCCACCTACACCTCCTAAACCTCCCCGCCTCAGGTCATACCGCCCATCAGCAAGGGCTTCGAAAACCGTAGATGAATTATCTAATAAACTAGCAAACTAATACTTGAGAGGCATGAAGACTATTCTGATCGAAGAGAAAAAAATGAACAATTGTCAAGTGACATAATTATTGAACACCTCATCGTTCTCAGGATGTTAGGTAATCGTAGACAGCGAATTGATGGTAGAACAGTGACACCGTATCCACCTCCAATGTGAAATTCACGAAAACGAGGTCAACGTTTGTCATACGAAGACAATCATTGCTCTGATGAGGATTCTTCAATCTCCTTCGCGAATAATGCAGGTATTTAATTAACGTTTTTCCTGCAGTAAGGACCGGAAGCAACCTGCAGGTTAAACGTTATTTCCCAGCGTCCATGACGTCACGGGTTTAACGAGAATTAACGAGACTTAACCATGTGACCGCCAAAGGGCGGCTAAAGCCTCCATTAGGCGAGCGATAATTGGCCGACTTGGGTACGTTACAGGCTCTCAGGGACAGCGAGAAAGCAAAAACTTATGAAAAGTCAGCATTTTATTTGAGCCCTAGAATTTTAATTGGTTGTTAATTGAATTTCCCGCTTAAGTGGGAGTGCAAGTAGGTACGTGAGGACGTGGGTGTGTATGTGTGTGGCTCTGTACATGCGTGCGTGTGACTGCATGCTTTTCGTTTATTTATTGAGCGTGGGCCACACGCACATATACACTGGCTAGGTTAGGCAGAGGTTATATAGACTTCCATCTTGCTGCAAAAACTATCCCTTCACTATACGCGTGCCAACTCTGTGACAATGGGAAAAGAGCAGAGGGCCAGTGTCTTAGAGGCGTGCCCGACTGTCCATGACCAGTCACCACAGTCTAAATTACCTCATTAACCCACTGGTGCCTGATATATTGGAACCCCATACATGCAGTTGTAGAAATGGTAAATTGACTGGGTGCAAGTGGGTTACAGGAAATGACCCATAGTTATCTTCTTTTTGATAATTCCACGCTAATTAATCTATGATGAACATATCATTTTCTCCCATTTAACATCTCCAGAGCAGGTCGATATGTATATAGAAGCCCTATTACAAGTCAGATGGGCATTAACTGGAGTGCTTCGTGCGTACCCCGGGAGATATGAGGTGAGGTTATGGCGGGAACGTGTGACCAGGCGCTGGGGCAGGACGCTTTAGCGTAAAGTGAGGGCAAATCTGTCAAAAGTACAACTCCAATTCTCATTTATAGGTAGCATGTGTTCGGTGAGTTACTGCATATAATGGGGATCCCCTTCTATTATCCATCTATGATGATGTCCCCATTGAATATATATGGGGCCGCAGTTAACCACGACCCATTGTTTCTTAGTCGTCATAACGCATAATCAATGCTTACGGATTTCAAGTCCATTGATGACAGGCCTCATGGGAAAATACACTCCCAAACAGATGTAGAGTCCCTTTGTGCATCGAGAGCAAGACATAGACGTAGCAAATCACATAATATGGTAATTCTTGGTTTTAATTCATAGAAAATGGATAGTAAATCAGAATGTTAGTGTAAATCAGAATATATCGCAATCGTGATAAATAACATCTTTTATATACACGTATAAAACTCAGATATCAACTTCTTCAACCAGGGAGGGCATTGTTTCCCTCACCCGGGCTTCCTCTGCCGGGTGCAGGTCATTAGGGCAACTTTCTCTGCTCGGCCAGTTAGGCCTTTCTTACTCCGTTACTGGAGAAATACACGTCAGAAACCCCATACCTCCAGTGTGTTTGTTATAAAGCAAGTGCAAACGGCACTATTTTGTAACAGTTGTATCTTTAGAAAGGATTGTAAGTGTACGTGTGATTGTGCGTAATCCATTAACTTCAGTCGTCGATATCACTGAATGGCACGACAAACCAGCAAAGATAACGGCCGAATAATACTCGCTATGTAAGATCATTTGTGTAAAATCTTTTTGCGCGTGTGACCAATATGATTAGAGTCTTTAGAAAACTGCCCTCTCTTCTCCAGACAAGCGGAATATTATTGTGAATCGAAAAATCTATCCGTAGATGAAATGGGGCCATTATTGAACCTTGCTGTTTGCATTCTAATACAAACAGTGCCATATACATGTATATGTAACACCCACCTATGGCTAGATATGGAAAAACCAGCCATCTATGTATGTCAGCAGGCACATGCTAGTCCGCCATGAGAGCGACATATGCCTTATAAAGTAGCCGTCAAATTCTTGTTAACAAAAGATATTCCAGTTAAGTTTTTCTAGAGGTGGATCAGTATTCCTTTCTTATCTAAGAAAGTTTTAACATGAACATGTGTTTCTGAAATATTTTGGAATATTTCCTGAGCAAGTTAGTCCAAGAATACAGGTTTCGAGACAATGGTAAATGCATTTTCAGCATACCTTACATAAGTTGGGGAAAATTCTCCCATGATAGAGTGAGTGGAAACAGAAGGACATTTGTATCCCAGATATGAGAGTCCTCTTGGACATTGATTCAAACTTTGTTTTAAATGATTCAAATGATTTAAATGATGGGCGGCCCGTTACTGTGCTGCCAGTTACATGCGCTATCACTACTACCATCTTGTATTATAGAAATTATCAATTGGTATATACATGTACTCCTTAATGTGAGAGACTGAGTACATACGTGTACATATATAGAGCAATATTTTCATTTGATATGTTTTCATTCCTACACTTTTGAGTTACATCATAGTCAGTTGAATTTCAATTTATGGGCAGTATTCGTCATTCTTAAGATGACTCAGTTACAGCACTTTTTATTTCCTAATTTTCTTCATGTTGTAACGGTTTCTCCAAAATGGGGACACTAAATCGTAGATGGTGGATACCATAACGAAATTGACTTTCCTTTTAAAAATGTTTGGCATGTGGCTGTGAGCATTGGCATGTCGTTTAGTGTAGACTTCTATGTAGACTGGTGACCGAGTGGTCTAGTCGAGAGGGGGTGGGGGTGGGTACCTGGTGGTCATGTCGTCTGGCATGGGGTGGGGGGTTACATGATGACCGTGGAGGGTGGGGGTACCTGGCCACAGTGGAGCCGCCCCCCGCCCCGGCCCGCCTCTCTATTTAGACTGCCCCTGGCCGGCCGCGCCGCCGCTCGCACCTCGTCTGACCAGCCACTTTTCTTTTGTCCACCAGAAAAGGAATTGAAGCTTTACACAATGCCCGCCAGGTGGCGGCCGACCGTGTGGCGCCGCGCATGTGCAGGTGGTTTAACAGGGCTGATTACGAGATAACTAGGCCAAGGCTCGGGCGCGTTAACAGTCACTCGGCTGATCTCATACACGCTGTTTTATAGGTTTCTGTGGGTAGAATGCTGATCTCATACTCGCTGTTTTATAGGTTTCTGTGGGTAGAATGCTGATCTCATACTCACTGTTTTATAGGTTTCTGTGGGTAGAATGTTGATCTCATACTCGCTGTTTTATAGGTTTCTGTGGGTAGAATGCTGATCTCATACTCGCTGTTTTATAGGTTTCTGTGGGTAGAATGCTGATCTCATACTCGCTGTATTATAGGTTTCTGTGGGTAGAATGCTGATCTCATACTCGCTGTTTTATAGGTTTCTGTGGGTAGAATGCTGATCTCACACTCGCTGTTTTATAGGTTTCTGTGGGTAGAATGCTGATCTTATGCATGATGTTTTAAAGAAAAAAAGAGAATGACATCGTACCCAACGCCAATTGAGTATTTTTCACCCTAGTATTGGGTAGGACTTTCCCATGATAATGCTATCCAGAAAAATACCTTGGTTGGGATAAGCAGAGAGCTGACCCCAATCCCAATGGTGCCAGTCTTTTATGATTGGAATATTTATGCATGTGGATCTCTCAGGATTTGGAGTCAGTGATCGGTTCTTTGATTTCTTCATCTAGCATTAAATTCAAGTCATAGATATTCATTAGATAATTTTTTTTATATCGAGAAAGTTCATATGAAACATATGAAAACATCAGCCGCAATGATGATATTCTATAACATCTCAAAATCTGGTGACGTTAAAAATACGAATTTCCTAAAAGGTTCAGGGAGTTTATTTAAAACACAGAGACTACATTCTATGAAAGGCTCACTGAGTAGAACCGTCGTTTGGTTGTCATTTCCCCCACATATGATTTCAATGTTTTGATATTGAATATAGAAGCCACTCAGAGAAGTTCAGACATGGCATGGGACGGGAGTCTGTAGAGAAGGTATGTATGTGATGAGGATACAGTTAGGTCGGAGACAGAGCCGAGTTCAGAGTGCACGCTGTGTTTAGCTTTAAAGGCGTTGATACTGTGTTAGGCAAAGAGGAAAGCTGGGCAAAGAGAACGCAGTGAAACGAAGTTAGACAGTGCAAATCAAGAGAGAGGCAATGTTAGCAGTAGAAAAATACAGCTAGGTAGAATACTTGCATTGAGAACATAAACGGAAGCAATAGATGTCGAAGGGATCGGGCAGAAAACTACGAGCTATCATAACCTTGGTAAACCAAACTTTCCTATATGACAACCGGACAGGATCCAAACAGGTGAAATGGAGCTATCAGCGGACTGGTCACACCATAGTCACACATGGGGAGCTGAATTAGTACCTGTGTGGCAGCCATGCAACACTCATTTGAGGTAAAACATCTCATACTACAGTGTCAGGCAAAAAGGAAATGCAGGGAGAGATTCCTGATGAGCGTCTTCCACAACACTGGTAAAAATGGTCATCTTGCATTGCCCTAGGACCATATCGAAAAGATATGAACAAGTTCATGTTGCCTGGTATCACCATGTTATACCCTAATCGATGGTATCCAATAAGGGTACGACCAGTTAGTTTGGCTAGTCTAGTTTAGTTATTCAAAAAACATGGAGCAATAGTTGTAAAAATGACCACAACTGAATTTACGTATAAAGAAATCCTGGCAAGTCATACGCATGAGTTCATGAAGACAACACGATTATATATACGCCCTCCAGAGGTTACTAAACTCCCTATTATCGCCCAGGGTAAATACAAGTTGCGCTCGCGGCTGGCTTGGCAGAACTATTGTTTTCCCATTTATATTTGGAGAACCTGAATATTATTTCGAATCTACAAGTAGAAATAGCTGAAATTCCCATTTCTGATATTGGATTTCCGATTCGAATATTTATAAAAACCGTTAGACTGCAATAATTGTGGGTTACGGTTCAAGGGTCTATCATCATAGATCAGACTGGATTACGAGATACCTCAATAGGGCCTATTATCTTTTGATCAATAAACGTATTTGCTCTATGATAAAAAACACAGAATGTGTGTTCACTCTTAATTGCCATTATCAGACATTAAATCAACCGAGATGAATTGGTAAACATATCGTAATAATATAGGTGTAGGCAGGGGAAGGTAGGGCATGGTGTGAGTGGTGTGTGAGGTGTGGGAAGTGAGAGGCGGGGTGTGGGTGGTGTGTGAGGTGTAGGTAGTGAGAGGCAGGGTGTGGGTGGTGTGTGAGGTGTAGGCAGTGAGAGGCAGGATGTGGGTGGTGTGTGAGGTGTAGGTAGTGAGAGGCAGGGTGTGGGTGGTGTGTGAAGTGTAGGCAGTGAGAGGCAGTGAGAGGCGGGGTGTGGGTGGTGTGTGAGGGGTGGGCAGTGAGAGGCAGTGAGAGGCGGGGTGTGGGTGGTGTGTGAGGGGTGGGCAGTGAGAGGCAGTGAGAGGCAGGGTGTGGGTGGTGTGTGAGGGGTGGGCAGTGAGAGGCAGTGAGAGGCAGGATGTGGGTGGTGTGTGAGGGGTGGGCAGTGAGAGGCAGTGAGAGGCAGGGTGTGGGTGGTGTGTGAGGGGTGGGCAGTGAGAGGCAGTGAGAGGCAGGGTGTTGGTGGTGTGTGAGGGGTGGGCAGTGAGAGGCAGTGAGAGGCAGGATGTGGGTGGTGTGTGAGGGGTGGGCAGTGAGAGGCAGTGAGAGGCAGGGTGTGGGTGGTGTGTGACGGGTGGGCAGTGAGAGGCAGTGAGAGGCAGGGTGTGGGTGGTGTGTGAGGTGTGGGCAGGGGAAGGTAGTGAGAGGCAGTGAGAGGCAGGGTGTGTGTGGTGTGTGACAGGTGGGCAGTGAGAGGCAGTGAGAGGCGGGGTGTGGGTGGTGTGTGAGGGGTGGACAGTGAGAGGCAGTGAGAGGCAGGATGTGGGTGGTGTGTGAGGTGTAGGCAGTGAGAGGCAGGGTGTGGGTGGTGTGAGAGGTGTAGGTAGTGAGAGGCAGTGAGAGGCGGGTTGTGGGTGGTGTGTGAGGGGTGGGCAGTGAGAGGCAGTGAGAGGAAGTGAGAGGCAGGGTGTGGGTGGTGTGTGAGGTGTAGGCAGTGAGAGGCAGGGTGTGGGTGGTGTGAGAGGTGTAGGTAGTGAGAGGCAGTGAGAGGCGGGGTGTGGGTGGTGTGTGAGGTGTAGGCAGTGAGAGGCAGGGTGTGGGTGGTGTGTGACGGGTGGGCAGTGAGAGGCAGTGAGAGGCGGGGTGTGGGTGGTATGTGAGGTGTGGGCAGGGGAAGGTAGTGACAGGCAGTGAGAGGCAGGGTGTGGGTGGTGTGTGACGGGTGGGCAGTGAGAGGCAGGGTGTGGGTGGTGTGTGAGGTGTAGGCAGTGAGAGGCAGGGTGTGGGTGGTGTGTGACGGGTGGGCAGTGAGAGGCAGTGAGAGGCGGGGTGTGGGTGGTGTGTGAGGGGTGGGCAGTGAGAGGCAGGGTGTGGGTGGTGTGTGACGGGTGGGCAGTGAGAGGCAGTGAGAGGCGGGGTGTGGGTGGTGTGTGAAGTGTGGGCAGGGGAAGGTAGTGAGAGGCAGTGAGAGGCAGGGTGTGGGTGGTGTGTGACGGGTGGGCAGTGAGAGGCAGTGAGAGGCAGGGTGTGGGTGGTGTGTGACGGGTGGGCAGTGAGAGGCAGTGAGAGGCAGGGTGTGGGTGGTGTGTGACGGGTGGGCAGTGAGAGGCAGGGTGTGTGTGGTGTGTGACGGGTGGGCAGTGAGAGGCAGTGAGAGGCAGGGTGTGGGTGGTGTGTGAGGTGTGGGCAGGGGAAGGTAGTGAGAGGCAGTGAGAGGCAGGGTGTGGTTAATGAACATCCAGGCTCTTGTTTTGTGTACGACTATTGTACCCACTCCCTCCACGAGCTGTAGGAAGAAGAGATGGGGTGTGCGTATGGGGTGGGGTACTGGTATGTGTATGGGGTGTGTGTGTATGGGGGTGTATGGGATGTATTAGGGTGTGTGTTTGGGGTAGGTTGGAGGACTGGGTTTAGGACGCCGCGGGGGGACGTGGGGAGGGGTGGGGAGACACAGGGGGTTGTTTGCAGAAGGTCGAGCCAGGGGTAAAAGAACCTGAGGGTGTTGTAGGCGCGGCGGGCGGGCGGCGGGGTGGGAGGGGGCCGGCGGGGTGGGAGGGGGCCGGCGGGGTGGGAGGGGGCCGGCGGGGAGGGGGCCCGGGTTCATCGCCCGCCGCTTATCGATGGGAATGCACGCGTTCGTAGCGCCCTCTCGGGAGGAAACCCGGAGACACCCGCACAGCTAAGTCTCGTGTGCGCCTGCGCGAAAAAAAACGGCGCATGCGCTCGGCACACTCGCAAACTGCCTCATGGAGTCGCAGTTTCACGGTTTCCGGTTCCGTTTTAAATGGCACCTCGCCATGGCCGCCATGTTGGACTCGAGACTGGAACCGAGAATACAGTAAACCATGACAAGCCAGTGTCTGCCTGCTTCACTGTGTAGTCTGTGCAGCTGGTCATATCTAGACTTGTGTGCCCTCTACACGTACCCGTTATACGTGACCTTTACACGTACCCGTTACACGTACCCGTTATACGTGACCTTTACACGTATCCGTTACACGTACACGTTATACGTGACCTTTACACGTACCCGTTATACGTGCCCTTTACACCTGCTTTTTACACGTACCCGTTACACGTGCCCGTTATACGCCTAGACGGGGCACGTAAATCAATACGTATATCTATGACATTGTATAATCATATAGAACAACCTTATCATGGTTGTGAATCATACAAGACGAGGTAGGGTTGACATTATTTAGGAAACGAGGCCACGAGGCCGAATTCCTTGAATAAAGGCAACTCCCTCGACTCTTCCATTATGTACGACCATGGTACGTTGCTCTATATTTACTGTATTCCCGAAAATTATTATATTATACCATGATCTGGTATAAAAAAACATGTCGAAGTGCCGTATTACAATGTGCATTACACCAATAGTACAGTGGGAGGTAGTACATAGATATGCTCTCTTGTAGATGAAGAGTTGTGAGAACTGGAGTCCACAGAATGGGACCAATCTGCAGAGTGTGGGGAGTATGAGGAGTGTGGGGAGTGTAAGGAGTGTGAGGAGTGTGGGGAGTGTGAGGAGTGTGAAGAGTGTGAGGGTGTGAGAAGATGTGGCTCACCGCTGACTCTTTGTGTAGCCACGGCGTCAGAGAAAGCCCAAGGCGCCTTTAAGTATTGAAAACCCGGTACTGCATGTTTATCATTAAAGAAACGTAAATTATATCTTACAGTAGAACGAGAGGCCTTTTGTTTCTCACCAGAGAGCTATACAAACACAGCAATACACCATATAGCTATACACCACACAACTACACACCACACAGCTACACACCACACAGCTACACACCACACAGCCATACACCACACAACGTCACAACCACACAACCACACACCACACAACTACACACCACACAGCTATACACCACACATCTACACACCACACAACTACACACCACACAGCTACACACCACACAACTACACACCACACAACTATACACCACAAAACTATACACCACACAACTATACACCACACAACTATACACCACATAACTACACATCACACAACTACACACCACACAACTACACAACACACAACTACACACCACACAACTACACAACCACACACCACACAGCTACACACCACACAACTATGCACCACACAACTATACACCACACAACTATACACCACACAACTATACACCACACAACTGCACACCTCACAACTACACACCACACAACTACACACCACACAACTACACACCAGACAACTACACACCACACAACTACACAACCACACAACCAAACACGACACAGCTACACACCCCACACAACTATACACCACACAACGACACAACCACACACCACCACAACTACACACCACACAACTACACACCACACAACTACACACCACACAACTATACACCACACAACTATACACCACACAACTGCACACCACACAACCATACACCACACAACTACACAACCACACAACACACAACTACACACCACACAGAGTTATATACCACACAACTATACACCACATAGCTATACACACCACACAACTACACACCACACAACTATACACCACACAACTACACACCACACAGAGTTATACACCACAAAACTATACACCACATAGCTATACACACCACACAACTACACACCACACAACTACACACCACACAGCCATACACCACACAACTACACAACCACACAACCATACACCACACAACGACACAACCACACACCACACAACTACACACCACACAACTACACACCACACAACTACACACCACACAGCTATACACCACACAGAGCTATACACACAGCTATACATCACCCCAGCGTGCAGCCTTTCGACTGAATATTCACGTTAGTAGTATATGAAAATGCGCGTTAGCCTCAGTTCCTCGGGTCCCTCCGTGCAGACATCGTGCACACTGAGCAGGCAATACGGATCGTTCACCGTTAATGTCCACCTACACTCATATTGTAAGGGTAGACACGCTGAGTATGGCACCCCAATGTGGTACGGGCTCGCTATGCACGTTGCACAGCGGACGAGAGACTACCCGATTATCAACTCGATAATGAGAATTTACTTCGGCAGAACAACCAGCCTCATGGATAGAGGAGTAATGAATACTTCCATTGTAAGACGCCAGTGTTAACCAGGAACATGGACACATCCTGAATCTGATCTCACATAGAAGTGGGGAGAAACCAGCCTGTACCAGAAAGATATGCATGTATACCAAATAACCAGGAGGAGGGACCAGGTCGCCCATAAGAGATTTAAAAAATACAAAAAAAAACCACAGAACAATACAGGAGGAGGAGGGACCAGGCTGGACTGACGCTGATGAAAGTTGAACAAGAATGAGAACCAGGAGACAGAGCGTCCGGCGGCCATCTTTGATAAACGACCACAGCGCCACCTACAATATGTACCACACGCCACGTGAGATGCGCGCGCAGGAAATGACGAATGTTGACCAACTGTTTCATGGGAAATCCCCGTCGGTCTGCACTGATGGGTGCCAGAGAAGTAAAATGTCACACTTAATAGATACTGAGTTTAAATTGAAATGAGATCTTTACGGAATATAGAAAACTAAATTGAATATGTGTAATATATAAAATGAAAGAAAAACCTTTTTGGATAGGGTCCATCCGTACGCAGTACAGGGTAGGGGGTGGTAAACATTCAAAGATTTTGCGTACAACCCTTTTTCAAACTAATGTGTACAATATGGAGAGGGGGTGGGGGTTCAATCTTTCAGAAGATTTGTATATGTACTTCAGGATGACCCACAATGATACACAACTATACAGTGTATAAAACTTTCGTGGGATTCACCAAAGTATACAGACGAGTATATCGGAATATGCAAAACTACAGGTATATGAAAAATAGAAATAGATATAAGAATTTTAGATAGATAAGGAATGTAAATAACACTAAATAAGAAAAGCAAAACTCTAAAGAATATATCAAATCTAGACCGGGCATGAATGAGGGTGCAGACTGTATATTAGGGGTTTCGTTTGCAGATTTGTTTATATTTTAGTGTCAGCTTGTAAGGATTTACGCCCGATGAACAGAGAACAGATTCACTTAGCTCAGAACTATACAACAACAACGTCCCGATTCTAGTGCGGCGTATATCTTCACGAGAGCCACCGCTTCCATTTAGTCGACACAAAAAAGAAACATCAGAAAAGTTCAGGCAGGCACTCACGAACACCCCATTAGTACCAACATCAAAGTCAGTAT
Source organism: Alentia gelatinosa (assembly GCA_950022655.1). NCBI lineage: Eukaryota > Metazoa > Annelida > Polychaeta > Phyllodocida > Polynoidae > Alentia > Alentia gelatinosa. The sequence goes on from OX465592.1 coordinate 24,879,408, forward strand.
TCACAATTAATTAAAATGTTTTTTGTTTTTTTGCATTTAGATTCGTTTGAAAGTCATCTGACGGGGTAGAACGTGATTACAATCCCCCTTTTGAATTTCTGAGGAAGGACTGTAATGTATAGAAGTTACCGGACGTAGTATGGCCTATCCCTGCACTACAGTGCTCCACTGCAGTCATTTGTTAGATATTTCCTTTATTTTGGATTTTGAGGGATTTCTTTTCATCATCCGCCTGATATGGAATCACCATTGAAAACACATGTATCACTATCAGCGAGAGATACAACATCGATGTATCGTGTAAGAAGGACACATGAAAATAGTTCTCGAATAGTCAGCGTGCAAAGTAAAGGCGAAAGAAATATCTAGTCTTTTCTTCAATAACTTAGATTTACATTTCTGCTATAATATTATCCTGAATCTGATACTACTGTGCGTATCCTCTTCGTAATTCACTCTGCGTAATATCCTCGCTCGTGCTCGGATATTACAAAGCACCATCCACGCGGAGAATACTCCCACTAATTTCAGAAACAGGTTAATATTGTGTGTGTGTGTGTGTGTGTGTGTGTGTGTATTACAGTAGAACCCTGTTACGCGGGACAATATCTTTTACAACCAAAATGATCCAAGTTGCGAACTGTCCCGTTTAAAGGCAGATCGGGAAATTTACCTTTAAAATGAAAACCCAAGTCATTTTACTAAAAATTGGATTTGATGATCTCACAGTGTTGTAAAACACATACAACATCAGAGGTCACCATCCTAGTTTTTGATTCAGAGATGGATATCATAATTCTGAAAGAATTGAAGGATATCGTATTATTCAGTTCATTTCCTATATAAATCATGCAAATATGAATAGGCGTATTTTACCGATCGGGTTATGACGAACTGGGTAAAACTTGATATTCTAGCCATTTGGCATTAGAATAGGTCACAAGGAACCAGTTTAGACATAGTTATCAATATCTAAAAATCACCCGGTGGCGCCACTGTGAATTGTAGGATATACCTATAATGGTGTACAATAAAGAAGAGAAAGAGGAATCCCCTCCGAGAGAATTTGACCAAGTCCCGTGGCGGCCTCTTCAATGGGGTGGCCCGCTGTCAGGGTTCAACTTTATGTTCAGAATATGTTCTTTTTAAATGATAAGATTTGCCTTGGTGGGTTGGACTTTGATTGTTGGTGTATGCGATAGAGGGAGGGGTTTCTGTGGAACATTTGTCTATGTATATATGGTCAGGTTATACGCTATTTTAGATACCAATAGATATGAATTACAATCGGATATGACAATATATTGAATAATTTTGCTACGTAATCTCACCTGGCTTTGCCACGTGATTACTCCATAACCGAAACTCATGGTGTTTTCCCAGTGGCTATTTTCTTAATACCTTATGCATCACACGTATATCACATACACATATGATGGGTTTAAGGTTCCTCCTGTGTTTCACATCTCACAGGGAGGCTGAGTGAGCGTTGACTCAGGTGGGGTAGTTGTTTAGCCACTCATTGCTGACACCAGTGAGGGGCAGTGTGTAATCATGTGGAGATTAATTAGGTAGATCTGACCCCAGACCCGAGGAGCCCGTCCACTGCTGCCCCGCCATCCCGCTACCCTTCCGTTTGTTTCCTATTTTGTTCCCAAAGTTCTTTTCCGTTTCGTTTCGGCCGCATCTGGCGCTGTGTGATTCTCTATACAGCCGGCAGGGGGCGCCTTTGATTTCAACCCCTCTTTTCCTAATCTCAGGCCCTTCAAAATTTATTAAGTCTCTTTTTTGTGTGCGTGTGTGCGGACAAGGGAACGGGGGCGGTTCATCTGAAAGTTGGCGGGATGAGAGGGAATTTTCTAGTTGTGAATCCCTTTAGCGAGTCCCGGGAGACAGTAGGCCTTGATGCGCTGTGACTTGTGTAAAATGCCTTTAGTTTCTGTGCTGTGGTTTCGTAGTAACCATTTTGTATTGACAACCTTACGTCTTGGCCATTAAGTCCCCAGTGACGTCATCACACAGATAAAAGGAAGTGCTCTACGAACCAGTGTCGCGGTAAATTGATCGTCAATAAGATATTCGCTCATTGAGTAAAAGTACACCCTGACTACTGTAATACTCTCCCTCTGTGAGATTGTGCTGATGGCGAGAAAAGATTCAGTACACTTCCTGCTAACCTATTACCACTATTACTACCGCCCCAGTTTGACTACTTTCTGCCAATGTCTAACCAGAACGAATCTTGCATTATCTTAAAGTCAAAACGGATGGTGAGTAGGATTCTTCCTAACACTTTTATCTGTGATATGTTAGAATCTCCTGCCGTCTCAACGAATTCTCCCTCTTCTACCTCCTCTCTTTATCGCTCTCACTCTCCGTTTCTCTTCTATTCCCTTGCTGCTGCCTCTCTTCGCCCCTCTGAGACCCCGTCCGTTTTTTTCTCTAGCCTTGCTGTCCTTCTCTCTCCCTCGCTGTCTTCCTCTGCCTTTCTCTTTCTGTCTCTCTCTTTCCAGACGCCTAAATTCAAACGCCCCTCATTAGCTATGCTTGGAAATGTGACGCTTTAAAAGCGCGGCTTTGAACATTGTTTAGTGCGAGCTGCTCGGCGCGGGCGGCGGGCGGCGGAGGCGGAGCTCTTCCCCCCTCCCACCTCACCCCCTCCCGCCCACCCGCCGCCCGCCGCCCGCCGCCCGCCGCCCGCCTCTCACCCAGCACCTCATGCCTGCCTAGAAATCTGACCCTCTGCGTAGGCCTCAGGCTTCAGCCTTTAACATATACATGTTTATGTTTATAAATGTGCCTATCTGCATCTGCCATATTATATATGTACATTATCTATATATCTATATATTATGTATACCTACCTATATGTACTTTTTACCGTTACTGTTATCATCATTGTCATAATTTTAATAATCATTACTGCTAAAACTGTTGACTTTGTTACTTAAATCCCTGATGGCATGTGATGATGATGATGATGATGATGATGATGATGATGATGATGATGATGATGATGATAATGACATGTATGTTGAATATTATCATTATTACTGTTGATACCAGCGTGCTCACGCCCACTGTGCGTGGAGAGTGCGGCGGGCAGTAAGTCGGGGCTGGCTTGTGCTGAGACTCCCTACGTTAATGTGAACTCTCCCCGTTTTAACGTGGAATCCGCGGGCGGCGAGGCTGGCTGTGTTTCAATATTGAACGCCGACAGGGAGCCCCCCAGCTAGGCGCATGCGCTGTGAGGGTTTTTTTCCTTTTGCCCACGTAGAAATGTCTTAACACATGTCGCCGTGGTGAGGCGCGGAAGACAGGACTGACAGCCCCCATTCAAAACGAAAAGTTTATTTTGTGCGAGAGAGAGTGGAAAAAAGTTTTGTTCGCTAAGGTAGATGGAGCCGGCGATGACTCGCGTTACCACCACCCATTAATCTGAAAACACAAGGAGGCTGCCGCCAGCCATGTTCGCTAACCCTCCAGTGACAGATTCAGTTTCCCGCCAACACCCGCCAAAAACACCCCCCCGCGCCAAACTTTCCGGACTACTTTCCTCAGGCATCGCAGAGGGAGAAAAATGAGGTGAGAAAAATTCAGAGGGAAATGGCGGATGTGGTAGCGGGAAAGTGTTTGTGCGGTTTGGTAGAAACCGGTGAGAAACCAGCGGAGATCTGCTGAAAAGTGTCAGACGACATTTCGCGCGCGCTGGTGCCAGGAGGGTTTACGTTGTCATTCATAGTTTGGGCGGCGCTGATCGCCGGGAGACGCCAGCCACTGCCTGCGCTGGTACTCGGCAAGCGCCAGCCGCGGCAGCACCAGCCGCTACCTACACGATTGGTACCAGTGCAAGGTGGGGGCGATTTTTTTAAATTGGAGGACCCCCCTCACTTCTCGCCTTGCCAGCCCCTCCAAGTTGAAAACAAGGCCGTAATACATCATATTATGCCGAAAATCTTAATCAATCAATTAAAAAGTAGAGTTAATAATTTTTAGAAAATGTAATGGGTATTTGGCCTCGATCAGGCGCCTCTGTTAGGCTTGAGTTCCCCAGCAGTCACATAATCAATCGGGCATGACTAAAATCTAGTATCAGGGACCTATATTAACAATGCATATAACATAGGTTATACAGATGGAAAACATTATCTGACCCTTGTACAAGTTTAGCCATAGGAATAACATTGTTAAATGTACGCAATGGTCATCCACGTAAAGTGCCAATACTACGCCATGGTACCGTGGGAGTGATGGGATATGACGTTATAGTCGACTGACCAATCAGCGGCTAGGATTTCAGAAACCAGACACAAACATGGAGATTTAAACGTTCCTAACTGGATTTGCGAAGTAATCTCAATTATTCTGATATTGTGATCCTATTCTCATGTTCATGAGATTGTTGAGATAAATCCAAAACCGTACTCGAATAACATAAATAAACAATACTCCACTCGTCATCGAGGCTACGACTCGATGACGATTGTGGCGCATCAAAACTCGTGGAGTATTGTTTATTTATATGATTCTCGATCCAGTCCTATATAATAACTAAACAATATTAGTAGTAATTCTACAGGATTAATAAGCGTGGCGACAGAGCAGCATGAGGCACCGTTATCAGTCTCCAGTTCAAACTCCTCACTGAACACTTTCACTCAGAGACTTCTAAACTGGTCTAAAACATTGGCCTTCAGACGATGTTTTTAAAACCACCTCAATATAGAGATCACCCACTTCGTCTGTCATGCCTCCTTAGGTATCACTCGTGTCGTAAACACGGTGTTTCCATGGCCATGAACCTTGTGCCCTGAGGTAGACTTAATTAATTGCAGGGAAACAGGAAAAACACGTCTTTGTAAGATTATTTGCGTCTCCTTCGACGCTGCTTTTCGATACTTTTCATAGCCATTAATGTACATTTATGTAGGCCTACACATGTATTACCGATATGTTGATTTTCACCCCAAACAACAATTGCCCTATACATGTGTATTCATTTATGTTTGTGCACAGGTATTATGTGTAAATTTGACATCAATATAACACCTTCATTAAGCAGTGACATATATTAAAGTTGAAATAGTTTTGCCAGCATCTAAATCAGATGGCTACTGATTGAATGCCGCAGTGTGATGAAGCGTAACGATGGATCTATTGACGGCAAGTCCGTAGTATTAGGAAACGACCCTACAGCTGACGAAACAGTCTCCGCACACAGGTATGTAAGACCTGAAATCATTATCTAGAAAGAGCAGGTTCTCTCAAAAGGAACTGGTCTGTTTGAGAAATGATGTCCGAGAAATAATAAAGTATTATAAATACATGACGTTGGAGAAATGCAAAAGGATTCAGAGCAGGGCATTAAGTCCGAGAAATGTACATAACACAATTGTTTCTTATGACATAAATTGTCTAAAATGAAAAACTGCAGATGAAACTGAATGGGATACGGTAGAGACATAGTCTGGAAGTACATGGTGTCTCATAAGAAGTGCAGTATAGAAAGGCAGTGGAATGTGCTTTCAAAATGAATAGGAAACATTGTCTATTGAGCAATTGTGTCTAGAACCAGTAGTTCTAAGGACACATTGTGTACTGCGAGAGAAGGTCAGAACTAGTCGATGGACACATTGTCTATCAACGGAGACATTTCGTATCGGGAAACATTGTCTATAGCTAGTTGAAGGAGAGATTGTCCAGTGAGGATGCAGGCCTAAAACTAGTACAGGAACCTATTTTTGAAAGACGGAGGTTGTGGAGACACAGAGTCGAGCGAGACATCGGGTATAGCGAGATATGGACGAGAAAAAACAGGGAACGGTCTGAAAGAAGTACGTTGAGGAAGACTCCAGGTCTACACAGAGACCAGGTCTAATGAGGCTTCAGGTCTACAGAGTGTCTACTGAGATGCAGGTCTACACAGACCTCGGGTTTTACAATAACGCAGTATCTGGAGAGATAGAAGCTAGTAAGGTACTGACAGCTATACGTCATGTACAGGTGGGTATAAAGGAAGATCTCGAATCTGGATATCTATACCTATATCTACATCACCATTAACCTACTTTATGGGTATATCTTTCATACTGAGGATTGCCTTGTATAAATAACCCCGTTTGGTAGCACTTATCAATGTATTATAAGTGCAAAGACGAGAAAGAAATGACAAATTTAACTGACTTTCTAGCGTTCACCGGTAGCAATACGTTCAGAGAACTAGTTATAAAGTTCAAGCTAAATGCAATTAAGTCAACTTCCGAAGGCACTGTTCCAAATATATTTCATCAGAAAAAAACGCAATCCTAAGCTTTGTAAAGTGTGTTTGTGATATGCATTCTTGCCCCAGTCCGGAGACGGCGATTAGAGGCAGCTAAGTCTACACTCTTTTATTCGGGTAAATATTGGGAACTAGCGATAATAAGGGAGTTGTTGGGAGCGCCCTCTGCGAGCTGCTAAAGGCGTCCCTCCAGCGTCCCTCTAGCGTCCCTGCAGCGTTCGGCTGTTACATACGTCGGCGTTGCTCCCTGTCGACAGAGGCCGAGTCATTAGCTTAATGCACGGCGTGGTAAATAATTAGCTTTTTGTTTAACCTAACCCCGGCACATAACGCCTGTTCCCGTACATCCCTCCTCCTCCTCCTCCTGTCGCCCTCCTCGTCAATTGTGAATTGAAATTCTACCTCTGGAAGCTCGCCTCTCTCAGTCCGTACCACATCGAGGATTATCGCCGCCCTACCTAACATAGTTTCAATGCTTAATGACGGCAGTTTTCTGTTTCACTATCTTTAAAAGGAAACTTTGGTTTTTTTTCGCTTAGAAATATCTCCGCGGGTGACGTCATAGCATCTGAATATAATCATGAGGGAGATCTCGCGGTGCACGTGATTACGCGTGAGGTGGTTCTCGTTGTCCAGTCGCTAGTCGCTCGCGGTAACAGCGACCAAACCTGTCGAGTGACGTGCCCATTTTCTCCAGTATAACCTCTTTTTACTAAATCAATAATGGCATCCATATTAGAAACATAATCCGTGCCCTACGTCCAAGGGAAAAAGGGTCAGTGATACTTTATTAGATTGTATCGCAGTGGCAGAAGATTGAATTTCAAATATAGAAGAGTAATTGAACATTATTTCCATAAACGGATTTCAAATACAGGAGAATAATTGATTAAAATTTCCTAAAAGCGGATTTCAAAAATAGGAAAATAATTAATTATGATTTCCTAAAACGGATTTAAGAAGTATAGGATGATAATTAAACATGATGTGTCCATCTTTTCCTGGTCCGGTTTCCATCTCCTGTGTTCACCACATTTGTTTTACTTGAAGTAAATGTATGAGGACAAACCACTGGTTGCCTATTTACGCACTACCAGTGGAAGAACTGCTCATCGTAGCAGAACTGACAGGAATGAATAAAAAGAGAAAATGTTTCCTAAAACGGGTATCTTCATCCTTTTCACCAACTACGCAGGTAGTTGGAGTGACAGATGCCTGGTATCAGGGCAGTTCACCACGCCGGGTAGAGGCAGAAGTGTGTACCTCCTGTTTGAGAAGGTGCACAAATTAACCATTCTAAGTGGGCAAACGGAACCTGCCGCCGCGCACGCTCAATGATTCACACGTTGACTGCGCACGCGCGCGGGGGTAACGTCGGGCGGGATCGGGTCAGGATCGTTCAGGGCTCCTGTCCCACTCCGCAAACAAAGAGATCCCTTTTTAACCAGAACCGAATGACTAATATCAGGCAGCAGTGGGTTTTTAACCTTCCAAGTGTAAAGCTTAATGTTTGGGAACTTAACAAATGTTCAGGAGCCTATAGTGCACTGGAGTGTTGTTTCCCTTCAGCTTGGAGTAAGTGTATCGGCCCACAAGACATCCCTCTGTGTGTGTGCCTCTCACCCCGCGCCCGCATCTTCACCGTCACCCAGAAGCACGGCCGTGTACAGTACTCCATCACACACAACGTAGTCTGTCTCAGGGGTGCGAGCATTCCTATACATTAGAAATATTCAAAATTTCCTTTTATCATAATCGAAATTCCCCAACATCTGCAACTCGGCCACTCCAGGCACTATGACCAGACCGGTTTGAACTGCGACACGACAGATCCCCCATAGGCCGCCAACAAGCCACCCACTTATCCCTACGTCATGAAACGAATATTGCTGCAAATGATTGCTTTTGATCATACACATAATGTTACATAAGATAATGTTGAAATTGTATACATCATTATCTTTTGCACCGGAATAAAGCCAAAGTCAAATGGCGGTCTGGAACTTCTCCTGTTGTTAGGAAATACATGTAGGTAAAATACGGCCGTTTAATGCTTAGATTATGGCCCCCTCAAAGTAAAAAAAGAAGTTACCTGACCCAAAAACCTAAGTAGGGAGGGGGGGTTCTCTTTTTTCATTCCTATGTAAGCATCAACATTGAAGAAATAAATAGTGTAAAAAGAAAGTTAATAATTCCTAAATTCTGGCATTCTGGATGATGTTCCAAAAGAGTGTTAATATATAAATAGTGTTTTCAATTTCCGATATTTTCCTTGGTCCCTACTTTTATCCCACGTTTGTTGTCACAAAAAACTTAACTATTTTAGAATGGGACTGAAACAGAAATTTAAGATTACAATCTCTCTAAAATAGTGAGAAAATTGGTAGTTCTCTGTAAAAAGGTTCTCTATGAAATTTTTAGAGTCCATATTTTGCTGTATGTTTGTCCTTATGTATATATTTTGTTTATTTTCTGTCAGACATGGCGTGTCGCTAACTCTGTAGAGCCAAAGTCAAATGGCGGTCTATCTAAATTAATCCCATAGATTTGATCACCATCCCTGTGGTATGAAGCAAGTGTGAAAAGCCTGACTTCGAGCCCCTATATATACCTTTAGGGTCCCCTGAGACGTTAATCAAAACAACAAACTTATTTTTCTAAAGACTAGTAATGACAAATGACTCACTGTGTACTTCAGTAATAAACCTCACTTGTATGTTAACCTTGATAAAGGGCGTCCACGGCCCGAAACGTTGGTTCACCATTAAATATGCCTAAAAATTATTTAGTCGCCTCTTGGTTCAACTGCTTTCAACTCAACCATAAACTTATTTTTCATTCAAGTATAAATACCGTACAAAGCACATTCGCCTGTTCTTTCTAATACCCGTCAAAGAACAATCTGACAAGACAAGTCAAAATGAGAAAAAAAAAGAAAAAGAAACCTTTTAGCAAATAGACTAGGCTTCTTGATGACACTTATAGCAACATAAGATTAAGCCAATACTGTCCAGTTCTGTAAATAGGTCATATGACCCTATTCTCGGTAAGTCTTTACTATGTATGAAGTCTTAAATATTGGTATTGTATCAGTCTTCGTAGTACCGGGTTAAAAATGGAAACGTAACAAATACATGGATTTATGACGAATACATTTAACTTACAAGATACATAAACGACAAATACACAGTGCCTAAATATATTATTATGATCCCTATTTCCATGGGTAGGAAAGACTTGTCGTCCAGGGAGTTCTCAATGCAAAGGGTGAGAATTTTTCATTTTTTCAACGTACCTCTATATCAACATCATAGAGATTATAGACCCTAGCTTTCTTTAGTGATATACATGGCACTAAGTCATTAAAACAGAATTAATAAGAAGAATTGATATCATAATGTTCTTTTTGAAAGCCTCCCTTTCTCGGGAATATTTATTGGCGCTTATTTGGTAAAAGAAAAAGGAGATTGTCCTCCTCAATAACCTCAGTTATTGAAGGAGCGTTGTTCAGGTCGTGTTCGTAAATAAGCTATTAATGTCAGGACAAACTGTAAGCTTTCCAAGCACTTATATCAGAACAAACTAACGGTGGCCCTACATGTTACAGGATGGGATGAGGCTTAATGCTACCTATAGGACGAGATCTTGAGGCTGAGTTTTGTGAATGTTATTCTCATTTTGTCTTGCATCATGTAAGACCATGGTAAGTTGTTATATATTCACAATATACCGTGAATATATAATATCTAGTCTTCAACGTGTTGAAGTGAACATCCAGACTTCGGCGATGTCTGAACGTATTGCGTATAACAGTTACTGCGTCCTGTGCCGTACACAATACATATGATATGCGGAGCTGCGGTAGTAACTATTTGAAATACGTGCGCTAGTATATAATGATTATTATTAGGAATATAATGATAACATTATGATACTAATGATTATAATTATGATAATAATGAGAGAACTTTTTATGCACAGATTTCATAAGCACATGTTAGCTTGATTAAATCTCATACTGCAGAGATGTGATTATTTCAAAGGTTAGACCGCCCTCACAACACGACAGATACGTGTTGAATATAGCTGGGGATCGTGCGGATTTATCACAGATGAGGCAATGCGCGCGAGCAGTGTACTACAGAGATGTATTACCCACCTACTACAGAGTTGGCATAAGAAATGTATGGATCACCTGGAATTCGCTACCTGGAGATTCTGACATGTCAAAATATCGAGGAGGAGATTCCGGTAAAAAAAAAGTCACTACAGATTATGAGGAAAAAAGATTCTTTTTTTTCAATTCAGAAAAATAGTTTGAGGACAACAGAGTTAGCTACATGCCTGGCAATCTTCCACTTTGAAGTTACAGATACAGTACAGATTACAGTACAAGACAGGACATTACCAATTATGCCACAATATGTACAACAGATCTTGGATTCAGACGCGCACACTCTCTGAACTTATGAACTGTTGAATCGTTTTCTTACAAACTAATATCATCTTCGCTTAATACATTTTGAAGTACATCCTTAATTTTGGATTTAAAAAAGTCTCTCCATGGTAGTTTTTGAATTTCACTCGGTAGTTTGTCCCAGTATTCTATTCCTTGATTTAGAGGAGAGTTCTGAATTTCTTTGTTCTTGGCCTGTCTATCTTTATTTTGATTTTGTTCGTACCTCTGGTCCCTGTAATGTTAGCTTCATATATATATATATATGTTTTGCTTTCATCGGTCCACCACTTAACTACACTTAACAAATGGCCTATTCTTGGTATTTGTAACGGTCATATTTTACACACTCTATGTAAGTCAGTTATATGCATAAAGTGGCTTACTTTTGTCCTATTGCCATCTTTAGGGCCTTATTTACCAATATTTCTAGTTGTTTTCTTCATGCGATTGTTCAATATTGTTTGTACTGCATCGGCATATTCTACCATGGGAATTAACATATGCTTAACCAGCTTCAGACTTGCCTTAGTATTTAGTAAATGCCTTATCTGTCTATACTTGAACATTTTGTACATAAGTCTTTGACAATTTTGCTATGATGGTGTGAGAGAGTTGCACCAAGGTATTTATATTTTTCTACAGCTTGAAGAATATCCGATCCTAGGACTGTGTTCTTCTTTTTGTCAAGCGAATTTTGATTCGATACCCACAATAACTTTGTTTTGTTAAAATTCAACTGTATTAGGTTTCTTATATATAGTCCATTTATTAACTAACACTAGATCATGTTATCATTATCATCATTGCCTGCTCATTCACCATCTACTATTAAAGCTATATCGTCGGCATATTACACCGTTTAATTCATTTACTATATCGTTTAGAACAAACAGAAATAAAAGCGGTCTTAGGACTGACTCTTGTGGAACTCCACATGCTATTGATTCGTCTTTTGATAATACACCATTTAAGTTAAATTAAACTCGAAAAGAATATCATGGAAAGATATTTTGGCGTTAATTGATTGAGAATAATAATCTTTTCTCTAATCAAGAAATTCACAAGATATCAAATGATGTGCAACTGATTGTATGTGACCTTTAAACCTTGTCAACCTTGTTTAAATCATCCATGAATCTTTTCATATTCATTGGATAATAAATTGGATTCATCTTTTGTTTTATAATAGTCTGATAGTTTTTGTCGGATCCAAACAAACCTAGTTGTTAGTTATTCCCCTGTTAAGGAGCATATTGCTCAGATGGCACCAGGTATCTGTAGCCGCAAGATCGCCTTTCATTCTGTTGGTTGCTAATGTAGGATCATTATCATTCCCGTAAATAACCCAATCATCGACATATAGTATATGCTTACAAGTAAGTGGTAGGTCTTTTATATATTCAATAAAAATATATCTAATCAAGCAAGAGTGGACCCAAAAGGCTACCTTGGGTTACACCTACGTGGCTTCCAAGTCTATAGGCTAGGGTTGGATTTTCTAGGTAATCTGCTATACACAGAGACAGAGGAGCTTTAATGTTAAATCAATAGAGTTCAGTTACCAATATTTTCCTGTTCACTTGGTCGAATGCTTTACTGAAATAAATAAAAGAAAAAGCTGACCTAAAATATCTATATCCATAAAGCTCGTCTACTAGTATCATTCTGGCATCAGACGTTCCCATCCCCGAACGAAATCCGAAATATTGCGGTTGTATAGTTTATATCCGAGAAGGCTGGCTGACAGAGATGAGATGGAAATGAGTTCTTCATGAGTGACATAGAGCGTGTTATAATTGTCTAGTGACATTACAACACAAACGCACAACCATAAGGCTACATGCTAAACAGTCAGACATTTTTCAGTGCTTAAAAGTGAAGGCTTAGCCATTGTTGCACGCTATAAAGTAAGTCTTTGACATTTTTCAACTCCGAAAAGTCAAAGCTTAGCCATTGTTGCAGAGTAAAAAGTCAGACTTTGATTTTTTTTTGGTAGAGAGAGAAAGAGCGTACATGTAAACTAGACTACCAGAAAATCAGATATTTTCAAATGCAAAAATATCAGTTGTTGGGGTTCCGAACGCCACTGAATTTACCCTTCATTCAGTAAGACTGAAGCTGCTTACTTTTTTGGGGCCAGCAGAAAAATGGGGAGGTGGGCGGTCTCACTCCCTGCCCCCCACCCCCATTCTGACACCAACATAATATGACCGAATGAGGACGGAGCCTTTATACATACCCTGACACAAACTGTTGATTCATATACTACTTTCTATAGTTCAGTGTTTATATTGTCAATCCAAGGCCTGTCAAGTCGTATTGAACCGTTTAGGTATGGACAGGTCGCGTTTATGTTATCTATCAGGCTTCTGATTATAATGGTGGTTAGCCTTCGTTTGCCTTCGTCGGTGTCTGTGTGGCAACCGTCGTGGAGTAGGAAGAATTCGTGGAAGCATCTACGGAAGCTGCAGCGACTTGGGCGAATAACGCGATGTGCACGTGGTGTGTAGTAACCTTGGAAATCATTAAGTTTTGCGAGTTCGGTTGCAAGTCCAATATCCATGAAGTAATTCCCTCTTGTTGGTGGTTGTATGATTTATTTTCTTGTATTTCGGCAGGTTCATGGAATAAATTGCAGTGTATACGACTCTTAAAGACAGTTGTCTGCGTCTCATTTGGTTTTTGATCAGTTTATATCCTGATTATTTGACCTTCTTATCTCTCCGATCGTAACTTCACCGCATCTTCTGTTCCCTCTGTTACATGGACCTGCGGAAATACATTCAACTTCACACCTGTGAGTGCACCAGGTCTATTGAGGGATGTGTAGATCCTATGCATAGCGGCCCCACTTAGCGATACTATGCGGAAGTTCTTAAGAATCCGCACATCAGTTTTCAACTCGGGAGTCACCAATCAGCATTCATGACATTATATGTCTTTCTTTCCTTTGTCCCTTTGAATTATTCTGATGGTATATCAGCGGGAGCGCACGAGGTAGTTTGTGTGCGTGAATTCCCTCCGTTTTTCGTTTAATTTCTTGCTTTTTCCAAATGCTCTTAATTGTTTTCAGCTTTTACAATCGTTCCTCCAGGCAACAGAAAACAGTAACAATAATAATAAAAGAGTGTGCGATAACATAGAACATACACTTCCAAGAAACGATGTTGCCATTACGATATAACATTTTGGTAAGCAAATACGACCCTGCATGATAAGTCTCTTTTGATTAGGTTTTGTCTCCGTCTTCATTTCTTGTGTACTATGATACAGGCTCTGTGATATTGCACACGTATAGTTTACAAGTTGACATTTCTACAACCGTCTGTCTAGGATACAAATATATCAAGCACCCTTTGGTCTCTAGTGATTGGACATGGCAAGCTGGGCACGCCTTTAAAACACTGAGACACGGGCGCTCTGCACATGATGTCAGCCGACCAGAGGGGGGTCTGCGGAGGGAGCAATTGAAGACTATGTCTTAATTGATTGAAATCATTCTCTTTTCAACCCAAACGATATGTAACTTACTAAGTGGATTATCTATTTGTACTACTGATTTTTTGTTATAATGACCAGGTATATAGGGCGTCAATAAAGTTAGAGTACAGTAGAACGACGCGTCAGGGGACACCCTCCGTTCCGAGCAAAAGGGCCCCCTTATATGTGGAGTGGCCCTTTCTCAGGGTAAAATCAAAGATCTTAGAGAAGAAACTGTTTCAAGCAAATACGTCTACTTACACAAGATGAACCCTTTACATGGGTTGGTCCCTTACACAGGGTATCCCCTTACATGGCGTGGCTCCCTTGCACGTGGTGGTTCCCTTACACAGGATGGTCCTTTACATAAGGTGGCCCTTTATACGGGGTGGCTCCCTTACACGGGATGCCCCCTTACATGGGGTGATCCCTCATACGGGGTGGTTCCCTTACATGGGGTGGTACCTCATTTGGGGTGGCTCCCTTACACGGGATGCCCCCTTACATGGCCCTTTATACGGGCTGGCTCCCTTACACGGGATGCCCCCTTACATGGCCCTTTATACGGGCTGGCTCCCTTACACAGGATGCCCCCTTACATGGGGTGATCCCTCATACGGGGTGGCTGCCTTACTTGGAGTAGCTGCCTTACATGGGTTGTTTTTTTACACAGGATGATCCCTTTCACGGGGTGGCTCCTTTACATGGGGTGGTTCCCTTACACGGGGTTTCCCCTTACATGGTATGGTCCCTTACATGGGATGGCCCTTACACAAGGTAACCCTTTAGCGACTACTGTATTTTACGTGTTTGTGCTGCGACCTCTGACTTAACATTATTGAGTCACGTTCACTATCAAGCAAATTTCACTCATGCTCATACTTTCATACTTATATAATTGTTGAATATGTCAACAAAAGCATATGTTATTTACGCTACACCTGCAAATCAACAATAATTTCCCGCCAAAGATTCCCCTGAAGACCTTTGTGGCCGTGACGGTTGTCGTCTGCTCGCGGTGGACTTGACCACATCGCCGTTTCCGCTTGTCTAAATGAGACAGGCTTTCTTCGTCAATTCTCTGATTAAGTCAGCCATAGATGTGCGCACGTTGAGGATGTCACCTGTTCCTGGTGTGCTCGCCTGGAATCCCGTAAACTGTTTGGCGTGCGTCACCGCGTTTCTTTCAACCAATCAGCGCGAATGGCGGGAGTCTCCGCAGCAGAGACAGCGTCCTGAAAACTTCAAAGTGTTCACTTTACCTTTATGAAACAGGTACATGATGTACTTCTTGAACGCTCTGTCAGGGGAAATGTGTCATACACAGGAACTGAACTACTCACAAATGTCTGTTAAAGCAATCAATGAAAAGCCTGTATTTGTGCACCACGTGATCAACACCAAATTTATCACAGTAGTCTGTATGTGGTGGACTCGGGAGTTTTGAAAATGACCAACGTCATATTTCAAAATGCGTTTAGTGCCTCAAGGCCAGAATATCGAAGTGTCTCTGGCTGCGACCATGCAACTTGTACCATACCTGTATGTACTGACACTTGTATCTCTTTTATTTTAAACATTTATCTATGCTGGGGTCCACTCAGCAGGTTTCAATGTGTTCCCTGATTTAATAATCTTTGCATTATTAATTTATCTTGTCATTTCGTGACATGTGATCAGTACAAATTATATACAGTTAATGTCTCACAGTATACAGAATACCAGCTCCTTGATATTCCAAGCTTATGTGGTAGGCACTATACTTTGGCTGCGTTACCTTAAATGTTGGTGCCGATTGCATCCTAGTGTTCGCTGATTTTCTGTTCATTAGACGAAGAAAGTCGTTCTGTTAATACATATGTGTCATTATTGGATGAATTTGATCAGTTTTACCTCCAATACCTTGCGAACCTGATATAGTGGACACTTTAAATAGTCCACAGCCGGCTAATCTCTATCCCAATGGTATCCGCTGTTTTGAGATGATTTTCAAAAGAAGTATTGAGTGCTTATAAATCCCAATACTGTTAGATTCGTACATTCAAATCCCTAGGTCTGTGGCATTAGTAGAAAGAGACCCACCAGGTTCTAGCCACTTTAATGTGGTCGCTGAGGGTGACGATAAAGAACGACTTATTATCGTGAGAAGATATCGCTCTTCACTGTGTATCAGTTTACACACCGCAAGAAAGTATATAAAAATATCATCAAGGGTTCCCAGTTTTCCCGGGTATTTTTTCTCAGAAACAGCAAATAAAGTGAATATGAGGCACACCCTCGTGGCACTCGCTCCCCTGATTGTAAAACACTGAACAATTGTAGAGCGTGCACTGAATGTTTCACCTCACCGTCAGGGATAGACAGAGGTGCAATACATGGAGTTTTATTAATGTGAAACCCCAATGTCAGGTTTGTCACCTCTCCTTATCTCACAGATGACCTCACAGCGAGCCAGTTAATATCAAATACAATCACCAGGATATATTCTGGAAGACGATGCGTAGCTTTGAGGGTCCTTAACCCCACCACAATTACCAGAATATCACATCCCTCCCTATACTCGCATACATACACACCACCACACCAACTCAGCTACTTGCCCAGTCACCTTCCACCCACAACACACACCATCACACCATCACACCAACCCAGCCACTCGCCCAGCCTCCCTCCACCGTCTCCACGCACCACACCACTAGTCAGTCCCACAGTGTGTATCAGGTACCCCTGATCTACACCTGCCCTACCGTCATGCCTCACCACACACCTCTGATCAGTCACACATGGCTGCATCAGGTACCTCTACAAATACTGTACCAATTCCCAGTGTCATCAGAATAAAGCACTGCTGTGTATGTGGTACAAACAGCGACCCCTTGATGAGGTTTTATGCCGTAGTCACTGCCAGGGTCAGATCACGACATGATTCCATGTCTGACATGAGGATGACAGACAAGCAGGACACACAGCAGCACGGCTGGGCGTTGGTGAGCATGGTAGTGAGTTCTCCCCCCGCCCTAGTTCTAAAGAAGAAACCAACAAGTTGTTGTTCTCCACGAGTTTGATGCAGAGTGATATGAATGAGGCTAAGCCGACTGATTATCCCTAGCCTCCAAACGAGTTGGGAGAACAACAACTCTGACCAATTTATCTCACCCCTGTACATCTTAAAAGAATGGATGACGCATAGGATAAAGACCATGGAGAACAGACTGCAATACTCATAGGGACATGAAGAACGAGTCCCAAGTGTTAAGCCTATGGGTCAAAAATACCAGGGGTGAAAGAGAGAGCCGGTCCGGGTTGCTGCGGAGAGGTCGAGGTGTGGGTTGGGGTATAGGGGTAGAGGAGGGGGGCAGCAGCGTGAGGTGAGGCTGAGAGGGCGCGCAGTCACAGAGCAAAAATCCTCATACTGAAGTGAAATGTATCGATTTCCAATTAGCGATAATTGCCTACGTTACCAAGGCAACTCTTGAATATTTTCTTAGAATTATCAATAGACCTTGTTAACCGGGCCATTTAAATACTCAAATAACGGAGCGGGCCGGGCGCGGGGGGGGGGGGGGGGGGGGGTCTGCGGCGCCTCCGAGCCACCGTAAATGCGGCGTTTAGTTGTTGAAGGTGCGTTTCCACTTGCCGACAAGATTATCGCCGATTTCCAGGAACCACACCTTCAAATATGCAAATAAGGGGCACTAGAAATGCGCACAGTAGATGGACGATTTTGAATGTCGTTGCTCTGTTTCACAATGCCGTATTATAGAGAAAACCTATGAGAGTTAAGGGTCTGAGCTCGTATCCCATCGAGTTTCAATCATGTAGTAATTCACAAGGCGAAGCCGGGTGAATTACGTAGTGATTCAAACGAGATGGGATTGAGCTCTGACACTAAACTTGAATGGGTTTCTGAATTTATCTCACCCTTCACATTGACTAATGGGCTATCATTTGTGACATAATTCCCCATTGGATATTTTTCCTAAATATCTAATGGGCGTTAGATACGAGTTCCCAATGTTAAGTCTATGGAGAAAAAATACCATGGGTGAGATAAACTGAGATAACCCGTGTAGGTGTGGAGGAGAGTGTTGGAAATGAGCTCACCACACAGATACATTGACTCGTATACCTCAGATTCTCACATATCGGCGACACTCAGGTGCCCACACACTGCCCTACCTCGTGAAACCCCTGGTTAATATCCCTCCACCTGCTTCCATTTGACTCAAATACACGCTGGTCCCGGTATGCCCCCTGCGACTGGTACTGACAGAATTTAGGCTTTAATTTAGGCTTTGGATTTGGGCTTTAATTGAGGGAATCGCGTTTTATTTACGCTTTAAACGAGGACGCGGCGTTGGACGCGTGGATGCGGCGGGGACGCTGGCGAGACGCAGTCGGCGGAGCGTCCATATGAAATTAGGCGTTCAATATGAATATATAATCAGGTGGCGTTGAGTGGTGGGCGCGGCGCTCGTGTGGTTTGTTAGGGGCTGGGTGGGGGTGTCGGGCGTACAGCCTGACGCCGGTAGCGGCTGTGAAGCCTCCTCATAAGCGGTTATCTGTAGTAAAATGGGATTAGAGTTGAGCTGCTGGCCGTGCGCAGTCTCTGAGCCGCTCGCCGCGCCTTCCCGCGCGGGTTCGGGTCCCAGACTGCCCCGCGCGCCAAAACAATAGAGCGCTAATCGACTGCCGACAGCACCGACAGGCGGCGAGCTGCCGAGTCAATGCCATGAGTAAATATAACACCTGACTGTGAGAGCAGGGAGCTGATTAAAACCCACAGAATGTGTCGTAGAATGAGCACCGCACCCGAGTGTGTCGTAGAATGAGCACCGCACCCGAGTGTGTCGTACGATGAGCTCAATGCCCGAGTGTGTCGTACGATGAGCTCAATGCCCGAGTGTGTCATACGATGAGCTCAATGCCTGAGTGTGTCGTATGATGAGCTCAATGCCCGAGTGTGTTGTACAATTAGCTCAATGCCCGAGTGTGTTGTATGATGAGCTCAATGCCCGAGTGTGTCGTACAATGAACACAGCACCCGAGTGTGTCGTACAATGAGCTCAATGCCCAAGTGTGTCATACAATGAGCTCAATGCCCGAGTGTGTTGTACAATGAGCACAGCACCTGAGTGTGTCATACAATGAGCTCAACACCTGAGTGTGTCGTACGATGAGCTTCATACCCAAACATGTCATAGAATGAGCACAGTGCCCAAGTGTGTCAAATGATGAGCACAACACCCAAGTTTGTCAAACAATAAGCAAAACGGCCAAGTGTACCATATAATGACCTTAGTAATATGAAATAAAGAGTTTCATACAATGAGATCAATGCCAAACTGCATCATACTATGAGCATAACACCTGGCTTTATCACAGAATGAGCTCAACCCCCAAGTGTGTGGTACAATGAGCACAGAACTTGAGTGTGTCATACAATAGTATAAATACAGCATTGGAGTGTCATGCAATTAGCACAACACCCTAGTTTGTCACCCAATGAACATAACACAGGAGTGTGTCATACAATGAGCATAACAGCTGAATGTGTTGCACAATGAGCATAGCACCCGAGTGTCGTACAATGAGCAAAACACTTATATATACCCAATGACATTAACACCTTATATATCATAAAAGGAGTATAACAGCCCTCTACTACATGCAGGATTGAAATTTCTCCTTAGACCCTATACAGTCAATATGCTCTTAACACCTATATCCAACACAAGAAACATCATAACACCCTTCAACATGTTACAGTGAGTATCATCTCTACAACTCAGACTATAAACATGTCGATCTATCCCCATAACATCACCATAATACCCCACAACGAGCATGGTAGTCATGTATTCTGTCTTAAAGACAATTCCCAACAACAAATGTTCTAGTAGCTCCTCAAGTATATCTTACATAAATATACCACCACTTTTGCCTCCATCTTACAACCCTTCACCCCAATGTAGATTCATGCACTTTACCCTCACTCCAACACCTGTTACTCCATTATGACCACCCGCCACCTAAACATCCATTGCACTCCATGTCTCACCGACACTACTACCCAATATATCTATCTACATCCTACTTTCCCTCACTCATAAAGACTGCCCACAGCCTGCCCACCTCACCCGCTCCGTGGCACTGTGCCACCTTCACTTCCATCCCATGTTACTCCTCCATGAATACTAGTCCGACCTACTGCCTCTTACCCATATACCACTGCCCGTTCCACCTCCCCTTCACCTCACCAACTCCTGGGTAATATGCCCCATTACTTCACCACATTACTTATTGCAGAACGACCCCATACCATTTTTCTCATCCTAGTTATTGAAACAGAACATCAGATGGAAGTGGGGAAATTATTTCCCAATTAAAAATACTTATAAAATTTATTATCTCACCCCTAGTAGACTTAATATTGGGAACTCATACTCCACTTCGATGGAGTATTGTTACACAAATACTCAATCCATTCATTTTGGTTTGCTACATAATCTCACTTAGCTTTGCCTCGAGAGATTACTCCGCAATTAAAATTCATGGTATATTTTCAGTGGCCTCGTGCAGTTCTTTCTTATTATGGACCAGGAAATCCCTGACCTATCTATGGCTGTCCGTAACCATCCCACACCTCACCTGCTCCCGAAGGACACAATACGTTAATCGTCATCCCCCTGCCTGTCCCACCTACATATGTAGCCTATACATTTATCCACATCCTATTTTCCATGCCCATATACAATTACTCAATACCACCGCCTACACCTTCCCAGTTCAATGGCAACACACCACCTATACTTCAATCCTTCTACTGTCATGCCTATATGACTACTTGATACATTTATCTACCAACTACTAACCTCACCCCTACGACTAGCCACACCACCCCATGTCAACATGAAACCTTTACTCCTATCCCACTGAATGGCACCCCCGCATGGCTACCCAATACACGTCTCTACATTCTACTATCCTTAGCCATATACAGGCCTCCCAGTGAAACCTTTAAAACCTATAAAACCTATAAAAACCTATATTTTGATTCATGAGCCTTTATTTTTTAAGGGAACCTATATAACCTATAAAAACCTATATTTTCACTGCCTTGCAGATTGATGTGTACAGGAAATCTTAGAAGTTAAATTGACACAAAGTTAGATTGTTAAATCCACATTATCGGTTTATTTAAGAGATCATAAAAGTGTTTTAAGAATCATCAGTTGGTGTGACTTCTTGTCAGGCTGGCTTGCCTGTTGGAAACTCAACATGGGTATACATGCTTGCTAGGTATAATATGATGAGCCAGACATTCGGAGGTCCTGCAATTTAGTACTGGAAATCAAGAACTGAAAATAAGCGATTCACTATATTTTGAATCTCATTATGCTGAATATGTTAATCCTAAAAACCTATAAAAGCCTATGTTTTGGGCCTTGAAAAACCTGTAAAAACCTATTTTTGTTTTTCAAAACCGATTTAAAAACCTATATTGAGGAAGTGGGGCACTGGCAGGCCTGCATATATGATTGGCCATTGCAACTAGCCTTCACCTCATCTACTCCATAAAAATATGCCATATCACTTCGACCACACTACCTGTTACAACTATACAACGATGCAATACCTGTTCCTACATCCTATGTATAAATACGAACCATCATTATAGATTCTCCCACTATAAGCTCATAAATGATTTATAATGGACCAGGAATGAATTACTTGTTACCTGTATCCCCTCCCACTTAACCATATACGACTGCCTTTACTGCCCCTTCCACCTCACCCAACAGTTTACTAGCACATCACTACCTGACATATCTATCTGACTACCTACATTTACTGACACGTCCCTACCTGACGCATCTACCTGACTACCGATACAGGTATCCGCCTCTGACCGCCCCTTACCCTACACGCCTGTCCGCACCTCCCCTTCACCCCACTACCTGACGCATCTACCTGACTACCCATGTTTACTGACACCCCACTACCTGCCGCATCTACCTGACTACCCATGTTTACTGACACTCCACTACCTACCGCATCTACCTGACTACCCATGTTTACTGACACCCCACTACCTGCCGCATCTACCTGACTACCCATGTTTACTGACACTCCACTACCTACCGCATCTACCTGACTACCCCTTTTCACTGACACCACACTACCTGCCGCATCTACCTGACTATCGATTGTTTACTGACACCCCACTACCTACCGCATCTACCGCATCTACCTGACTACCCCTTTTCACTGACACCCCACTACCTGCCGCATCTACCTGACCACCCATGTTTACTGACACCCCACTACCTACCGCATCTACCTGACTACCCCTTTTCACTGACACCACACTACCTGCCGCATCTACCTGACTACCCATGTTTACTGACACCACACTACCTACTGCATCTACCTGACTACCCCTTTTCACTGACACCACACTACCTGCCGCATCTACCTGACTACCCATGTTTACTGACACCACACTACCTGCCGCATCTACCTGACTACCAATACTTGTATCCGCCCATGGCCGCGCCTTACCCTACATGGCTGCCCACACCCCCTTCACCTGGTCCAAGGCGACACGGTCATATTAAAGTCACACGCAGGTTTGTGGCGGCCTCTACACGCCGTTCTCCTTATCAATTGAGGCTGGGTGTGCGCAGGCGTACGTTAAGAACGCGCTAAGAACGCGCACAGCGACGCGCAGTACACCCGCCACCAATGCGCCTGCGCGGGGGGAATTTCCGCTTCCGGTGCGCCGCCGCTGTGACCTGAGAGAGAAACGCCGTGTCGAGTTTCCCGACGCAGACAATGCCTGATGACGTCACGGGTTATTGTGCGGCCTGCCGGTAATCAGCGCTGAGTTACTCACTCTCCCAGCAGACTTCTCTCCGTCTGTGAAATGACCGCCTCCGGGAGGGGTGCTTGGAGAGTGTGAGCTGCTCACTGGTAATCATGCGAACTGCTCTCCAACAACTCTCTAAGCAGATGTCTCTGCAGGGAGCTGAGAGGGCGTGGAGAAGATGGTGCTTGGAGAGCGTGCGGTGCTCACCAGCCGAGTCTTGCTGTGGGTGATATCCGGAAAGGGTCGCTGCGCAGAACTAGACTCTTTAAGAGGTGCTCGGTTTTTCAGTTGATATGTCCGATATTGTTTCGGCTGAGGATTCATTCGTGACACAATCAGGATATTGGACGGCGAGTCTAAATTACACCTCAACCGGAACTAGTATTTTACATTTAATGTCAATTTGGATATTTAGTCCGTGCATCTATAGTTTAGAAACTGTCTATACGTATATAATATATATGTTAATGATATACATACGTCATATGGGCCATGTCTCTATTTTTGAGAAATGCCTGTGTTTGAGTCTAGGCAATGAAGTCAGTTTAAAATACAAACAAAAGTCAGTAGATTGGGGTAGTAACCGGCAGTGGCAAGTAGTTAGGCCTTGGGGCTGCTGGGAACCAGCATGGGATCTGGCTGAACGGGGCCGCATTGATTGAAGGGGCGTTCGGCGACCGAGACCCGCGCTGCACCTACCCCAGCCCTGCACCCGGCGCGTTCGGAAACTCGCCAGGTTAGAGTACAGGACAGGCATGTCGTGGTGATTGAGTAGAAGGCAACAGCGGTTTTTTAACAGGTTCTGTGCGACATCCAGTTGGAGTGTTTCGCAGTCCACTTTTCTCTGATACATAACAAGTCAATTCGGTCAACTATGTCCAAGCGAATAGCTGGCGTCCCTCCAGCGAAAACGCGTCGTCCGAGAGAATCTCCAAAGGCCTGAGGTGTGTCACATGTACAAGAGGACACACAGAAATAAATGACCAGTTCTCAGTACACGATCTAAAGACCGACCGGCTTCAACATGGACACAAAAAGGAGTTTTTTTAAAGTTGGAGACCGGAATGCCCCCCGCGGCGCTGTGCTTTGGGACGCCCTCCAACAGGTTGTGGCCCTCAGGGAGCGGGCTTTCTTCTCTCACACCGTCTCCACAAGACCGTCACGCATCGCTGTGTTTCTCATGACTCCTGACACGACCACGTGACCACCAGGCCTGCCTCGCCTCTGCAGCCGTGACCCAGTTACAGGGCGGGCAGTAACATCTGAGAAAGTGGTCAATATCGGGGGCATTAGCCTCTTATCTATCAGAGTGGTCAGTAACAGGACGGGCATTGCTGTCTGATCTATCAGAGTGGTCAGTAACAGGACGGGCATTGCCGTCTTATATATCAGAGTGGTCAGTAACAGGACGGGCATTGCCGTCTTATATATCAGAGTGGTCAGTAACAGGACGGGCATTGCCGTCTGATCTATCAGAGTGGTCAGTAACAGGACGGGCATTGCCGTCTTATATATCAGAGTGGTCAGTAACAGGACGGGCATTGCCGTCTTATCTATCAGAGTGGTCAGTAACAGGACGGGCATTGCTGTCTGATCTATCAGAGTGGTCAGTAACAGGACGGGCATTGCTGTCTTATATATCAGAGTGGTCAGTAACAGGACGGGCATTGCCGTCTTATATATCAGAGTGGTCAGTAACAGGACGGGCATTGCCGTCTGATCTATCAGAGTGGTCAGTAACAGGACGGGCATTGCCGTCTTATATATCAGAGTGGTCAGTAACAGGACGGGCATTGCCGTCTTATATATCAGAGTGGTCAGTAACAGGACGGGCATTGCCGTCTTATATATCAGAGTGGTCAGTAACAGGACGGGCATTGCCGTCTTATATATCAGAGTGGTCATTTGGTGCACGTTGGTTTTCTGAACATAATAGAATTTATACCCATGGTGTATATATCGTAAATATATACCGTTTTGCCGTATAACCGGACCAGTATCATAGTGTATTGACAAAGTTACAAGGACAAACACCTCGTCCCGTATGTACCGTAAATTTGTATCTTGGTTTGTACCTTGTAAAGCTTGGTAAGGTAATTCTATAGAAGAACCTGTTTCACGTGATGACAGGGTGTTTGAACAGTTCACACCATGGCACACTAGGTTGCAGTTACACATCTCCAATGTCCATATCGTGCAGAGCCTCTCTCTCACGTGTAGAGGAACCAAGCAGATACTCAGTCTCCTTCTCCACCAATCAGAGCGCGCCTCCCGTGTCCTGTTTTCCGATCACCTGTCCGTCTGGAAAGTGTGAGTATCACGGATTCTGCGCAGAAAGTCTGGTTACCATAACAAGTTTTTAGACAGTGCCGTCTGATCGCGCTAAAATCAAGTGTCACTGACTTATATAGACACGAGAGATTCGACCATTGATATGGCTGCCTTCTCACAACGAATACCACACTTTTCTATATCACTTTTAAAGACTACTGATGTGGGACAAGGTAGATTGAGTTCTTTACAGAAGAACCCCGCAAGGTAGGCCACCGTCCATCCCAAGCCAGAATGATCCGGGCGACAGAGGCCCTGATAAACATGGTACAATAACCAAGAACAAGATTCAGTACAGAGTAAATTGGTCTGAGTTACAGGATGGTCCCAGTAACGGGGCGTTCCACTACTGCATGACGTCATAGCATCAGTAGACTACCTGCCCGCCCTACCTTAAGGGGGAAACTCTGTTCTGTTGTTGTTCCGTCTATAGACTGGGTCATGATTGGGGAATCCTGCTCCCCTACCTGACTGTCCTGCCTAGCAGAAGTAACTTTGTTCCCTTGTTAATTACTCCATAAAACGGTCACGTTTGTAAACCTAGCCACCCCACCTTGGAGACACAATGTTGTTCCTTCTTTACACTATCGAAAGACAAGGTAAGGTGTTGTAAATCTAGCCGCTGTACTTTGCAACAACAGGTTTACACCACCTGCAGACGGGCCCTGTTTGTGAGGCGGGAACGCGGTACCTGCGTCACTCCTGACGTCCGTGGAGATCTCTGAATGTGCGGCGGGCGGAAGTTACGGCGTGACGCATGCGCCATATCCCCGCCGCCCTGGTGGGGAGACAGTTTGGACATCTTCAATTTATGAACCAGTTACACGAGTCCGCGCCACTTGGCGGTATGAAGGAGACGACTTGAAGAGAAACGCAATCAGGGATGGGAGGCCACCGGAAGCGTCAGTTCCGGACGGAAGCGTCTGTCGCGCGTCCTGTGACGTCATAGGGGATACCACGTGCAGCGTTCTACCGGGTACGGGCTGTCTGAACAGACTTGCTGCAGTCTCAACGAAGATGCCGCCGTATTTTCCCTCCCCCAACGAAATGTTTGTTCTGAAAGGGTCACTCTGGATGTCACCCAAGTGGTATCATCCTTAAGGGTACGTAATGATGCCTAGTGTATCATTTGTGTGCCTATAGGGGTACGACATGCCTAATGCATCATTTGTGTAAGTTGCGTAAGAGAAACTTTCTAGGTTTATCTAAATAAAAATGTTGTTAAAGACAAACAACAGTTAGAATATAGTTTCCAAATGTAAAATAGGATTCCTAGTAAGTATGATGTGACAGTCAGTTCATAAAAAAAGAAAAGACAATCAATATATAGTTAATCTGTACAGCCTTCAAAAGACTAAAAGTCACCGAACAGCGCTGTTGCACAATACCAACGCCTCGTGGCGCACGTGTAGCTTCCACGTCACAAGTGACGTCATCAGGAGAGGTTAAGGGAAGCAGACCCGAAGACAGATGAGCATCTCTGGAGTCTTTCGTAAACCGACACCTCCCCAATGTTGTCTGAAACACTTCTTTTCACGTGATCTTTTGGCTCCTAGAATTTAAACAAAGGCGCACGTGTGTGGGTGTGTGAGTGTGTGGGTGTGGCTGAAAGTGTTGGTGCGTAAAGATTTGTGTGAATTCAATGCGATGAACTGTCGAATACTTTCCTCCTCAATACACTCACATGCCTATATAATGCACAGACACCGACTCAAATACATTCACTCAAACATATACCTATATACTACATCCACTCACAGAGAGAACTATAACACATTCACACACACTTCCATATAATACATACATTCATACACAAACATATATGATACATGCACTGACACACAATATACACACTGACACAGATTCCTATATGATACATACATTTATACACATGCCTTTAATAAATTCACGCACCCCTATATAATACAAACACTCACACACATACCTATAGGGGACAGAGCCATTGTTAGTTCACGAAGCAGTCACTAGGTGGTCGGGGGACAATCCTGTATTCTGGCTCTTTGTTCTTACAAAATCCAACTGCCTTTCAATATTTTACCATGGTTCCCTTGACTCTCTACACCCATCCCAAAGTAGGATGACATAATAACTAAACCCAAGACATGATATTTTCCATATGGAACACTTTATATACATATGTGAGCAAGGCTAAAGTTATGACATTTCCCAATTATCACTCACTTCTTTTCCACCTCCTTTAGTGAAGAACACCTACTTTTTCACCTCCTTTAGTGAAGAACACCTACTCGGGGGGCGTCATAGCGGCGCCCATGGATCATAGGCTATATGCCGTATATATTATTAGTATATATCGAACATATATCAAATACGAACCGCTGCTAGGGCTGCATTTATAATAATGTTCGGGCAGACTGTGACGTGGTGAATTGTCTATGAATCGATGACTCAGGGAATAAAAGGGTATTTTCTAATAAATCATAAGTATATAATGATAAGAAAACGTAGTCGTTCTCGGCTTTTTGTAACATTAACATATTGTACTTAATACATATATTGTGCCTAATACAAAATACCTCGAACGTTTATCCCTACAGGCTTAGTAACCACGTTTTCAATACACACATACCGACACCTATATGGTACATACACTCACACACCTACCTATATGAAAAATACACTCATATACATACCGAATTAATGCATGCACTCACACACACACCTATATAATATATATACTCATATACAAACATATCAAACATACATTCATAAACAGACCTTTATGATACATACCCTCACGTACATACCTATATGATATACCATTATGCGTTTTCACTTACATACAGCCCTATACAATTCATACACTTAGACCCCTCCCTATATAAGACATTCACTGACACTCGTATTATGCATATACATATACGCACATCTGCACACATGTGCTTACGATACACACACTTACTCCAACAGGACGACGTTCTAGGTTCGCAGCACTTTTTGGACTTTTAGGCTCCGGGAAGTCGGGCGGGGCCGGGTCATGTGACCTGAAAAGTGTGCGATTAAGTTAAAGATACCCCGAGAAAAAGACACGGCACTGGCAATGACTGATGTATGGGGGTAGACCAAGACATGGGCCGGGGGTGGGGGCAGCAACATGGGGAGGAAAGTGTGAGGGGTGTCGAGGTAGAGATGGTGAGAGGTGTTGAGGTAGAGATGATGAGAGGTGTTGAGGTAGAGATGGTGAGAGGTGTTGAGGTAGAGATGATGAGAGGTGTTGAGGTAGAAATAGTGAGAGGTGTTGAGGTAGAGATGATGAGAGGTGTTGAGGTAGAGATGGTGAGAAGTGTTGAGGTAGAGATGGTGAGAAGTGTCAAGGTAGAGATGGTGAGAGGTGTTGAGGTAAAGATGATGAGAGGTGTTGAGGTAGAGATGATGAGAGGTGTTGAGGTAGAG
This sequence comes from Alentia gelatinosa, assembly GCA_950022655.1. Taxonomy (NCBI): domain Eukaryota; kingdom Metazoa; phylum Annelida; class Polychaeta; order Phyllodocida; family Polynoidae; genus Alentia; species Alentia gelatinosa. Next base: position 24,908,262 of record OX465592.1, read on the forward strand.
ATGGTGGGAAGTGTTGAGGTAGAGATGGTGAGAGGTGTTGAGGTAGAGATGATAAGAGGTGTTGAGGTAAAGATGGTGAGAGGTGTTGAGGTAGAGGTGATGAGAGGTGTTGAGGTAAAGATGGTGAGAGGGGTTGAGGTAGAGATGATGAGAGGTGTTGAGGTAGATATGGTGAGAGGTGTTGAGGTAGAGATGATGAGAGGTGTTGAGGTAGAGATGATGAGAGGTGTTGAGGTAGAGATGGTGAGAAGTGTCGAGGTAGAGATGGTGAGAGGTGTTGAGGTAGAGATGATGAGAGGTGTTGAGGTAGAGATGATGAGAGGTGTTGAGGTAGAGATGATGAGAGGTGTTGAGGTAGAGATGATGAGAGGTGTTGAGGGAGAGATGGTGAGAAGTGTCAAGGTAGAGATGGTGAGAGGTGTTGAGGAAGAGATGATGAGAGGTGTTGAGGTAGAGATAGTGAGAGGTGTTGAGGTAGAGATGATGAGAGGATTGCAGGACGTTAGGGCCCACCACCCAAAAGTCGGGACGTTAGGGCCCAGCAGAGACCGGGGGTGTGAAAGCTTCAGTCGCGCCTCAGCGGCACCGCGACTCCGCATTCACACCTATGACACCGGGAGTGAGAAATAGCATGAATAGACGATTAGGCCCACCGAATTTGGCAAAATTGGTTAATGTTCGTTAGCTTGCTAGCGCTAAAAACGTAATAGACACCGTTTTCGTAAATTTCATGAGATGTAAGTAATGATTTAACATGTTAAATGATATATGTCGATGTTATTATAGGTGGGGCCCTAACGTCCCGATGAGTGGGCCCTAACGTTTCGACTTTCGGGTGGTGGGCCCTAACGTCTATATACCGGTGAGAGGTGTTGAGGTAGAGATAGTGAGAGGTGTTGAGGTAGAGATAGTGAGAAGAAGTACATCCAGACTCACACAAATCGAGACTTGCGGGAAACCAGCATCAGTGAACACAGAGAGAAACAATGGGCGGCTGAGACGTGCGTGCGTGTGTGTACGTGTGTGTGTACGTGTGTGTGGGTGGGTGATGGGATGGGGGTGGGAGGGGGCGGTGTAGGACGGGGTGGGGAGGGGTGGTACGCTTAGTTCATTAGCACGGCATTGTGCGTGCCCCCCGCCATGCTGACTGGAAACTCTTTAGCGCGCCCTCCTTCCCGTGCCCGATAATTCACCACGTGTTTCTGCTGCTCCTCAGGTCTCCCTTCACCCTCTGACTGTCCTGTGTGTAGACCTGCCCCCGTCTGTCGGCTCACAGACACCTTCACCCACACTCCGCCTCTCTCCCCTTCTGTGTGTCCCTTCTCTATCGCCCATCTCTCGTCACTCAGTAACTACTCCTCACTTCTCTGTCGCGTCTCTGCGCCATAACTTCCTCGTTTTCATTACCTTCTGCGCCCTTTCGTCCTCATCCTGTTCGCCCTCTCTTCTGCAACACGTCCGGATCCCCATCTCTCTTTGACCTGTTTTGGTATCCTTTCCCCTTCATTCCCAAGGCTCATTCAGGTTCTAGGCTCTCGCTCCCTCTTCCTGATAGTATCTTTTTCCTAATATGTCCAGCTCTAAACTTATGATACCTGGCTTTGATTCCCATACCCCTACCTCTGTTCCTACTTATTACTTATCTCATCCCACCCGCTACTCTCTCGCCCTGCCAGTGCCCCACCCCCACAACCCATCCCATGACCTTCTTTCACGCCTTCCTAGTGTTCCACCACCATATTTTTCTCAGGCCTTCCATTGTCCCACCCCATACTCCACCCGTTGTCCTGCCCTTATTTCACGGTCCCACCTCACACTTCACTTCATCCTCAACCCCCCCCCCCCCCCCACCCTCCCCGTGTCCTCACCCCCACCATGCTCGTCCTGTGTTTCTTGTCCCGACCCACACTGTGACCACGGCTCGCTCTCAGTCTCCTCACACTCTGTCTCGACCTGGGTCCGATCCCACGTCATGACTGTCTGCCGTCCCGTGTGATGTCACGTCTTGTCACGTCACGTCCTGTCCCGCATCCGATCCCGCGTCACCTGTTACCTTCGATGTGACGCCATGCACCAGGTCCCGTCCCTTTTAATCTATCTGTCACGTCGTGCCTCACTCACATGTCTCGTCTGCTTCACGTCCACGTCGCGTCACGTAACATCTCACATCTCGTCACGTCTCGCATCACGTCTCACCTCGCGTCACGTCACGTGTCACGTCACGTGTCATGTGACGTCTCACGTCACGTCTCACGTCATGTCTCACATCACGTCTCACTTCCCATTCCGCGCCGCAAACTGTCGCCACTAACCAAATTACCAGCGTGAGACCTCCGCCAGCCTCGCTCCTGTCTCTGTTACCAAGACAACTCGCGCGCTTTTTGTCGCGCGTATTTTTTCCGCCTTGTGTGCGCGCGCAGACAGGTCGGTAGGTAGGTCGGTAGGTAAGTGGGTAGGTCGCTAGGTAGGAGGGTGTGTGGATCTGGAGGGGAGAGTAGAGGGAGGTAAAGGAGAAGGAGAGAGAGAGGAAGCTTGAGCTCGCAGGCCTTTAAAAATGTCGTCTGCTTATAAAAGCGACGCGCCTATTACCCAGGTGTACGGGCGCCGCGCGTGATATCACCGCGCCGCCATTAGCATATGTATGCAGGTTGCCATGGCAACAAATCTTGAGCAGAACAAAGTTTTGCGGCTGGAGGGAGGTGGGGGAGGGGGTGGCGGGATAGCGGTGGCAGCCGACGGGTTGTGTCGCCTGCACTGCGTGTCATTTAGCCGGTTTTCATGGAGGTACAATGTGAGGTGTATGTGTTTCCGGGTTTCTACCCGTAGTACACGTGCACCGTCACGTGTGCGGCTGCACATGCTTGCACACCTGCAGTTATGTAACCTACCTGCATATTTACCCACAACTTACAAGATGATTAGTGAGTTTTATAAAAGATAAAACAATTCCTTCCTATATTTGAGAATTCCCAGAATGGATTTTTGGGGTATTTTTACGATGTGTATCTACATATATACATGTACATATGTATGTATATTTAATTAGGCGTATACATCGTATACAAAGTCCCCATTGAAAATGTATGGAGACTCAGTAAACCACTACCCATGAATTCAAATCCATGGTATACGGACTCCAAGCCATTGCATACCCTTTGTGCTCTTGAACACAAAAAACAGTCCGGATTGATATACCCAGTGATATGGCAATTCCTGGGATTATTTTACGCAACACGATGGATGATATATATACAACAAATCATTGTTTTGTAGACTCGCTGACGCTCGTGTATTACCATATGTTATGCCCCCGTGATTTACGGCCGCCTGTCCACAAAACAATCGATTATGGTCTATCTAAATGCACATTTATGATTACCTGAACATCTATTTATACATGCACATATCTATGGCTGAACATCTGTTTATACCTCCATATATATATGTGCGGATGTTTCGCCAGGAGCTTTGCCATGTTCACACCAAGACGGCAGCCGTCTGGAAGCCCAGGGCAGCTTGATGCCTCTCTATACTAACTCACCATATCAAATAATACAAAGTGTGATAAGTTTGAACCCAATTAGGATGTTGCGAAGTGGTTTTGAATCTATTCTTGCCTCCATTTATGTCCCCTCAATCAAATGTGTGTAATATACAGAGGAGGCTTCCCTGGTCACGCCGGCCGGTCTGTCCTCAGGCGCCACTGCTGTATGTGGATTTACACTGACGTATGCTTTTATAACATCTAAAATATAACAGAGATTCCGGTTTTTCGGGGTTTTTTTTAGGTTTCCGGGGAAAAAGCCGAGAATGGCATCCCTATGTACTGAGTCACTACGTTTTCTTAGTATTACATACCTAAATATCATGGAAAATGTCAGTTTATTTACTTACAAAGTGCACTATGGGCACAGTGTGTCCGAACATTTACTACGTCTCAGTGAGTCAAAACTTCATTCATTCTGCACCCGTAGCAGCGGTAGTGTTTCCGTTCAAGGCCTTCTGTCTAGTATAACCACAGTCCGACGCCAGAGGTTATAGTTATTATACAAAATAGTTATAGGACAAAAGGTCGCAAGCGGAATTTCTACTGGTTCATACACTACGTTTTCTTCTTATTATGTACCTTAAAAACATGAAAACCCCCAGTTAATTCACTTACTAAGTCATCGATTTATAGCTCATTCACTACGTCTCAGTGAGCCCGAACATCATTTGTGCTCACCCCTAGCAGCAGGTATTATTTCATAGATGTGTGGCCATAGGTATTTGATACAACTGAACCTCTATCCGATACCTGCAATGGGTAGTTAACTCTGCTAAGGCACTGGGCTCATAATCACAACTTTGTGGGTTCGAGTCCCACTGCAGTCACCTTTCTTCTTCATCCTCAGTAGTGGTCGACCTACTGCTATATCAATTTGGTCCTATTTGGCACCATATATTTACTCCTGATCCTAGACGTACCTCATGTTAAACCAGTTGGAATTATGCTGATGTATATTTACGCCACTGTCCAATCATTCCAATATCTACACATAGAGAACACCACTGTTGTTTTTATCAAATTTGCCATTAATCAAAGTATGTGGTATATATGGCAAATACAATGTTATGTTATCAAGTTTAATTATAGAATCTTTCTAAAACCCTATTGAGAATCTTTTGATTAATCAATATGATTAACCCATCATACTTTTGGCTTTTAACCGTTTTTTGATAGATTTTACTTTCAAAACATCATTGTTCTGTATGGTTTAGGATGAGTCAGGATGATGTTTATGAAACACGCAGTTGTATCAATATCATTCTCATAACATGTCTATGTGGTGTGGAAGTAAAAAGAACTCCCATCTCACTAAGTATGTAGGGGTGGGATTTGTGTCTGCATTCATATCAGAAATTTGATCATAAGCCTTGATGGTTAAAATCAGTGAGAATAAAGCAATTAAAACCCTGTAAACTGTTCGGGTCCTCTTGGATGTTTAACAGACCAACCAGAAAACAAACCCGTACATTCATGTACATATGTATATCCAACTATGCATGTATACATGCATGTATATGTATGTATATACCCAAACAGCCATGTATACAGCTATGTAACCTCGGTAAATATTTTGTGTTCTTTGCAACCGATTGGTTAGCAAAATCATTAAAACCAGTCATGTTTGACTGAGATCTTCCTCTTTGCTGCTTATATGGCTATTTTCTTGGAAGAGATCCTATGTGACCAATAAAGGAATTGAAAAAATAAAACGGCCGTACGTAAAAATTTATGGTATGTGGTGATGTGACTAGGCCAAATCTCACCTTTTTTAGGTATTGAATAATATTAAAACAGACTGTCTTCGTATGTTAATATACCTTCGGCATGGGGATATATCTGATCAATAACGTATTTTTGACGTACGAAGAGAGTGAGCCCGTTCCCGTATGTATCCCCACACACCCATGTATACACAGACGTGTGTATGACCAGCTGTGGTCACATGATACCTGTCCTCACGATGCGTTGTGGAGGTCATGAGGGCGATGAAGACGGGATTAAAAATGACAGCTCATGGGGAAGGTGAGTAAAATGAGCCGGGGAGATGAGAAGAGCCACAGGGGCATTTAGCACAGGGGTGAGGAGTCACACGGGCAGGTAGCACAGGGGTGGGGAGTCACACGGGCAGGTAGGACAGGGGTGAGGAGTCACACGGGCAGGTAGGACAGGGGTGGGGAGTCACACGGGCAGGTAGGACAGGGGTGAGAGGCACACAGGCAGTTAGCACAGGGGTAAGGAGTCACACGGGCAGGTACCACAGGGGTGGGGAGTCACACGGGCAGGTAGCACAGGGGTAAGGAGTCACACAGGCAGGTAGCACAGGGGTGAGAGGCACACAGGCAGGTAGCACAGGGGTAAGGAGTCACACGGGCAGGTAGCACAGGGGTAAGGAGTCACACGGGCAGGTAGCACAGGGGTGAGGAGTCACACGGGCAGGTAGCATGGGGGTGAGAGGCACACGGGCAGGTAGCACAGGGGTAAGGAGTCACACGGGCAGGTAGCACAGGGGTAAGGAGTCACACGGGCAGGTAGCACAGGGGTGAGGAGTCACACGGGCAGGTAGCACAGGGGTGAGGAGTCACACGGGCAGGTAGCACAGGGGTGAGAGGCACACGGGCAGGTAGCACAGGGGTGAGAGGCACACGGGCAGGTAGGACAGGGGTGAGGAGTCACACGGGCAGGTAGCACAGGGTGAGGAGTCACACGGGCAGGTAGCACAGGGGTGAGAGGCACACAGGCAGGTAGCACAGGGGTGAAAAATGAGGAGTCTTGTTGGCAATGCTTTTAATTGTTTTTATTCAAAATCCCATGCTTTATCAATGACGAATATACCATTTGTTCCTGGTTAATAAATGTCAATGGCGCGATGTTATACAGAATGAGCCCTTCTCAACCGTAGCGTATTGTTGGTCTTGCACCATGCCCAGTGACTTCTGTCATTCACGTGAAATCGTTATGTAACCGGAGAACACCATGAAACTCGCTGAGAAATAAGATACGTTCACCAAATCAACTTATTAAGTGGTGCTATCATGAAAATGGTTTTGAGTGGACTATAAACTCGTATAATGATGTCAAGATAAACTCACGTACACTCAGGCCTGAGCTATTACGATAAACCTGTGCGCGAATGTCTCACACTTACTGGCCATCTGTATGGGTTTCTTTCTGCATACGGTGCAGGAACTGATACTTCATGCACACCGTACCACGTGACTGGAGTTTCTAATGATATCCGGGAATAAAATGATATGAAGATATAGTGAGTGCATCTGAATTACATCTGTTCCTTGCTGTTTTGTTCAAAAATGTTGGGATTCTGACCAGGAACCACAAAACAGCTGAACTTTCTGTTGATGATATTTTAATAATTAGTACCTTTCATACACCATACCATTTTTGTTACAAGTGAGTTCGGTGAGTGCCAACGTTTCGGCCAAATGTCCTCCTTCAGGGCTGTTCTGAGTAATGATATGAGAGAGACATCTCTTTTGTTCAAAGTTGGAGAGTTCAAATCTCTGCCTTCTCAGTGTCGTTGCACCTCAATGACGTTACTTCCCCTGCGTCACACTTCCTGTTTCTCTTCTCCTCGGGTTTAACAATGCACTGATAGTAAGCCTGTTTACGGCAGCGGGGATTGACTTAATTTCCCGAGGTACTTACCCGCATAAATGGGAATTCGGGTTCTAATGAACGCAGGCGCTATTTGGGTATTCGCTGGACTGTCTGTTGAGAATGTACTAATTAGGAGTAGAGAGAGTGGTATGATATTGCTTTGTTATGTCAAAGTTACCCATGCCTGGTATTTTTCTCCATAGACGCAACATAGAAAACACATACCCAATGCTCTTTTGAGTAGCGTTAAAAATACTCAACCGGCTTCAGATACAATGCTAACCTCATGATATACGTATGCATATCAATGATATTCTTTATCAAGATTCAAGGGTGAGTTAAAATCTGAAACCGTATGATTTCATTGGGTTTCGCCTTAAGATGCTTCTCTGGACATAGAAAACATATATTTTCCATCAATTCATACCCACTTCCCTACGTTTTGACCACATAGCCCTTCGTGCGAATAGGTAATTCTAAGTAGCAAACAAATAAGCGGGGTATTTGGTTGGGAACGAAGCAAACGTTTATACCTTATAACAGGCCAGCTAACTGCAAGTCTTGGCGCAGCCTGGAAAAGGCACTTTCGGGTCACATATGCGGTTACCATGGAAATGCCACGCATACTCAACTCATTCCACTAATCTACAGATTGGGCTGTAGCCAAGACATGTTTTCTCCACTTGTCTTTTTTTCTCCTTTAAAAAAATATCGGTTTCAAGTTTGAAGTCTAAGGGTCGTTCCAAGTACACTAGTTATGCTACCTGGTTTAGTCTTTACTACGAATGCAATATGATTACTTCTACACGAAAAGAAAGATCTTATTGTAATGATAGATTATAGGGATACTCATTATTATAGTCAGTTTCTAAGGTAACATTGTTTAATGATGAACCATTTAACTTTCATTAGTCTTAATCATATTGTTTGTTTTTAAGTGTATCGCTCATTTATACTCTTGAGCATCGACCTTCATATTGATATCTAATCAAGATGAACCACCAATAGGTAAACTTAGTTTGTGCTTTTAATTGAACAATATATCATTGATGAACACGAGGGGTAGTCGTTCTCCCTGCTCCGTTCAATCCTGAGAGTTCAGACCTTGGAATGCAGGTACAATGGGCATATATATCGTGTATGTAACAGGAAGATATCTATATGTACATGCATATCACACACCCGGCACTTGGGATATGGACATGTTGCACATTCTGGACTTGAGCTATGTATATGTATATCACACACTGAGTATTTGAGATATGTACATGTATATTACACTCACAGGGCTTTAGATATGTACATGTATATTACACTCACAGGGCTTTAGATATGTACATGTATATTACACTCACAGGGCTTTAGATATGTACATGTATATTACACTCACAGGGCTTTAGATATGTACATGTATATTACACTCACAGGGCTTTAGATATGTATATGTATATTACAGTTAAGGCTTCAGATATGTACACGTATATTGGACACTCAGAGTTTGAGTTGTACATGTATATTACGCACTCTGGTCATGGATGCCTCTAACAGATTGACCGCCCACCACCTCCAGCCCTGATGAACATTTAAACCAATCCAACCTGAGCATAACGAGGTGTTAGCTTCCTCAGTTGCCCTCTAACTCGAGGTAGGTGTTTTTATTCACGCTAGCGCTGGCACATTACAGGTGACTTATTAAGCCCCATGCACACTACTGCAACGCGATCGTCCCTGATCATCACTGACCCTCGCTCTCCATGCAGCAGCAAATTCCACATTAAAAATGTTTCCACTGTCCACTTCTGTTCTTCCTGGCCCCAACTATCAACCCTGAATTACCAGTGCCAGGCGACCTTTTCTAACCCTTTCTCTGTTTGTCTTTTGTGTGTGACAGATCAGTGGCAGTCGTTTCTGGGGGTTCTTCAAGAAGTACTGCGGCAAACCGGACAACTTCTTCCGCTACTGCTTCGTGCACAACATCTGTCCGCTCATCTTCATGAACCACAACGCCAAGAACATCACGCCTCCCCAGCTGCCCGTCGTCGAGCGCAAGCCGCTCAACCGCCTCTGCAGCCAGCACCTGTGCGACGTGGTGCGGCTTCTCAACGCCAAGATCGTCATCGGCATCGGTAAGTTCGCGCAGGACCAGGCCAAGATGGCGCTGGAGGAGGCGGGCATCACCGGCGTCAAGGTCACCTGGGTCATGCACCCGAGTCCCGCCAACCCGATCGCCAACCGCGGCTGGGAGGAGGTGGCCAAGCGACAGCTCGAGGAGATGGATGTCCTCAAGTACATCGTCGACCAGTCCGTCTAACTGCGCATGCGTCTCGGCGTCGCCAGCCTTCCCGGCATCCCCCGCGCGCTACATCCGTCGGGTGTGATTTTTTTTAAAGATTTTTTTTTGTATGTGTTTATTATGAAAGTATTCAAATTGGAGGTTTTCATTCTTATAAAAAAAGGAGGAGGGAAAGCGAGCTTGACCTTCACGCTCGGCTGACCTTCACCCACGCCCCGTCTCAAGGTCTTTGGGCTGGCGGATTAGTGGGTCGTTGTTTTGACGGTGAAAACCCCTTCTTCACATGGTTCTTAATACTGTATACTTGTGTAGGAATCCAGTCCTCAAAGGTTCTTATATATATCACATCTAGTGAGAGTGTGAGAAAGGTATTGAGTAGAACTTGGATGTCGAATTTGACGACTCACCGGTACCTCATGTTTCTATATACTAAAGCGGTGGACAAAGTTAGCGGTATCAGACGATGGGAGCTGTCAAAAGGGGCTAGTGTGTATTACATGAACCTGGCAACCTTTAAGGTGCCCACCTCTCCCAATGACAGCCAGTATTATCATATAGAATTGTCATCTAATTAGAAGAATGAACAATTGGCTTAGTTTTTTTTTGGTAGCTGTCTCGCCAATTGCGATTGATTTCATAGAGATCAGGACTAGCCTGGCCGTGTACATAGCGTGTATATCTGTAAAAGAAACATTTACCATAGATGCTTCATATTCCCACTGGCGAGGGCTTCACGACACTCCCGCTGGTTGGCGGTTGTCGCAAAAGTCTTTTGTGTCAGTCAGAAATCGGGCGGAGGCCGCAGAGACGCCAACTTCTCGTCATCTCTCGCGGTTTCTCGTCGCTGGCCTCGTTTTGGCGTGGTCTTCATAATGAGTGTTATTGGCAATAGGGTTTACAGTTGCCGAGCGTTAGCTGTCTCCATGACAACGGCATTTTTTTTCGTCATGGCAACCAGCAAGCGCTGGCAGGACATGCGCAGTGATGCCGTACGGCGGTTCCGGTTCCGGTGGTTGTCGGCGCGTCCTCTTCACTCCATGGGTTTATTAGCAATATTAATATCTGCGAGTTATTAGTTAAACCAGTAAGAGAGCCGTGTTGTTTGCTGCGACTTGAGAAGGCGGCAGCGGGCTCAGTCCTCGTGTGACAGACGGTGGAGACGGGAAGATGGGCGTCCTCCACGCGTTCAGCATAATTCTCAGTGTAGAGTAATCAGAGTGAATGCAAAATATTAAAAAAAAAAAAAAAGTACACTAAATATACACACATACATTGAGGATTGGGTTGGGACATCCATAGACTTGCCGGTTGTTTTATTCTTATTCTGAGAGGACTTGGGGTTTCTTGTCTTTTTGAATTCGGAGCAGGTTAGTTCCTGGTTGAGTGGTGTTGCACTTTGAATGCTATTGTCTGTCGCGTGTGAATGTTTCCGGTGTAACACACGGACAATTTATACTTCTGGGTATCTGTGCGGACAGATGTTCCTGTCCTCTGTCGCGGCCCCTGTCGCGGGGACAGACAGGAGGTTTGGGGTGGGTTAGTTCCATGGGTTTGTTGGCCTGTTGTTTTACTCTCATGGCAGTCAAGACAATGGGGATTTTGGCAGCAGGATTCTCCGTATAACATGACGTAGGTTCTCCCTGAGTGAGTGTGAATGGGAAGCTTCTCTCAATTCTTTATACATAATCTACGGATGCCGGAGACAAGTAATCGTGTGAATTTTAGTTTCTGTTTTCACGAAGTTCTCTTGGAGGAATTGAAATTAGTAGGACCTTTTATACCGAGTCTATATTCTAGAATAAGGCTGAATACATATTTTTTCTATAGAGCCAATAAGAATTATTAGCTTTTTGATTTTTACGTTGATTTATGATTGTTTGCATAATATTTTCTAAACTTTCAACTGTTATACATTAAGACTTTATTTGGCAACGGCCATAAGATGTAGATAATTTGTATTTTTATTTCCTGTTTTATTTCTTATATAGTTATGAAAATAACTATTTTTGTTTATTTGTAATATATTCTTAAATAATTCTGTCAAACTCCAAAAAACTCTTCTAAGGGCTAATGGTTGTGACACTAAATGAATTTTCGCGTTGGTTTAAAATGAAATATGCTTAAAAAGCACAAATATAGTGCCAAAGATGGCTGCCTGGCTTCAGCCTTGACGAGGGATGTTTGTGGGAGAGTTTCGCTTTGTGAGGAGCGAATCAAGCAATACTTTGGTCTGATCACACACTGTTGTCGCTGTTGTTGTCTGTGCCCGCCGGCCGGTGGCGTCCCCCGCAGCAGGACGGCGGGAAGTCGGGCGAGGCGGGGCCCACACGCCGGTCACCAGTCTCAGACGAGGAACGCAGCTTGAGCGAATTGTTCACTTCACTGGCCCGGACCGCAGTGCGCATGCCCGAACGCCACTCGCCCCGCCCCCTCCACCTCCCGCTCCAGACGCCGGCTCCTGCGGCCTCCCATGGCGTGAACTGCGGTGTAGGGTCCCTCCCCGCCGCCGAACTGCCTGCCTAACTTACCGACTACCCCCCCCCCCCCCTCACACACACACACACCTGCCTGCCTAACTTACCGACTACCTGCTCCTACCCGCCCCTACCCGCCCCTACCCGCTTATCTATCTACCTATCCACTTACCTACCTGCCTAACTGAATACTTACCTACCTACATAACTGACCACCTACCTAACTTGCTTCCTAACTAACTTCCTATCTACCTACCTGACTACCTACCTAAATAACTACCTACCTAACTGGTTTCCCACCTACCTACTTAACTGATTCATACTCCATGCTCTCCTAGAGCTAGGACCTCCCTCCTATATACATAGACCAATACATACATATATACTTTCATGTATGCAAACATACATACACATACATGCATACACACATGTACACACATGCCTACATTTTCACATAAGCCTACACACTACATTTTCCTACCTACCTACCTGTGCATCTATCTCCCCACGTGCCTACCTACCTACCTACCTACCTACCTACCTACCTACCTACCTACCTACCTACCTACCTACCTTCATAAATACCGACCTACTTACCTACACTAACTACCAGCATGTGTAGGCAAAACAACCTACAGCCCCCTCCAGTCCCCAACCTTTGCTAACTATGTCTCGAGACGTTAAACCCCTGTCGGTAGCTGAACCCAGAAAACTATCCCATTATCAGTATCCCCGCACAGAGATTATCCCCGCACAGAGATATACAGCGTAATGTTAACCCCGCCGTTAACCTCCTCGCCCCCTCATGGCAGCAGAGGGTAAAGTGTGCGGAACGGATTTATCAACAGCCAATCAGCACTCGGTAGAAAGCGGCCATGTTGAATCTCAGGTCCGAGTTAAAGTGGCGGGTTAAAGCACTGCCAGGTCAGCCGACACGTACATATACGTGAGTATTTACGTGGTAAATACGTGTAGAATACGCAGTGCACGTACCTGTGTACTATATTCGTAAGAGACATGTATAACATAGAGAATACATGTAGTGTGCACGTGTAAATATGTGATATTCATCCATGTACATGTAGGACACACATACTGTCGTGTTGTATGTATACCATACACATGGATATGGGTCATATGTCACATATGTGTAAAGTATGTGTAAAATACATACAATATGCAATTTATGTGTCACCCATGTGTGAAATCATGTTATATTTGCGCATGAAATACATGCACTACATGTCTAATACACATTAGTAAAATATACGTGATACACATGTGTAAAATACATATATTACACATGCCATGTATATTCAAAATATGTGTTTTACATGTGTATTATACATGCAAAAATAATACGTGATATGCATGTGCTATACATGTAATACGCGTGTCATACATGTGTGAAATATGTGTAATACGCATGTCATACATGTGTAAAATATGTGTAATATGCGTGTCATACATGTGTAAAATATGTGTAATACCTGTGTAAAGTATGTGTAATATGTGTGCCATACATGTGTAAAATATGTGTAATACGTATGTCATACATGTGTAAAATATGTGTAATATGCATGTCATACCTGTGTAAAGTATGTGTAATATGTGTGCCATACATGTGTAAAATATGTGTAATACACGTGATATACGTGTAATACGCGTGTCATACACGTGATATACGTGTAATACGCGTGTCATACACGTGTAAAATACGTGTAATACGTGTGTCATACACGTGTAATACGCGTATGATATACGTGCAGGTTAGAGGGAGGGACGTGTATTGTCGGGTTGAAGCTTCATGTACGCCGGCGTTCATCCTCCTGCATTGCTCTCCAAGCGGAGGCAAACTGAGCCTCAATTAAGCAGTTTAGACGCGAGCACTGCGGGCGGAGAGCGTGGCGTCACTGCGCAGGCGCCCGCCGCCCGCTCTCGTCACAAATTGGCGCGGAAGAGGAGAGACTTTTTAAAACAATTTCAATATAGCACCGTTGCCATGGTAACACGACTTCGTTTTGCCTGCGCTGCTGTTCACGGCGCATGCGCGGCGGGCAGACGTGACCCGCAGTGCGCCTGCGCGCGCCCTGCTTCCGCCGCCGCCAACGACACTCCTTTTTCTGTTTTTAACTTTAATTTTTTTGAGCGTCAAATTGACTTATTAGTTAACCAGAGAGAAGTATGTTCGGTTTAATGATAAGATTGGGGCCGGTTTGTCGGGGTTCGTGTCCGGGAGACGCGCGGGAGGCAGACGACCCGCGCAGCGTCAAGGTCGCCCCAAGGTCGCCCACCCACGCCGCCAGTAAAAGGGTTTGCCGACATTTTCCCGCCTTTTTTTCGAATGCTGTTTTTAAGCATGACTTTGCCTGTTTTCTTACCAGGTTAACAGAACCCAACCCGCGCTCTTCACATGCTTCGCCATCCAGCGTCCTCACGTCCGTTACCATGACAACACGTCGGTAATGGCGGACACGTCTCCTCATAATTAATTTACAAAAATCAGCGTCAATAAAATGCCGACTCGTTTGGTTAATCCCAGCTAAGTAGCTGTCCTGGTAACCAGTCAGCAAATGTAGGAAATCCTCGGCTAAATCCGAAATGATGAGTGTATACTGAAATTTGGAGAGGAATGCCAAAGATCTGACATTTAATAAGGAGGCAAGCCCATCGCCGCCCCATCTGCCGGTGCCGAGCGGAACTAACACGCCGAAGCTATTTTTGACACGCCGGCTACACAAACCAATTAAATATGGCAGACATGGGTGATCATAGTCATTATCGGAGGGATATTTAGGATTGTATTTTACGCGGCGAAAAACTGGCCGCACCTGTTTCAGTTTAATTTGTCGCGCGGAGTCGGCGGCGCTCGTGTGAGGGACGCAGCCTCGCTCTGACAACAGGGACACTGGTTAGAAGGCGCGGCGCGTGCGCAGCCACTCGCCGGTAATTCCGTATTAATAATACCCGAGTAACAGCCTCACCCCGAGAACCGAGCCAGTTGGGGATCCCATCTAGTCCCCAACAAGATTATTACTCGGTGAGCTCTCGAGAAAGATTGCGTCTTTAAAAGGGCAGTCTTGTGAGATTGTTATCGCGCAGTATGAACGCACCTTGCTCTGTCAACAGTCACGCTACAGTCTGTCACCTTCCTGGACATGAATGCATAATACACGTTTAAATAAAGGTGCGACATCCAGAATGTTCAGCGTAGGAAGAACATCTCTCAATCCGGATCTACTTTTTGAGTGACACTACTGCCACGTGTCATTGATCAATATCCAAACCAAGATGGTGGTCTCATTTATTGCAGTCAGCAACGACAGCAAAATCACTGGATACAGAAGACACCGCATGTATGAATACAAATTCAGACCTGACTGAGTCGGTCAAGCCGGAATATCCCTTCAGAACAAGCCTGAATTTAGACTCTGATATAATTCAACCAGGGACAAGAAACTCACCTGAGCATCCTCACCACTTACCACCTTGTTGGCAAAGTAGTACCAGTAACAGAGCATCTAAACAACTACACCAGATGACGTATAACAATTATTTAGAATTTGACGCCGCGAAGTATGAGAGAAATAAATACATAGAGCAGTAATATTATATGCACACATTTCGCGTAAGAAGAAGTCTAGAATTGATTGCTGTAAACGTGGAGAGTTGATTGCGTGAAAGTACAACGTGAAAGTGCGCGTGTCGGTTGAGCGCGAGAACCATTCTAATCATGTCTTTTTCCAAGGAGCTCCCCCTCTGAGCGTGAAGAAACATGAGTAAACATGACTATCGGCTGACACTTTATTAAAACGACGAGTCGCCGAGAGATTTATTTCATTTTGACGTAAGGGTATGTCGCAGACGACATTTTCTTGGTAATTATGACGGGACTAAATAATAAAGAGGTGATCTCCACGTACTCCTCGTGGAGTGTATGTGGGTGGGGGGAGGGGGTAGCAGGGTTACATTTTAATGGTGCTCATGAACTTTCATATTCATATTCCCGCTTTTTCACCTGCACCTAGGTTTCCTCCGACCTGCCTGTACCACATCCGGCGTGCCCCTTATATACCCTCATCTGACCTTCACATGACCTTCATCTGCGGCCACTTCTCACTGACTTTAACGACGCACAATCTACGCCATGATAGAAGAAGCGCAATCTGGTGGTAATCTCGGAACTAACGCCCAGCAGACGACATTTTTTTAAATGACTAAATGGATGGCGGGAGATGACGGCGCGTGCTGTGACGTCAGAGTGGGTGAGCGGCATTGACATAGGGACGAGGACGGGCCTCAAATTGATTAGAAATATTGACGTTTAGAGGGCAGGAGAGACAAAGAAGTACAAACCTCGCTCTTACTCCCCGCGTCTATACGCTCTCCGACTGGAAAATGACCTTCACGTCGGACTCCCGCCGACGAGAACGCCACGCGTGGACGTTTAATGAGATTAACTTCAATTAATATTCAGAAAAAAGTTACTTTTAGTGCACGTATCCCTCCTCTACGCCCCACGGGTGATTTGAGGGTGGGTCTGAGCGACAATAGGGTGATTTTATACCTCTGCCAGAGAAGTCATTGACAGGATTAAAGAGCGTGAAACTGACGAGATAGAGACAAACGAAAATAAGTTATAAGTTGACAAAAAGACACTTATTCGTTTTGGGTTGAGACATGGTGTGGTAGGAGGGTGGCGAGGGATGCGGCAGGGGGGGGGGGGGGGCGAGAGTGGGGGCAGACTCGGCGATGCTGTCCTACTTTAAGGAGCAGCTCTTTGTGGACTCGGCCACTACCTGTGAGCGGGTCATGACCTCAAGGCGAATACCTGACGGCGACAATGGGCCGCCCTGACCCAGATTGCAACGCCTCCTGGTGGGCAGGAAAAAAGTACGCCAACCCGCTCTGAGTCATCGGAACTGCTCCAGCTGCGGCGCCCGCCACCCTCCCAGCACATCCTGGGTATCGCCGATGGTGCGCAGCTAGCGGCCGAGGATCTGTGTGGAGAGTGAGCAGTGACGATCTGCGCTGGGACCTGCGATGGGAGCAATAAAGGTAGAAATGAGGCTCGAGACAAAAGAAGAAGGTTGTAGAGGAAGAAGAAGTAACTGCAGTTATAGGAACATCCTAGCAGTGTGGGTGAATGCCCGAGCAAGGCGAGACCAAGCCAAGAGTCCTAGACGTGCAAAACCTAGCCATGAGTCCTAGCAGTGTGATAGTCCTAGCACTTCAAGAGGGAAGCGTCCTCGTGATGCAAGACCTAGCAATGCAAGACTCCTAACACTGCAAGATCTAGGAAAACATCCGCATTATGCAAGACTTAGCAAAGTGTCATAACAATGCAAGACAAAGCTTAAAGTTTTAACAATGCAAGACAAAGCTCAGAGATATAGCAGTGTAAAACCTTGCCGAGTGTCATAGCAATGCAAGATGAAAGCTTAGAGTCATAGAAATGCAAGACCTGGCCAAGACTCATAGCATTGTAAGACCAAGCCAAGAGTCAGACAAATGTGAGACCAAGTGAGAGTCATAGCAATGTGAGAACTAGGGGAGAGTCATATAATTGCAAAACCTAGCCATGAGTCCTAGCAGTGTGATAGTCCTAGCACTTCAAGAGGGAAGCATCCTTGTGATACAAGACCTAGTCGAGAGTTATATCACTGTGAGACATAGCAAGGTGAGACCTGGCCAAGAGTCATAGCAATGCAAGACCTAGTCAAGAGTCATAGCAATGCAAGACCTAGTCAAGAGTCATAGCAATGCGAGACCATAGCAATGTGAGACTCCTGACACTGCAAGATCTAGGGAAACATCCTTGTGATGCAAGACCGAACAAAGTGTCATAACAATGCAAGATAAAGCTTAGAGTCATAGCCATGTAAGACCTTGCTGAGTTGCTGAATGTGAGAGTCCTAACACTACAAGATCTAAGGAGGTGTCCTCATGATGCAAGACCTAGCCAAGTGTCATAGCAATGTAACACTTAGCCAAGACTCATAGCAATGTAAAACCAAGCCGGGAGTTGTAGCAATGCAATATCTAGCTGAGAGTGATAGCAATGCAGGAATTTGCCAAGATTCATTGCAATGTGAGACCAAGCCAAGAGTGTTAGCAATGCAAGACCTAGCCGAGAGTCATAATAAAGCAAATACATGGTGAATGCCTTAGCGTTGGGAACTCTGTTTGCATCATAGTAGTGTGAACCCTAGTCAAGAGTTCTAGAAGTGTTAAGTCATAACTGGGAATCCTAGTAAGAAGCCCCCAGCCTACAGTCGTAGCAATGTAAACCTGGCTAAATGTCCTAGCAATTTTACATCTGGGAAAAAGTCCTCGCAAGTGATAATGCCACCTCGCACCCACAGCATGGCCTAGCATCGCCTCCAAGCACAGGCTCAGTATACAAACGTAGTTCTTGTATATCACCCAAGCACAGTTTGGTGTAGCGGACTGGGTGGTGAAGAAGAGGAAATGAAGTCCTCGAAATAAAAGAGATACTAATTGAGGATGTTATAGTTTAGGACCTCTATTCAGAGAGAAGGCGATGCCATAAGAAATGGCGAGGCCACACAAGAGCGACATCTTGTGAGTGTCCTTATATAAAGGTGGAGGTCTCGTAGAGTGTAGAGGGTGGGGTTAATGAGTCATGGCGGACGTCGAGGCGGGGCTGGGAGGGAGAGGCTGGTGGAGTATCTCGGCGAGGCGTTCACAGCTGCTCGGTCCTGCTCTCCCGCCTCAGGGAATACAAATTAGGTCAAAATCATGCGGAAATGACGAGACTTTCACTTTGCCCGTTTTTCTCTCCCCCGTCAGCAGAACTTGGACTTCAGTGACGACAGGAACGCGAAAAAAACACACATGAAAGGAAATCCATGATTGTGGGCTTTGAGTGAAGCCAAACGGAAGGAAACTGTCTAGAAACATAAAAGGGGTCTATTTCACCAAAAATATGCATGACGTAGATGTGTGTAAACCATTAAACTGAGTTTTATATCAGATGAAGTTCAGCAGTAATATATATATATATATATATATATATATATATATATATATATATATATATATATATATATATATATATATATATATATATATATATATATATATACGCGATGTCGACCTGTGCGTGTATACAGTCAAGGAGCGGCAAGTTTGGTTAGGAGTGATTAGACGGCACAATTGTGTATGTTATATAGACTTGAGTCTGAAGGAGAAACTTCAACATTTAAAAAAGTTATTCGCTGCTATAAGCGGCGCTCTGCACCACACTCCAGCCTCCTCATCACGTGGAAGCCTCGTGGCGCGGCCCCGATGGAGGCCCGGTGAAGGCGGCAGCTAGGCGGGCAGATAGGCGGGCAGGCCTATAAGGTCGTCTGCCCTACCCACCACGAGATGGCGCCAGCGAATTATGCGCATGATTCAATTAGTGACTCAATAATTTTAATGATTGGCGTCAGCAGCCTGCCGCCTGCCGAGAGCGGTTAAGGTGTGGGGGCCCGTTTAACAAACAAAACACTCGCCCGCCGCGGGCGATAATGCAAGCATTTGGCGAGCATGTCGGCTGTGTGGGTGGGATGGTGGTTGATGTGTGGGGGGAGGAGGGGGTCGAGCAAGGGCATAGGCAAGTCAGTCTCCGACGTCGGAGAGAGGAAAAAAGGAAATCCCGCAGTTCCCTGCTGAACTCTCGCGCCGTGCGAAAAGTCGCGAGAATTCGACGTGAGCTTCGTCGGTAAATGTCAGCGGCACCCAGCGCTGCGACACAGAACAAAACAAAACTGGGGCTTGTCAGAACACGCACTGATACACCGCTAGCCTGCTCCCCACGCCACTTACCAACCCGTACCTCCTCAAAGTGTATAAATTCTCACACCCACACACCCACACACACCTCCCCTACAGTCATAGGTGAGCGAATACACATGCGTAGAGGGCACGGACGTGATCCACTCTCCTAGCACACCCTCGGGCAAAGCATCCCATTCTATGGCATCGGACTCGTACGTATGTCACCGGTTGTGTTAGGAGACACTAAGTAACCAGTGCTGAAGACCTTCTCTCGGTGAACACGGTGAGAACCAGGTTCCTGTGGTAGATTACCATCACTCTCCATACAAACGTGCTGCGGTGATTTTTTAAACAGAATCTAGAAGACCTCCAATGCTGGTAGCTGTATACTTGTTCTCACTGGGACATGCGCATTCGTATCAACCTTTCCCCGTCCGAGGCATTGCCACCTGGGAGACGCTCACCAAGTATGCCTTTGTAGGACGCCATTTGACACCTATATACATGGCCCTACAATGACCCTCCTACCTCCCACCCTTTTGACCATCCCTCCACCCTCCTTCTCCTCCCCCACCATGTCTATCCCTCCCTTCTTCTGACCATCCCTCCACCCTCCCTCCCCTCCCCACCATGTCTATCCCTCCCTTCTTCTGACCATCCCTGTACCCTTCTACTCCCCCCACCATGTCTATCCTTCCCTTCCTGTCCGTGCCCATCCCCACCACCTTCTTTCTATTTACCATTTCCCCCTTTCTGCCCAGTTCGGTACAAGTCATTCCATCCTGAATTCCTCACCATTCCTCTCTTTCTCCCTCTGCCCTCTATTTCCTGGTTGCCCTCTCTCTCTCTCTCTCTCTACCCCTCGTTCCTCTCTCTCTCTCTCTCTCTCTCTCTCTCTCTCTCTCTCTCTCTCTCTCTCTCTCTCTCTCTCTCTCTCTCTCTCTCTCTCTCTCTCCCCCTCACTCCTCTCTTACTCTCTCATCCAAATCCTATTTCTTGCTCTCACCCATGACATTAATACATTTCCTACACCCTTCTCTGATTGTGAGCACCGCGACGTTCGTTGTCGTACAGCGTGGAGTTGTAGAGCACGGCCAGTGAGTGTGTACGCAGGAGGTGGGGGTGAGGTGTGGGGGTGTCCCGCCGGGGAGGAGGCGGGGGAGGGATCCGGCAGATGATCGGTGTAAACTAAGAGGGCGGCGGCGGCCAGATTGGCCTCAGAAATGGGCGGCGGCGGTCGTGATGTCGCCGACAATAGGTGGGCGCCGCGTCGCCGCCGACAATGACGGCTCGCCGGGTCGCCGCCCGCCGCCTCGAGATGAAATTAAATACCAAATTATTAAATCCAATCAGAATTCCAATAGCCCTGCCTCGGCCTCCTCCACTTCCCTCTCCAGCGGGTCAGGACCCGGCGACCGGCGACAGGAGATAGGGGCAGAGGCGGGGCCTGAGATAGATAGGGACAGGTTGGCGGATAGAGATGAATGTAGGATAGAGAAATAGAGGCAGCTGCCTCAGATAGACAGAGAGGGACAGAGAGGGGGAAGGTGGATAGACAGAAAGGGACATAGAAAGGCAGGTTTGATAGACAGATATGGACAGAAATAAGGAGGGAGTGTGAGACAGGTTTGGATTGTTTGTACACGGATAGGAGAGCAGGAAGAACTGGAGTATAAACTAGCAGATACGAACGACCAATGCAAGTAGTAGTAAAATCAGACTATGAATACAGGACACACCTCCCCAAACACAGTCGTGCATGGTCAGTGAGACAATCAAAGTTTTCCGAACATAGTCATGGTTATCAAGAGAAGGTGAAAGCTCGCCAAACATAGTCATGGTTATTAAGACATGGTCAGAGATAACTACAATAACGATGGAGATTCAAACAAGACTTAAAAAGCAGAGCAGAGAAAGGCAGACTCTCCAAACTCTGGAAAACAAGCATATTTGTCATATAGTAGATGTGCATGGCGATTGACACAATTAGTACAGATTTTACGAACAATCCCAAAACATGAGGAAAGATAAATTTCTTGAAAACAGACCTTAGAAAACGGGGGATGAAGGCCAAGCTGAACTTGGTATGTGACCTTGACAGAGACTTGGAGATGTTGTCATGGAGACACAAATGGAGATATAACTCGTGAGATAGACGGTATATAAAAACAGAGTAGGGAGGGTGGACTATAGGGCGCCATGTTTTATTTAGGCCGCCCTACAGTCGTCTGCTCGGCCGCCGTTTCCCGCCATTTCTGCTAGGCACATGCGCGCGGGATGCCTGTAGAGGAAACTAGGACTTCCTGTCAGCGGCGTGTAGTCATCGCATACAACGGACGACGATACGAAAAGGAAAGATGATTTGAGCGGATCGATACTAATGAGGACCTATTTTCTGACGCGGATGAGGATGGGATGTTGTTTTTCGAGAGAATTATTTTGTCATTCAAAAGAGGTTTGAATAGCAGTTCCCTGTGAAAAAGGTTCAACCTATATACTACTCGCCTGTATCGCGACGTGATGTCGCTACCGTCCAGCCCGTGGACGGGAGAGCCTCACACAGAGGACTGTTTACAAACTGAGCCCTCTCAGGTCTCCCTCTAAACCCACCAACGGTCACCTCCACCGGAAGTGTTCTCACACCTGACCACGTGATCACAGCGTCCGACGCCCGCGCTCACCTTTCATTTCACCTCTCGGCCACATCTCGGCCACGCCTCGCGCGAAAACGCGAGATACCCACGGACAAGCTGATCGGCCATCTTGGATGTCAGCGTTCGCGCGTTCGTCCGGTTGCCGCCAGGGGCGACAATGCTATCCCTTCCCGGCATCCTCCGCAACCGTCACGGGGGAGGGGGGACTCCGCTAGACGCGCACGCGCAGATCTTTGGTTTTCATCGGCGCGAAGGCAAGTTAGTTACCATGGCAACTGATCGACTAAAATAGAGTAAATACGGCTGAAACCCGGCCCCGCGCGTTCCTTCAAGAAAACATCGGAGCTGACCTGCGCAGTGGGCGCCTGACATTAATATTCAGCGTCCGCCTTTATGAAACGGACCCCAGTTTGATGACGTCGGTTGAGAGAACGACGACGTGTGTAAGATAGTGTGCTCGAGGCTGCGGGAGGCGAGAATGTCACTCAAGTCCGCGCTACTCGGCCGTGTTTCGTGGTGGTTAGTTTGTAGAGATTTGTCCAATGCAGGTTAGATCTAGTTGTCTTATTCTACCGTTGTGTTTGTGGTGGTGATGATGGTGACGATGATGATTTTGGAAGTGTTTACAAACGGCCATTGGACACACATATACCTCATGCTAAATATGCCAATGTGAATTTTGTAGACCTATCCCGATGCTTTACACAGCTTTGTACTTCACATTTAAAAAAAACAACAAAAAACGATGACCTCACAATCAGCACATGAAGTATGTTTACTAACACGGCACATAGTGCGGTGTAACGACCTCAATACTGGACACTTCGAATTATTGTTAGTTGTAGCACAGTTTTTATTGTTACGGTGACGGTGCTTGCTCACGATGACCTCAACATACTAATCACGTGACTGGGTCACGTGGCCTGGTAACCCCTCCCACGGTGCTTCGTCCTTCAACGCTTACTGCGGCCGCCCTACGTGGGCGGGGCTTCACAGTTTATGTACCTCATGAATATTCATGCCTCGTACCCAGAATGCTTGACCTTGAACCAATCGCAGCTCCCAGCATGCAGTGGCTCCTGTTAGGACTCTGGTTTCCGGTTCCCCCACAGTTGAACAGTGATAGGTGTTTTCGCTGTTTTTTTCCCTCGTTGTTTGTGAAGGTGGTGTGTTTTTGTTGTTGATTTCCTTCGGCAAGCTTTTTTCTGGCTGGATTTTCCAGGTATGGGTCTTTCGTGTAAGGGAGTGGTTGATTTTCACGAGAGAAACCTTTGAGTGTGTGAGAGAGGTGTGTCGTATAAGCAGTAGTCCGGTGTCGTCATTACCTGGTGTTTAATTGAAGGGAACAGTAACTGCATGGATAATAATGATACCTCAGACTTCAAACTTCGAATTGACTTGTTGCATTTTGGGTATATTGATATTTGTGAATATGTGATGATGAATGCTAAGAGGAATGCAGCAATAACTACTGATAGGTTACATTAGAACAATTACTTCTCTTTAGCTTTGAGAATAAAGCTTCTGCTTGAACACAAAAAAAACGAAATCCGAGTCAGTTACCTTTAGAAATCTCTCTTTCAAAGGCGAGTTTTTATGAAAGTGTTTGTACGAAAGTTTAGTCTGTGATTCAATAGATCAGAATGGAGTGGTACGCAATGGTCGAGGTATCTACTAACCAGAGAGTGGGTTGTATTGGTGGTGTGTGTGAGTAAAGTACCAAAGATAGTCAGATTGTTAAGGCTCTGCTTATTGATGAGTGATATGCGTGCGCAGTGTGTTTATATCCATTTTGATTGTGGATTACGGTTTTACAATGAATACAAAACAAAACATGTACCTCAATCCGAAAGGACCGCCTACCACACAAAGCTTTCACCAATGTGTTGTTTTTTTGCTCTTGTACAAATTGCAAACCGGTTCCGCTCGAACCAACATACATGCTTGATTGAAAATGACCTCAAATGTACAACAGTGGGCCTTGCGTGAATATATCTGCTTTACCCTTTTTTCCATAAAGATGTTTTTTTGCTAATATGAATTGTTAATATCAATACATACCTGGCGGTAGCCATGGGAAAATGACCTCAACCTTTTGTACCTGTCCTATTTAGTAGGATCACAATCCGTATTGCCTTCAAGAGAAGTACGCTCTACCTGAAAGACCCCTGGTGGTCCTTTGGAGAAGTGTAGCAAGGTGTACTAGATACGAAACTTGGCTTCACCATACCTCATGTTTGTTCATCGTGGATGCATTTCACAGTTTATCTTTGATGAGCTCCGACAATTGACTCTCCAGCTTTAAACCCACAGTTATATGATTATGAACGATTGTATGATATTCACAAGTACCTCATGATGTCGCTTGTTTTTATTATATTTCAAAATACTTATTTATCGAAGTGATGTTTGGAAACACAAATAGGTTCAATGAATAGGTCCAAGATATCATAGTCATTTGAGATTTGCCCTGACCATGTAATAGGCTATTACTAGGAAATGCTGTTTCGTGGTGGATGTGTGTGGTTAGTGAAGTAGGTAGAATGTTTCAGTTTGCGCCATGTTTACGCTGGTTCTGTATAAAGGTGTACCGCGCACGTACACGTAGTGTACCGAGTGGACAGTGTTCAAGGCAGTACAAGTAATAAAATAAGTCCATATTGAGTTCAATAACCCTACACCATGAAACTCGACTTTATAAACACATGATGAGATTCTCGAGCTACAGTCAGAAAGGCCGGCCTCCGGTTAATATCTCATGTTTAAACCGAAAGACGGGAGTAATAAGAAAATGAGGACATCTGATACCCGTCTTCTCCCCTAGATTACGTCCACAAAAAAGGTAATTGGTACAGTGATCACGGATCGCGCGGAGTCGCCGCTTCCCCGCCGCTTACACCATGTTAAATATGGCCTCCGCTTATTGCTCACTTCATGAGCTCCATACAGGTGTTATATTCCCCTATTATCGCCCAATATTCCGTCAACTTCCGGCCAGTCGGAAGGGCCACTGTTTTGTGATAGGTGGCACGTGACTGAAGGGCTGGCGTATTGCATCATGGGTAGAACTGCTCGCTGTCTCCATAACGAGGCCGGAGCCTCGCTTTTAATCTTTTGTTGGGAAGGGATCATCACCTGGCCACCCCCTCCCACCCCGACGCTTCCACCCCCGCCCCCCGCCCCGCGCATTTAGTGGCCGGCTCAGTGCGGTCGTCATAGTAACTGTACCTGGCCTGCCACGGTAATAGCTAGATTTTTGTACTTTTAGGCGGGCAGTGTTGATAATTAGGCGCCTAGGCTAATACCAGGATGTCTGACTTATGGAATTTCATACGTGCACATTAATGAAGCAGCTGTACTGACTGTTGTCCCTGCTTGCTGATGAGTGTGGGTGTGTGTCTGTATGTAGCAGCCACACTCACCGCCTCACACAGGGCAGTATTTAACGTGACCCCGACCCCTCAGTGAACACACACACTCCATGTAAAGTGTACACGCGCACTAAAGACAAGCAATCATTCATGATTTGAGAAAATGCCTTGAAACTTTACAAAACGTGTGCATATTGTTGGTGTAGACTGGTAGCCTGTGCTTGTCAGTGTCCCATGGATACTGAAAGGTTCTGTGCCATAGGAGATGAAGTGAGTGTAACCTTCATCAGTTACAGAATGATCCTATTTAATAAGAGCATACCTGACTGTCCATATTGAGTTAGTATTTATTGCATATGGTATATATTGCATATGGTATATATATTTGTCTTATATGTGTGTATATATCTTACAAATCCATGAATGTAATATATATATACTTAGAAGATTCACAATGGTTTGGGGTGGGAAAGTCTAGTATATGGAACAGATTGTCTTTGATGTGACTGCTAATGAAAACTGAGGAAAAACACTTCTGAAAGGAACAAGTCAAATTGTATTTATCATTGCTCAATATAGGTCACCTTTGGTGTGCTGTGGTTAGACTTGGCTGTTAGCTATTCACTGTGGATTGTAGTGGGTTAGGCCGTGAGGAATCTCGCCAAGTTATGATTTTAAATTACATATGTTTGCACTCTAGCTGGTCAGACCCTGCAAGATGGAGAGGATGTGATATACCAACACAGTTGTAGAATTCCCATTGGCCGACAAAACATCTCAACGATTTCTAAAATCGGACGGTGTTACCGATAAATCTATCCGTACCCGCTTTCGCCCAAAGGAAATCCCAATAGTGGTGCAGTGTGATATGGTATACTATGAAGGAGTGCAGTGTGACATAGTGCATTATTCTATTGCACTGTAAGATACTTGGTAGGAACTCAACTGAGATCCATAGCTGCTGAAAATATGCTATGACTTTTGGTTGCGAAATAATCTGACGAGACAAATCCCAGTGAGATTATATATCTGACCAAAATGAATGGCATATTTTCAATGGCTATACATCAAGTGTGGTTCAGGTTTTATCTCATATCTATCAGTGACTAATTGACTACCCTTTGTGACATGATAGCCCGTTCAGTAATGGGCGTTCAATACAAGTTCCCAATGTTAAGTCTACGAGGGAAAAAAAGACCAAGGGTGAGATAAAGACCAGTGTCATATGGTATGTAGTGTGGTGCAGTGTGATATCGAATCATATCAAGTAGTGGGATACCTATAGATCAGCCTGACCATGCTGTACCTGCTACAAAACGGAATGGTGTATTGACGTTTTTTACGAAACGAGGCCTGTGGCCGAGTTCTGTGATAAACATCAACGCCCGTCGAGTTTTGTAGCATATATATATATACAAGCATTACGGGTTGTTCACTATCTATTGTATACCTAGATTTAATCATGTCGAAATGAGAGTCTACTCAATGCCATGTTTCAAGTGTACGGCACCCTCCCTACGTATATATATATATATATATATATATATATATATATATATATATATATATATATATATATATATACACACACATGTATACGGTATAGGGAGCAGCAGTGTGTAATCACCAAATGTACCGCTTGGGTATATAATCAAGTAGTATATCGAGCAGTGCAGTGTGATGTGGTGATATAAGAAGCTGTACGCTCACATGTGAGGTATCTTGTGACAGGTATGAAATGATAATCCGATATACAGTAACGCATTCTGAGTTAGCCCACTCCTGGTATATTTCTGCACAGAGTAAACAAAGGAAACTGGTACCCAGCGCTCCATCGAGTAGCGTACTAAATATTCAACCAGCGTTTGGTACGATGGCATTCTCTTTTGTTATATATCTCAAAGATGTTCTTATTAGAAATCAGGGTTGGGATAAAAGTTTAAACCAGTGCGAGTGGTTAGTCTTGACTGATATGCCATTAGTTTGGTGGCAATTTGATTTCTCTTGGCTCTGCCTCGTAAGATTACCAGACGATCAAACTCATGGCATATCAGTGAACCGTAACTACTCTCATTGGTTTCTGCTGTAGTCCTGTATGTGCAGTGGAGTGTAATGAGGTACTGATTACTATGATATGGCACGATATTGTATGGAATGGTGTATAATGAAGCAGTGCAGTGTAATAAGGTACTGATCACTATGATACGACCCTGTATTGTATAGAGTAATGTGCTATGAGGCAGTGCAGTGTTACGCAGTGTGCTGTGGTAAAGTTGCAGGCAGTACACAGCTCTGTGTCGGGGTTGGGACGTCGTAGAGGGCGGTGGCGGTAGGCGCGGGGTGCGGCGTGGGCGGGGGAGGGCGGGGTGGAGCCGGCAGCGCCCGGCCGCGAGCCGCTCGTCGGGCTGACCTACTCGCACTGATTGAGTCGCTCACGGCCCGTGACACATATAGGTAAGACGCCCTGCTCCACCTGACCCCGGTACCCGACCAGCCGCCGCCCTCTCCCACAACCTGCCGCCCTCCGCCCGTCCACCATTCTCTTTCCACAAAGCAACCCTTAACAGCAGCCCCTTGTAGCAGTCTCCCTTCTACCCTTCTGTTTCTATAAAGTGTCCCATACTAGCCTTCCTTCCACCCTTCTTCTACCACTGAGTGTCCTCTGCCTTTTTCCCTTCTGTCTTTCTCCCCTCTACCCTTTCCTCTCCCCCTCTACCACCCCTTTTCTCTTACCATTCTTCCCTCTACCACCCCCGTTCTTTTACCATTCTTCCCTCTACCACCCCCGTTCTTTTACCCTTCTTCTTTCTACCACCCCGTTCTCTTACCCTTCTCCCGCCTACCACCCCGTTCTCTTACCCTTCTCCCGCCTACCACCCCTGTTCTTTTACCCTTCTCCCGCCTACCACCCCGTTCTCTTACCCTTCTCCCGCCTACCACCCATGTCCTTTTACCCTTCTCCCGCCTACCACCCCTGTTCTTTTACCCTTCTCCCGCCTACCACCCCTGTTCTTTTACCCTTCTTCTTTCTACCACCCCGTTCTCTTACCCTTCTCCCGCCTACCACCCCTGTTCTTTTACCCTTCTCCCGCCTACCATCCCCGTTCCATGTCTGTTGGGGTTTGAATGCTGCCATAGACTGCGTCCATGTAGGCTCTTCAGCCAACCTTCTACCTACTTCTGTCATCCAGCCTTTTCTTTTTATCAACCTTCTTCTACCTACTCCTATCTGCCAGCATTGTCTATCTACCTTCTTCTGCCTACTTTTATCTGCCAGCCTTTTCTATCTACGACCTGCCTTCTGAACCTCAATCTCTATCTAATCTTTTTCCCTCGCTCCCTCGCTCCCTCGCTCCCTCCCTCCTTCTATCCCTCCATATCTCCTCACTCGCTCTCTCTCTCTCTCTTCCTGCCTCCCTCTTTCTTCCACACACACCCTCCTCTCTCCCTTCCCATATCCTTCCCCACTCTCTCCCTCCCACCCTCCTTTATCTCCCTTTTCTGTCACATGTTCATTTCTCTCCCTCTATCTGTCTATTCCTCTCTCCTTCCACTTCCTCTACTTGTTATCTCTCACTCTCTCCATCCGCCTAAACTCAATCTCCCTCTTTCACACCACCCTCGCCCTGCCTACTCTTGCTCTCGCCTCGCCCTTCCTGCCTACACTCTCTTACTGTTCTCTTTTTTTCCATGTGATGGAAACCTCATTCTCTGACTCCCTGCCTGCCTCACCCTCCTTTTAGTGCCCTCTCCTTTCTCTCTCCCCTCACAGCCGCTTCCTGTACGCCCCGCAAGCACTGCCTCCGCCCGAAATGCCCCCTAAGGCGACGCTATGACGGGGTGGTGGCGGGGCGGGGAGGCACCCACTCTACCCCCGCCCACCCTCTCTCCTCCACGCGACCTACTAACTTTGATCCTCCCCCCTAAAACCCGGCTGTCGAAGCCTAATCCCCCACTGCGGCCCGCCTATATTGAAAATTTTATTTCGTGTGTCGCTGGGCGGCGCTGCAGACTGGGTGCGCGCGCATGGCTAGATCCCATGGCGAGAAGAGAGGGGCAGAGACGGTGTGCATGTGTCAGTATAATAGACGGCGCCCGCTGCCCGCCCCGCCGTGCCACCTCCGCCGCCGCCTCCCGCTCCGACGTGGGTGCAGCTCCACAAGACATACGAGCTGCTATCTATTCTGTATACATACATACTTACTTACATGGGTATGGTGTATGGCACACCACACCATATTCACACAACATGCACACACATACCACACACCATACATACCACACTCACCCACGACACAACAACGTTACATACGAGCTGCTATCTATTCTGTATACATACATACTTACTTACATGGGTATGGTGTATGGCACACCACACCATATTCACACAACATGCACACACATACCACACACCATACATACCACACTCACCCACGACACAACAACGTTACATACGAGCTGCTATCTATTCTGTATACATACATACTTACTTACATGGGTATGGTGTATGGCACACCACACCATATTCACACAACATGCACGCATACCACACACCATACACGCGAAACACACACACACATACACCATAACAAGAAGACATCCGAGCTGCTATCTATTCTGTATACATACTTACTTACATGGTTACAGTGTATGGCCATCACACACCGTATTCACACAATACACACACACCATACAGATACCGCATATCACACAAACAGCAGACCACGTGCGCACAACTCACACGTACTTTCTTTTATCCACCAGAAATCAAATCCATCTTCATTTAAAAGGCAAACAGGAATATTCTAGTGAATTATAAAGAGGCTTAGACCCACTGGTTGTCACACTGCACTGCCTGTCCTCTCCTGCCTTGCTGTCCGTGTTGGTTTGGTGTCCTCAGGAAGCAGGTTTTTGGCTGGGTCAGGGTTGAATTTTGTGACTGAAGTTCCTCATGGAGTAGTAGCAGTCTAAGAGCGTGTTCTCAGTTTCAAATCGCACCCTAGTCGTTGCCAGGGCGTGGCAAGTTCGGTTCAAGTCGTAGACAGAAATTTAACACTGCGTGGTTATATGCACCCATGATCCCGTGCATACCTTATTAGGTATCTTCATGACGTCACGTAGCGTCAGGGGCCATTCAGCCGCGTATAGCCATGTATATAAGCAAAGCAACTACTGGGCAACACAAAAGGTTATCCGCTTTATGTTCGGTCTGTCTGAGGTTACCTTCAAACGATGTAAAATAAAAAAAATATATAAAAAAAACCACAAATGGGTCCTCCTTACATTGTGGCCCGCGGGTGACCAGTATTTTTTCAACTTGGGTCAATTTCTTACATGTATGTATTTTATTCATCGGTTCTGAGGCAGTCACATTCAAACTGCGTCTGTAGCAAAAGGGTGCGTTACCCCGAGTAGGGTCCCACGGTAAGTTACCATGGTAACTCTCCGCGTACGGGGCACACACACACGTCAACACGGTGTCAGGTGTGTAGTTTGTAGGCCAGACACTATTCAATATTTTGCTATGTTCTAAATGAGCGATAATTAGGTCAGATCAGCGATCACGTGGGCACACCACGTGACTTCCTACCACACACGACAGGAAGCACCACTACGCAGCCGCACTGAATAGGACTTCCGGTCTAGTTGCTATGGCGGGAAGTGCTCAACATATATATATACTATGTGTGTGTGTATGTGACGTAGGTGAGACGGTCGTGGACGACACGTGTGTGTAGTCGCTGTGTCGGGATGCGCGCGCCGCACACTCTGGGGACAGTTTAAAGGCGTGCTCGGGTCTCGGGTTTGCGGCCTCGAGACGCGCTGCCCGTTAATATTGATAATCACGTGAGTAGGCACGTGGTACAGCGGGGGTGCGCGCGCAGCGGCCGGCGTCCCGCTTTGTATTATACTTCTCTCACATCGGTTTGCGACCTGCGTCTCGCTAACTACTGGCGCATGCGCACTTAGCATGGCGTAGTGGTTTCTAACTGTGCCCAGTGCACTGAAATTGATGACGTAGTCGGTATTTGTGTATTATTATGAAGCTGGAGGGAGTAGGAACTGCGAAATCATGTCAGACTGGTTTGTACTCCCAGCACTTCACTCTCCCTCCGCAGTACGGTGTCCCCTCATGTAATGACTCTCATGTTTATGATAATTAATATTGATGATCAATTAGTTCGTCCCTATCTGTGATTGTGAAACTTCGTGTAATTTGTACCAAAATGTGTGACGTTGAACTGGAAGCATGTCCAACATGAATAAACCACAACCAGCACGTGTATCTACAACTACCTTCCTCTCGTAGCGAAGGCGCACTTTTGAACTGCTGGCCGAAAAAAATATACTGGTATGATGTCATAAAGAGTACATACTTAGGAAGCAAGACGAATGTAATAATTGGACTTTTTATTGTATTTATTTTCTCCTTCACTATTTTTGAGCGTGTGTATGTGTATACGTGATACTATTCATGGGAAAATTATATACTATCCCAATGCGGCTTTATTTTGTACAGTATTTGGTATTTTATACCGTGATTTTTTGGTCGGCTCATATTGAAGCGATGACTGAGGGTTTATTCTAGTAGAACTGGTGATAGGCTTGGAGACAGCCTCTCTGCCCACCTCCGGTTGGAGAGTGAGACAGAAGGAGGAGGTGGAGAAGATGGAGAGAAGGCGGCATGGCGAGCGAATCAGTTGGTTAGCAGTTCATCTGGAGTATAGTGGAGGGGAGGAGAGGGTGTGGGATGGGAGAGGGGGAGGGAAGGAAGGGATGCAGAAACTAACAGGCAAGGTCTGAGCACCACGCACCACCACTACCACCACCACCACCACCACCACCACCTCTCAGCACCACCCGCGCCACCAGCAGTAGCAGCACCACCACCAGCAAAGCAGCAGCAGCAGCAGCCTGCAATATTGGCTGGTCCCAATTTGTATAGGCCGGGTCCGTAGCTATGGCAACGTTTTTGGCCGCGCAGTGGGCATTGTGTGGCGGCGTGCGTGTGCATGTTGGGTTGTATGGGGCGGGCGGGGCGGCGGTGCCGGGTGGTGGTGGGTGGTGGGTGGTGGTGGTGTACCCCCTGCGGCGTGGGGCCCTCTAAAGAGGAACTATACGGACCTGGGGGGAGGACGGGGGCGGAGTGTGAGTGTGTGTGTGTGTGGGGGGGGGGGGGGGGGTGAGCTGCTCTGAGCTGCTCTGAGATGGGCAGGAACGTCAAACTATATATATATATATATATATATATATATATATATATATATATATATATATATATATATATATATATATACATACATATATTCCGCCCGCCCCCTCAACACCCTCCCCCTATATCTGTACTCTGCCGTTCTGTACGCCGTGTGTACGTCCCATATTGGTGAGTACCGCCCTCCCCCGAATCTCCCTCACTCCACCCCCTAATAACGCTCGGCGTATAGGGGAAAGAATGGAGGGCAGATTGGCACCCCACACCCACACACAAACTACGCTCGACTCCCTGTGCCCCCTCAACCACCACCGCCACCCACTCGTCTGCCACCACCACACCACCACCACCGTCACCACCACCTCCGCCAAGGCCCAAGTTATAATATAGCACATCCATATGGATGCATATACGCTTCCCGTCTATTCCTCCAACATCCTGCAAGCCCCAGCGACTAGTACAGCTCCCACAACCAACCAACCAGCCAGCCAACCAACCGAGCCAGGAGAGAGAGAGAGAGAGAGAGGGCACCCCACTCACCCGCCCGCCCGCCCGCCCGCAACCCCCGCCCACTCACCGCCCGCCCACTCTCCCTCAAGCCTCGCCTGTTCTCGCGCCAAACGAGTTCTGACGAGATTTAAAATCCACGCGGTTTGGGCCAGGCGGTTATAATATTGATTATGGGAGTGGTGGGAGGGAGGGGGTGAGAGGGTGGCTGAGGCTACACGGGCGGCGGTGGCACCGAGTCTGCTATGTCTGCAAACTCATTAAACTGTGAAAATGCACAGAATCTCAGCGAAAACCTCTTTTTTTAATAAATAGAAAAAAAGAAGAAACAGCAGCATTAACTCTCGTTCTGGGCTGGCGTAATAACCAATTGGTGGAGGTTGTGTGTTGTCGTGGCTGCCTGCAGTGTGGGCCGTGAGGCGGGTGAGAGGGGGTGCTGGCGGTGGTACACTTTAACAGGGTATGTATATAGGGTGTGCACATTCACCCATACCTCGCTATAGGTAAATATACTACGTGAATATATATATATATATATATGTGTGTTTGTATATATTGTGACTTTATAGAGGCCAATTCTCTTGTCAGAAGTGCCATATTGAAGCCCGGCGCGGCCTGCCAATGAGACGGCAGGATTTTAAATCCGGGCAGTTTTCTTATCCACTTTAAAATGCCGGCGATATACCCCCGCCCCACTGCTCCTATCCCGGAGGGGTATTACTGCTTAGAACCACTTCTCTGTAAAACTCATGTCATTCAGGCCGTTCACAGAACTCGGCTACAGTCAGGGCGGTGCTCCGGGTGCTCGTAGCGGTCAGAAAGTGTTTATTATAAAGTGTATGTCATAATGTTACTAGTAAATTACTCTACGAATCCCCCTCCCCCCACCCCACCGAATCCCCCACCCACCCCCATCCGGGGACAGAATACATATATACACCAAGCATGTGCTTGAGCGTGCTTTTGACGCACCTCCCACTGACACTTCTCAGAAAGATCCATGGTCAAAGTCAAGAAAATACCAGAAAGCATAACAATGTGTGGGGAGGGCGAGACATACGCCCGGGGTCCTATCTCTGATTTGATACCTGTTATCAGGCATAGATACAGCGTATCATTTCAACCGCATCCGCCTCCTCCACCTCCTCCACCCCGACCTGATCACCATGGTTAGCATCCGTTACCATAGCAACCTATTATAACATAGTCACGTGGGCGGGTCGTTGCTATGACAATAAGAGACCACGACGCCCCCTGGCGGGTGAACAGACAGGTGGTTTCCGGTTTAGTAGCAGGGAACGTGTTTAGACTAATTTGGGGTTCTTTTTTGCGTCATATAATAATGTATACTTAGTGTACATCGAGTGTAGGTTTTTAAGACAAAAATATGAAAAATTAAAATTAAAAAAAAAAATCTGTGTAATTATGAACTATTTGGATACTCGTGTTTGGAAACGAGTCAAGATGCGTGCGTATCCCACCCTACAGTCTGTCTACTGTTTTCTGTGGATACCAGCGAATTCCCAAGGGTAAAAGACACAATGAAGTAATCCTAATTATGATATTATTAAACATTGATACTATTGGTAATAAAGAATTGGAAGCGATGGGTGTACAGGTCTGGTTAGGTATCTGGTAAATAGGTGCGGCGACGTGCCCTAGACGTAGTCGTGTTCTGCATGTATCATAAGCATGTTTGCCAAGTAGATGGTGGCCAGCAAGTAAGTGAAGGCACAATCGTCCTCCAAGTAACCATGGTTACTTTGTGAACGTGAAGACAAACAAACCCTGTCGGGGGTTGATGTCGGTGATGGCGACACTTGGGTTCACGTGTAAAACGCAGGGTTTACTGACAACACTGTCAGAAAGTTTCATGACCACATGCTTTTTTGGTTTCTTCGCTAATGTATCATATGACGTCATAATAATTATGGCGGGATGTTTAATTAGCTGTGAGTGGTTAGTATGATGAAGTAACTTACTGTTTTCTAATGATATGCAGTAAAGGCAGGTCTCGAGTCAGTTTGTGTGTGCCATTTTAAGGTTGTCAACTTACTAGTATATATAGAGTTGGTTCTGTGTGCGTTCTTGGCGGCCAACTGGGAGCTGCTCACCACTGACCTAGTTTCTCCGCGAAGTAAAAATCCAATTCAAATATCCTTCATCCTACAACGTCTTGGACGATACTTACATGTCGCACTGGTTTTCCTTTTCTACTGAACTCAAACCTCCCGTACGATCAAACATGTGAAATGCTCAAAAGCATTCATGTATATTTCATTTTTCGAAATCTGCTTCTGTGGTTTTAGCGTAGATCTGTTCATTTGTGATTGTATTTACCTCGTACGGAAGTCGCAGAGGACGTTAGGACGTTTGTGCAGTCATTTGCCCGGGGCGCAGTTTCAGTGGTGTTGTTTACAACTTGTGCATATGTGATGATATTTACGATGACATTGTTATGACTTACTGACAAAAAAATAAATAAAAAATATAATTTAGTTTTTTCCCGACCTGTTTGTTTAGGAACTCTATGTAA
The DNA here is from genome assembly GCA_950022655.1 of Alentia gelatinosa. NCBI lineage: Eukaryota > Metazoa > Annelida > Polychaeta > Phyllodocida > Polynoidae > Alentia > Alentia gelatinosa. The sequence continues at coordinate 24,944,260 of OX465592.1, forward strand.
CTGTAAAGTTTTATACTTATTGAGATTTGCGTGCTTATCACGTTGACTGGGCGGTTTCTATATGGTCTTGTTATATTTTTAATTCATCATTGTATGTTGTAGAGGCTGTCCCCTAAATAAGAATGTGATTCTTGCTGATTGTTTTACTATCCACTCTTTCTAACATGGGAGTGAAAAATATATATATAAAAATATAAAAAGTGGTTCCTTGTCGTGTTGTTTTTTATTCACCTTTTCCTATATATGTACATATATCTGGGTTTTTTCGTTCGCTCAAGAATTTGATTAAAACTTGACGAAACAAATTATGATAAACTTTTTAGTCATAGAAAGGTGTTTTACTTATAATCGAGAGAGCACTAGTTATTCGGAATGCCTTCTTGCCTGCAAAATAACATTCTTCATTTTGAGAATTCTACCCAAGCTTAGTAATAGAACCATCTCGAAATTAAAGGATTTGGTAGTTTCCCTGCTTCTTGACTTCTCATTGTATGAAGCATAAATATAGACCCTGCTCCAAAATATAATTATTGAAAAATAATTTAGATGTTCCATCATTGGTAGAGTGAACTCTATTGCAAACAAAAGAAAGTGGCAGACTGTTGCACACCGGCATATGAAAATATAAAGCGATACCATTGAATTGTCGCGTATTTCGCAAGAATAAGTAGTTTAACGTCCAATCTTAGTGTCACAAATGACGGATGAGCCATGGCCAACACGTAGTATCCGGTATCTCAGTGCGTAAGGTGGTCAAGTCAAATTGGGAAAGTGAGTTCTCATCTTGATCAGTCAGTCACTGATGGCTGTTTCCCATGTTCTGAGAGAAATCCACCTTTTCATTCTCTGTATAGATAATACTTGTTTGCTAATGTAAAACAAATATCATATTAGCTGGACCTCATTCCACATCTCGAACCACCCTGTATTCCCACTTTTGTATTTCCACATCTACACCCACCCTGTATTCACCTTTTTTTGTTATGCGCCTGATACAAACTCTCCATAGAAAACACATTGGGAGTTTGTATTAACATACCTGGCGCATACAGACATGTATATGGAAAATAGTGCAAAACTAGGGTGAACTAATATTGGTGCGCTACCTGTCAGGAAAAGGTGGATAATGAATATGCAAACAAGCAAACGAGAAATATTTCTTCATATAAATACGACAAGTAACTCTCCGTGAGAAGTGAGGTCAACACCTATATATATATCAATATATATCATCAATATATATATATATATATATATATATATATATATATATATATATATATATATATATATATATATATATATATATCAACATCTCTGAGAGCACATCTACCCCCACCCCGCACCTTCACTTTTGTATTTCCACATATACACCCACCTTGTACCCACACTTTTATATTTCCACATCTTCACCCATCCTATAACCACACTTTTGTATTTCCACATATACACCCATCCTATACTCACACTTTTGTATTTCCACATATACACCCGCCCTTTCCCCACACCTATGTTCTATCTAACACCCCACATGTAGAACTGCACTCCTAAACACGTAAAACACCTAATGCCATACACCTAAAATCCAATTTGTTTTAAAAAGTAATTGAACAAAAAATAAAAAGATAAGTGAGGGCTAGTGAATAGAGGTGGGGACCTTGGCACGTCTAGGCAGGGCCAATTTCTATACCATTGGCGCCATGGAGGGGGACAATAGGTTGTATTGAGCAGGCGGCGGCGCGCGGCGAGCGGCTCGGAGCTGCTCCACCCGGGTCAACCTGCTCCACGAATTATTAAATATGGCAGATGTTTGCCACCATGACGTCATGCCTCCAGCTATTTGATAGCACAATCTAACCTGTGTAATATAACGTATGTATAATGTTCGTCTAGGCAGGGTTATTCCTGTACTAAGTCACCACAATGGTGGATTTGTCACATTTAAAACGGTTTATTTGTCTATACTGTGCAGTATAGTGTATATATTGCACTTCAGGGAGAGCACTCTGTCCGCTATGGTGACAGATGATGGGGATTCTTGTTTAAAATAGTTCGGAATATAGTTTTTAATCTGTTCAATATTGCGTATATATATTGCTAGTGGGACAGGCTTATCTTCATAACAAGCCAACAGCGATGATGGATCCCGAGTTGCCATACTTTAATACGTAGGGCGATCTGTATTCTCTGTAATAGAACATTGACTCTGTATGCTATACCTGTGCACATCATTATACTTACTATATACCCATGCCGTATATACTGTAAATACGCACTGTTTCGCCATATACCGTAAAAATACTGTATATCGTTTAAAAAAAATCATGTACGGCCTACTGTGCCGCACGCTCTTTTAGGGACCAGCTCTGCGTGTCCAAATTGGCCTTCGAATGGCGAGTAAAGGTAGATTCTGATTAATCTAAAATATTTCAAGATTTTTAAGAAAAGAAACACAGACTAGGCATTTAATCTATGAATAGTTATTCACTCACGGACTCACGGACTCCAGATAATCTGGATTGCTTGTTTATGGTGTGTATGTGAGGCGGGTAGACTGGTGTCCAGGCAATCAGACACCATTCAACGACCTGCATAGGCTCCTGTAGGATGTCTGTGTGTCTCTATGCCATAGTATCACCTGTATATGCGCAGTATATACTACATCTATATTGTCTATCCATTGGTAGACTGAAAACCCCGTGTAAGTGGGCACCCCACGTAAGCGGACAGTTTGGCCTGGAACGGAGGGTGCTCGCTTACGCAGGGTTGTACTGTTCATCTGATAGAGGCAAAAACAGTCCGTTTACGCGGGGTGAACGCTTACGCGGGGTGTCTTTGACTGTATTTGCTGATCCGGGAGTTAATTCCTTACAATTATCAGATTAAATGCTGAGTTTGTTTCCTATAGAATATACTTTGAAGGAAGTCGGTTCCCATACTTCATCAGTCGCACATTGACAATGGCGTCTCCTTATTTCCATTTTGAAACATATATCTACTACATGTTATACATGCAAACATGGAAGGCTAATCATCGGTTTCTGCCCCTTTGTAATCAGTTTCCCTGGTCATATGTTCAACAGAAGTATGTCTGGCATGATGATCTCCAGCAACACCTCTGCCTCTGCAGTATACTCTTAAAGCCCGTTTCCATTGGCTTTTGTACAGCGACGTGAGATCGGTCAATGGAGTCGATAGAGCAGCGAATGTTCACAGATTGATTTGACATAGATTATCAAACAATAGTAAGTAAATCTTTGTGTACCCAGAAAATACAGGAGAAAGAATGCATGTGATGCACCCTCAGCGATAAATTGATAGCGACGTGCAGTCGCTGGCAGCACCGACAGAGTTTTAGAGTAACTCTGAAAGTCGGTGCCATTTTTGTTGGCCAATGGAAACGAGGTCATAAACAGACCAAGCGCTACAACACGACATATACGCTGAACACAAGGAGCAAGGTGGATTATTCCTGAAGCCAGATGTTGCTAATGGTGGCTTCCCATTGTGATATTATATACCTGTTGTTTCCTATCTCATTGATACGTAGTGCTGAAGTAAGTACCGTTTAATACTTTGTTTCCAAGGCGAAACGTCTTTTACCATACGGTCTACCTTGAAATCCTTACGGCCCCGCTCGCCAATATGAATAAAGGGAATAAACATAGCACACTCTCTATCGCAAATCTAGTTCTCTGTTTCCACTTATGAACCACTAATCTGAAACTCTGCTAAGGGAGTGATGAATCGCTGGATTGTATATTCAGTCGTGAGTTTATGTCTGTACCATACAGACCAATTTATATCACACACCTGGTCTGTTTCTACATACACTCAACGCTGCTTCGACCAACCAACCGGGAAGAGGTACAATGACGTTCTCTCTTTTTTTATATATTTTAATGTCACTCTTTATTGATAAAATCTGTGGGTTGGATCAAATCTGGAACCAATTCGAGTGGTTCGGGTTGAATAATAAAATATACCCAACCAGCGTTCTGTACAACGACGGAACATCCAACGGGCAACCCTACCACAGGATTTCTCTTTTGACTCAACTTTGTGGCATGCTTCTTTACACCAGGGTCACCGGCACGGACTAATACAGGAGTCCGGAATAATTTAACAAGCAACAGCATTTTTTTTTAAAGATAATATGCATTCGAGCAAACCAAAACTCTATCCCAGATGGTCGAGGTTAGGTTGAAATAAAAGATTATTGAATTTCGTACATAAAATTGGCAGACAGAAACATTAATATACAACAAGGAAAGAATATCAGGAAAAAAATTGAATACTGGTCACTATAACGTAGTTTGGTATGTTGTCTATACAGCATCATGCCATATATTTTACACTTGACTGCCTGGTGACTACTTGATGAACTAATATTAGATTTGTTCCCTGTAGTGGCGCCATCTTCACAGGTCGCTGCAGAACTCCCTTATTTCCTAGTGATGACAAGGGAAACCGGATGCGCTCTGTGCCTTGTGTGTCCTGCCTCCGTTGTTTCCTTCCCTTCAGCCGCGGTCGTGAGGATGGCATCGAGTCACCTCTACACGACCATCCTTCAGCAGAAATTCTTAACAGAAAAAAAATCAGAGCATATGCATTCGACTTCACGTAGAAAATGTTAGGTACCGGAATCAATGTAGGATACAGATACAGATTCAAATCCAGGTCAAGCCTGAGGGCTGTGTGGAGGTTCACCCGCCATCGAGGCTGATAACTTGGGACGTCGTTCAATCAGTCGACAGGGAACCATTTAATAAGGGAGCCTTCATGTGTACTGTACTTTCCTGGAGCTAGGTAAGGCTTCCATGATGGACAATATTTATAGATCCAGACTCTATATTACCTATTTAACTATTTTAAGCTTCACTCAGGCTCGATCTAATAAGGAGCTACATTGAAAGAGAAAAGCTGGTTTCAAGGCCATGGCTCAGGTAGAAAGTATAATTTTAAGTCTAACCCACACCAACCGATTCGGAGTTACACGATTGATTCGCAAATCGTAAAGTAGTCGGGGAACTTGTTGCAGACAAATCACGCATCCCGTCGCCCGATTGGCTGCAATCCCAGTGGATACCAGGGAGGGAGTGGCGCGTGTTGTCCTAGGCAAATCAGTCTACATTTACCGACAGAGAGACGATGTTCTACCCCGCCGACTGCGTTATGATTCTGGTCGTTGGTCAACTAATCGGTGAGGGACTGCATCTAACCACATATCAGAGTGTGGCACCCCCATTTCTCCTCACCCAACAACTAATTCATGCTAATTATGGGCCTATAGGTGCGCGCCACAGTGGGGAGGTGTTTTTTTCCAATGTTTCAGAGTCGCCGACTGGATTTATCAGCATGTTGAACTACGGGCGAGCGATTTAGGAACATCGACCAACGACTCATTGGCTAAAAAAAGAACATCTCACTAATCGTTGGCTGACTCTTGCCTAGCTGGCCCACATTTACCAACTAGGGTCGATTCTGTTTGGATGCCACGCCTGAGACAAAGTACCGTTCGTTTGTCGCCGACAAAGGTACATCAATGTTCCGAAATAGGTAGACATGCACCGCACTTTAAGCCTATATAGGACCACCTTACAATGGTCGTACATCGGCCGAGATGAGGCTTTACGACATTTACAGAACGAAGCCTTGAGGCTGAGTTTCTGTAGATAATGTCAACCTCATAATTCTAAGTATTTTAATATACATACACATGTACATCTAGAGTCACCCTGTTTATTATTGTATACCTTATACATCTTTATTTTATTGAGTTTAGCTGTTTTTATTTTCTTTATTCAAACATATAAAGCCATGTACAAGTGACCATCCCTCGCAGAACATGTGACAATCTAATGTCATTTCGCTTAGATCTAATCTTTTCTTAATGGAAACCTATTCATGTGGCACGTTACCATAATCGATCTGCAGTAACCGCCATCATTATCAAATTATTCTAACCTGTGTTCTCAACTGTTAACCTTACATATTACTCCTGAGATCGTTTGTTCAGTCTATCTAAGTTCGTTTCACCAAACTCTTTAGCCCCTTCAGTTTCCTACGGGCGGCTTCTCTTGATGAATTTCAACTTCAGTCGTAATAGCTCGCTCTTTATTTTATTTTATTTATTATTTAGCCTCTAAAAATTAAGTTTTTCTCTCAAGAAGGTATTGTATCACAATTTACTACATTTCTACCTTGACTTCACGTTGACTTGATGGCCTGCCCATTAAGAATGTTATCTGGTGACGTACGTTATAAATATTGCTCGGGGAGAAGAGGGACATGAGTATCTAAAGGCATGTGATAGCTTGAAATGACTCTGAAACTCCAAACAATGAATTAGACATGTATTGGTCTATCAAATTTCCACGAAGTATATCTATAGCAAACAAATTCAAACAGAGGTGAAGAAAAAGCACGGATGGACGGACAGAAGCAAATCTAATATGATATCTGCAGAATCAGACGGTGAAGGGTGCAAGTCTATGATGTAAAAACATGTTGACTCCAGTTGTTGGTAAAAGGATATGAGGTAATATGTCAATCAAATATCCCTCAGCCTTAAGATTTGATTTTGAAATGAGACCTTCGAGCGATGTTGATCAGATGGCCTGCCCGGTTCATATAGTGATAGCGTACTCCGAACTTCACCTGGTGCCATACGAAATAAATATGACATGGGCAGGAGCAGGCGTTAAGCGGAGGTAATACTGACATAAGTGTAATGTGACCTACAGTATAGCAGAGAGATGTATGGAAAACTAATAGCACAGACGTGTGCAAATCTAGTAACACAGAGACATGTGCAAATCTAGTAAAAAAAAAGAAGAGGATAACACAGAGGCATGTGCGAATCTATAACGTCAGACTAACCTGCAAAATACAACAGCTACAATCACTGGTGTATTAGTGACCTGTGGAGCTCCCCAGTAAAAGAAGCATGGCTAATAGGCCATGGCAATTCAAGCAGCGACCACCAAAGGTATGTCGACGTGTGTGAAAGGTGAAAATCGCAGTGAGACAGGGGCAAGTCTATGAGGGATGCTCTACAAAACGTGGTTAAAACTTGTTCGCTCTGACTGCTGCAGCAGCAAGCCCGCTGCCTCGGCACAGATTCGTCAGCAAAATGGAAAGCTGATAGGAGTAATTAATGTCTAATGTGGAGAACCTGAAAACTAATTGCCGCAGGCGTCCTCCACTGGTTATAGAACATTTTTCTCATATTGCATTTTTCCTCCTTTTCGAGTTTTGCTTTATGTGAGCTGCCGCCTCCCTACCAGGTAGAAGCAGACGACTTTTTTAAATATTTCCTGAAAATTGGAGAATGCTTGGTTAGATTGGGAACTGGTACCCAACCCGACTGTCATTTCTAGGTGTGTCGGATTAATGTGAGCGCCGAGAACCAGCGCAGAAATCTCAGAGATTAATGGATTTCAGCAGCGTTCCAAAAGCAGACGACATTTAGGTGTCGATAATTACAGCAGATCACTTAATTTTCGAGCAAGCGTCCCTCGCCATTCAACATGGCAATGAAATTAAAATTAACATTTGAATCATAACATGGAACGTCTAATGCGGTAAAATCCACGAAAATTAATCATAAATTAATCTCCATACATTTCAACCTGAAATAAAATATCAACCATAATTACAAAGTCGAGAGCCCTACTGGACCCTTCGAGGTGCAGGTAGCTTTTAAACCCGACCTCACCGAACATACACACGGGAATATGTATCCTGACGTCGGGCTACGGTGATGACGTCACTCACAAAACGGAAATGGGCGCAGTGCACTCTGGGAGAGTTGGGGGAGAAGAAATTAGATCCATTTCACACTGCGGAGAGAGCGGGTCCTGAATACGGCGCAGCCCGTGCTGGATGGGCGGGTAGTGGGCCTTTAGGCGCGGGCCGTGCTCGGGTGCATGATGACTCTACGCCGCCTGTTTCTCAGGCAACGTATTGCATCGACGCTTCTGTCTCTGCGCGAGTCGGGCCGGGACAGGGGTCGGCAGGAAGGACCACCAGTACCCGAAATGAAGCTGAGGACGAGACTGACCTAGAACAAGACCCTGTATGTTATCAGTCGTTACACAGCACGAAAATTTCGGTTTATTGATATTTACGCCATGACGTAGACGCTCGTAGACAGCGTATAGAACTTATTTGACGAGTATATATATATGCGCACGTAATGGCTGTGTTGGGCGCCCGGTGCATATATATATATATATATATATATATATATATATATATATATATATATATATATATATGTATATATGTATGTATGTATGTATGTATGTATGTATGTATGTATGTATGTATGTATATATATATACATATATATATACATATATATGAGATATAAACGCAAGCGTTCATATGGAGTGTAAGAAGCAGGACTTGTTCAATATTTCCCACCAAATGTCAGCCCTTTGGGAATGGTGGCGCCACCACAAGTACAGGGTGGAAGCGCCTCTGGCCAGGAGGTATTGGTCATTATTCGATCAGCCGCCACTCAGAATGTTCAGAAAATATTCGCTTCTACTACAAGCTTCTACTCGGCTTTGTATCGCATCAAAAGTCAAACGAAGATGCACACGTGTTCATCATGCTGTAGGGAATATAACGCAAGGACGCACAGGCACGGTTGTCCATTCTGTAGAATTGGTGACCTGGAGCATGAAATAGCGGAGGAGGAGTTGGACCGTTCTCAGGCCAGGTGCCACAATGGCAGCTAGAGTGCACAGGTGGGTGGTGCTCCAGCTTGGTACGCCTTGATGCAGCAGGAAAACAAGGAAATAAAGAGACAAATTGAGGAATGAGGTGAAGTCATTAGTCTTATGATTCACACATTGCCAATTAATCCACCAAGTCAGCAGACTAGGGCATCGGAGATGGACGGGATGAGAGACTGGGCGGGTCAAGTGGCGTCGGGTCAACAGTGGTCAGGTGGGCTTCATCAATTGGGCATAAGGTTTTGAGAGGGCACGGTAACTTCTCAAGTAATGACAAACTACCAGAGCAACCTACGACCACTGCTGGACCTGCCGAGGGAGTTCTTTGGGCCAGCCTGCCCACCGACGAGAAGTTTGTATTTCCCGCCAATGACACAAGGCCAGGTTGATGACCACCATTCCATACAGGGCTGCCACGGGCACCGTTCTTGCACAAATAAGGGACAATTCAATTCGAGATTTTACTCTCTAAGCCCATTTTTGCCACCAAATACAGATTTACCTACTTTTGATCAGATGCTTAGTGCAAGTACGGGGCTATTGAGAAGCATGATGGGGTCAGATGTGCAGGCAGGAGGATATTCAGACCATATTCTCCTACCTAATTGACAGAAGAATGATACATACAGGCAAATCCCTGGTGGAATATGACCAGGCACGCAGGGAGAAGTGCGACAGAGTGGGTCCAGCAAGTTTTTGTTCTGGAGATACAATGCAAAAGAGGGATGTTCTTTCAGTATCTGTACGTACTTGTAAGCACAAATGCTACCAGTTTAGTGGGGGCGACATTCATCACAGACTTGTCACAAAAACCCTCAAGGTGGAAGGTAAAGATAAAAAGATAGGATGAGATGAGTTCCCCATCAACACTAACAAGGTGTGGGAGCCGAGAAAATAATTTCGCTGTGTATGGAAATATGACTCGTTCCTGTTTTATTACTAACACTCTCGTGGGTGTAGTGCATACTACGTTAGGACCACAACTTGTTTTCGGCCCAGATGTTGTTTTGTGTAAAACCACAGATTTCATAGTTCCAGAGTGATCAGGATACAGGGTCCGGATACTGCTGGCAGGGAAAACTTGTCAATCTCCTAACCGAGGTTTAGCGACGGGATCCATATGTGAATCCAGTGACGGTGGTGGGAGAGTGACCCATGTCACAATGAGGCCGATAATGTAAGATGGCCACCATGGTCAAGTTTTCGGGCTAACTAAGCCCAAGTGTCGATAGAGGTGATGTATTGATTCTGGTGATGAATTTGTAGAAGATACAAATTCCGACGGTATTTAGAGAAAGAACTCTAAAAGTTCAGGTGGTTTAGATTCTTGTCAACTCTGTATATGGGGAAATCCTGTTTGCACGTTTTTTCCAGGAATGTGTCGTGGATGGTTTTCAAATTGATAGTAAGGTCGACTATATTTTAGACGGTGTAAAGAATGGCTTTTCGATCGTTGATGAGGATTTCAATGATTTCTTTTTCGGCTGGGCAATATCAAACAAAACTTCTGGGTTTCTGAGGGCTATTGTTGGTTTTAGTGGAGGCTTTAGTATTTGCTCAGCAATAAAGAGAAACAATACATAGATCTTTAGAACACAACCTCGCTCGTCGCATGCGGTCCCAGAACCCCCTGTGCGCGGCCCTTTATTCCTCCACTACCGGTCTACAACTTTCTCTCGCTCCGTCCGCCGCAGCGCCAATACACCACATTCCTCCCTTCTATTTACCTTTTACTAGATACAAACAGTAAATATAATCAAGTATCAAATTGACAGTTTTATGGGAGCGTGCACCACTCTCCCTGACCTTGTAGTTGTCACAGTAGCAGTCTTTGTGGGAGTAGATTTATGTGTCCTTAGGCTTTGCCTTGGAGACCTAATAGGTACTTTGTTAGGAGTCACTACTGAAGTAGGCTCCGTGTCCATGTCTGGTAGTATAAAATTTCCATCACTGGGAGGTGTATTTATAAATGGCTCAATAATAGGAGGAGCCACTGGAGGTTCAGTGGGAGCACACACAGCTGTTACCTGGTCATCTTTTTCCAGTGTCTCTGTAGCTTTGGCTACCGTGTCGTCAGGTATAATATGATCAATATGTGCAGAACATTCTTTACCATTTACAGTTCTTACTACATAGAACCTTGGTCCCTCAATGTGTGTAATTACAGCTTGTAACCACTTTTCTTTTCCCCCTCTTAAATTAAGGATTCTCACTTTTTGGAAAAGATGAAATTTACGATCTCTTGGGTGAGCCTCGTCTTTAAACTTTTTATTTGCCTCCTGGCGTCCTTCTACACTGCCTTGTAGAGATGGTTTTACAAAACTTAGTCTCGTCTTAGGTACACGCTTAAGAAACAATTCAGCAGGTGTTTTGCCTGTCGTACTGTGAGGTATATTTCGATACCTAAACAACAAGTCAGAGACTTTATCAACAGTACTACCTGAAACACTAGACTTTAGATACATTCTTTTAAAAGTCTGAACATGCTTTTCTGCTAAACCATTGCTAGCCGGATGATAGGGCAGACACAGTTTATGTCTGATACCATTCTTAGACAGAAAATGTTTGAATTTTTCTGAGATAAACTGAGGACCATTATCGCTTACAAGCTTATCTGGAAGTCCATATCTACCAAAAATAGTGTTCAGTACACTGATTGTGGCTTCTGCCATAGTTGAATAGTACTGGCATAGTACAACTTCTAACCATTTAGAGAAGCTGTCTACCAACAGGAAAAATTGTTGACCTTTAATCTCCAAAAAATCAACATGAACTCTTTGCCATGGTCTAGTGGCCCAGGGCCATAGTAACAAAGGAGTAGTTTTAGGAACCTGAAAAGTTGTGATACAGGCACTACAACCCTTTACATAATCCTCAATGTCTGAATCCAAGTATGGCCACCATACATAAGATCTTCATTCTACACATACCAGGGTGGCTAAAATGTAACTCTTCAAGAATTTCTTTTCTGAATTTTTCAGGAACAATAACTCTTCTGCCCCATAACAGGCAACCATCTTCAATGGATAACTCTTCACGTCTACTCCAATAAGGTTGAACAGACTTATCTTTACACTCTCTGGACCAACCATTTAAAGTATACTCATAAACTTTACTGAGAACTGGGTCCTTCTGAACATATTTCGCTATCTGTTTTGCAGTAACAGGCAAAGAGTCTACATGTGTATGAAAAATATAATTTTCATTGATGTCTATACAAGCCCTCTGTTCTACCGGTAGTCTACTCAACGAATCAGCATTCGCATTTTCACCTGATGGTCTATACCAAATATTGTACTGATATCCGGTTAATATTAGCGCCCATCTGGTCATTCTGGCTGCTGCTATTGAAGGGATACCTGTCTTAGGCCCAAAAATTCTGATCAATGGCTGATGATCTGTTATGAGCGTAAAAGGCTTATCATAAAGATACAAGTGAAACTTCTTTATCCCAAAAATAATGGCTAAACCTTCCTTTTCAATTTGGGCTTAATTCTTTTCAGCCGAACTCAAAGTCCTAGAGGCATAAGCAATGGGTCTTTCTGAACCGTCCTCCATCCTGTGACTCAAAACAGCACCAAGGCCATAAGGGCTAGCATCTACACTTAATATAACCTCTTTCTTTGGATCAAAATGAACAAGAACTCGTTTTCCCATTAATTCTTCCTTAGCCCTGCAAAAGTCCTGTTCGCAATCTTCTGACCACACAAAATCGATGTTATCTTTTAACAAGTCGTACAGTGGTTTCATTTTTGTAGCTAGATCTGGTATAAATTTACCATAGAAATTTATCATTCCTAAGAATGAATTTACTTCTGTAACATTTGTAGGTGTGGGCGCCTCACTTATCGCTGCTACTTTTGACTCAATGGGTCTAACACCCTCCTTACACACCGTGTGCCCTAGATATCTCAACTCATGTCTAAAAAACTGACATTTTGCTTCATTCAAGCAAACATTGTGTTTTTTTAACCTTTCAAAAACTTGACACAACACTTTGACATGATCTTCCTTAGAAAGTGTGGCTATCAAAACATCATCAACATAACAAAAAAATTATCTATCCAAGATAAGATTTTATCCATAGTCGCCTGAAAAATAGATGGCACGGTCTTGATACCAAAGCACAGCCGTTTTGAGCTCAGAAGCCCCTTGTGGGTATTTAGCGTTAACAGTTTAGAAATCTTCATCCAAGACTAACTGATTAAAAGCTCCTGCTAGGTCTAACACTGAAAAAACCTTGGGCTGGTTACCCCCATCAGAAAGTTTTGCTAACATTTCTTGAACATTTGGTAGTTTGTACCCATCATCTTCCAACAACTCATTTATCTTCTTATAATCACCGCATACCCTTACTGATCCTTTTGTCTGTTTAGGCACATGTACAGCGGGTGAGGCCCACTCACTATAAGTGACAGGATAAAAAATATCTGAACCTATAAGCCACTCATACTCTTTCTCAACATCTTTTGACAATGCATATGGTACTGGTCTTGCCTTTTGTTAAACCGGTTTGGCACCTTCTTTAAGTTTTAGACTGGCTCGAAAACCTTTTATGCCTGTGTCTTTATGAGAAAACAATCCCTTATGTTCCTTTACAAGTTTTACTAAACTTTTGGGATAAAGATTTGTCCCTTTACCTTGAGCCTTGTGGGTTTTCTCCTCTACCCTGAAAATGTTCTTCCAATTAAGGTGGATTTTTGTCAACCAGTCTCTACCGAAAAGTGAAGGCCTATCTCCCTTTACAACTAGTATTTCCAAATACTGACTGTCTCCATCTTTGTACCGTACTGGTACCATGATACTGCCTAGAACTGGATCCTTATCACCAGTGTAACTTCTTAGTTTTACATTAGATCTGCACAACTTGTAACGAGACAACTTATCGCGATAGACCTTTTCTCCAATAGTAGAAAGGGAGGCACCCATGTCTAACTCCATACTGATAGGCTCACTACCTATACAAACTCTAACTGTGTATGGCTTTACTTTTTTTCTAATAGTAGTTGTGTAAATTTCAAATACTGGATCCTCACACACTTTGGAATTTGCCTTACCACCTTTCACCACTTTTTCTGGTGCTACCTCTGCACCAATTTGGCCTAGTCATTCACTGTCACTTGACTGACCAGGGTCCAGCGTAACCTGGTTGAGTCCGAAGGCCTCGTCAGATGAGCCCTCACTGTAGTCTGTTGCTGCCTTGTCGTTCGACTCGTCTTCGTTGACAAACTTTGTCGACCGATGGGGCCCTTGGTGGCCTGTTGTGACGCGCTGACGCACCATCTTGACTGTCCTTAGCGGTGCACACCCATTGTAGATGCCCTTTTATACCGCACTTGTGGCACCTCTCATTCCCCATCACACAGTCGCTGCTGAGGTGTCCCTGCCAACCACAGCAGGTGCAGGATTTATGGCTTGTCGACGGCCCTCGTCCGCGGTGTGATGACCCTCCGCGTTGTGATGACCCTCCACGTTGTGACGACCCTCCGCGTTGTGACGACCCTCCGCATTGTGATGACCCTCCGCGTTGTGACGACCCTCCGCGTTGTGACGACCCTCCGCGTTGTGACGACCCTCCGCGCCGGCCACCTGCTTTCCTTAACAGGTGTACCTCGGAATCGTCCTTCGCGGCTGCCCCCATGTAGAGGTTGTTGGCCTTCACAGCCAACTCATCGGCCACACACTTGTCTCGCGCGGTCTGGAAATTCATATCCCGCATTGCCAACAAATGGCACTGAGTCTTTTTCATTTTGCTGTGAAGGCCTGACACTAGCCTGTCCCTCAGGGCCTCTGGCAGAAATGCCCCGAACTTACATGTCTAAGATAACTTCTGGAGTCTTACTACAAACTCTGACACAGACTCACTCTCCTCTTAGTTAGCTATCCAAAACTTATGGCGCTCAGCAATCACTACCGGTTCTGGGTTATAATGGTTGTTCATAAGGTTCTTTAGTTGGACATAGGTCTTGGTATTTGGCTTATCTGGCCCACACAAATTTTTCACTAACTTGAAGGCATCAGGGCCCATAACAGCAAGAAACAGATCTGTACGCTTGTCTGCTACTATAGAATTTGCTGACATGAAACTGTCCATACGGTCAACATAATCATCAAAGCTCTCAGTTTTCTCCTCAAAAACACCTACATTGCCAAACACAGCCATGTTGACAGTGATACTCACAGTGACTGACTCATACAATCTGTCTAATGCTTTACACTGGGAAGCTCCTCTAAGCTAACCTGAGTCACACATTATCTAGAATGTCTCTCCTCCCTTGTGGATTCTTTATCTCGTTGCCAATTTAGTATTTGCTCAGTAAAAAAGAGAAACAATACATAGATCTTTAGAACACAACCTTGCTCGTCGCATGCGGTCCCAGAACCCCCGTGCGCGGCCCTTTATTCCTCCACTACCGGTCTATAACTTTCTCTCGCTCCATCCGCCGCAGTGTCGATACACCACATAGGCAAAAATGAAGAGGTTTCAGAGTGCCTGGATGTCTGCTAATACGACTACAATACGATAATGCCAGTGTAGACATTGTATTAGGTTTTGTGAACAAATTGAGTTGGTTCATCTCCCATACAGTATTTTTATGATGTGTTAAAGTTATCTACTTTAGTTAAATTTGATGGTCCTAAGGATGAATTGATTTCTTATATGGAACATGGTGGTAAGGTAAAGGTACTTTTTTTAATAGGGAAAAGCTTTATTGACATATTAGATTCATTAACAGACTTGACGAGCTTCCATCTAGTTTTCCTTAAGTCTAGTACACAGAAGACAACAGGCATACAATAAAGCTTGTAGAAGTAGCAGAAGCAAAAGGTGGTATATGTGGTTTGTAGTGTTTGTAGTATAATGTGGCTAGAGTAACTTGCCATAAAGGTAACATTTGTCCAAATCAAAGACATTATCATTGAACTCACCCCACCATTTAATTATAGATAACTTGTGACTCTACTTGTGCCTTGTATATTCCAGCCTCCGGATTTTACATTCACTATGCATTTCATCGATGGTCATATTTGAGGCCCTGTTTTTGCCGAAAACAATACATAGTCCCTTTTTTAATACTGTTTGAAGCTGGTGTAGTCTTGTGTTACCCATTAACTCAAAATTTGCATTGGAATACTCCAAGACTGGTAGTAACATTTGTTTTAAGATTTTAAATCTTTTGTCTTAATAAATTAGAAAGCTATTTTCCCGAAATCGAAAACGTTTCTGGTTATTATCTCCTATCATTTAAAAAAAATGCTCTTTTAATGTTAATTTATTACCCAGTAGTATCTCTAAGTACTTGTAGGTTGTTACTGCTTCTATCAAATTATCACCCATTTTTACTTCTTGGTTATAGTTAACTTTCTTCTTATTACTAGACCACATGGTTTTCGTCTTGGAGTAGTTCATTGCCAGTGTTGTATTGTGTATTACATATACTGCCATCTGGTGTTAACTGCCAGTACTACTAAAGATTATGGGGGAGAATAAAACTCACTTCCAGTTTTGCCTAGTTATGTGTTCAGACTCAATACTTGATAACACAACATGGTGGCAGCGGTTTTGTGATGAATTTACAGGATAAGTACCCACTCTAAATGGTATTTGCTCCCTAAGACTTTGATCTACCTGCTGGTATGTTTGTTGTTTGTTGAAACTCACCAGGTTTCTTGTAAAAGTCTGTCAACGTGCCAACTGCACGCATTATCACTCAGCAGCATGGTTTAGCTGGAAGTCTTGACAGTCATTGGGAATTGTCACTGGTATTTCTGCAGGACTCGGTGACTCTGTAGGATTCTCATAGACGTGTGTGTCTACATCATCTCTGTGCTGTCAGCAGTTGGAAGTGTGTTGTTCAAGTGACAGTACTAAACTCAGTGACAGTGTAATCTGTGTGCTGGCTTGTGTCAGCCTACTACTATCAGTTTCCCATCTCTTGGATCACCATGGCCACTGCACTTCCCAACTACCCATCCTTTGAGGGTCAAGAGGGCCCTTCTCTAGCCACTGAGTGGGAGGATTGGTTGGAGGGGTTGGATTCTATGTTGGTTGCAATGAAAGTGACTGAAAATAATGAAAAGTTTGAAAAGCTCTACCACTATCTAGGTTCTACTAGAAAAGTTTTGAAGAAACTAGATGCAAATGGCATTCAGGGTAAGGATTATGCTTTAGCAGTAGCAGCCCTCACCAAGCACTATAGTCCCCAGAGGAACTCTATCTATATCCTCAATCAGTTGTATCACATGAGGCAAAATCCTGGTGAATCTATGGATCACTTCTATATGAGAGTAAAGGAGCAGATCCAGTTGATAGATATTCAAGCTAAAACAGCTGCTCAAATTGAGGAACTCTTAACTCTTGCACAACTTGTGAACTCCACTCCACTCAGAACAAGAGCTCTTAGGGATGGTGACTTGAAGCTAAAGAACTTTCTCGAAAATGCACGTGCTCATGAGATGGCTAAGCGCCAGTCAAATGAGATAGGTGGGACTGCTGAATCACTAGCAGTCAAAAAGAAGTTCATACCTCAAAAGAAAAAGCCTAACCCTCAAATTGCCAAGAAGACCCATGGTACTTCCCAGACATCATCAGAATGTCAGTTTTGTGGTAGAGGGTCACATCCTCGTGTAACCTGTCCTGCAAAGAATTCTGTCTGTCATCACTGCAAACTCAAAGGACATTTTGTAAAGGTATGCCAGAAAAAGTCCATCAACCACGTTGCAGGTAGCATGTCTGATGACACCTCATGCGAAGACTCATCTCAACTGCAACAAGAGTTTTTCTTTGGTATGGTGATAACCGACAACGAGCCAGTTTCAAAGAAAATCGTTGAAGTCAATGTCAATGGCATCTCAGTTCCCTTGCGCATTGATACTGGTGCAGAAGCAACTCTAATTGACATCAATCTGTTCAAGAGACATTTCTTGAAGGAAATACTGAAACCATCAAATTGTATCTTCAGAGGTGCAAAGCAGCAGGAATTCACCGCTCATGGGTATTTCCCTGCAACACTCAGATATCAGGACCACACTCATGTGGAAGATATCTATGTCATCAACGATGCCTCTCATTTGCTCAGTTGCAAGGCCTCAACTGCTCTTGGCCTTGTAAAATTCACCTGTTCAGTGTATTCTGAGAAATTTCCTTCACTCTTTAATGGTCTAGGTAAGATGGTGCACCCCTACGAAATAAAACTCATGGACAATGCTGAGCCGTATGCAGTTCACACTCCACGTCGTGTGCCCCATCCAATCTTGCCTAAGCTGGAAAAGGAACTCAAGCGACTCCAGGACCTCGATGTCATATCTCCAGTGACCAGTCCCACAGAGTGGTGTGCTCCAATTGTGGTCGTTCCTAAGCCTAATGGGAAAGACGTTAGACTCTGTGTGGACTTGACGAAGCTCAACAAAGCTGTGCTCCGTCCACGTTATATCTTGCCTTCCGTTGACTATGTGTTAGGTCAACTTGGGAATACCAAGGTGTTCTCGAAGCTCGACGCCAATAGTGGATTCCACCAAGTAGTGCTCACAGAGGAATCCAAGCTCCTCACTACATTCATTACACCATTTGGTCGTTATGCTTAGAATCGACTGCCATTCGGTATTACATCAGCACCCGAATTCTACCAGAGGCAGGTATCACAGATACTGGCAGGACTGCCCGGGACAGTCTGCCTGATGGATGACATTCTAGTAACTGGCTGTGATGAGGCCGAACATGATCAACGACTCCAAGCAACTCTATGCAGGCTTGCAGCTGCAGGAGTTACCCGCAATAAAGAAAAGTGTGAGTTCAAGAAAACGGAAATCAGCTTCCTTGGTCAAATCGTTTCTGGAGATGATATCAGAGCTGATCCTGGTAAGGTAGCTGCCATCACCGAAATGGATACTCCGAGTGACATTTCAGAACTACGGAGGTTCCTGGGTATGGTCAACCAGTTAGGGAAGTTCACTCCTGACATCACGTCTCTCTCCGGACCTCTACGTGAACTTCTCAGTACCAAGAACGATTGGCACTGGGGACCATCCCAACAGGAAGCGTTTGTAAAAATCAAGGATGTGCTCACTAAAACTCCAGTTCTCGCTCTCTACAGTCCAGAAGCCGAGACGAAAATCTCTGCAGACGCATCGTCTTATGGCCTTGGCGCAGTGCTATTGCAGCAGAAAGGCACTCAATGGCACCCTGTTGCCTATGCCTCAAGAGCCATGTCAGACACCGAACAACGATATGCCCAAATAGAAAAGGAGGCCTTGGCGCTCACATGGGCATGTGAAAAGTTCCATGTCTATCTGGTCGGTAATAAGTTTCTTATCGAGACTGACCACAAACCACTTGTACCTCTCTTAGGAGGGAATGACTTAGACCAACTCCCAGTGCGAGTCCAACGGTTCAGGATGCGCCTGATGTGGTTTGATTATGACATAATTCATGTTCCTGGGAAGGAGCTCTACACTGCAGATACACTCTCAAGAGCCCCAAGAAATGGTCCATCTGTCGCTGATATATCACTCCAGGAGGAAGTGACAGCATATGTTAATGCTGTGCATGCATCCCTCCCCGCATCTGATCGCCGTCTCGATCACATCCGTGATCATCAGTGGGAGGATGACATCTGTCGTCAAGTGTGCATGTACGTACAGGAAGGGTGGCCTGATAACTCTTCACTGAAGGGCATTGTGAAGAAATATGCACCCTACAAGTCTGATCTCACCATCGTCAATGACCTTCTACTTATGGGAACTCGGATAGTTATTCCCTCAAGCTTGCAACCAGAAATGCTCTGCAAGTTGCATGAAGGTCATCAGGGCATAACTAAATGCCGTCAACTAGCCCGTGATGCAATTTGGTGGCCAGGCATCAGTTCTGCAGAAAGAACAGACCAACTCAGTTTGAACCATTGATTCCATCAACTCCTCCGGAGCAGGCATGGTTCAAAGTCGCCACAGATCTCTTTCAACTTGGCAAAGACCAGTATATTGTTCTAGTGGACATGTACTCAAGATTCCCAGAATATGCCAAGCTGGAGGAGACTACATCTCATTGTGTGATTAACCATCTGAAGTCATTCTTCGCCCGCCATGGTATTCCACGAATACTATGCTCTGACAATGGTCCCCAATACAGCAGTCAAGAATTTGCTGCATTTACTACAGACTATGGCTTCACTCACATAACTAGCTCTCCTTACCATCCCTCAGGAAACGGTGCTGCTGAGAGAGCCGTCCGCACTGTGAAAGACCTTGTGAAGCAACCGGATCCATACATCGCCTTGCTCAACTATAGGAATGCTCCTCTACACAATGGGTTCAGCCCAGCCCAATTGCTGATGAGTCGTCGCCTAAACACCAAGGTGCCAGTTCTTCCATCTAAACTGGAACCGAATCTGCAGGAGAAAGTGACAGTCTGTGTCCTTGAGGACAAGTACAGGGAAAATATGAGTTCTAATTATGACCAGCATCATAATACTAGGCCACTCACAGCCCTCCACCCAGGCAGTCCTGTATGGATAAAGGATAGGGGTGAGACAGGTACTGTTGAGGACAAAGGTGGGTATGATAGGGCATATGTGATCAGTACCCCTAAGAAGACATACGTCCGTAATCGTGTTCAGTTGAATGAACTACCACCAACAGTGAATGAACTCCCCTCAAGTGTGCCTCAGGCAGTGCCAATGCCTGAGAAGGCTGTAGAGAACAGTCCCAAACCTGTATCTAGCCCAAAGACTGTTGTAAAGACTAGGAGTGGGAGAGAAATAAAAACTCCTGTGCGCTACCAAGACTAATGAGACTGTCCATAATTTGATTTCAGCTTGAAAGATTTTAGACATAGTGTTTATGTTTAGTTCACTATATCTTAATCTCAGAGTTTATAAACTCAAGGAAACCCATATGGTAATGCCTTATGCAAATACTCATAAGTCATATTTCATTTGTCAACAGTATTATATACTATCTCATATCACTGTATCTATCAAAACCTTAAATGGTTATTAGCCGTTGGTGCTACATATAAAGTTGGATTCTCCTAGTCATCTTCGAAAAAAAGGGAGATGTTGTATTGTGTATTACATATACTGCCATCTGGTGTTAACTGCCAGTACTACTAAAGATTGTGGAGGAGAATAAAACTCACTTCCAGTTTTGCCTAGTCATGTGTTCAGACTCAATACTTGATAACACAAGAGCCAGTAAGTTTTGTTTAGTCCATAGATCAATCCCCTTCAGATACTGTTCCATTCTGAATATTACAATTGGTCATATCTAAGCTTGAATGAGAAATTGGCGCAAAATTTAGTAGATGTACCTCGCATTCACTTCGAAGGGGAGGAGCATCAGCTCTTCACCGAGGAGATGTGTCGCTATCAGACACTGAGGAAGTAGGTGGTCCTCTTGTTGTGTATCATTGTATCTTCAAAGGACTATGAAGACGAAAATGGATTCAGAAATTCAAATAATCAAATCCGTTTTTGATTGACTAGTTTGGCAGTTGGCATTTTATTTTTGTCACACTGAATCTCATTTATGCCATTTACGAGTCAATCATTTATTATTCCAATTATATCTCCAGCTCTTCATCACTACTGGGCAGCATTACATTTTTTTTATTTTACTTTTTTATTAACTGAACGGCTCTTACCGCAGTAAGATCTTCCACCGTGTATAAGCATGTGGTACACAGGATACGTATACATCGAAATACAATCAAGTATAGGTAATATAATAATATATAAAGCAGGTGATGAAAATAATGAGTAAATGAAAAAACGGTAACCTTTGAACTCATTTGGTATTCAACGCCAATCGTAACTTAAACAAAATAAAACAAGGTCATCCGCGTATTGTAAATGATCTCCTATTTCTGGAGAGGAACACATACTATTTATAAATAAGTTAAATATAACGGGACCTAAAACTGATCCTTGTGGGACACCGAAATTCACGTTATGTGTATCCGAAAAACAGTTATTAACCTTAACTCTCTGCCTTCTATCACTTAAATAATTATCTATCCAGTTTACTAAATTTTCAGGTAATTCATATTCATATTTAAGTTTTTTAATTAAGAGATCACGAGGGACAGAATCGAGAGCCTTTTTTAGGTCCACAAAAATGGCTGCCATGGTTTGTCCCCGGTTCCTGGCATCGTATAATCTTTTCGTAAATTCAAAAATAGCATCACTTGTTCCGATACCTTTGCGGAAACCATATTGCTGATTATTTAATAGAGTTCTTTCATCAATAATTGTCTCAAGGATTGAAACTACATGTTTTTCTAGTATCTTAATGGGTACGGGGGTCAGTGAGATAGCTCGCCAATTTTCAATCTTAAGTAGGTTTCCACTTTTCGGTATAGCTACTACAGTCCCCAATTTCCATGGTTCGGGTACAGACCATAGTGTTAATGAACAGTTAAACAGATACGCATATGGTTCGGGTACAGTCCATAGTGTTAATGAACAGTTAAACAGATACGCATATTCTTTTTTTCTAAATATATATGGAATCCCTAATAACCCTAGCCGAAATATTATCTAAACCTGAACTCTTTGATACACAGATATCCTTTGCTAATTTAACAACTTCGAAGGTATTTATATTAATCTGAATTGAGTGGCCACCTGAACGAGTTAGTCCGCTTAATACTGCATAAAAACTATCAAGGTTCCTATTTTGAAAGAGATTATCACCTATATTACAGAAGTACTCATTTATATAATTGGGGGCATTGCATGCATCAATTCTCTTACCATCCTCATCAATTAGAGAACACTCAATGTTCCCCGAATCATTGCTAGACAGTTTGTTTATAAAATGCCAGAAGTCTTGTGGATGCCTTTTAGTTAACTCTATTTGTTCCCGACAGAATTCGATCTTAGCGCGCCTTAAACCATATTTAATCTTTTTACTTAACTCCTTAGCTTAGTATAGGTATTTGGCATTTTTGGTTTCCTTAAAGGTCATTAACAATTGTTTACGTTCATCAATCAGTGGATAAATCTAGTCTGATATCCAGTCATCTTTTTGTCTCAAATTTTTTAATTTCTTCATTGGGCACTCATAATCTAGGAAAGTTGTGATCAACTTACAGATACAATTCCACAAATAATTAGGATCTCTAGAATCATAATAAGATGACCAATTATAATCGGATACAAATTCTTCAAGTTTTTCTCTAATATAAAATTTATATGATCTTCCACTAAAAGATACACGTTCATTCTTATTCTTTAATTTTTTCTAATTGCATAGGTTGGTAAATGGTCACTTATAAGTGCAGTTGTAGTTCCACTATCACTATGTCAACGCGGCAATAGAACCGTACCAATCCACTGTACGACCACGAATAGAGAGAAACGGGACGGGGTGAGTTCGTTTTGCGCGCTCCCCCAAATCTGGCCCTGTAAGGATGCTTCCCATTGGTCGAGCCGGCTCTGTGCGTGAAAGGCGGCCCGTGGTTGGTTCATCGATGTGACACCGGTATCCCTCTGTGTACCCCACTTTTAGTTTTGCATCTGTTTTTTTTCAGATTTGTGTTTTGGCGTATAAATCGAGCTGTAAGCTTATTTGAATAAGGAAGTTGATCTATTTATCCGTAGTTGATACTTTGTGACAATATAGGGACTCTGTGTGCCTACATATCTGTGTTGTTTGAGCGTTATTTTATTTCAGATTTTTTCAAGTTTAGCCTTTTGCTCTCGGTCTGTTCCGTTGTTGTTTGTTTGTGGGTAATTTGTCTTTTTGACAGTGTCACATATTATGTTTGTTTTCGGCAAGTCTGACATCCTTTCCGTTGTTCGTGGTTTCGACCCTCGATGCAGGGTCTCATCAGGCACGGTGTGGATCGTTTATATTTCTAATGTGGTCTTTGTTCCCCGGCTACTATTTCAGGGTAACTGGACTAGATCTCCCATTCCAAAAGGTTCTCTCTATTGTTTGTCGTTTCGTCAGTCCAAACCCAAATGGATTATTATGTGTGTAAAAACTTTTTCATTCCGACAACTGTTTGGTTATCTGTTGGAAAATTTTTTTTTGACGTGGCATTTGGTTTTGAGTTTGGTCGACTATCCATACCTATTATCCATTGTGTTCAAGCCTTCTGGGGCTTGGATTTTGAGTCTGTGAATCCAGTTGAACTCTATCTTGTTTCGAAGCCTTTGAGCTTCTTTGCAGTTTGGGTGTCTATAGATGAAGTCCAGTACATAGACTTTCACTTCATCTTTTCCTTTATGGTCTTGTTTGTTGTAGTGGCTAGGCACATCGTTCTTTTTGTTGTTCTTACTTATGCAGTTTAGGTGTTCTCGTATTCTTTCTTTTAATTTGCGTTTGGTCTGTCCTACATATTGTATACAGCATTTTTTGCATTCTAAGCAGTAGATTACATTTGAGCTGTTGCAGGTTACGTTCCATTTCGTGTTGTGTTTCTCTCCTGTTGTTTTTGATGTTATCTCCCCGCCCATGTCTATTATATTGCAGTACTTGCAGTCGGTCTTTGTGCATTTGTTCTCTTTGTTGTTGGATCCTGTTTTCTCTATTGTTTTTCTTTCTTCGTCATGGTTTTTGGGGTATACGGTTCGTGCTCTTACTAGGTAGTCTTTTAAATTTTTAGGTCTTTTGTATCCCGTTTTTTAGTGTTTTTTGGTGGATTTTCTTCATTGTTATGGATTTTGCCAGTAGGTCCCAGTTTTGTTTTATTACATTTTTTACCCTATCGTCTCCAGGTTTGTAGGTTGTTACTAGGATAATGTCTTTATTTGTTTCTCCTGTGTTTATTTCCTTTTTCCCTCTTTGTAGTGCTCCATGTCGATCCTGTGCATCTGCTTTCCTTTTTCCCTCCATTATGGTTTCAATGGGGTAGCCTTTCTCCCTGAAGTCCACGATTTTCTTGTTACATTCCAGTTCATAGTCTGTTTCTCGTTTGCATATTCTTTTAATCCTGAGAAATTGTGAATATGGTAAGCTTTTCTTGGTGGCTGGTGGGTGTGCTGACTCATATCTTAGGTATGTGTTGGCATCTGTGGGTTTGCTGTACAGAGTGGTATACAGGGTTCCCTTTCCATCCTCTTTTCTTACTTTCGTGTCTAGGAAAGCTATTTCTGTAGTTGACGTCTCAGCTGTGAATTTTATGCTGTGGTGCATTTCATTGATTTCTTTTACCCATTTTGTTAGACTTTCCTCCCCATGGGTCCAGATTGCAAAGATGTCGTCTATATATCTTAGCCAAACTTTTGGTTTGAGGGTGCTTTTGTTCAAAATGTGTTTTTCTATCCTTTCCATGAATAGATTGGCATATGATGGTGCCAGTCGGGTGCCCATTGCCGTCCCTCTGATTTGTATGTAGTGGTCTCCATTGAATTGGATATTGTTGTTTTTCAATACTAGTTCCAGTAGGTTCGTTATCGAGTCGTTGCTTGGGTTGATTCGTTTGCTCCTGGTTTGGTTTAGTTTCTGTCTGACGGCCGTGATGCCTTCGTCGTTGGGTATATTGGTGTATAGAGATCCCACGTCTAGTGTGACCAAAATGGCGTTACTAGGTAGGTCAGTTATGTCCTCGATCTTTTTGATGAAGTCGTTCGTATCCTTTATATAGGACTCTATTTTCGGGACTAGTGGTTTCAGAAAGGAGTCTACAAAGGTTGAGATTTTTTCGGTGGCACAGTTGTTTGATGATACTACTGGTCGTCCTGGTGGTGGTCTGGTTTCTTTGTGAATTTTTGGTAAGAAATATATGTGTGGGGCTCTTGGTTCCAATGTTTTTAGGCTCCCTGCCATTCGTTGGCGGATTTCTCCATTCTCTAATAATTCTGTTATTTTGTTTTCTATCCCTTCGTGTATTTCACGGGTTGTATCCTTTTCCATTGGTCTGTAAGTGTTCTGGTCTTTGAGTTGTCTATCCGCCTCCTTCAGGTAGTCCTTGGTGTCTTGTATTACTACTGCTCCTCCTTTGTCTGCGGGTTTGATTGTTATAGATTTGTCCTTGGCCAAGCTCTTTAGAGCTACTCTTTGTGCTCTTGATATGTTTTGTTTTCTTTTTTGTAAAGACACATGTTTGTTAAGTTCAATTTCATTTATTGTAATGAAACCCTCTAGGTTTTGGGACCCGGAGGGTGGTCTCCATTTGGACTCACCTTTAAGTTTTCTTATTAGTTCCTCGTTGTTGTATCCCGCTGCTGGTTGGTAGTGTTCTCCGGTGTTTTCTATTTTCTCCTTCGTATTATCCTTGGTATTTGGCGTAATCGAAAATTTCTCGCGTTTGTTCGAGTTTCCGTCGAAAAATTGGTTTATGCGTAATTTGCGATGAAATTTATCTAGTTCGATTTTGCGATCTCCTTCATTTTGGCCTGTTTGGATAGGGCAGAAATTTAGACCTTTTGAAAGTATCGAGATTTCGTCTTCCTTTAACTTTTTTGAGGATAGATTTATCACTAATTTATTTGTTTGGTCGTTTGTAGATTCTTTTGGTTTATTGGAATTTTGAAAAGTACTTTCGTTTGTCGGGTAGTGATCTCCTATTTTGGGCGCTTCGTTTTTTTCGACGCTGTTTGTTACATTAGAACTGTTTGCTCTATTTGTTTTTTTCTTTTTTCGGGCCCTTGCTGTCTTTTTTGTTTTTTTACTTTTTCTAGGGGCGGTTTCATTGTCATGCTTTGCACCTTTAGCGTGAGAAGTTGTACTAGCTGTTGAAGGATTACTGAAGACGTAAGAACAATTAGTAACTTTATTGTCGGTAAACATAGTCCGTTCAACAATCCGGGTCATTTCGTCGAGTTTACATTTGGTAGTGTCATTCTTACAGCTAAACAGGTTTTTGTCAACACAGTCTTGAATACAACTCTTGTGGTTTCCGTTTTCATCTGAACATACCCCTATTTCAAAAACCGAGAATCGGTTTTCGGTATGGATGGGGGAGACCCTAGTGGTGGTGCCTCCATCTGTATGTCCTTTATGGACCCCTTTGAATTTTGCACTTCTTTTTTTGTGCGTGGTGGTTGCCTTTATGGCTCGTTCTACACTTAAACCTAGTTTGTTACAACACTTAGATGCTATTTGGTGCAAGTCTTTTTGAATCATTTTCAGAGTTCTTTGCTTGGTCTGTGGTCTTTTTCCGGTCGGTTGTTTGATGGCGTCAGCATAGGTTTTAGTTGTTGTAGTACTGTCCACGTCCGCCTCGCCGGTTGTCGTAGGTGCGGTTGTCATCTTGGTATCTGCGGTTGTCGTAGTGCTTGTCCTCGTTGTAGTGTCGTCCTCTGTAGTTGTAGGACGGTCTGCTTCCACGCCACGGTCTCCGGGTGGAGCCTCGGTAATCCTGACAATATCGCATGTCTCTCTTGGGGTCTCCGTCTGTGTTGGGGGTACCCCCTCGTGTACCTCCTGTTGCACTCGAGGGGGTCGGTCGAAAGGGTGCTTGATCTTGCGACTGTGTGGCACGTCTGGAGTCCATCTC
This sequence comes from Alentia gelatinosa, assembly GCA_950022655.1. Classification (NCBI taxonomy): domain Eukaryota; kingdom Metazoa; phylum Annelida; class Polychaeta; order Phyllodocida; family Polynoidae; genus Alentia; species Alentia gelatinosa. The sequence goes on from OX465592.1 coordinate 24,971,449, forward strand.
TGCCTGTCTCTTGGTTGCCTTCTTGACGCATCTTGCCACGTGGATGATGTCAGCATTCTGTCGGCCATTGCGTGTCAGTCCTTCAGATCTTTGGCTTAGATCGTGTTCCAGGGTATGGCCTTCCCTGTCCCATCGGGTGTCTAGGTATCCACTATCAGTTACAAATTTACAATTAGTAAACATTAAGTCTAAAATAGTTCCTCCTGTTTTATTGGGACGAGTAATCTCATTAATAAGTTGCTTCATTTCATAACCCCATACTAATTCAAATAACTTGTGAACCCTAGAGTTGTTCCTAATTGAGATATTACAATTCAGATCACTGATTAACCAAATCTCACTATTACACACCTCACTTGTCTTAAGTATACCATCTAAGGTATCTATCATATAATCAATGGTCTCACCAGGGGGTCTATAGATGACTATTATGGTCATGAATCGGTTGCCAGGTTTTGTAATCTTTAAAGTCAGATATTCTAATTTCTCAATTATACTCCAGTACGGTTCCAGCTTTTCTGTATAAGGCGCCAATTTATTACAAATGTAACAACATACTCCTCCACCAACTCTGTTCTCTCGATCCTCTATATATATATATCTTAAGTCCCTCAATACCAACCATACCATCAGTGAATCTATTATCTAGCCAGGTCTCAGTTATACCAATAATATCAAAATTTATTTAAAATGAAATAATAATTTAAATTCGTCTAAGTTAGGATATAGGCTTCTTATGTTATAATGTAATATTTTCAGACCTTTACCAAAGGTGGTATCTCTAGTAGTCATGATTAATGAAGGATGGAATGAAACAGACAGGCGAGAAAATTCTCAACTGGCTGAGTTTTCTGAAAGGATCGGTTAGTCCTTTCAGAACCTATTTTCGTAATTTGGCAAAGAGAAATAAGGAAAAACAGAAAGAAAATGCCTAAATATGCGTGAATAACAACATGGCGCGGGGGGGGGGGGGGACCCAGCATGGGCTATTTTCCCTATTTTTAAAGACATATCCTACAATTCACAGTGGCGCCGTCTGGTGATTTCTAAATAGTGGTAAATATATGTTCAAACTGGTTCCTTGTGACATATTCTAATGACAAATGGATAAAATACTAAGTTCTATCCAGTTTGTCAACCCAACAGGCAAAATATGCCAATTTATATTTGCAAAATTTATCTATGGAATGTACTGAAAAACTTTGGACGCTGACCTATGATTTCGAAGAGTTAAATGTAGTACCATGCATTTGGTATATTCTGAGAAGATCTGATGAAATGAACATGGGCTTTACTATGTGTAAAATAACGTTTTTATTTTCTATATATATTCCATTACAATATTATCAGAATATTTATCTGTAAATGAAAAATTAGCAATGTGGCCCCGGTTTCTAAACTGGAAATGTGTTCTATAACACTTGGAGATCATATCAAATTTTCAGGAAATGGACATGAGTTTTACTGTTCAGGGTAAATTGTCCGATATGCATTCAACAATATAAAACTGGTTTCAGATGAAAGTGGTTGTTATCTCCTCGGACTAGCCTCTACGTAATTCGCTCGGATATTACTACGCGGCTAGTCCTCGGAGATTACGGCCGCTTGTATAAGTCTATATTGTGTATGTATATTGATATGTTTATTTATCCGTTCATAGTTGGTGACGTTTTTGTTATTTGCTCACTGAATTATTTGTCGGAGTGTGTCGTAACTAGCGGGTGTATTTGTCTAAATATGTACCATACATTTTCCCACCCCTTGCACTACATAGCTTCTCAAGAACCCAAAGGGATATGTACATGTATATACTTGTGCATTTCATCAATTACGATCCTGAACAATTTTCTTGCGTTTCTATACAATATTCGCGTTGCGTCACAATAATATAGGGTTGCTTTGTGACAGATTGTTGCTGAGTTGGTGAGGAGTGGGATGTTTGTGTCCGTAAAACGCCTTAGAGTCGACGTCGCCCCGCTGCCTTTCTCCCTGTCCCGTCACCGTCCTCACAGACACGATCTGACCGGGATGCTGCAGAATAAAAACAACGTGGGCCGGGCGAGTAAAACCGAAATGTAAAAACACGACGGGACCCATAAAGAACACTGAATAAAGAAATAGTATTGTATTTCTTGTAATAGCGTTTTATTATCTTTCAATCCCGGTGCATCCTGATGCAAAAGCATTGCATTTCTTTTTCAATAGTATTGCCTTGCCTATTATTACATTCCCCTGAAATATCATCGCATTCCTTTACAGTAGTAATGTATTATTTTCACAAATATTGTATTCACCTGCAATATTATATCTTTCAACTTTTTGCATCAATATTACAATGTCCAATAGTATTAGCCTCCAACTCGCCGGCGATCAGGTGATAAGTGCAATCCAATGTAAAGGTGATAAGTTGTATTAGGAACAAACAATACAATTAGTAAATAGGGTACGGGTATGGACTGTTGGCCCACAGGCCTTTTATCAACAAGAAAAATTCATATGCGAGTGACACAAATGAAATAGCGACAGGAAGGTACATGAAAAGGCGTCAGGTGGCGCCAGGGTATATATAGGTGATTCCTCGCGGATTCAAAGTGGTGGCGAATTAATAACACTGCACGAAAAGCACTATTTTACATATATATACGCCATTGCGCTAACGCACGTATCGGCTGTATCGCGGCTTGTTTAAAATACTTGTATACACCTCTTATACGCGTCTACGTTTCGGGCGTCTACAAGACAGTTTCCATATGTAGACGCGCGCGACTTGGCTGTCTTTCACACCTGGCGTATTTAAGATAAAATATACTCTGCGCAACATATATATACGACAGGCGTATATATGATACCAAAAAAAAAAAAGTGTGACCCGCGGCCCACCCGTGCCTGTGGGTGTTGGTAGAGGATACACCAACACTGACCCGCCACCCGCGACCTCCCAACCCCACCCCCTACCGCCCCAGAATAGTAGGAAAAGTCGCCATGGCAACCAAATTGGAATTAATTGCAACAACTTCATGTGAGTGGGATATGGTGCTCATCATATTTTATTAAGTATTTTGTAAATTACTTGTAGGGCACACCTGCCACAATACTCTTGGACCATGTGTAGAAGGTTACTATGATAACCAAAGAACTTTAAAACCTTCTAGATTGATACCTCTAAATAGTTACATATTTATACACAAGTGTCAGGGATTGAAAGTATGCCACTATCGAGACAATTCATTTTAGAATTCTTGGGGAAAAAAAACCCACTTTTACCAAAGAGAGAAAAGGAATGTTTGCCATAACAATCAAATATGGAATTGAATACAGTATCTTGATATTCCTGGTAGAAAATGGTGCATGTTTGTTTGAATCATTTGATTTGAATAGAAACTCTTGAAACATGCATAACATATATCTGAGATAGTTCTTTTTTTATTTACTCACCAGCTAAGTGAATTACTGGTTAGCTATAGTGCTAGTGTGCTGCGTTTTGAATGTTGCTATGGCATAAAAAAACATTACCATTTTCTATATGGTTACATGTATAATTAGAGATATGTGGATGAATTAATTACCTTAAATATTGGTGGATTAACACTGTTGGAGTCAATGTATCAAATAAAGTTCTCTGCGAATTTAGCCTTTACATGAATAATAGAAGGAATTTACGTGTCTCACAGGTAGATTCCTTACTATAAAAACGTAGAAATGTTAAAGTTTCCCTACGTCTGTAGAACGTAGGTAATTTTAGGTAAATTCACATAATTTATATAACATTTATTTACGTAAATTTACGTGTACATGTGCATGAATTCACGTTTATGCGCATGAATTCACTAAATGGCATGACAGTAGTTTCTGTCAATCTTTTGTATTTCTTGGGGAGGGTATGGTCTGTAAAGTTGGTTGATTTACCAAATTAACCAAACCAGCAGTTTCAATTATCATTAATCTCATTCAGGCTATGATTGGCTGATCTTTTTGCCACTGCAGTTATCCTAATTTTTATAATTTTGGCAGTTGGGTAGGACCACACTTTTCTGCAGGTGTGTGGTGTTGTTCTTGATGTAAGTCTAGTTTTTTCCCAGCTGAGACAAAGTTATAGGCAAGCATCGGGGCCTATTACAAATAAAAGATATACAGAATTAACTATACCCGAGTATAGCTGAGTATAATCCATAGTTACCTTCAGTCAATCCCAAAATAAACATTCCCTAAATGATAAAGCTACCAGAGATATATTAGTATAATTATGTAGATTTCCGTTTTTAAATTACATAAAATAACCTACCATTTATGTAAAGTCACATATTTCTCTGTTGATATATTTACTTAGATTCATGTAGTTTAAAAAGGTATATTAACGTTTCTGAACTATGTGAATCTACGTAAATCTATGTAGACCTACGTAAATTTATGCAAACGCTCTACAGACGTAAGTAAACCTTAACATTTCCACGTTCTTTCTACGTAAAAATGTACCAAATTCACCCAAATACAGACGTATTTTTATGTTGCTAGACGTAGCTAGTTGCTACGTTTGCTGGGTGTTTACCATGGCAACCAAATATGAAATTAAAAACATATTCTGACATTCTGAATGAAATATGGTAGGGTAATTTCTTTCCATTTGAATAAAAACTATAATGTAAACACTCGGAAAGGTTTCAAAATAATATCTAGTTCATATTAAGCAAAAAGATTTTTGAATCTTTATCACCTTTGACCTTTGACCTTCAATGGAATATTTGAAGACTCTATAGAGATTGTTCCCAGGAGAAAAATAATGCGTGCCCCTGAAGCTAATGTCTTACTCTCATGGGTTGGCAGATTGATTTTATGGCAGGTTGATGGTTGGTAGGTTGATGGGTAGGCAAGTTGATGGGTTGGTAGGTTGATGGGCTGGCAAGTTGATGGGTAGGCAGGTTGATTTTATGGCAGGTTGATGGTTGGTAGGCTGATGGTTAGGCAGGTTGATGGTTAGGCAGGTGCGGCGGGGAGAGAATTCGCCTAAATTAAAGAGATTCCGTCAACATGAACACTCCTAACTGGACAAGATGAATCGTAACAGTGCACCAAATTTCCTAGATGTGAAAATATCGCTGGATGGCTTAAAGTAGGTGATGATTTTTCTCGATTTGATTTGTCTGCTAGTCGACCGACACAGCCTGTTTTGACTGCACGCAAGATGGTGGTCATTATCGCTCACTGTGTGTAAGCATGACTGACTCGCCGGAAACGTTTAGGAAGCGTCTAAGATCAAACTCTGTTAGCCCCACCAATACTGACATAAGTAAGATAGGTTTGTTGCGAAAAAACTTAACAAAACGATCCAAGATGACTTATTGGCGCTATTTGAGGAGACGGACACAGTCCGCCCCGACGAAATGACTGGGGTAGAGGGGGAGGTCCCGGCGGTGCGCGCAGGGCCTGCCGTCAACAACATACACGGCCCCCAGGGTGTAGTAAACGCTAACCCGACCCAAGGTGGCATTGATTACTTGGCTGGTTTGATCACCAAACTGCCCACCAAGGAAGAGATGGACACTAGGTTTGAGCAATCAGACGTGAACACTGGAGCTAAGATAGCCGCTTTACACGCTGAATTGAAAATAATAAAGGATGAAGTAGATGTAAACATGGCTAGACAAGAAGTGACCAACGCCAAATTCGAAAGGCGTGTAGAGCATGTAGAAAGCGGGTTACAGAACCTCACAACTAGAGTAAATAATGCTTGCGCCAATGTTTGGGGAAAGGATATGGGATCTAACGCTGTATCACGAGCTGCAGGCTCCAGTATAAATGATAACACAGTCTACTACTCCCCTGCGAGAGAGCGTAACGTGGTGCTGTTCGAGTGTGTGGACAACCAGTCAGAAGATCTGCATCGTTTAATTCACGAAATTTGCAATGCTATAGGCCTTATCATCCCTAAACAAGATGTAATCAAGATCGAACGGTTAAACAAAAGCAGAAACAAAACACCAAAACAATCCAATCACCCGCCTCCCATACTAATAAGCTTCACTACAGCCACTATGCGAAATTTATTTTTGGCATCTGCCCCACGTCTGGGTCGTAGTGACTACTCTGATATCTCTGTGTCCCCGGACGAACCCGTTGAGGACAGGCGGCGACGTGGTCTAATGCGTATGGTAAAGGGATACCAGAGAAGACTGCTGAAAAACGCCTACATAGAAAATGATAGTCTCTATGTAGAGGAAGAGGTCTTCTCGCTAGCCGAAGCTGACCTAATTCCGAATTGCCTGCTACCACCGGACTTCATAGAATGCAATCAGCCGGAACGAAAGTTGCCGCTGCCGACTCAAGTCCCTGCACCCCAGGCCGAGCCCATGGACGACGAGCACCCTCCCCCGCTAGAGCCAGCTGACCAGGCTGTTGAGGGCGCGGAGGAGCCCTTACGCCAGGGTGCGGTAGCTGACCAGGCCAAGGTATTCAAGCCCGAGTGCATACACACAACTGCCGAGAGGTGTATATTTGCAGGTAAAACAGCCTATTTAAGCAATCTCTACCCGGCGGAAATCGAATGCACTGTGAAGGAAGGGACGGCAAACGGACTATTCTTTTTCCGCTCTGTGGAACAAGGATATCAATTTCTAAAAGCGCTATATAACGGCGGCGACGAGATTGCTGCTGCCATCTATGAATCAGACGACCCCTACGAAACGAAAAAACTGGGGAACACGGTGAGAATAGATGTTGCCAAGTCCTGGAACGAAGTAAAAAGAGAGCGTCTAAGTTATCTCATTGAACTGAAGTTTCTTCAACACGAGGACCTGGCGGTGAAGCTACTCCAAACGGCGCCTGCAACCATTATTGAGGGCACAACCAATCTTTACTGGGGATGTGGTCTCACTTATGAACGTTCACTTGCAGCGCGCGAATTCCCAGGGTCCAACGTCTGTGGCAAGATTTTGGAAAACGTCCGCGCTAAGTTGATCGAAATTAAACGGGCTTAACTGCAATTGCAAACATGTCAACCATTGTAATTGGAGACTCCAGAATCCGAAACATCCTTGCCGACCTGAGAAGTGACAACAATGTAATTGATGCATTTGCTTTTGGGGGTGTGTCTCTTCAGGAACTTGCTCTTGTGGGACTACGTATGGTTGATTGCGCCGGGCCACAGCTCCGCTTCATTTACCTGTGTGGAGGAATATGTAACACAACAAAAAGAGACAAATGCACACGACGAATTACATTCCAGTACTCGACTGGTGCTGAGTTCATTGAAGACCTGGATCGAATGCTCCAAGACATTGAAACGATGTATCGAAATGCTTATCCGAAGCTGCACGTCTGCTTTGGCACGTACTTTGGTGTTAAGTTGAGTGAGTATGATCCATTTCCATCGTCGATCTATGAGCAGGTGTACCTCGACACTTTGTGCATAATGGCAAATCAACACATCGTAAAGCACAATCAGCGAAACTGCCTAGCCACGGCGCACGTCGGATCCCTTGTGTACATCCAGCACTCCAAGAACCGAAAGCTATCTATCATGTATGATAAGCTGAGAGATGGCTGCCGTCTGAACCCAATCTGGTACCCTAAATTAGTTAGGATCATCCTGAGGGCTGTGAGAAGGTCGGTTGAAAACTTGGCCTGAAGTGCAAAGATATGGACTGACATTGCCTATTTGAAGGAACAATGAACTAGCTTAATTGTTACTTGTTGTAAGCGGCCGTAAGGTAACTTACTTGTGTTAAAACTTCATGGATCATGTGTAGGCAATTTGTTATCTTCTCAATCCATGTTAGAATCATTATATGAACGAATGTCTCACACTACCTATCCAACGGACAAGATAATCTGTTGTAAGCGGCCGAAAGGTAACTTACTCTATTGTTTCCTACAAACAAGCAGCCTGGAGCAGAAAATCTTACACTAAAGAATCAGTCATTGAACTAGCTTCGAGGTGTGGCCGGAAGGTGCCCTCACTATGACCATGATGAGACTGTGTGTGTCAGATATAATGAACAGACATCATCAAATTTGACTTATGTATTAACAGCTTGTTACACTTCTTGTTGTTTTGTAAGCGGCCGTAAGGTAACTTATCTGTGTTGGTGTACAGAAGCCACGAGAATGCATTAGAGTTGGTATTATCCGGAACTCGTCTAAAAGGTACTGTTTGCGACCTTGTGAGTGGAGGCCGAAAGGCGCCTCTCACTTGGATAACTACGACTTGTTAACGTAAACCTAGTCACAATTGTATACATTGTATTGAGGAAATGATGACTATCTACTGGAAATCAGTGGGTGTCGAAGTCTTGGGGGTGGTATGAAGATGACCTAGTATCAAATCTTATCTGATCTCTCCCTGATCACGATTACGATCTAGTGTGCAGATCGAAATGAAAACATGTAAAATATCACCTTCATTCTTGTTCAGTAAAGATACTTGATTCGTTACACAAATATACCTTGTTATTTGGTACGATACAAATAATGTTGAAGCTGATCCACTATAAAAGGAGACCAACACATACAATGATATGCAGGCCGGAAGGCAGCTCAGGTGTTCTCTCTCCCCCACACCCAACCCCCCCCCCCCCCCCCCCCACCACCTCCCATACCCGCCCAGGTCGGTTGTCATATTGCCACTGGCCATTTTGGCTAACCTCACGCCAGACACAGAGCAAACAAGACTCTGTGACTGGTCAAAGGCTCCCAATTTAGATATAACTCACTTGGGACCTATCACACTCCATTCTCATCCCCCTTATGAAAACCACAAAGGGTGTCTCAATAATTCACAATAATATCCGTAGCCTCCACTGCAATTTACTGCAAGCTAGACTGGTTTTTGGTTCCTACTATTTCGTATGCTTCACAGAAACATGGCTACATAGCGGCTATAGCGATGGCATGTTATCGTTTGATAACATGACCTTGTACCGGCATGACAGGGAGAGCTGCATAGGCGGAGGCGTGGCCTGTTATATAAGCAATAGTTTTGCACCCTATTGTCGAAAGATGGACAATATGTCAGTAACCCTTGCTGAAATAGAAATGTTAACACTATCGATAAACAAACCGGGTTTCAAGAAGTTGACCATAATCACTGTCTACAAACCTCCAGACACTAATTACGATATCCTAATTAATGAAGTACAGAAGGTTCTTGATGATAGCGAAGTTATTAATACGGAAATATGGCTATTGGGCGATTTTAATTGCAACTTGCATGACCGAAGTAGCCCTTCTGTCTTAAAGCTCACAAGTTTAGCTAAAGATTACCTGCTTAGGCAACTAATAAATGAAACCACCCGTCCTAACAAAAGCGGAGGAACACTCATCGACCTAATCTTTACAAACTGTCCATACGTAATGAGTAGCGGAGTATCAAGTGATAAGATAACTGACCACTTGCCAGTTTATGCACAACGGAAAAAACCTAGGCTGGGCAAAGAAAAAGTAAGCTTCAAAGGAAGAACGTACAAGGCTTACAGCCGAGAGTCTATGGAAGGGTTCTTATGTGATCATGACTGGACCGAGTTCTACTCTTGTAAGAACATCGATAAGAAATGGGACTTAATACTGAAACGGATAGAATCGTACTTAGATCAAAGCTGTCCAGTTAAAGAACTACGCAACATAACCGCTAGGGACCCGTGGGTATCTGAAGAGTGTTTTTCAAATATCACCAAGCGTAGAATACTAATATCTCTGTACAGGGAGACGAATGACAGAGAGGCCCGGTTCCTTAACTGTAAAATAAGGAAGGACCTTAGGGAAGCCAAGAACGCGTTTACTCTCGAGGAACTAGAAAACAACGGGAATAGGCCGAAAGAGTTCTGGCATAGCATAGATGTCCTATTGAATGGTAAGAAAAACATCACTAGATGCTCGATAGTAGATGAGCGCACAGAAGAGGTGGTAGAAACTGACAAAACCGCGGCCTACGTAAACGACTATTTCGCAAATGTAGGGGCCAGACTATTTGAAAAGGTGGACCGAAAAAGGCACCAATCCCTAATAGGGGAGTTGGAAGGCCGGAGTAAAGTGGCTCCTCAGCAAGAGATCAGAGCAGAGTAAAAAATACGAAAGTTAGTAAACGAAATTATAGTGTCAAAGTCATCAGGGTTAGAATACGTATCTGGGAGAGTTATTAGAGACGCTATGTTAATCTTGCTGGAAGAGTTCACACATCTGTTTGAAACGTCCTTAAACTCTAGTGAGATACCGGCGGCATGGAAGACGGGCTTGGTGGTGCCTATCCCCAAAAGTGGGGATACTTGTAAGATAACGAACTGGAGGCCTATCACCTTACTGTGCTCACCATCCAAGATATTAGAAAAACTAGTGTACTCAGCAATCGAAGAAGAGTTAGTTAGCAATAACGTGCTTGTGGACACGCAATATGGCTTCAGGAAAAAGCTCGGCACCACTGATGCTATCTTTGAGTTTGTCGGTGATCTATATGAGAGTCGAAATGTAGGGGAGGTCGTCGCAATTTGTTACGTCGATCTAAAGAAGGCGTTCGACGCTGTACCACACACGTTGCTACACGCCAAGTTAAATAGCCTAGTAAGTATCCCAGATAACTTAAGCAACTGGGTGAAGAGCTATCTTGAAGATAGAACGCAACGCGTTATGGTGAATGGTACAGTGTCGAATCGTCTTAACGTTGCCTTCGGAGTGCCCCAGGGCTCTGTCCTGGGGCCTCTCCTCTTTATAATATTTGTCACCGACAAATGTGTCAACAGGTAACCAAAAGCAAGACTATCCAGTATGCAGACGATCTGGTTATCTATTCGTCAAACATAAGCGGTCTCTCGCTGAAATCGAAAAATGGTGTGACGTAAATGGCATGACCATGAACGCTTCTAAGACCAAAACATGTTGGTGTGCATCGAGAAGAAGCCTTCGTTATCTACCAAAGTTAGATCTCACCTGTTGTGGTACTGAGTTAACCGAGCATGTCAGCTACAACTATCTGGGAGTCTCTGTGGACCAAGAACTTAACTTTCATAAGCATATAAATGAGGTGATTAGGAATAGTAGTTCTCGAGTTTTCAAATTATCTAAAATACGTGAAGGCATATCGAAGGATGTGGCCCTAAAAGTTTACACTGTTGCTGTGCGCCCTGTTTTAGAATATTGTGGTTTCGTAATAGGAGGTTCAAGTGTGTTCGACATGAGTAGACTACAAAAGATTCAAAACAGAGCCCTGAAAGCTGTGATGAAAATTCATAACCCTCGCCAATCTGCCACCGAGCTACACCGACAGTTGGGTTTAGATACATTGGCCACTAGGAGAGATATGCAGTTGCTGAACCAGATGCACAAGATATCGAGACTGCCATTGAGGACAGAACCGAATGCGAGATTAACGCGTAGCTCAACTAAAGTAAAGTTTTAACGCACTCCGATCAAAACTAGCTTGTCGTACAGGTCGCCCATGAACAGAGGCATGCGGTTATGGGATGAACTGCCCGCGACTACTCAGAGGTTGCAAGGTGTCAAAGATTTAAAAAAAGTAGTGGAACAATCCTTTTCGACATTTGACTGGGTGCCCCGCATTGTCGTGGTCTGAGTCTGTTGGGGGTTTACTAAGTCATCTTCACCATCCTCATCATTGATCTCGATGTATCAAATATGTAACTTGTCTACATCCGATTCCACGCGACAGTGGAAGATCTGCCTGCGTGCAGAACTGTTGTCTTGCCTAATAAAAAAATAAAATAAAAAATGGCAGGTTGATGAATAGACAGGTTGATGAATAGACAGGTTGATTTCATGGCAGGTTGATGGTTGGCAGATTGGTGGATAGGCAGGTTGATGGATTTGCAGGTTGATGGGTTGGCAGGTTGATGGATTGGCAGGTTGATGGGTGGGCAGGTTGATGAGAAGGCAGATTGATGGTTGGTAGGTTGACCGGTGGGCAGAATGATTGGTATGCAGATTGATGGGTTGCTAATGAATACTCAAGAAGTATATCTTTAAAACCATTATGATTTTCCGCAATAGAAGCAACCATTTGGCCAGTTATGCACACTCGTGTATCACCCCTTCATCTCTAGTGCATGTCAAGTCAATGCTCTAGCATTGTCGGCATTGACAGGGTTAAAGGCCCAACACTGTGTGGCGCCACCGTCCAGTCCGGTAACCGGAAGTCCCATAGAGTTGAGTAGAGTAGAGTTGCTTCTTGGGGTTATAGTTCTTTGCCCAAGAAGCAAGTACAGAGATTCTGTGTGGTAACCTCTCCCTTGACTGGTTCCCCCTGCGTGTTTTGCACTAGTTCCGTTGTGCCTCCTCGCGGATACCCGTGGTACCACCCAACCTCTCCCTCCCTACTCTGGCCGCCACAGCTACACTGACATTAGCACTGGTGGAATCTGAATTTAACAACCTTGACTTACACTCACCTAGATGGGACCCGTTTCAATAGTCTGTAGGACGTCCGTTATTGGGCCTTGCGACACAATAGCGGCAGGTCACGTTTCAGTAGTTTCGTGACAACACATTTAGTGACACTGAAATTCAGACGGACACAAACAGTAGCTGAGCCATTTCAAAAGAAACATGTCCGGTCACTATTGCTGCCACTGTTGTGTCTATAATAGCGAGAGGGTATACCCTCTCGCTTCTATTGTCACAAGCACGTAACTTTACTTCCTGTAGGAATTAAGCTATGAGACTTTAATTCCAGTTAGGGACACATATAACTTATAAACATGCCAAATATGAAGGAGATCGGCCCATCCAATCCAATGATATTCACATTTGAATTTTGTCATAGCAAATGCTGCTCTGGTGGCCAGTGTAGAATTACTCAAGTGCAGTCCCTAATTTATGCGGTGACCTTCACCTTGACAGCACTTGTTCCCGATAGCACTAACACCATCCATTGTCAGGCCCAGGGAGCGATGTCACGATGTCGCCAACAGTGATATACCTCCCCTACAGTGACATGCCTTCTGCAACGAGACCTCACTTTTTCTGCTATTCAAGTCACTATTGGGGTCACTAAACATGTCACTAAGTGGCTTAGTGATGCCTACTATTGAAACGGGCCCCTGATCTTCCCCCTTCCAGAGTCAGAATCTCTGCTGGAAGAGTGAATCATTCTGCCAGCAGATCTTTTGTTGTGGTAGTCTCGTTCACAACAGGCTGTAGTTGGCGATTGTAGTACTCTCGAAACCCCTTGTCCATATTATCATTTTCTTTTTTGTGTATTTTGATAAAGAGACCATGAAGTTAGACTTAGTTATCAATTACCTAAGTTAATAAGACTTTGTATTGAGTTTTCATAGTTTATATTCCACTATGTACCAAAAGTATACCCTGAACTATAATTGGCTCGAGCTCCCTTAGTCCGTTTACAGACCACACCGCCTAAGGCTTACAGTCTGTAAGGGTCTAACAGAGCACGGCTCCGATTTACTTGCTCCCTCTGCCTTATAGGAGAAAGGAACTTTGTGATTGGCTGTTCTAATTTTAGGACCTATGCTTGAAGAGTAATACTCTGGTTACTGGCGAAACACTCAGGGTCGTTTAGTGCCAGCGGAGGCAGGAATTCCTGACTCAAAATGGCAGCGCATAACAGTCTTAGTTTGAGCCTGTGCACCCTGGCCCTGGCGACAACAGACTGTACTAGAGTCTAGAGCTCCTTGGCCAGAAAGCGACCAACCCCTAAGTCAGAGACAGGGGTAGTATGCAACCAACCCCTTCTACGATGTAGGGGTTGGTTGGGTTAAATCACATAGAGTATCCCTCTGTGTTTCCCTCAAACCAAATACTTTTGTTCTATGTATACTCTAAAAGCAGACATTCTAAATATGAAACATTCATAGCTAACAAATTGATAAAGGCACCAAGATTTGTGTTCATTATATTTTGAGATAATTCACAGGAAAGAAATAAGAAAAAACGGAAAATTGGCTTTGAGGTTATGACCTAGCACACTCTCCAAGTAGTCCGTTCACGCACTGCGCCGCCTCCGGGTTACGGTACGTGAAGGTCTAACAGAGCATGGCTCTGACTGGCCAGCCACCTTTAGTGACAGGAATTGCAGGGTTGGCTGTTCTATTTATAGGATCAGTTTGACAAGAGGGATACTGCATCATATTGCTGGTTGCTGGATCGCAATACACACAAGGTTAGAACCAGCGATCCGCCATTTTCCTGGTGCATGTTGGGAAGGAGGTAGGAATTCCCACCTTGAAATGGCAGCGCAAAACAGTCCCAGTATGAGAGCCTGTGCGCCCTGGCCCTGGCGACAACGGGCTGTACTAGAGTCTAACTCTCCAAGCAGTACAAACAATCTGGTTGGACAGTAACACAGGGGGCTGTTTCACTAGTAGAGGGGTAAAAGCGAGAGGTAGGACCGCAACAGTGCTAGCAGTGCGAGACCCTGTGCTCAGTAAGTGAACTATGCCGTAAACAGTGAGAGTTGGTGCCACCTCAACAGTGAGAGCACTGATGAAACGGGATCTTGTTATTGTCACTGTTGGTATCGCTGTTGCTAGCACTGTTGCGGTCCTACCTCTCGCATTTACCACCCCACTAGTGAAACGGCCCCCTGGTTGCCAGTGTAAGACAGGGGTTGGTTGCCAATCTACTCCCTCCCTAAATTGGCAACCAACCCCTGTCTACACTGAGCTATGACATGGGGGTTGGTCAGCTTAAATCACATGCGGTATCTCCTTTTCGTTCGCCTCAAACCAAGTAGTTTTGTTCTATGAAAGCTCTAAAAGCAGAAATACTTAATAGGAAGTTTTCATTGCTTAACAAATTGATAATGAAATTTAGCTTCATGTTGGTTCTATTCTAAACATACACAAAATAGGAAATAACAAAATGGTAAATTGGCTTCAAGGTTATGACTAAATGCACTCTCCAAGCAGTATGTAAGATCTGGTTAGAGAATAACAAACAAGTCCCGCTACTGGGTGAAGACGGCAGCTCGTTTAACCAAACCTGAGCTAACTTTGTGTAGCTCTTGTTGCCAGTGTACTCCCTCCCCACCTTTCCCGATTCCCGAGAGGTGGCGCCCTGTTTTGAGAAAATGATGTAGGAACTGTTAGTTACATTTATAAACCATAGGAGACGCCACTGTCCCGATCACGTTGCCTGCTGGATTGACCACCACCTGTGTCTCCGCTCTGTTCCAACCAAGAGGCTGGTATGGTTCAACCCAGGCCGTGTCCACGAGTTTTCACTCTTGAACCAAACGATTTTGTTCTGCATGGGTTCTGAGAGCCGAAATACTTGTGAAGAAATATTCAGAGCTCACACAATTGATAATAAAGTCTTCCTGCATAGCATATTTTTAAATACACACGAAATGAAATAGGAACATGGAAAAATGGCTTCAAGAGTAGAAAACTCCAACAATAGGTCTAGGTCATGTGAAAGATCTGCTGTGAGCTCTAGGTCTATGCGAGCACCCAAAATGGACACATTCATATCAAAACATTAGTAGACAGCCTATAGGAATGTGTATGCTATGATGTATAGAACAATAAACTAAATGTTTCTCCTGTGTACTCTATTCCATCTTTCTCTCTTCTCCCTGGGATAGCCATGAAGGACCTCATGCAGCAGGGGGATTCCTGTTTCCCTGACCAAGCATAACAAGAGTGAGGGGCGTCATGTGGTGCATGACGTCATGTTTGAGAAAAACATTGATTAGTGAGGAAATGTAAATTGTGTGTGTGTGGGGGGGGGGGGGGGGGGGGGTGACAATGAGATTAAGGAATGTTAACAGGGACACTAGTACTAGGGATTTGAAAACACAGTTTTTAGTATTGTTCCCTTAATTGAACTTTTCAAGCAATTAAATGTTACATGTGCTCATCCTGCAAAACAAGTGGCTATCCATCGTTAGGGATATTCAACATCTTAGTATTTATCCTACCCCTAATTAAAAAACTCCATAGGCTTAACATAAGATTTCTTTATGTCACGGGTGTGACATAAAGTGTTGTTTATGTCACTGCTTTCAAATGCTGAAAAAATGTGGAAACGGGGTAGGATAAAATCTAGACACCACTCGTTTGAGTTTGAGGTTATTTATGTCACTCATTTTGTTGGCTTCGTAATGTCACTCGTCTTCGACTCGTGATATTACGGAGCCAACAAAGTGCGTGACATAAATAAACTCAGACTCAAACTCGTGACGTCTCTTCATATTACTGCAAGTATTGGAAATGAACCCTCGAGTGTAAAACAGTTGATATCATTTATACCGACCGGTTTTCCCATTTGAAGGATTCCAAGTTTGAGGAAGTTCCACAATACACCATACTTCCTTAAAATAGCTTATTAAGTCATATATATGGCAGTGCCAAGATGCAATTCAAGTTGGCCTGACCGAAAGTAACATCTCCCTTATTGGAGAGGTGCAAAAGCCTGGGATAAGCTCTTGACTGCAATGCAATTATGTCCTAATGTACTTGCACCTTGCTAACTTAAACTGTGTTTGATACTTAAGGAGGTGAAAGGAGGTACATGTGTCTGGGTGAAAGGGGTGTGGGTGATCGAGAGGAGGCGCCATGCTTCCTCCAGGTCTGCTTTGTCATCTGAATGTGCCTTTTGTACTGAACAGTCGAGAATGTTGCAAAGAAAAACATTTGGCTGGGATTTGAAAGCAACTAGTTCCCAACGATCCAGTGTGTAGACCAATGGCGATGCATGGCGAAGAAAATGTTGCCAACCTTCTGAAGCCATGTTCTCTGTCTTCTCTCTGTTTCTCTCCCTTCTCTCGATTCTCCCTCTCTCTTCCTTCTCATCGTTTCTCTGACTCCTCTTTTTGTTCTCCCTGCTGTTGTTTGGTGTTGTGTCTGCTGCAGTGTTAGTCATGTTTGGCGTTCCCTCTTTGGTTGCTGTCTCTTCTTTATCAATGGCTTCAAGGCGTTCTTTTAGAATTCTGTTTAGTGGGAGTGTCGGTCTGGTGCGTTTTCTTACTGTAGGGTCTTGTAGCTTGTCTCTTTGCCGCAGTCAGATACAATTTTAGCTGGAGAAGAGGGCGTGGGGCAGATATTACTCTGAATTTGACGTTGTCTGGTGTAATCAATTTGTCATAGCTATAGGTTTTGTTCTTCTGTTTTACGGGATTGTGGGGCTGCTGGCTATTATAGTTATTGTTCGTAGATTGGACATATTTGAAATCTTTAGCAGTGTTTAGGATAACAGAGGTGTTTTTAGTGGCTGTGGTTTGGCCATGTAGTCTTAGTTGGTGCCTGCGTAAGTTGCTACATCTATCACAGGAAAATGGACAGAAATCGCATAAATACTTATAAATATTTTGCTTTGTCGTTGTTGTGCCGTCGTCTCATGTGGTTCAGGATTGATTTGCTGTTGTTACCCAACCATTCAGCACATTCAGGGCACTTAATTACTGTGTCCATGCTGGTTTGTTATTGTTTTGGTTTGTGGACGTTTTTTTTGTTTTTTTTACAAATTCAGTCTTGGGTATTGGTAGTTGCATCATGGTAGCCACTCAGCGACCGTGTCAGTACCTGTCTATCCGCAGCCGTCTCTGCCACTGGTGTAACAGATGAATGTATTCTCAGCTTTGAACTAATTCTCCTTTTTGTGAAAGTCAACAGCAACTCTTCCCACCTACGTTTCAGATTTAGGATACCTGATGTACGGTGGAGTTCTTTGACAGTGTGCACCCTGGGAACCACCTTTAAAAAGACTCTTAACGCTCTATTTCTTTCTGTATGTCTGGTCCACTATCGTGCAGGAACGAGGCATAATCTATAAGCGGGGTTACTCTCTGCTTATAAATTCTGCAGGCCATCTTATTTTCCCCAGTAAGAAGACCTTCCTATTTACCTTTTTAATAGTGAGCTTCAGGTTCTTTTCCATAGTTTGTGAATCGTCCAACACTGGGTATCAAGTGAGTTCTGACTGGACATCTGCTCCTTATATATATACCCTATTGGGGGGTCAATCCAAACGAAGAAAGGGGACGGTTAAAACACTGGGGTTGGCAGTAGAAACACGGCCTTGACCACTATCTATGCTATTCTCAATATACACGTCACATTCTTCCTTCTCTCTGGGTTTTCACAGCTTTCGCTATTCTTTCTGTCTGTCTCTCCTTCTCTTCCCTGGCTCTGTGTTCTATCTTCTCTATTTTCTCTTTGCTCTCTCTATTTGAATACACACTCATCTCAGGTGCTTCATAGGCAGCCTGTTAAATCTGGGAGGTATTTTATAGTCGTGATGATTGTCAATGATAACCGTATCGAAGGTTATCGCAGTGCATAGTTGTGATGATCGTTAATGAGTGATCAGTCTCAGGTGTGAGTGATCATTTGGTGAATGGTTTGCATTGCATAGTCATGATGATCGTAAGAGTTTTTCCGAACCGATCACTAAAACGGTAACAGGGTTAACCAGTGGCGTCAGAATAGGGGGGGCAGGGGGGGCGACTGCCCCCCCACTTTTTTGCCAGCCCAAAAAAGTCAGCAGCTTCAAATTTTACTCAAAACAATTGTAAAACCTGTCTTGACTTTCAGCATCGGAAAATGTCAAGGTCTGACTTTTTAGCATGCAATGATGGCTAAGCCCTGAGTTTCCACCATGGAAAAGTGTCAAAGTCTGACTTTTTAGCGTGCAATGATGGCTAAGCCCTGACTTTTCATTGTGGAAAAGTGTCAAAATCTGAATTTTTAGTGTGCAATGATGGCTAAGCCCTGACTTTACACCGTGGAAAAGTGTCAACATCTGACTTTTTAGCATGCAATGATGGCTAATCCCTGACTTTTCACCATGGGAAAATGTCAAAGTCTGACCCTTTAGCGTGCAATGATGGCTAAGCCCTGACTTTCCACCGTTGAAAAGTGTTAAAGTCTGACTTTTTAGCATGCAATGATGGCTAAGCCCTGACTTTTCACAGTGGAAAATTGTCAAAGTCTGACTTTTTAGCGTGCAATGATGGCTAAGCCCTGACTTTCCACCGTTGAAAAGTGTTAAAGTCTGACTTTTTAGCATGCAACAATGGCTAAGCCCTGACTATTCACAGTGGAAAAGTGTCAAAGTCTGACTTTTTAGCATGCAATCATGGCTAAGCCCTGACTTTCCACCGTTGAAAAGTGTTAAAGTCTGACTTTTTAGCATGCAACGATGGCTAAGCCCTGACTTTTCACAGTGGAAAAGTGTCAAAATCTGACTTTTTAGCATGCAATGATGGCTAAGCCCTGACTTTTCACAGTGGAAAAGTGTCAAAGTCTGACTTTTTAGCATGCAATCATGGCTAAGCCCTGACTTTCCACCGTTGAAAAGTGTTAAAGTCTGACTTTTTAGCATGCAACGATGGCTAAGCCCTGACTTTTCACAGTGGAAAAGTGTCAAAATCTGACTTTTTAGCATGCAATGATGGCTAAGCCCTGACTTTTCACCATGGGAAAATGTCAAAGTCTGACCTTTTAGCGTGTAATGATGTCTAAGCCCTGACTTTTCACTGTGGAAAAGTGTCTAAGTCTGACTTTTTAGTGTGCAATGATGGCTAAGCCCTGACTATTTACAGTGGAAAAGTGTAAAAATCTGACCTTTTAACATGCAATGATGGCTAAGCCCTGACTTTTCACCATGGAAAATGTCAAAGTCTGACCTTTTAGCATACAATGATGGCTAAGCCCTAACTTTTCACCGTGGAAAAGTGTCAAAGTCTGACTTTTTAGCGTGCAATGATGGCTAAGCCCTGACTTTTTCAATGTGGAAAAGTGTCAAAGTCTGATTTTTTAGCATGCAATGATGGCTAAGCCCTGACTTTTCACTGTGGAAAAGTGTCAAAGTCTGACTTTTTAGCGTGCAATGATGGCTAGGCCCTGACTTTTCACAGACTTTTTGCAGATTCACAGTAAATCTAGTGGAACTGGCAAATGTCAAATGGGGCTACTCCACCAAAAAGGCCCTCAGCAGGCGGGTTTTTGCCCTCCAGCCGGCATTTGCTGCCGGGGCCGGCTGCCCAGCCGCCCCATAACCCCTAAATTCTCCGAGCTGTTCCACCAAAGCCACCCGAGGCAACCAACAGGCATACACAAGGCGCCCCGCTTGTGCCTATAGAGCCGGCCGGACCCGGCGCAGCGATACACTCGCAGCTGGTTTGCTATTGCCGTCTGGTGGACATTAGTGGCACTAACGCGCAAGCCCGCGGTTCTCTATCGATCCGATAGGCGGCGTGGCGTGCGGCGATACACTATGACGCTCTGAACCCGAGAAAGCCATGTATCGAGCGGAGCAGTGTGTCGGCGTGTCGGGATTTGTACGGGAACGGTCAGAAAACGTCAAATAACCACAGAATTACAGGTTAAATCGAACAAAGAAGGTAAATAAAGATAAGGCTTGATGTTATGAATGTGTATATTTAACTCTGGTGCTTATATTCTGTCCAAACTGCCGCAACTGTCCGAACTTTCGGTGTCTGTGTATTAGGATACTGTCCGCGGGCCTGCCAGCTCAATATTGAAGGTGTATATTGTAGTATATGCGGGCAAGCGGTCAACGTGCGCCCGGGGAACAGCTCTTGGCATGCTCTCGGCGTCACTCTCGGTGTAGTTCTTGGCACACCAGCCGGCCTCCCGGGGCCTTAAAATCAAATCAAACAGTTTTCCTCCAGCAGGGCTTTGCAGGGGAGGTCGCGATCATAATGCCCGGCCGCCTGCCCGGCCTTCTCTGTGGTTATAACTATATTTTGGTGGAACACCTCCAAAATTGGCTATTGCATCGAGTATTGTCCCCGGCCGGCGGCCGGCGACCACCAACAGGTCAGCCGATACTGCCCGGCTATGGGGTTTTGGAGGCACGGGGATAGGCCGGTGGCCGGCAGGGGCCAGCCCTGAGGGGCCTGTGAGCTCTCATGAGCTGTTCCACCAAGCAGATTATCGCCGGCGGCAGGAGGTTTGGGCCGGCTATTGCCGCCGATCACCAATAGGCGACCACAAGGGGCACGGGCTGACCTTGTGCCTCCTTGGTGGAATAGCCCTAAAAGTCTGACTTCATACCAAATAAAAAGTCAGCAATTTTTCAGTTCGCCCCCCCACTTTCAAAACGTTCTGACGCCCCTGTTAACCCTTTCACAGCAGGAGGATACCTTAAGGCATTACCGCTGTACGGAAGGAGGATGCCTTAAGGCATTACCACTGTACAGCAGGAAGATGCCTTAAGGCATTACCACTGTACGGCAGGAAGATGCCTCAAGGCATCTTTTTGTGTTTTTTTTTACCAAAATCATTTTTTTCAAAATATATAAGATGAATTCGCAAAATTCCTTCAGGCTATCAAAATCATTAATGTATTTAAGGGGTTCAATATTATTAAGAAATGTGGAGAAATAAATTGAATAAATCATCAATTTGTGGAGAAAACAGCGAAAATCACGGCAAAACACGCCTGCCATTCACACGTTCACTATGTAACGTCTTCCTGCCTCTAGTATAGGCGAACGTCGATGGTACCGCTGCCTCTGCTTTCCCTCCCGTGTGAGGCGTGCAGCCTTTAAAGGGTTAAACTAGTCGTACAGGTCAAAAGAGTTGTCGAAAGTGGGGTTTTCTCAGACATTAAAACTCATTCAAATCTAACAATATATATAGCGACGAATTGTCCATGTCATTCATACCTAATTCCCAAATTTCATAATTAGTAAATTATTTTCTAAGCTTAATACACTTCTTCATTTCCCCCCTAGGAATTAGCAACTTATTCCATAAGCATAACAAACTTCTTTCTTTTTCTCTTTTTCTCTTTATTTAAAGGAAGCAATAGATATAAATATTCTTTTCTTTGTCAACATCACATTTCTTTAACCAAATAAAACATTTAAAGACAAATGCTAGTAGTTGATTGCAAATAACCCAGGATAATCTAAGTACCACATATCACCAAATAGAAAATGAAAAAAATGGCATGTCAGCATAATAACTTCTATGGGAAGGCCATTTGAAAATGTAAGTGCTTAACTATTGGTGTCTATGGGAAAATGCAATATTTTGACTTTGTTGCTAAATGACACTGATTTTCTATTGCTATCTTCAAATAATTGTGGATTATGATAGTTTGGAACATGTGCAAATGTGAAATGCTAAAAAAATATTATGTCACCATGCTAATTTCTATAGGAAGGCCATCTGAAGAAGGGAAGTGCTTATCTATTGTTTCCTATGGGAAACTGCTATATTTTCATGAAACCAGATGGCAGCACCAGTGTTAAATTGAGTAGAAACAGGGGGCGCTGCGATACCTACCCGCATTTGTCTTTAATCATTCAAAACAGATTTTCAATATGGTAAGGAAATTACATATTTCACATTCACATGGTGTCCATCTTCCATGTTGAGTCCGATATCCACCTTTCCTGGCCAAGTTCATCTTCTACAGTTTGAATGCCATGGCTTAAAGTTTCTCCTCGGTGTTCAGGAATATCAATTCTCTTCAACTAGGCCAGACTTTCCTAGAAATAAGATACCAAAGATGTTTATGACAATGTGACATATATATAGCAAAATATGCATTAAGAATTCTGATGATTATTGACTCCAGGAATTCCTTAATTACGGTCACTAAATTTATATTCATACGAACATGTTTCATTGGTTAAATCTAAATTATTCTTTTAATGAGATGTTATCGTAAAACTGGATGAGTTTTAATCTTGACCACCGTATGGGGGTTTGGCATAATGATTTCACGAGGCGAAGCTGAGTGAAGTCCGGAGCCAAAACTCCAGGAGTGGCTTGCGGTGGCCACAATTAAACGAATCAGGTTTTGATTTTATCCTACCCTGTCTCCTCAATTTTGGAAAATTATGTGATAACAATTCTGTATGCCACTAGTGGCATATAAAACTATGTATGCCAGTCAGCGTGGCATACGGAAACTCAATGTTAAGCCTATGGGGTTTTATATTAGGGGTAGGATAAATGATAATAGGTAATTAGTGTGATATTTTGGTCGGAAATACTCACCAAGTTCGAAGAACTAGGTGAGAATTTATATTTAATTGTATCTTTGTATTCGATGTTGAAGTTCTGATCATACAATTGAGACCGATCGTTCTTTTGTAAACATTTTTGAAATATTTGTTACTAATCATTACTTACTGTCCATGATATTATGATATTACTAACCAACTGATAATCACAGATATGGTGTTTTGCTTGTACAAATAACAGATTGTGTATACTGTAATGCACAACGGATATGCAAAAATTTGCCCATACTATGCATAAATCGATGAGTCTCAACTTATTGCCTCTCTGATCTTTATAATAGCTTCCCTTTTATAAATGATTTTAGAACAATTAACTTGTGCTGCTTTGCTTAGATTGTTCCATATAGTAAATCCCATATACACTGGTGATCTTCTGAACCATTCCGTCCTGGGCTTCACTGTAAAATATTTCCCGTAAATTTTACGGGATTTCCCTGGCAACTGGGGTGCCAGGGAAATTCATAACGGTTCAAACCTGTAATATATTCCTGACCAAAAATCTTAACTGTAATAAACTGTATTTAAATAACGGTTCAAACCTGTAGATATGAAAGTGCCTTTAACCCTTCAAGGACAGATGCCAGCGACTGGTGGACAGGCACATACTCGCCAAAACTTATAATTTGAGTTGGTTATCATGTGATATGATGAATGATCTTAAATACTGTGTTTTATTAATAGAAACACTATATATGATGTGACATCGACATTCTGTGAAGATTTGGCGAAAATTGCTCTATTATTTCTTCGTTAAAATAATTTTGTAAATATTGGAGAAATAATGCCTCCAGGCATCATGCATCCTGAAAGGGTTAATATGCACATACCATAAATCTTGTTAATGAGGCTCTGTAGCACTGCTTTGCATAATATATGAATACAGAAGGGAATACCTTTTGTTGGTTACCATCATATATTACCTAATAGCATATTGCCAATTGTATTTTAACATCTAAGTTTTTCAACTCTGATGTTGTAAGTGCAGGTAATAAAACAGGAATACACATCATAATCTGACATTACAAAGTTGCATTTGATAAAGTAGGATGAAGTCAATCTTTCTTATATTTTAGAAATGTCCTATGAAAGTGGTGTTTAATCCTTTGAATAATGTGGATGTCATTAAAACTTGAGAATGAATGTGGTTTAAATGGCAGAAACCTTGCAGGAGATTAGTAAATATCTATTACACATTTTTATGAAGTTCACTTCTGGATTTTATTTTCTACTTTGATTTGTTGCTAATATCAGAGTTATTCTAGGTGTACCTTATGCATCCATTTTTACAGTTTTGCACTGTAAATTGACCGTAGATTGGATTGTTTACAGTTGTGCACATTTACAGTTGAATACCGTTTTGTGATACTAAATATACGGTATGAAACTGTAGATAAAATAACGGTGATATACCGTCCGCGTTTACGGTAGTATCCTGCATATTTTACTGAATTTTTTTACAGTGCACTGTAAAAAATTTCCCGTGAATTTTACGGTATTTCCCAGGCAACTGGGGTGCCAGGGAAATACCGTAAATTGTACGGGTGACCGTAATATATTTTTGACCGTAAATTATAACTGTCCTAGACTGTATTTTCCTAACGGTTTAAATCTGTAATATATTTCAGACCATGAATTTTCACTGTAATAAACAGTATTTTGAAAACGGTTCAGACCTGTAAATACAGAGGAGCAAAGCTGTATGAAATATACTATATGCACAGCCCTTTGTTATACATATACCAGAAATCTTGTTATTGAGGTTCTTGAGAATTGTTATATGTAGAGGGCCACCTATAGAGTATGTATACAGATTTTCTGAAATTTCAAACCTCTAACCCCTCCTCCCAAACTTTTATGATCAAAGAAAGAGCATATGCAGAATTTCCTAAATCCTTGACCCTCCAATCCCCCCCCCCCCCCCTCAGTGCACATGGCATTTTATGAATGGCCCCTAGGAGATTATGAATATAAAAGTGAATATTTTGTATTGCCTACCATCATATATTCTCTATCGGCCTATTGGCTTATCAGTATCATTAATAATTATTATCAATGATATTTCAACATGAATATAATTCAGGTTTTTCAACTCTAATGTTATTAGTTCAAACTATTTTACAGGAATACTCATCAGAATCTGACAGTACAAGGCTGCATTTGATATAGTAGGATGAAGTCAATCCTACATATGTTTTAGAAATGTCCTATGAAAGTGGTGTCTAATCCCCTTTATGATATTGATGTCATGACAGCTTGAGAATAAATGTGCTCTAAATGGCAGGAACTTTACAGGAGATCGATGAATATCTATTACACATTTTGATGAAGTTAACTCTTGCATTTTATTCTCCACTTTGATTTGTTGCTGATATTGGAGTTAATCTAAGTGTATCTAATATATCCATATTTACAGATTTATACTGTAAACTGACCGTAGATTGGTTGGATTACAGTCCTGAATATTTTTACAGTTGAATACCGTTTTTTTGTATCAAATATACGGTATGGAACTGTGGATAAGATTACAGTGATGTACCGTCCATGCTTACGGTAGTATACTGTATATTTTACGGAAATTTTTTACAGTGTACCCATGCTCAAAACAGCATTTCTGGAGGCCGTAAAGATTTAGTGCTAAATACATGGGGGTTCGAGGCTAGAATTTCGTGGTTAGTCTCATTTGCTACTATTGAAGTGTAGTTTGTCTCAAAGCTACGATGACTGTTGTTAAGTCTATAAGATACATGCAATATCCCTCCAGCCATAGCGCCCATAGGGGGTCATTGCTCGTGGGTTTTTTGTGGTATCGTTGGCTATAAACGGATCGCAAATTCATTTTACGATTACTTTAACAATCAGACTGGGAAAGAGTGGCTCCCGTAATATGTAATCATATCGCGGTGTCACTAATTTTGTACGATGTGATAGCAAAACTACACTTTCAGGGGAACAGATTGTATTAGACAAGGGAAGATTAATTAGTTCCTTAATTAGATACAGAGGGCACCATAGTCCCACCACAGGGGCGTCAGAGTGGGGGCGAACTGAAAAATTGCTGACTTTTTTCTTGGTATGAAGTCAGACTTTGACATTGGTCCACTGGATTTACCGTTAATCTGTGAAAAGTCTGTGAAATGTCAGGTATTAGCCTTCATTACACGTGAATATTTTTGACATTTTTGGTGAAAAGTCAGGGCTTAGCCATCATTGCAAGCTAAAAAGTCAAACTTTGACATTTTTCCACGGTGAGAAGTCAGGGCTTAGCCATCATTCCATGCTAAAAAGTCAAACTTTGACATTTTTCCACTGTGAAAAGTCAGGGCTTAGCCATCATTGCATACTAAAAAGTCAGACTTTGACATTTCTCCACTGTGAAAAGTCAGGGCTTAGCCATCATTGCATACTAAAAAGTCAGACTTTGACATTTTTCCATGGTGAAAAGTCAGGGCTTAGCCATCATTGCATGCTAAAAAGTCAAACTTTGACATTTTGCTGATCCGTGGACAACCCGCCATGTTGTGAAGGTCCACGTAAGAATAATCGCTTAACGCCGCACTTTATGCGGCGATGTGATTCCGATGCGATCTGCTGAAATTCGGGAGCAACGTTCAGGTCCTCGGTTCGCTATTTTACGATCTGTAAAGATATCTCAAACGTGGAGCAACAGCCCCCAACAGTTGCGCCGATCGCACGACGTTTCTACCAGATCTACCGAATCTAGAGCTTGATCAAGACACTCCAGTATGTTCCAGGAGAGAGGGTGCCTCGAGAAAGTTTCCTAAGAAAGTGGGTGCCGAGAAAGAGGGTCCCAGAATGGAGGGTATGTTTTAATCTTTTGGGGCACCCCGTGTTTCTTATGCCTCGTTTGCCAGATTTTTGGTAGGAGGTAGGAGGGAGGGTGCCTAGAAAAAGGGTCCTAAGAGAGAGAGGGTGCCTTAAAAAAGGCTCCTAAGAGAGAGGGTACCTAGAGAGAAGGCCCTAGGAGAAAGAGAGAGGGTGCCTAATAAAAGGGTCCTTAGAGAGAGAGGGTGTCTAGAAAGAGGGTCCAAGGAGAAAGGGTGCCTAGGGTGAGGGGCCTGAGGGAAAGGGTCCTAGGAGGGAGGGTTCCTAGAGCGAGGGCCCCAAAAAGAGGGTGCCCAGGAAGAGGGCGCATTGAGAGGGCGCAGGATCGATCCATGGTATTACGATTCCATTAACTCTCGCGTGATATTCACAATACTCAGTACTTACAAATATGCCTTCGCTTTTTACGACATATGAAACCGTATTATAGCAATTCATCAATAACCATAGGCAATATAGATGGGCCGTTCCACTGCTGCAGAGTGTAACTATATGGCTGCAATAATTAGTATTATCTTATCTTATCAGACAAATATGGATTCTTTGTCCCTGTTGTAAGATGGACGGTTGTCGGTGCACTTGTTTAAACTGAGGAGAACAATTCTTGTTTAATAACATTGCATTCCCTCACCATGGCTTTGTTCTGAAAGTGTTATAGATGGGATCGGTCATTCGAGGATTCAACTGTGATGTCCAGAGATCTAATCAAATCATTTCATTTCGTTTATATATGAACTATCAAAGATCTTAAGAGAGGACAATTGCGTATTGTCTTCTAACCTCTTCTAACTGTCTTCTAATATCTTTTAGAGGTTTCATTTACATCAAACCAAAACATTTATAATTTCAATTGAACAAACTATTGATATTTCATGACTATTTTATTCAGGAATCATTGTGTTCAATGGTAAGCAGTTGTACTCAGCCAAAGTAGACAAGGTCGAACCTGTTGTACCAGCCTCCAGTGGGACGTAACAGCCGAATACGTCCTCTTGCATAGCGGCCATTGTAGCAGTTGATGGCCATGGATGGCGCCTTCCAGGCCTGAACCACCATCTTAGCCACACCGTAGTCGGGCGAGAGATCCAACACCCACTTGCCAGTGTCCTTGTGGCACTGATGAGGCAGAGCACGGCATGTGTAGTGATGAATGTAGCTCTGGGCCCGCTTGAGGTCCCAGCTGCTCTTTGGGTCGGTGGACACCACAATCAGGTTACGTCCCCATTTCCTGAAGCTCCTGTAGCCATGGCTGGGCAGCTTACTACCATGATGGTAGTAACCCTCAACCTCATCATAGGCCATCACGAACCAGTATCTCCAGTAGTACTTATCAGCCAAGAAGTCATACAGCTTCTTGGAGAACTCTGTATGACTCTTGCCATTCTGGGCCTGCAGGGTCTTCTCAGAATCTGTCTTGAACTGTGCCTTCCAGTTCTCAGTCTCCAAGGCTGTGTCAGCAGCCTCCATGGCAATCCGGCACCTGGTCAGCCGACCCCTCCAGATGTCCTTCTGGCCTGTGTTGGTCCTGGAGAACTTCTCAAAGGCCACTTCTGCACTGGTTGCCTTTAGGAGAAGACCAAAGAGACCCTTGCTGAACTTCTGGGTCTGTCTGCGGGTGTTCTCAGAGAACTTCATGGCTGCAGTAAGGAGGTTCCTGTTAAACACCTGGTCATTGTTGGCTACACTGTCATACAGAGCGAACCCTGCATTGCGGTACTCGGCATTGAAGATGTTCTTGTACCTGTTGACACCATCTTTCCTGTTGGGCGACCTGAGGGTATCCTTGAGGGTGGTGTCCAGGAGACGAATCCTGTACTCGATATCGCCAAAGCGAACCTGCATGTCTTTCCACTCAATTATCTTCTTAATCTCTCCCAGCTCTCTGATGATGACATCCAGACGCGCGTTCACTTGCTGGAAGCCTTTTATGATCTCTTCAAGAATCAACTCATCTGTGTCGGGGAAGAGACTACCAACAAAATCAAACACCGTATCGATGGCTTCCATCCAAGGGGCAACGAAAGTGTCTGCCTGAGCCAGGGCAGTCCTCAGGTTGCCAGTCTGGAGCAGCTGGGTGAGTCTCTGGCCGGCCGCGATGCCCCGTCGCATCACCTTCTTCTGCTCGTCGGTAATCTTCCGTTCCTGCCCAAGTGCTCCCCCCAGGAGGAGGAGGCACAGTAGCGGTACGGCCCACTTAACCATCATCTTAGGACACCTACAAATAGACGATGGATGAATTAGACATTATTGGTCTACCTGATGAAATGAAGATGGAAACGTCTGGAAACCACTCTTTAACAAACTTAAAATCATCTGTAATTTAAACATCTACTATATAGAACAGAAACTGCTGGTGTTTGTTGGTTCTAGGAAATGTGCCTAAAAATATTTATCATTGCATACCTAGGAGGGAACGTTTCGCATTTACGGGTCAGCTGTACGGATTTCATTCGGAAGACGAAATAAACCTACCATCTGACTTAAATGTAAGAAACAAAATGGCATTTTTTATTATATTCTTTGTTGTCTAGGAGTATTTAGACGTACAGTAAAACCCCGCTTCGGGGGCATCAAAGACTTTTTAAAAAATCTATTGCGATGACCTATAGAAATAAACATCTTATCTTTTTAGGTATTTCAGGACGATTAATGTGATACCTATATTGCCAGGCTGTGATAGATATTTCCTGAGATAATGGAGCATTGGGTCTGACTGTATTAGATTGTGTTAGGCACTATATGTACCTTGGAACAAAAACATTTTTCTAACTTGAAAAAATGTGAATTGCTCTGGCTTTGTGTACAACAGGCCGATCTTTATAAATAAAGCATTGTTAGAAAGCTAAGACTCTGGTCTATTCGTTGGTATACATATCATATACCTATGCCTTGTCTGAAATTTCCCGTGATAGCTTCAAAATTTAGATTTTTTGCTGACAAATTCCCAAATTTCCTGACAATTAACTGATGCATTATTAGTCCATTACCTAAGGAAATATCTATCACAACCTGGTAATATTGGTATAATTTTAATCATCGTGAAATGCCTTAGAAGGTAGGATGTTTATTTCTATAGGTCATCACGATAGATTTGTCATCAAATCACTGTGAAAGCAGGAAGGTAACAGGTTTCTGTTTTTGTTTTACCTAAACAATTTTGACATAACACAGGTATATCATATATATACCGACAGATAGGCCTGAGTCTCAGTAGAATCGTCTTAGCTAAACGATCTTGGATATTATTAAAGGAGTTCCCTGAATCTTCGGGGTTTCGGAATGCACTAAAATAACTAGGAACAGATTTCATTCGGCTACCAGCTCCCTGTTCATATGATATGGCAATTCCTGGGTTTAATTTATTCGATAGGATAGATGATAGATGCAACAAAAAATAGGTCGTGTACTACCTCGCGTCAACCACTCGTTGATTAGGAGACGTTTTAGCGCGGAACGGAAGGTTTGAGTCTAGTCATCAGGGATCACCGCTCATTGAAGTGTCTCTGCCTATTTCACCTTTTATTTATATAGGATTCTTATCCAGAGAGAATAAACTTATTATCTATTTGGTGTTTTGTTCATCTTTTCTATTTGATTTCTGAGCACATGACCTGCATACATCTATGTCTGTGATCTGAAAGATTTTAATATTTTAATGTGTTAAAAACTTTTTTTTTATCATTTATGAAAGATTTGTTAATAAACAGCTAATAAACTGTCAGAGATTTTCTTTTTCATAAAAACGAAAAGCATGATTAAACGACTAGAACTGAAATGTTTGAAATCAAGTACATCTGATGGGGATAATGTGTGACATATTTTTATGAATTGTCAATGTTGAGATACTGGGCTACGACTCTATGAATCTTATTAACTCTCGGAAATCTTGGTGTACCAAAATAATCAACTAATGGTGCGGATAGAAAATAATGAAGACGATAACAACATAAATCTCATAAAACTTCTGATGATCACACATACAGACATCCTCAGTGGTCCCTGTTGCGTCGCCGTACCAAAAACGATGCTCGTTTTATCAAATATTAAAAGAGGGACAATCCCAAACACAAGTATGATAATTACATAGAATAGATTATCTCCTAACGACCATCTCGCTAATATGACTACCAAACGTATTTACTCTCACCAATGCGACCAGAATGTCTCGGGCCAAGAAGTTTGCTGGATCGCAGGGTGAACCACTGAGAAAGGAGACGGTAACAGACAATGAGTTTCTAGGATTTGAAGGACTGACTCAATAATATTGATCACCATATGCCATTAAATGTTTCTGTTCATAATGATGGTTTTAATTGTAAGGATATGGCAAAGAATATCTATTCGCGACCACATGGCCGATGCGACCATTGTAGCCCAGCCCTTAGGATGGTCGTCATAGCGGCAGTGTATGTACAAACATTCTCAGAAGTGCTACTCACCTTTTCGCGGCCTCGCCCGACGTCCTTGCGATGCCGATGGCCGTGATCCGTATCGTTATATAGACTGTCAGGGGTGTCGCTCCCTCGTGGGAAAATCTCACCAGGGAGACACATGTCTGTTGGGAAAACAGCCACGATGTCTCGAAGAGAGAATGGAACCGCTACCGTTACCACCACCGGATGGGTAACGGTTTATCAGCAGAGATAAGCTGGAGATAAGAAGTGTCTTTCATCCAGGGTCCCCACCGCCGGGGCCTCCACTCAGCAGCAAAGTGATGCCATCATAATTCTAAATATTGCAAGAAAAGGGGTCAGTTATGATACTATTCCTGGATTGTGAGGGTAAAACAAAAACAAAAAAGGTGCATCATTTTAGAGAGGAATCCATGATATTGTAGAAAGAGGGTGGTATTGCTGGTGTGGTACTAATAATGAGCAAGTGATACTAAGCCTAAAATATTTGTTTGACATACACCTTTTTTTAAAAGTTAGTATTTGGTAGTTTATTTCTTTTTTTAGGATGATTTGATGCCTTAATATGAATATTGAAATTCAGATTTCAACGCGTAAAATATCAAAAAAGGTTTTTGATAAAATTCCTAATTCATTGAAAATTTGGAATTCGGGGTTCTTTGTGAGACCAGATTTTGAACAAAAAGAGATGTGGACATCACACAGAAAATGTTCAAACAAGGAATTTTTCCAAAAGATATGTTAGTGTCACCCCCCCCCCCCCCTTTTACGAGTGGGGGCCCCAGAACCTCATTAGGTCTTTGTTTTCTGAGAACTGATTAACGCTTTCATAATGGGCTTTTGTAATGTATTTCTCGGTATCGGGTTTCTCAACTTTCTACACTTTCTTCGTTTTCATCAACATTCGAGTACATTATTGATAAGAAAATCAACAAATATGTACCAAAATTATGATTTCTAATTTATAGAGTAGGGAAATTTTCCCTTGAAGTTTCTCTGTTTGTAGAAGTCTCTCCCTGAAAATGTCTCTTTTCCTCAGTGTACTATAACTATGACAAACCCAGGACTGCCTTAAATAATGTTCAATTACCGTAACATTATTTACAATATGAAACATGGTCAATGTTGACAGTGATAAGAGAATATTTAAGATATGTAAAAACGGACTGAGCGTTTAATATGGGACAAAAAAACTAGTTTTTTCTAACTTGAAAAAGGCAATTCGCTGTTGTGTCATGAATATCAGGCCGATTTTTATAAACAAAACATCATCATTAGCGTCTCTTGGCTGAGGGTCTCTGTCGTAGATTGAACATTGGAATGTGTTTTAGGTAAAAACACTAAAATATGTTCCCTTCCTGTCCTCCCAATGATTAAAAAACCTATCACGTTGACCTATAGAAATAAACATCTCATCCTCTTAGCTATTCCGAGACAGTTAAAGTGCCACAGCTGGAAACTGCAAATAATTACCTCTAAATAACATTTGATCAATAAGATAACCTACCAGCTGTATTCTGTTGAGATAAATCTACAAATCACTGTTTATTTGAAGTATCTATGCTGATTATTGACTCAGATAGGACTGGAGGAATATCAAGCCTTACTTGCTTACTTATAATGTCAGTGATTCAAGAAGAAATATGACCTTAGACCAAAGTTCTTTGATAGAATGAGTTCACACCACAATTTTGAAATCTTAGTCCCAAAATGTTCTGTTATGAGATTTTTTATGAATTTCTATCTACTTAATTTTTGATAGAATAATCTTTTACAAATGCTGCATTTGATTGAACTAAATATTGTAATTTTGCCAATATCAAATGCTCAGGACTATAGTCTTAGACTAAGTATACACCAACTCAAAATCTAGCCGCATAAAAACATGTTCCAATTCAGTTTAGGTTGGTGTGTTTTCAAATGTATAGCTGTACCACTCAATTTGACCTAACTGTGGTAAGTTACATACACAATAATGACTGGTTTTGTGTACGAATGGCCGTAATTTCCGAGTAGTTGACGCGTAGTAATATCCGAGCGATTAGCGAGGATATTACCTCGTCAACTACTAGGAGATTACGGTCATTCTATAGTATGGCCTTCCCCAATGTCATTTGTATG
The DNA here is from genome assembly GCA_950022655.1 of Alentia gelatinosa. Classification (NCBI taxonomy): domain Eukaryota; kingdom Metazoa; phylum Annelida; class Polychaeta; order Phyllodocida; family Polynoidae; genus Alentia; species Alentia gelatinosa. The sequence goes on from OX465592.1 coordinate 25,004,791, forward strand.
TGTTCACACTTCAGAGTGAACGGTGGGTGTGAGCGCAAGGCTATTGTTTTCCACAAAATATGAATGTTGCAGGCCTCCCAGTGCCCCGCTTCCTCAATATAGGTTTTGAAAATCAAAATATAGGCTTTTACAGGTTTTTCAAGGCCCAAAACATAGGCCTTTATAGGTTTTTAGGGTTAACATATTCAGCATCATAAGAGTCAAAATATAGTGAATCGCTTATTTTCAGTTCTTGATTTCTAAAAAATGTACCCAGGGATGCCAGTTGGGGTCAGGAAAAATTCCTATATGGAGACTGAGGCCAGTCTATGTATCACCTAAAACGCACATGGTGTATGGGGAATCCCCATCACTCTCCTAGCAGATCCTTGGGCATGGATGGGCATTATAGGACATCTAGATGTCTGCTATGAGAATGGGCATATGAGTAGTTCTGCACTAAATGGGGTACTTTTCCAAGAAAATCATTTAACAAAGATTACCACACACTAGCAGTTCTATATTCTGCAAAATATCTTTACAAGTTCATTAGGCATTCCTTTGATATTTTCTTTTAGACTTGGTAATGCTTTAATAACTCAATTCTCACACGACACATTTTAAGCCAATCCGATGTCAGTATTTTAGTTTGCCTTTGTCGGGAGGAGCATTTCCTACAGGTATCCTACCATCCTACAACTCTAGGGTGGAGCAATGGGATGCATAGGGCCTCTGAGTGTGCTCTGGGTGGCTGATTCCGAATTTTGTCAGATTATAGAACATGTTTATCTAAGATTTTTAGATTTTAGGGAACCTGGAGTCAATATTGTTCTCAAGATATATACAATTCTTGAAATTTTCATCTCCTTTAGACTTAAATGAAAATCCTACATGTAGGCAAAATCCTACAAACTGGCATCCGTGTACCTAGTACTAAATTGCAGGACGTCAGGCTCATCAGGTTATACCTAGCAAGCATGTATACACTGTTGAGTTTCCAACAGGCAAGCCAGCCTGGCAAAAAGTCACACCAACTGTTGAATCTTAAAAACTTTTATGATCTCTTAAATAAACAGATAATGGGGATTTCTTGTCATTTAACAAATTACAATATAACTTTGTGTAAAGTTACCTTTTAAGATTTCATGTACACATCAATCTGCATGGCAGTGAAAATATAGGTTTTTATAGGTTATATAGGTTCCTTTGAAAATAATAAAGGCTCAAGAATCAAAATATAGGTTTTTATAGGTCTTAAAGGTTTTAAATGTTTCACTGGGAGGCCTGTATATCTGAAAATCAGTCAAAAAATGTCATAGTTCATAACATAAAAACCAGTGGTTTTTTTTCGCACTTTTTAATGTCTGAGCAATACATGGAGTTTCCTCGCGGGGCGATTGCTGCATGTAATTCTTGTCCATTTCTGTTTACATTGCACTGCGAGAGCAGCTATCATTTTGTTTAAAACCCTTTAACACCATTTACAACTTTTAACTCTGTAGTATTTTACATTGACAATAACTTTTAGGTCTGTAAAAAACATTGTTACAATATAACGTGTCGTTTGTACTTTGTGTTTGAGGTAACTGAACTGAATAAACCATCTCAGGCATAAATACTAAAACATACGGGGGAAAAAACCTTTACGGAAAAAACACGTTTTTGCCAATATTTTCCGCGAATTTATTTAGGATTTCCAAAGACTTTGATATACATATAATATATACGTGGACATATGAGAGAGTGACAAGCCTGGTATTATTGGTTATATACATTTCGTTTTATATCAAAACGTTTACTAAATTAACAAAATATAAGGGTTGCAAATGGCAAAGTACGCTGCTTAAATTGTCTGCGGGATTTGAGGCCTGAGAAACCATGTTCTAATTTTGTGTTATTTCAAGTTCACATTCTGCTAATATTTTACAAAGCCGTGATCCCCATGCATTGGTAATTGCCTACAAAGAACGCCACCAAGTGGCAATCATATAAACTACATGAGAGAACACACGCTCGTGAGTCGAGGCCGTCGGGAAATCTGTGCCCAGAAGAAAAAGGCCATTTCATCTTAAACTGCCAAGAACAGCTTCTAGCCAAGCTCAACTATTGCGAATTTGTTTGTACACATTTCACTGCTGTTTTAGGAAACAGAAATGTACAGCTGACATTACTGGTGGTGAATCCCTGGGGTCCGCACGTCCAATGTCTATGTACAGGGAGTGGTGGGTGCCACTCGACTCGCCCTCACTCCACACCACCACAGTGCCACATTCACTCCGGACCGCAGGACAAGAAAAACTCTCATTTAACGTCTCCTTTAAAGCAATGTGTTGACAAATAGAATAACTCCTATACAACTCTGTATGGACACATAACATTATGTGTAAGTTTGTTTATAACTATTATCATTATCATTTGAATAATTGCAGGGCCGCTGAGATGTGCCCGTTCTGCTGGCTCAGTTAATTACGTTAAAAACAAGGCGGGGGGGGGGGGGGGGGGGGGGCGGAGGAGACCGGGTGGGACCCCGGCGTACCGCGGGTACCGGGCCTACCACAGGAGGCCGCCGGGGGGGGGGGGGGGGGGGAGACGTGGTGTTAAGGAGGGGGGAGGAAGGGGGAGGGGGGATTTAAGGCAGATCTTAGCGAGCGAACAGCCCTCGGCAAATGAATCCTGTATCCTAGTAATAACAGCCAGTAGGGTTAATTAGTTCTTAAGAATCCAGATTGGTGCTGCCACCTGGTGTTTGACCACAGTGACTTTCGTTCCCCCTGGTGGGCATTGAATGAAGCAAAGAAGTCGCGGCTGATATTAATGGAACTGATGAGAATCATTACCAAACTCATAAATGAAGAGAAAGACAACTTGTCGTTTACTCTGCTCCACACTCGGGGTGGTCAGTTGTCGCTGCTCCACCAATCACAGTCCAGGCTCACGATAATCCGAGCGACAGAAGAGGAGCCCGGTCCTCGCCACTCGCCGAGCCGCACCCGGCGTCAATAAATAGCGACAACTCCCGCCTCCCGAGCGCCGTCCGCGCCCAGAGGCCTAATGCACAAAAATAATGATGTCTTTGAAATGAAACATGAAGAAAGAATTCACTAGGAGAAAAAAATACGCTGTTTTTCTTCGTCTTCTTATCACACACCTCCAAGCAAGAGTCTAACAATAAAAACCTGGTAGAAGAGGGCGGTGACGCGACCACACCGCCGCCTGGCGAGAAACACAAACACGAGATGACGTCAGCAGGCGTCTGCGCACCCGTGACGTCACCACTCTGGGGGTTCATCCAATATGGCCACGGGAGGAGAAGGAGGAGGTGGAGGAGGGGGAGACTGGGGTCGGCTCTCTCGGTGGTGCAGACGGCGAGAAGCAGTGAAGACGCCCCGGGTTCCTTTACTCTCTGACAAGTCTCATCATTGTTTTTGTTGTTGTCACCACGTCGTCAGTGGCTCCCCCAGTGTCGACCCTCGCGCTATCTCTCTCTCTCTATATATGTATATATCACAACTGTGGGCAAGGTGGCGCCGTGCAGCGACCGCCTTGTGAATTAGGGCTTCCGTCAGAGGAGGCGAGAAAGTCGTCGAGCTCACGTCGCCCTTGTCACGTGGTCCCTCACGTGGTTTGCGAGGTTTCAAACGACCTTGACAGGACCCAGACCTATGTTGACCTTGACCTTCAAAGTCGGCGGTGAAGATTATGGATGGACCAGGGATTGTTTTTATAAACGAATATATCTGAAAAAAAGGAACAAAAACCGAACATTATTATCATTAATGTGTACGTGCATCTGATTTTACAGATTTGTTTGATATACACATAAAATTTCTCAAGAGTTTTTGATAGACAAATTTTATTTGAGTTACAGCTTAACAATCGACTCGATTTCAACTAACATTTTTATCATGAAGAAAACATTATAATTTTTAGGGAGAGAAAGGAATTTTAAGATAATCGCTGTTTGTTTGTGGTTTTATGTCCCAGGGGACCCTGAGGGTATATTAGGACAGTCAAGGCACTCTGCGGGAAACTATTCACAGAGATCAGGGAGGTCTGGGAAATGGAATACTTCAGAAGAATTTTAATCCAAGTCTGTATCCCTCATATGATAAACAAATCCTTGAAAAAGGTCTGCTTGTACCATGTATTTTTTATGCGCAAGTTCTTCAGCAGCCGCCTGTGTGCGTATGGCGGACTGCGCTGGGCGTGGCGGCAGTACTCACCAGTGCTGCAGGGCGGGGTGGCGGCCAGCCTCAGGCCAGGTAACTGTACGTATCCTTCTGTCCGTCTACCCGCTCCAGGTACTCCTTCTCTATCAAGATGTCTATACATTTCTGTAAACCAAACATCAAACGGAACTCCGTATCAGACCATGGCCAATAAATAAGGAAATAGGAAAACTTATATCTCAATTTGTCATTGACATTATGTAACACACTCGTAACATCCTTTCTCTATACCTAATTATCAATTTAAACACATTTTTGGTATATACAATTATCATTATCATGTATGATTATCTTCGTATATTTTCTATGGTAATATTACTTTTCTCTATATTTGGTTGAAAGAAATTTCTCTTTGGGTATTCACTTTATCCAGAAAAATTAATGCATTACCAAATCAATAATAGCTATCCGTAAAACAGACTAGCAAATATAGCACGTATAAGGAAACATATATAATATACTTTGCAAAGCTTAGCTTTATCAGTCTTCTTATTGTTACATGCCTCTCTAGGTACAGATACATGAATATCGGACGGGTGGATACTTATCTGCATAATTCCACCGTTATAGCCTTAATGGCGAGGTAGCGGCAGGGTTTCTGCAGGGACTCACCTTTATGATAGGCACTCGTGGTTTGAACCGGGAGGAAAGCTGGTTGAGCACCTCCGCGAGCAGCTGCTGGTGTTTTAACACTTTCCGCATCTTCATGATTCGCACTATGGCCGCCTATCAACAAACCACAGACATGTAAGTATTATTACCATCTCTAATAAAGGGTGGTCACTCTGACAAGAAACCGGCGGGGAGTCCAAGTGCTAATGACTCCTACTGTCTAACATAACGGTATCATTCATCAAGTAAAAGAGAATACCTTTTCTCCATGAAAAACAAATTTCACAGATATGAATCTGTAATTTTATAACTGATATATCATTTTACGAATACATCGATAATCAAAAGAATAACTTGCTACTTTAAATTTCAAAGACTGACTGAGTGTGCTACAACATTAATGTCCTTTTTCAATATCTAAATCATGATAAAGTAAGTTATTTTCCAGGTCATTATAGTTACGCACAAATGAGTGGCTGTGTATGTCAAACAATAGTCAGCGTTATTTCTATGGAGTTAATTCCGAGAAAAGTGATATCAGATGGCAAACCTAAGCGCAGGATTGACCATCTTCATTTTTTGTGCAAGATATTTCTTTTGTAGGTCTAGACTTGGGACACAATAGCCGCTCCTTATATCATAATCGATTCTTCCAAATTTGTGCGTTATTTAACGTCTCAGGGGACCCTGAAGGTATATCGGGATCATCAAAGATTCAAGCCTTTCACTTTCAAATTTAAACTAGAGCATAAATGCACTTCTGTGACACCACTTTGATCACCAGGTGTTTTGTCTGTCACCTGTTCACAGCCCAACACACACTGAATGCTGGGCGGGAGACGGCTGCACGGTTTTTAGTGGGTTTTTAAAAATTTCAATAAGGGTGTTTGTTGCCTGGAGGCCCGGTGTGGCCTGTTTGGTTTACCTGAATGAGTAGTTTGCGGTCTTCTTCTATGTGTTTGTGTGTGGACTCTTGTTCCGCCTTCACTTCTGTCTTCATGGGAACGTTGATGTTAACTCTCAACTTTTTGCTGCAGAATGCAAACACGGGAAGTTTGTTAAAACAGTTTGTATTTTAGATAACCGAGATCAGTGGAAAATTGTAACAAAGATCACACAACACAATGTTTAAGTAGGGTTCACTAGTGAGTTCAAAAGAAGCATATTTCTCCAGTGTAGCAACTGATAGACATCGGAATTATCACATAATACTTTTTTAAGTCTCCGTTTTTTTCTTCTCTTTCTTGTCACGCAGAAAGGTGTGCCGTCACTGCACACTATCATCTCACACCTGCCATATTCCAAACACACTCAACATCGCGTAATGTAAACAAAAATACCAAATAGCCGTTGGGTACGATAACGTCACAAATGTTAGCCAATCAGTGGCAAGGATTTAACAAAAAAAAGCAGTCATAAAAATGGCGACTGTACGTCACTTCGACGGTTTACTGGGGGTCCTATGTAGGTAGGTTCTCTTCTTAGATATATGATGTTCATTACTAGAATTCAAGGGTGAGATAAAAACAGAAACCACTTCGGGTGGTTCAGAGTGGCAACACGCCAGCTATTTGATCCCTTCGTAATTCACTCAGCTATCGCCTCGTGAAGTCACTACAAGATTACACGTTTGGCGTCTTGTCCACGCCTGACCACCCTGCCCGGTTTCCTCTACAGCAACCCTCACTCCCTACGCTGCGCGGCGACACTTACTTCTTGTACTGCAGGAAGAGTTGTAAGACGGAGCTGCCCTGGAGATCGCTGTCGTCGTCCTCGGAGATCAGCAGCTTGGACTTCAGCAGTATTTGTAGCACCTGCATCAGGATATCCTGAGGACAAGAGCAAGACCAATGTCATTCAGCGGTCTACGAGGCTATATCCGGGGTCACAGACCTGGTCATGGTTCTGCAGATACTGTTTACTGTCACACAGGAATACATACACAATACTGATTGGTTTCACATGCAAACGGCCGTATGCTCCAAGGAGTTGACGCGTAGTAATATCCGAGCGTAGAGTCAACTCCGAGGAGACAACCATTAACAGTTTTATGCGCAGCCCACATATCTAAATTACCCAATTATCTTTATGAATGGTACGTAATTATACACATTGATATGTAAAAAGGTCTTATAAGACCAGCAACTATCACTGCCCAGTCATTTACTGTATTCTCTTCATCGTTTTTTTTCGTTTCTTTTTCATCATTAGTTATCTTGTAACACTGTGTTGATTTCTAAGCAATGACAGATATGAGGCCGATTGATTATTGTGGCCGTAATTAAAAACCAACCTTTGTAGTTGAATTGCGACCAATTAATATAAATAATAATAAACCTGCCAATATTAGCTTGCTTTACTTATGCACTATTTTTCAATGTGCACTATTGCTCCTTATGCGCGCTTTATCACAACCCGCAGTATACAACATATCCGTCGGGTATGTCCATACAGAATTCTCATAGGTTTACTATGCAGGGATGCAAGTCGGAACTGAGGACAAATTCGGAAATCGAAGAAAACAACTTATAATATATATATAAACCTTTTTAAAGTCACTTCCCTTCAAAAGCATTCACTGAACCGTTCAGTCAACTCTTCTGCATTGTGAAACTAAACAAGAAAGGACTCTCTCCCAGACGTTTTTTTTAGTGGGGCGGCGAATCCCCTTAGTAGACTGGCTTCAGTTTCTGTTGCTATTTCTGTTTTTGGGTGGTTTTTTTTAAATGTTCGGGGAGGTTATCTTATTAATTCCTTTAAATCCAGGGATATAAGTAAGGATTTGTGTGAAAATCCTGATAGCAGTCACTTAAAAATGAAAATGTATGAAACAATTAAAGATGAATATCATATAAGGCTTAGGCAGGTCTGCCGTCTTAAAATTTCATCATTTGACTGAATGGTGTCGGCGGTATACACGGCAATGAGAGGCTCTAACTGCCGCCAAACGACTGTGAATGCAGGCGTATGTGTGGTTCAATTCTGGCGGCCTATGGAGGCTTCTGTCCCGGCAGTGAGCGTCAAAAGTTGCATCCCTGACTATGGACAATTTGCATTAGGTGGAAAATAAAGCTATATATAAACACCTGGTAATGCGAGATACAGAAACTGTTACCGGGAGGGGGCATTTCTTCACACTCTGAAGACGGGAAGGTGGAATCTCATGGATGCCCCTCACTCACTCAGTTAGGGAAATACATTAGGAATTTGGGTTGACAAACATTTTCCATCACAATAATGGGTGGCCTCGTCTTCGAAGAGGGTGTGGGGGACTTGTCTAGTCAACAGAAAAACACTTGTCCAACTAATTAACCCACACACCCATCAACCACAACGGACAACAGACACAATGCGACCAGATCTATCTGGGTTCACATTTGTGAGTTGAAAATCAACCCACAACAAGCTCAGGATTCTAGTGAAGTATAAATAACACAACCAGTAACCAACACGATCAGCCAATAGAGCCTGACGAGATAGACATTAACTGAAACTGCTGGTATGACAGATCTGACGAAGAAGAGGTCTGAGTCTCTCCAACCAAACCAGGCTTCCTCATCCCACCGGTAGAGGGCCACCACAAAATTTACTGTTGGGAACAAAGCCTAGGTGGCTCCACTGGTGCAACTGGTTCACCATCACAACAGTACAGTAAAACCCCTCTTAAGGGGACACCCTCCGTTCCGGGCCAAGTGTCCCCTTAAGCGGGGTGTCCCCTTAAGCGGGGTTTTCAGTCTGTCAATGGTTATACAATAGAGAATACAGGTCTACATAAATGAAGGAAACGATGGTTATTAGGTTAAAATGTTTATCAATAACACATAATTAAGTAAATAAATATAAATTATATAATATAAATGAATATAAATATACAAAAAAAAAAAAAAATTAGAGGTTAAAAGACTGAGCATTCCGAAGCGGGCCCGGGGGGCCAGAGTGTGTTTTTTCATGGGAATAACCACATCTCTAGAGGCTCTGGGCGGGCTACAGTGAGTGGATATTAGTACCAGTGATTTTCGCGCCTGCTGAAGGTGCCAGGTAAGAGGCCCGCTTACAGGTTAGCTGTGGGCGACACAGGGGGGGGGGGGGGGGGGGGGGGGGGGGGCTGGAGGCTTTGAAGGTGCGGTATTCAGTGAGCCGTCGCGGCTCTGGGCGGCTCACGATGAGTCCTTTTAGGGCTGCTGATTTCTCTCAGAAGTTACTGAGGTGGGGGGTGGGGGGGGGGGGGGGGGATGGGATGGGGGCATTGACCGGGGGTATGAAAAGGAGCGAATTTCACAAGGAAGGTATATCCACCTTCATATTGTTCTGTGTGTCCCGTACAAACGGGCACCATAAACTTGGATTTTCAGTGTTTTTGATATGATGTCCTTCCAAACTGTCCCCTTAAGCGGGGTTTTTAAGCATTTCTGTACCGAAAAACTGTCCCCTAAAGCGGGGTGTCCCCTAAGGCGGGGTGCCCCCTTAAGCGGGGTTAAAATAAACTCTTAATAGTGGGAAAAATTTCCGTTCCGAGCAAATTGTCCCCTTAAGCGGGGTGTCCCCTTAAGCGGGGTGTCCCGGAAGAGGGGTTTTACTGTACTTGGAAATAGGCCACAATGCAACTGGACAAAGCCCCTTTCCTGCCACTCTTTGTGCAGTCCAATGAGGGACTAGAAATACACCATGTGACAGTGGCGACCCAATGGGTGCCGAGCTTAGAAAAAGGACTTGAATGAATTACCTCACTCCACAATAGCGAGCACATCTCGTGACATACCAGCAGTCCCTGGGCTTGACTGTACTTCCATCAACATTATGATTTCAGTATAAAAAGTCTTAAGAGTTCAAAGTCCGTTGCAGCTATTTTTAAAGAATATGCACTTGTGTCATTTTTTTTAATTTTTTTTTTCAGGGATGTCAGCAGGCCTTGAAGAAAATCCCTGAAGTTATTTTCTGCAACAACAGCTCCCCTCCCACCCCCACCCCGCGCCTCTATGACTACAATAAACAAGATTACTGAGAACTCGAAAATAATAAAACCTGTGTCACCTGGTGAGTTCGACTGGTATTACAGTGTATGTACTCTCCAATCAAAGACCTATCCTTTATGTGTCTTTGATGTTAAATCAAATATGTACATGGGAGATTGAAGTATGAAGCTGGTTCCTGGTGTTACCTATGCATTCAGAGTGTTTTGTACAGTAATTGCACAATGGTTCTACGGATTACAGGGGTTCTCATCCACGCTTCACCTACGGACTGGTTGTCAGGGACAGCCTTGAAGATCACGGAAGTAACATTGCACACATTTACAGGGCTCCGTCACCCCCACGACGCTGACCCGCACTCACCATCTTGATCTGGGTTCCCTCGTGCAGTTGCTGGACTGTGTAACTGTCTCCTTGGTTGTACTGCAGCAACACTGCCATCTGGAAGGTCGACGCCTGCAGCAAAAAGGTCATGTCAAGCTCACCCAAGGTCATGTGCAAAGTTCACCCGAAGACTCCTACGCAAGTTCATATGTAGAGAAATGTTAGTCATGAAGATTTAAAGCTACTTTGAATATACATTAGAGGGCAATAATGTCGACCTGTCGGCAACTTTGGGAAAACTGAGGTCTCCATCGAAAATATAAAAGACTTCAATAACATTAGGTTTGTAGCAGGAACCCTCGGACAATAGCTACCTGGTATGTAGAGAATGGTTTGACACGACGCCATCTAGATTACTCCATCCCTCCACTTGATGAATTGTCTAATTAATGTCTCTCTGCTTCCATATACCTCCTCCCATATGGCTACAGTTTATTTATTATGTACACAATACTTTTTGTTGATGTTCACCTGGAATTTATGACCAATACATCATGGTGGTGCGACGCTTTTCAATGTAAAAGTCTTCACACGTTCATCTTTTTTTCAAGTAGTGAACGGTCAGGCATTGCCACGTACGACCAGAATAAGACACAAGTCAACAATACTAACAGAAGTATCTGTCCATAGTTAGATGCTGGCAGCCATTTATACATTACATTTAAGTCATTGTCATATTATATAACCATTTCAATAGAACGTGCAACTACGTTGAAGATATTATTATGAACAAATTAGAACAACCCTCAAACTTGACAAGTTGACTCAAACTCCAAATAAACGGTTTTCAATTGTCCATGTGGACTTCTGTATTTAACAACTCTGCCAACGTTTCGGGACTTACGTCCCTTCCTCAGGGCATCCAAAATACATAGTGAATGGTAGCAGAACGAACACTCTTATTTATACTCTTTTTTGTAACTTTCAAGGAACACTACAACATATTTGGAAGGTAATACACTTTGAAATCTTCAACGTAACGTTCATTGTCTCTCTTAGAAATCGGTATGTACTGGAAACAGTTCATGTATAGCAGGTAAGTTTTTTCCAGCCACCAAGTCATTTTTTCATTCCTCCAGGCCTATGGTGGGTTGGTGGTCGGCCGGTCACTAACACAGTAACCACAAAAAATTTTCAGTATTACAAATACAAATATAGTCAAATTCATTCACACAGTAGTAAGATATTATTATATACCTGTGTCAGTATATCCTACACATACTGCCCGCTCCTACCTATGTCGTATTTATAGCCGTACGACACCTAGGTGACGTACGGGGTATTTATCCTACCCCAAATAAAAAACTCCATAGGTTTAACATGGGATTTCTTTATGTCATGGCTGTGACATAACTCAAACTCGTGACAGCTCTTCATAGCATGTGGCGTACGGGGCATGTACAGCGGCGAAATCCAAAAACTCGCCCAGAAGTATATTACCCGCTCCTACCCATGGCATATTTATACCCGTACGTCACAGTGTGACGTATGGGGTATGTGACCACGTGACTAGGTAAATTTTGACATTTTTAGGTATATAATAATACAAAAACAGGCTTACTCTCTTCGTACATCAAAATACTTGGTAAAATCATTGATTATATACGTCCCTCTGCCTACGGCATCGGGATGTATGTGATCAAAGATTTCACCGCGTATTTTTGATGTACGAAGACAGTAAGCCAGTTTCCGTATAATATCGTTTTTGGTGGATGAAGCAATGCGTTCACTTTTGCAGTCACAGCTTGAATGAATTGTAGCAACAATAGTTTTTGTAGAAAAAACTAGAAGCTGTGAAGTTCCGAGGCAGGGCACTTACTTGTAACGTGTACCGGTTTCGGAAGCAGTTGGTGACGATCTCACCCTTGGACATCTGGTAGAGCCAGTTGAGTTTCCGCCCGCTGTGCTGACTCGAGTAGAAGGTGGTGAAGCGCTGGTAGCTCCGCTCCAACTGTCAACAACAACACGCGACATGTAGGGGCTGGTCATCAACACCATGTCTCTCCTCACCATGATACGGTCTACAGGGGGCTCGTTCAAACTTCATCTCAACCCTATCACTGACTGATTGGCTAACGTTTGTGACACCATCGCTCATGGAGTATTTCCTCACAATACTGCATGGGCGTGCAGTAAAAGTTCTCTAGGTTAAGTCTATGGGAGGGAGGTGGGGGGGGGGGGGGGGGGGTGCAGGGGTGAGATGGAGAGGGTTATTTCAAAGTAAGGAGATGAATCAAGGTTTAATAAGATCTACAGTAGAAGCTCGTTGTATGGGGCATCTACCAACTTTTGCCTGGGACGGAGGTTGCCCAGGTTTACTAAGTGTTTTTAATGTATGGAAATAAAGCTCAATATTGAATAAGAGATATGAAAAAGGACAGCTGAGGCTCTGTATCGTTATAATCCTAATACTTATGACAAATAGTAAAACACGCTGATTAATAATTATATATGTAGACGCGACTTCCTACACAAACCACTGACACGACCACACGAAAGTTTTCCAAGGACTGGAGTTATATTCCGGGACGACGAAGAGTTTTCACAACGCTGATTAATAATTGCTTTAATATAGAGAACCTTCTGACATGAATACGAGTCGACTCACCTCTAAGGGTAACGCGAACGTGCACGACTGTTGGAAGGGCCACGAGCCTGAACTAAGCACCTGAATACTGAAGTCAACTGAAACACAAAACATTTACAGGTTAGATAAAAAAAACACATCTATACAATTGTAAATCCTATAACCTGAATGTTTTAGTAGACTGTAAGACAATAACATATACAGATTCAATGATAGTATGTACTATCTATAACTTTAATAGCCGGAATACTGAAGTCAAATTCCCTAAGCTTATAGAATGTTTTACATGTATTTTAATATTTACAGCTTGAACACTCGTCAACTGTAACACAAAACATTTAAAATTGACCCCTCACATTGACATCAGATTTCAGCCACCTGTCGCCTGGGTGGGGTTGTGGATTTTGTAGGATTTTTACCATGAACAATGAAAATCTAGGAATGTCGCGTATTTGTAAATTGCGGGACTATGCGCGGACTGAGAGGGTGCTCACTGTCTAAAGGCTCTGAGGTGGCAGATAGGTGCTTCTTGAAGTGTTCGTTGAGGTCTTTGCTGACGCCCACATCCTGGAACATCCGTTGTAGCTTGGACGTGTATTCAAACCCGCACGCTTGCTGCAATCAACAAGAGAAACACTCAGTAACCGGGCAATAAATATACTCCAGTCAGCCGAAAACAAAACATGAGGTGTGTTGATACAACAGACAGGCATGTCAGTTGGGGACTGAAAAAAGAAAGAGGTGAGACTATGTTTCGCATGGAACATGTAAATCATATCGTTGTCGGCCACAACCTAGAGCTGGGGTCTGTGGTGAGGTTCAAACCACTGTTTTAATGTCGTGAATGTGGCTCAATTATGATTTCTAGTTTTGTTTGTTTGGGGACGGCAAATAGCGCCAGCCATTGCTGGTATGTGTCTAGATGGAATTTTTTCCCCCATGAAAGGAAAAACTCCCAACAGCAGTGACACCCGAAGGGGAAGAGAGACTAACCAAATGGGAGGGAATCCAAAAGAAAAATCAATAAATATCTGTGTTTAACAAAAGCTTTGCCATGACTTTTTTTTAAACAAAACCAAAAAGATGTTCATATACTTAATATAAAAATGTATATTTCCATGGAAAAATGGAAAGCTACCATCACAGCATAGACGATCCTATTTCCAGATTACATACATTAACAAATATACTGTACGATACTAAAATCGATACTAAAATCCACATATATAAAACACATACATTAACATATCGCTTAACATACTCTTAGTTTATTACCTACTATATTTAAAACGGTAGAATTCCGTCGAATCCGCTTGAAGTGGCTCCCGCACATAGAGACATAGTGAACCAGACCTAGGCGTGGAGATTGAAGGGCCACGAGAGTGAGATTCTCGTGTAGTACTTAACTGAATCCTGCTACTATTTTTCGTGTTTCTCTACACAGATGTACTTCTATCCTTAGGATTTGTTTCTATCTGTACTGAAATCATAATTTAGAACTATAGTAAGTGATAAATGATTGGGCTCACTTTGAGTTTTGAGATCATGCTGGCCTCGGCATCGTCTGACGCCGACATGTGCTGTACGAGCCGCTTAGCGAGCATCTTACTGTAGAACTTCTGAAACACGTCCTTGTCCTCTATGTATTTAAACACCACCATCTGAAAGACAAACACCTCACCTCTGTAGGCACCAATACGCCGCGGGCAACAATCATCAAAACATGTCACGAGACTGGGGCTGGGAAATTGCTAAATTAAAATCCGAAAAAATCAGCCGGGGCTTTGGGGCAGCTTAGGCCAGGCCAGGCTAGGGGCAGTGCCCAGGCATGAGGCCAAGGGGGCAGAGCCCCTGGTAAATATTACAATTTGAGCTATTCTAAGTGAATTCCTGTCTCCACTGGGAGGTAAATGGCCAGAATTGCACCAGTATCACTAACTATCTTACAGGTTTTCATTTTAAAACTGAATCCTACCACTAAAGATATCTTCTTATCAGATTGACATTGATCTCAAGAAGGACCCTTCGCATGTAAAATAAATTGGTAAATCCAGAAAATTCTGGGAAAATCCCATTCCCGAGTCAGAAAAAAAGTAGAAATATTTTTAATCGTTTAGAAAACACAATTAAGTAGAGATTTTGTCTATGTTTATACATCTTTAGATAGGTATAATAGTTGTTAGGTATGCAATGTCAGTCAGAAAAATTATATTCAGTATGAGGATTATTTGCTCTGAAGCGATGGATAGGAGTGTATCTTAAAAATTGCAAGATTTCTGAACCAAATGATAATTTAACCAAAAAAAACTTGATAATTTCAAAATATAGGGCATAAAGGGCAAAATTGCAAAAATATAGGTAAATATAGGGCAAGCTCAAAAATATGGGGAAATATGGGAAATATGGGGCCAGGGGCAGGCCCGCACACTACTTCCATTTGTAATGAGACAACGTGCTCAGATGATGGCTTGTTTAGTAGATTTGTACACTGTATAAATGTAATGTTCGGCTTATACCCGAGTTCAACCAACCTTTAGATATTACGGAATTTTGATCTTTATAAATGAATCTCTGGAAATTTGGTATATTTCTTATTTACTGAAATATTTCCAAGGTCCAATTTGTATTGGATCTCCATTAATCTCTAAAAAACCCAATTTATATACAGGGATGTCAGTTGGGGTCAGAAAAAAGCAAGGAAATATTTTTCCCAGCAATACATGGTTAGACATTAGCATTATATATACACCAAAAAGACCTGAAATATAGTAGATACAAATAACATTATCACTACGGAACATGGGTTTGGAGGCAGGTTAATTAGGGAATCTACGAGCATTTTTAGTTATGTTAATTTAACACAAGAAAAAAGGATTTCTTATTCCAAAAATGAAAACAAGGAATTCCGCGGAAACAAGGACAACTGACATCCCTGTATATAAAAAAACAACAATATATACATATTGGGATGCCAGTGGGGGTAAAGAAAAATTCCTACATGGGGACCGAGGCCAGTCTATGTATCACCTAAAACGCACATGGTGTATGGGGCATCCCCATCACTCTCCTAGCAGATCCTTGAGCATAGACTGTCAGTATAGGATAGCTAGATATCTGCTATGAGAGTGGGTATATGCGTAGCTCTGCACTAAATGGGGTACTCTTCAAAGAAAATCATTTAAGAAAGATCACCACAGACTATCAGTTCTAGATTCTACAGAATATCTCTACAAGTTCATTAGGCATTCCTCTGATATTTTCTTTTAGACTTGGTAATGCTTTAATAACTTTATTCTCACATGACACATCTTAAGCCAATCAGATGTCAGTATTCAAGTTTGTCCTCATCCGTAGGAGCATTTCCTACAAGAATCCTACCATCCTACAGCCGTAGGTTGGAGCACTGGGATCCATAGGCCCTCTAACTGAGGGTGCTGTGGGTAGCTGGATTCAAAATTTTGAAAGAATACAGAACAAGTCTATATTGTTCTCAAAACGTACAATTTCTTGTCATTTTCATATCTTTGGGACTAAAATGAAAATCCTACATGTAGGCAAAATCCTACAAACTGGCATCCCTGTAAAATTATATATATATATATATATATATATATATATATATATATATATATATATATATATATATTAAAAACAAAACAAATCTAGTAAACATTGAGATTGTACTTACCACTTGATTTAGAGTATCTTCTAATTCTGCTTCCTCTGGGTTCTTGGAACTAAAATATAAAAAATGAGAAATATTAAATAGATATTAAAATTTATCCGGGTCTAATAAGTGACAATACAGTCTGTTCTACTTGTTCTGTAACTCGAAGAGTCTGTGTCACTGTGTTTCTCGACTTTAAGTTAAAAGTGCAAATGTAAATATAAAATGTGTGTGGGTTTTTCAATTCAATAATCTGATTCTTGGTTTTAGTCACCTATTCCTCATGTGCTTTAAAGTGCGCTTTTAATCAATTGATGGGTTGATTATTGGATTTTCACACTGTAGCTTTCAGGATCATATCATGACAGGTATGCAGGAAACACAGGGGCAGGCCCGAGATTCCTTACAGCTGATCTTAAGTGGTCTTGCCTCTGTATTACAAACGGAGAAAACACTCTATAAAGAGAGGCAGATGAGATCGGGGATGATACTGAGGAGAAGTGCCGACCTCTTTTTGAGGAGGAGATCACAGTAGCGCGCCAGGAGCTCCGGCGATTTACTCGACGAGTTGGCCATTTTGGTCACCATGTTGTTGTTGATGAAACGTCCGCACGCCTACAAACAAATCAATAGTTGTCAATGATATAATCGCCTAAATGTTTGAATGAACACGGCGTTATGGTGAGGTTAAATCGACATCATCTTTATTTCACACAAGGAGAACTAACTCTACAGACTGAAACTTCCTGTATAAATGTATAATGTGGTGGACAAACAATCAGCTCAGGCGACCGTTGGTATGTGACTCGAGATCCTCAGTCCCGTCTTGTGGACTGAGATACGTGTATTGAGTGCGGCTGTGTTCTGCAGCACGGTGCTGTGGGTGTGAGGGCGGGTGCAGGTCTAAGTATAGGGCTGAGACGGAGTTGGCAGAGAGGCTCACCTTATCAAGTGCGGCGACGAAGCCTGCGTCGTTGTTGAAGGCGGTCATGACGAGGGCATTGTATTTCTTGTGGACGTCTAAGATTGTCTGCACGTACAATTTAGGGTCCTAGAGGGTAAAAGAACATGATCTTGTTTATAGGTTTGCATATAATGCTTAATTATTACTTAACAATGACTTTAATTTCCATCACAACTCTCAAGAACTACTCGTGTCGGGCTCCTGCTTGAAAAAGATTCCTACGAGCAGGTTCGAGACTGCATATAGACACGGATAAGATAAATGAGAAGACTGGAAAATTGGCGGAGTCGGCCAGTAACGGAGCAGAACCTGCATATCAGAGACCAATATGAAAGGGACTCAAGAATAATTTGAAAACTGTTTCTCTATAATCTTAATTATTGCGATTTTCATTATTCCATATGATGAAAGACCTTAGCTACACACTAAAGTGTTTTTCCTGTTAATCAAGTCCTGCCTGTAAAAGTCATGGTTAGAAAAAAAAAACCGGAAATTAAAACCAAGGAGACATTACTGAACAATTCCATAACTGGTAATAGAACATGCTTAGAGATGGGAGTATATGGGATCAGATTAGAAGACGCTTTCTAAGGAGTCGGCACATTTCAGTAAGCTGAAAGCAGCTTTAAGCAGGCTCTGCATGGCCTGGTGTCGAAACGGTCATGTCGGAGAATAGCCATGATAAAGGAACATCTTGACATTTCAGACATCCCTTCTTAAGAGCAGGGGTGCCAGTTGGGGTCAGAAAAAAACATTGAAATATTTTTCATTGCAATACAGGGTTTACGCATTACATACACATTACAACAAGGAATCAAGGAATTAAGGGAAAGCTCAATTTTTACATGGGTAAGTGGGGAGGTTAAGTTAGGGATCATATACTGTCGCTGAATTAGGTTATTAAGCAGTTGGTATGTTAATATTACACACACACAAATTCTTTATTTTGAAAAAAATACATGAATTTGAATGGAAACATTGAGAACTGGCATCCCTGTTAGAGAGATACCTGCAGCCCTGTTGGCAGCGACTGTTGGGAGAGACTTACATTAAGCGCAGGCTCGCCACACTTCTCGATGGCGGCCAGACCTTGGTTATAGATGTGAGACTCGAGCAGCGTCTTCAGCTCCCGGAGCCCGTCCTGGATGCGTGACACTAACTGATACATCCGACCAAGATCTGCCGACAAGACATTCAAAATGTAGTCACCAAACATAGTCACATAGGATGCAATCATAACATGTATAGCTTTAATTACACCATAACTATAAACGTTCACATTGACATGTTGGTAATGGTGGCAACACGGTTGTTGTCATATCATGCAGTTCTATTGGTAGTGGTTCACTGCAGTCCATACATCTGCTACGAGGACTTTGTAAATAGTTGAACAACAAACCAGACACTGAGCCTACCTTCATTCTTGTCGTCGTCGAGTAGGTTCTGGAACTCAGCATGCAAGATCTCCAGGTGTTTCTCTATAAGCACCTTCTCGCACACCTTGGCGAGGTAGTCGTGGGTGGACTCGTGTAGGTACACCTGTACTCGCCGCTGCTCCTCCATCAGACGAGCCTCCGCCTGCAGGAGACAATCACACAGTCACCACACAGCTACGGGAGATCCCAGGGGCCGGCTGAATCATTCAGGCTGAAGACCGGTGTCTGTACACCAGCGGGACCCGGGGATGATGGGGTCAACTCTATCTAACAGGTATGGACAACCTTCTATTGTCTAGGATTCTCTTAGCCAACGAGCTCGAATATTATTAAATGATAATTCTCGTAGGTCTCCTTGTACACTGTTCTTGGGTAGGCATAAATTAGTCAACAGACCCCTGGATAGACAGACCTCTATCTGAATGAGAACAGAAATTAGAAAACTCTAGTAGGACCCTGGTCAGACAAGAACCCCGCCACGAGGACAAACACATTTATTACACAGCTAGAGTGGAACAGAAGTCAGACAAGCTTCTGCGCAATATCCTTGCTCATGCTCAGAGAGTACTACTTTTCAACAAGGGACATTGCAAAAAAACATCCGGAGAAATGACCAGGAGTTTTGGAGCCGCCTAGGCCCCAAACGCCGTCCAGCTATGGTGCTCCGGACGATGGCCCAGGGGACAAAGCCCTCAGAAGGTCCCGCGTTTTGACCTATTCTCAGTGAATACGTGGCCTCAGTCTAAAACTAAAATACCCAGAATGGCGCAAATATCACTCGCCATCTTTCAGGTTTTCATTTTGAACCCTCACCCCTACATTTGATACATTTGTTTTGCTCGGATTTACGCTTATCTTAAGAATGGTCTTTAAGATATGAAAATATAGTACGGAATTGCGGACACGTGGTATGTATGCCTGCAGACAGTGAGAGTGGGGACGAGGCGCGTACCTTCTTCATGTACTCGGTGACGGGGTTCTGGCGCAGGAACTCGGTCGACTCCTGCGTGTAGAAACTCTCCGTGTCCTCGAGGAAGTAGTTCTCGAAGTGCTCCTTGTAGACACTCAGCGTTGGCCCCTTGGCCGTGGGGTCATCTTCGTTCAAGCCTAACTCAACTGTAATGTACGGGCAAAATGCGGTAAACCGGGCAGCAGGGTGTATCGCCAAGAACAAACAACAAAACTGAACAAAATGTGGATCCTTGTAGTTAGCTAAGCTACCGTAATTAAATGATGAAAAAGAAACATTCAGGCTAGACACTGTCTAATTTGACTACGATTTACGACATGATTTTGAATCCTTACTTTATAATCTAACCGGTTGCAATTATTATTACATATACATTTTTGTTAATTCTTAGGAATGTAACATATTTGTTAAGGCTTATGACTGCTGATCCAAGTGGTACACATTCTTCCATGAGGGGAGGGAGCACCCCACAACGTGGACTAGTAGGGCCTGTCATCTCATGGCTGGTGCCCTGCTCGGTGTGTATCTACGTCGCGGATTAAGGCGGGGTGCTCACCATAGCAGCAGATAACTCCGCTGACGAGACGCGTGTTGATGGTTTCGCCGTTCCGCTCGCGCTCGATCAGTTTCAGGACGGCGTTGGTGACCTGCTTGTTGAGTGGCTTGAACAGGTTGTCCCTCCACGTCACAAGGGCCAACTGGAAAACATACAGCAGGATGAGATGTTAAATTTAAAACGTACACGATAGTGACATAGAGACGAATAAAACATACAGAAGGATAAGACGTCAACTCTAAAACGTACACGATACTGACATAGAGACGAATAAAACATACAGCAGGATGAGACATCAAATTTAAAACGTACACGATAGTGACATAGAGACGAATAAAACATACAGCAGGATGAGACGTCAAATTTAAAACGTAGACGATACTGACATAGAGACGAATAAAACATACAGCAGGATGAGACGTCAACTTTAAAACGTACACGATAGTGACATAGAGATGAATAAAACATACAGCAGGATGAGATGTTAAATTTAAAACGTACACGATAGTGACATAGAGACGAATAAAACATACAGCAGGATGAGACATCAAATTTAAAACGTACACGATAGTGACATAGAGACGAATAAAACATACAGCAGGATGAGACGTCAAATTTAAAACGTAGACGATACTGACATAGAGACGAATAAAACATACAGCAGGATGAGACGTCAACTTTAAAACGTACACGATACTGACATAGAGACGAATAAAACATACAGCAGGATGAGACATCAAATTTAAAACGTACACGATAGTGACATAGAGACGAATAAAACATACAGCAGGATGAGACATCAAATTTAAAACGTACACGATAGTGACATAGAGACGAATAAAACATACAGCAGGATGAGACGTCAAATTTAAAATGTAGACGATACTAACATAGAGACGAATAAAACATACAGCAGGATGAGACGTCAACTTTAAAACGTACACGATACTGACATAGAGACGAATAAAACATACAGCAGGATGAGACATCAAATTTAAAACGTACACGATACTGACATAGAGACGAATAAAACATACAGCAGGATGAGATGTTAAATTTAAAACGTACACGATAGTGACATAGAGACGAATAAAACATACAGCAGGATGAGACATCAAATTTAAACGTACACGATAGTGACATAGAGACGAATAAAACATACAGCAGGATGAGACATCAAATTTAAAACGTAGACGATACTGACATAGAAACGAATAAAACATACAGCAGGATGAGACGTCAACTTTAAAACGTACACGATACTGACAGAGACGACTGTAAAACAAAATACAGGATTTTATTTTGTTGTTGATACTTAAATTTATACTGGAGGGTCTACTAGGGTTGCATCCTGGTTTCAGTAGGCTCCACAGTCCAAATATGATTGATTTTGATTGTATTCATAGTTTTACCCAACACATTAACAGGCAGTTTAAACAACTTGATTTTCGTAGTATTTGTGAACTAATGGCATTTGGCTTCAACCACACTTAACTTAACTTTAAAATTGTATACCACAGTGGAACAACCACCTGTGCTAAACAAGATCAGACAACATAATAAGTCCTATTATGTTTTAAGTTCGGCAGGACAAATATATATAGTTACAAATTAAACTCCAGGTTATGCATAAGGCTATAACTCACCCCTGGTACCCCCCCCACCCTTCCCCGCAACTTAACATAGGAAACTTGTATCTCAAACTATGTTGGAAAAAAGAGGAAGCCAAATTATGCAAAGAAAATAATTTGCTTATAACATTATTCAAATAAGAAAGGGTTGATCTGTATACTTTAGTATCGGCACTGGAGAGGTGAGCATAAATTTCATCTTCAACAATCAGAATGCATCTTTATAAATCAATTATATCCACTGGGCTGTCAAATGTATCACCAATGAACCCTACAGCCGCCGTGGAGGTCGGGCGGCACAGAGAGGAGGACTCACCGAGTATATTTCGTAGATGCCCTTGCGCCCCTCCTCACACTCACGGCGCACCCAGTGGCGGTTGAGGTAGGCGCACACCCCGTTAAGCACCTTGCTGGAGAACTGGTACTCCTCCCACTGTTTGGTGTAGAACTTGAGCACGCTCTCGTCCATCAGGTCCTGGCCGTTCTGCCACACACAAGCAAAGCACACTCAGTTCAATCCTCATTCAGGTGTAATCTCAATTGATTTTTACAATGGTTTCATAATACATGTACATTACACTAATTTTTAGCTGTCAAACTGGTCAATAGCCATGTCCGCAACGTCTTATACAAAATATAGTCATAGGGATTCAGATGTACATCTGTGTTGATATAGAAATGATTTTTAAGACGGAGCAAGCGAATACTAAGACTACCCAGCGCTATATCCGTACTAA
This sequence comes from Alentia gelatinosa, assembly GCA_950022655.1. Classification (NCBI taxonomy): domain Eukaryota; kingdom Metazoa; phylum Annelida; class Polychaeta; order Phyllodocida; family Polynoidae; genus Alentia; species Alentia gelatinosa. Next base: position 25,027,513 of record OX465592.1, read on the forward strand.
ACGGAGATGTAAGTAAGGTCTATAATACAATGAAATTGACGAAGCTTACTTTTTTCCATCTGTATCTAATATGATGATAGTTCAATACACCATAAAAACTCGGAAACCGGAAAATTTGTTTATCCAATTAGGTTAACATATAATGATTTATGGTTTTGCATTAAAAATTCAATTCAGCAATCAGAAAACCGATATTTTGTAAAATGGCAATTAAAACGTGTACAACTAACCTATCAAGACCTACACAAATCACGTAAACAATTGATAATTCGGATCTGTTATGAGCAGTGATAGTGCAGCATCTCGGCAGTGCTAGGCGTACACTTACCTTGAGTAGGTTGACAAGGTAGTTTTTGAGGAACTCTCGCAGTCTCTTGTAGAGCTCGAGGCCGACGAACTGCGCTCCCCCGGTGGGCGGGATTTTGCGGGAGTTGTGGCGCGGCCGGGCGCCGGACGAGGTTCCCGCCTGGTTCGGCTGGTGGACTGAGGTGCAGTAATTGTAAACGTGACTGCGGCGCCGTTAAGGAATCACGTCGTCTGGTGGTTTTTTTAATTTTATTTCACAAGCCTTTATTTCAGAAGTACATGTCGTTTTTATGATGAATTTTTCCAGTTGCGTACATGCATATATATTTCTTAAAGTTTCGGCTCGTTTCAGTACAAGTATATGGCTTTTTTTTTCAAGAGTCGGTAAAGTTTACCACATTTTTTTTGTTGTGTTTCTTTTTAAAATTTATGTATGACTATTTTGCCTATGACTACCTCCTCAGTAAAACTTAAAACATCAAGTCTAAGTCAGCTTTCATCGGGTAGTATTCGTTCCTAAAAATCATTTCCCTGCATTCAGAGTTCATCGTATTTCACGGTTGCAAGTAGTGACTGTCGGAAATCAAAAACCTTAAAATAAGAAAAAATTGAAATTGAATTACAGTATTCTTTTAAATCAAAAATCTGATCCCTGATGAAGGTATAATTAAATACCGAAACATGTCGGAAATACACCAAATTACAATCGCCTCCTTATCATTTTCTAAAGAAGAATAGTCAAGATCGGTTTTGAGGGAATATCTTGTCAAGTTAACTATTCTTTTAAATATATGCCAAGGCCTCCAGTGTCAGGAAAGTAAGAGAAAATTACGCTCCTCATAAAGGTCTGAGTCATGTGTGGAAAATACGATGACAGGCATTCTCTTATTACTAGATGCTTAAATCATCAAATTAAATATCAGTCTTTTTGATGTAATGTGGCTGCGGAATCGTGGTAAAGACACTGGACTGCTAATCACAAGGGTTCAAGTCACCATGCAACGACGTGTCGGCCTCGTCCCTGACCCGGCTCAGGTGAGATCAAGTCACGTCCATTTACTACATAGCCACGGCATCTAACACACAAGGTATCCAGCATTCAGCATGACGAAACATGGTGAAAGGCGATAATTGCCCATAACCAAATCATACGGCTTCTCCCCTTACTGCAGGCAGTTCAGAGAACCTCAAAAGTCCATTCCGAGAAGAAAACTCCTATATCCTTGTACTGGGGCCATGATGGAAGTTTCGCTGTGTAAGTGGGGACTTCTACCTCGGTGCAGGGCTCTACTTCACAAAATAGCTGTTATTTGACGCTGGATGTGTGGAAATGACGCGATATAATTAAGCATAATGAGAGCAATTACGACTAAATATCCGTAAGTGCACCTTTCTATTAAATAATGTCCTTGGCTCCTTGGTACATTTTACAGTGGATATTAAATCCGCAGGTGGAGCTTGCAAGAAGCACATCATTATTTACCGAGAGGTGAATAATTGGGAGTGAACAAGACCAGCAGCAAGAGGTTAGCTGCAGCGTGGACCAGCGTTATCTCCACCATATCAGACCTCTTAAGTGCCTTCTGTATATCCTCAAAATCATTATTACTGTCTTTATCTTTTTATGATAATAAGGCCAATTAAATAAATTCTACCAGAGGCACTGGGGAGAATATCCTGGCAATTACAATTTACCTTATTAGATAGTGGCTATTTCATCATCAAGGGCTGATGTTCGAAGACACACCTTACTGATTATTAAAGGGTCACTTATTATTAACCTTTCTATAAAAGAGATGTCCCATTCATTATTGTGCTATCTCCCAGTTATCTTCTATAATGTGTCTTTGAGTTGGTGAACATCAGATTTAATATAATAAATAAACTCCTTCATAGCCATGACTAGCGATTCAGGGCGACTTCAGGCACAAACCAGTAAAACTAGCGAGTTCACTAAATCCTGTTAGCACATTTGGTATGTATTCACAAACCGATTTTGCCCATCTTTTCTCTTGGTTCAAAGAGTATTATATCTTATTCTTTATCATTTCGGAATAAATGTATCATGAATTACCATTTTGGGAGAAAAATTACAGATCAGTAAATCTCAGGTATGAACAATTGTTGTGTTATTCATTCATGGCATGTTACTCCATGTCAGTTTTAAGACGGGCATTTTTCAGGTGAGCAGTGGAGTCCCCAACTCTTAGGACATCTTGATGAAGACTGAGTTTAACACCAGACTGCAGTACTGGGCCCTGCCGAGGCAATACACATAGACAGGCCTCTTACAGGGACAACACGACGTAACCCGCCTGCCTAACCATGGAACCAGTTGTCCAGCGACTGAACCAGTATCGGGTTTGTAAACTATCTGGAGGGGAAAATAACGGGACAGTGTGGGGACTGGTACTAAAACATGCTCAGACCAGTGAGATGTGTGTATGTAGATGAGTTAAGGAGACTGGCCAGTGTGGGGACTGGTACTAAAACATGCTCAGAGCAGTGAGATGTGTGTATGTAGATGAGTTAAGGAGACTGGCCAGTGTGGGGACTGGTACTAAAACATGCTCAGACCAGTGAGATGTGTGTATGTAGATGAGTTAAGGAGACTGGCCAGTGTGGGGACTGGTACTAAAACATGCTCAGAGCAGTGAGATGTGTGTATGTAGATGAGTTAAGGAGACTGGCCAGTGTGGGGACTGGTACTAAAACATGCTCAGACCAGTGAGATGTGTGTATGTAGATGAGTTAAGGAGACTGGCCAGTGTGGGGACTGGTACTAAAACATGCTCAGAGCAGTGAGATGTGTGTATGGATATCATTTTTTGAGATTCATTCGCTTGAAAACCAAACAGTCGGCACTATTCCCAGTCTGACTTGACCCTCTGACTTGGGTTGTACGAGTATATCACATTTTGAAATGAAAAAAAAAGAAGAAAAAAGTGATTGATTATAACCGACAATCGGATCGGTGGGAACTAGGGATAAAATGTCAAGGTATAATAGGCCTTATGTATGTCTAAACCTTCATTTCTGATATCCAGGGATATCAGTCGGGGCCAGGAAAATACAGTAGGAACATCTTTCATGTGAAATTTACTGCCTTTTAGAGAAACCGAGAGAATATGGAGAACAAATTGGCTATCGATTGGGACTGATGGTCCTTGGCGAAGTTTAAAACGACTACTTTATTGGTGTGAATGACGCTCAAATAGCCGTTTTTCCGTTCAGCGCCGCCATGCGGTCATGTTGCATGGCAACGCGGCCGTTCGGCCAAACATTGCGCTGTCCGACTGCGCGCCTATGCATTCACACATAGGGTGTAAGTGGCGGGTATGAATAACTATCTTTATCTTAAACAAATTTTTTTTTTTTTTTAATTCTTATATTTTCAATAAAAGAAAACTATTCTATGATCTGGAAATGAAAACCAGGATTTGCATATGAGAATGGGAACGACCACTTGGCTGGGTGGTGGCGGCGAGGTAAGGATACGTGTAGAGCTCCATGTAGCGGGCGCGGGGCATGCTCTGGCGCTGGTAGACATTGTCGATGCCGGAGCGCAGGTCGTCCCAGATCTGGTCGAGGCCGATCTGCTTGAGGCCGTGCGGGTTGAGGCGGCTGGCGGACATCTTGGTGGACATGGCGGCGGGCAGTGTCTGCTAACACCAGCAGGAGGCAGCACGCTGGTCAGCGGGGGCGCGCGTCACTAGGCCAACGCCCGCGTCATACTGGTGCCCTGTGCGCCGCGCTGCTGCTCGCCTGTCACACACCAAACACAGTCAGGTCAGAGGTCAGCTCAGGCAGAGTGTTTACAAACCGAGTGTTCGGAGATGTGAGGTCTACAAATAAAATATACACCGGGAAATGTCAAAATTGTATAAAAGAAAGAAGGCACTATAAAATTCTGTTTAATTCTAAATAAAACATGTAAAACACCGAGAAAAGGTAAAAGCAAGAACACAGGGAAAAAACCCGGAAAACTGGCATCACTAAAATTTGCAAAGTACGCATGTAAACCAAAATGACCAGATCTCACTCATTGATGTGAGATGATCAAGTTACAATCCACGCCCATACGTGGTAACAGACAGAGAGAGGATTCCGGTGAACTTACCCTGCTGTAGTCACCTGCCCCTGAGCTACGCTATCATCTAAAGATCCATTATTGATCACACTGTTTGGCAGTCACAAGGGCTGGGGTGCGGCGGAGAGGAACGATACAGAGGTAAGAGGCGAGGAGATGTAGCGGAGTGAGGGAGGGAGGCTTCCAGTGGAGGCTGCAGGAGACATGGGCAGGTCAGGGCGGGGTTACAATGGGCAGTGCCGGCATCACGGGCAGCACGGCACGGCTAGCTGCATTTTGAGGTTTGTTCAACGTCTCAAGAGGCCCTGAGGGTATATATCTCAAGGTTCAGCTTTCGCACTGGTTCTACATAACATGGGTGGTGATCGAATCTTTGAGATGAACTTATATAGAAATCTCTCCCTAGATATTTGTCCAGGCGATATTTTACTTATCACGTCACATAGATATGGTTTGAGAAGGACTGACCTTTGTGTACGAGAAGGGGAACAGTGTTGAGAGTGACCAGGATTGAATGAGGTTGTAAAATACAGTGCAGATTGAGGAATTGGTGACAGCGCAGGGAGGAACACAACAAAAAGACTGGAGGTAAATTGTCAGTAGGAAAAAATGGATATGGTCTCAAATTGATCGAATGAGTATGAGAGTCTCGGCCCGGTAAAAGTAACATTATTATAATTGTTGATACACCTTCACCATCATTCATCTCATCAGCCTGCCTGTATCTCATCCCGATTTTAATTGAATTGGTACGAGTCTGGTTTTGTGTAGTTACCACCTTCCTTCATTATAACTTATTCTATGCATACATCCGTCTCTTGGTGACACTGCATATCAGTCCAGAATATAAGCAAAACAGGACAGAAGATCGGGAAGATAAGATCCTGGCACAGGGAAGCAAACCTTTGAGTCGGGTGCAGGCCTCGAAGCTTGCTCAGCGAAAGAAGTTTTTCCTGATTTATCCGCACTAGAATTGATCAAATGCTATTATTCGATTCTGTAATAAAAAGTATGGTCGATGGCGACCACTATTCAAATCAGACCTCACAGACTTATCTTCACTTCTTTGGCTGCACAGTTATACACGACTCGATGTCAGTAACTGATCTAGATATTTACTTCCCTGCCAATCTGAAATACCACAATGAGCTACGGACTGGTCTCCGTCCGCCTCAATCTGACTCCTCTATTTATATAAACAAATACAATATTTGATATTGAATAATTTTTCTCCCGGAAAATCCATGAAGTCCACTTTCCCAATCAAAGAGTTACTATATTCACCCAATAACATTTCACAATTATTCAGAAATAATTTTGCATCGACTGCAATTAGCGATTTCCGACGTTGTTTAAAAAAGTATAAAGGAGCCTTTCCCATTGAAACCTGGGAATGAGAACCCTATTCCTTCAGTCGGTGACGTATGGCATATTCCGTATAGATGAGATAATAATTCATACATCACCTCAGCAATATAATCCTCACCCTGCACCGGGTTCTAAAAACGTACCCTTTTCAACTCGTGTCTGTCCAGAGCTAAAAGAGATAAGCCTATTACTATCTGTCTAATGATTGATAGGGGACGGTCTGGTGCTTTGTTTATCTTCCGGGAGCTGTGGGAGCGGTGTTGGTGTGGGCGACTGTCCGCGGATTACCTGCGTGTTGGCAGAGAGCCCCGTGACGGGGCGCCGTACACAGGTGCCGTACACAGGTGCCGTACACGGTACCCCGTACACAGGTGCCGTACACGATACCCCGTACACAGGTGCCGTACACGGTACCCCGTACACGGGTGCCGTACACAGGTGTCATACATGGACTGTAACATTTTGTGGGATAAATTATCGCCTACAACCCAGAAATTATTGAACTTTAAAGTGTTTAAAAAGGAGGTTAAAAACATTTATTCTGTTCATGATTGGAGACAAAGACTACTAGACTCTGTATTTGGTGTATGGAACGAATCTGTATTATCATTATCATACTTATATCATCTACCTGTTATATTATGTTTTGTATCTCCTGGTGGCTTAATGTGAGTATTCGTTATGATATGAGCTTTATGTATGCAAGCACGGTGGAAGATCTCATCTCGGTGAGAACCGATGCCAATAAAATTTATAAAAAAAACCCAAAAAAAAACATTGTTGTTGTATTTTAGAGAGGAGACATTAAAACTATATTGAAGTGAATGACATTCAGAAAATCACTTCTGCGACCCATTTGGGTCAGTATCTGATCTCATTTCGGATCAATCTATTGTTGCTATCTAGTTTCTAACCAAAGAAGTCTGAAAAGGAATCGATTCATTTCTCTGTATCCGCACATGAATCAGGTTAGGAGGCTCAGTCTCAAACGTATGTTTGTTCAGCTACCGATCTGACTGTCTAGATCTGGGCCGACGATCACGCGTCAAAGATTAGCAATGAAGAGTCAGGTCTTAGTCTAGTTTTTCAGGGAATAAATGGATTCCGATCTAAAGGGCCAAGATATTATCAAAATATGAATCTTATCCTGCTGAATTTTCAGGACTTTATATACAGCAATAGGAGTTATTTTCACAGTTCAATGTCATTCTTTTCCCTTTTTTTTCTTCTTAAATTCTCTTCCATTTCAACATTATACTTGGGCATTTTTGTCTTATTTCAAAAAAGATAAGTATACACGCTCAGCTGACCTGGCAAACGGGAAAACATCGGTATGGTCTGAACTATAGAGAGGCCAAGGTATGCGTTGGCATTTCAAGTATTTTCAAGTATCGATAAAGATAAATATTATATTTTTTTACGTTACATGTACAAGTAAATGTATATATGAAAGGGAAGTTATATATTCATCCGTTCTCTGATGATCTGAGGTTCTAATTTCCTTTGAGTTTCAACATCTTGTTATTTCTGGGAAGCCTTCACGGAGATATGTCTCTAATTAATCATATTCTATTTTTTTCTTTTTGCCATAGAGGTGTTATTTTCCACGTTTTATAATCTTTAATCATATTCTAAAAATAGCTATAACTACAATAGTATTTATTTCTATCTAAAGCGGGCTTGCCTTATCCAACCAACGCCTTCTACATTTGAAGAAATAGCATTTCATCAGGTGTTATCTAGTGCTTAAGAGTGACTTTTACAGGCATTTGTGTAATAACGCATTCCTTCTTTCAGTATATATGGTGACCATAATTGGACTTGTATTTTACAGTGCAATGTGAACCTGGCTAGATCTAATGGCTAGATCTAATGTATTTCATATTTAAGCTATTGATTCCTTTTCCACCGAAGATGGTCGTCACAGTTACGCATGGCATTTAAAATGTGAAGTTTATCTCAACATTCAGAACTGTTTTTGGTATCTATTACATGAATAAGGAAGGTTAATCATAATGTCTATCATATGCGGTAATGACTTTGAACAGCTTCATTAGTATCTTTTTCCCCCTCAAGCAAATGAGATTAGGTTTGCTTTCTTATTTATAATACATTTCCTAAAATATGCAGGTCCTTTCAGTCACCATAAAACGTTATACAATATCTAAAAACAAATCGGAAAATATAATCATTGTCAAGAGGTATGGCGAATAAATTTTCGATTTTCATTATCTTCAAAAGTGTCTCAAAAACATTCATTTAAACTGCATTGGTCTTATCAGTACGTTTATCAAAATTCCCTGTGATAATCGAACCGCGAGGTGTGGTGGTTGAAGTTGGTGTTTGAGTGGACGTTAGACTGGTGTCAGTCCCAAGCCCTTACCCCTAACTCAACGCCATCTTCCCCGAACTCTACTCCACCCCTGTCAAACCTTACTTCACCCCTCTGCCTAACTCAACCCCACACCTTACATATCCCCGACAAAGGCCTTTTTCCTGCACAAACATTACGAAAAAATCATTATTTTGAGAATCCTTACAACCATCCTGGCATCCGTTTATTCTAGGACTAGACTTTCGAAACGCCATTCTTAATTCTGTTAAAACCCGTTGTTGACAACTTCTTTAGCCAAAGTGACGGTGCTGCATCACAGCAACGTCCTTTATATTCGATAAAACTGATGTCTAATTTCCTTTAAAATATACATGTACAAACATCTCATGGGTGCCAGTGATGACCATTTCTTTGTACATCGATCTGGAAATCACAATTTTCATTGACAAAGTTCAATTTCCCCTGATGCGTTTTCCATAACAAATTTCCAAATTCCCTGATAATGCTCTGACGTTCCTGGCTACATGAATATATTGCAAATTACGCTATGCTAGTTTTTTTTTCTATTCTTAATGAAATGTTAATAACCAAAGACTAGCGCATGTCTAATCGGAGGTTACTAATCTAGGGGAGTCACTCGTCTATAAATAGAGCACTGTGAGAAAAACACGACCGCCAACTGCCTCGCTCATCCTGCTCACACATCTACACACGCTCACTGTAAACCAGCCGCCCAACTCCAAAACATTCCTCAAGATTATTGATCAGGTACGAGAAAGATGCATCAAACTAAACATAACAGATCAACTGATTCTGAAGGTTTACCCTCGAAAACTGCAGCACAAAGCATCAGAGACCATTGACTAATACGTATGTCGTTTAACACTATTTCATCATTCATTGTATACATATCACCTCTCACTCAAGCCGATGCTTTCTTGGAAATGATAAATAATAAAAAAAGATGTGCCTTGAAGAACAATGTACTTAACATTGAAAGCAAATGTAGATCTACAGAACTATTAGTGTCTATATATGTATATAGTCATTTTTTTTTTTTTTTTTCTATTTTTCTCCCTCTTTCTCTCTTTTTTAAGGGGGGGGGGTGGTGTCGCGCTCTTTAAAAACTCAGTGAACGCACACGGTGCAGGCCTGTCCTGTCAGAGCAAACTACGTTGTCCTACTGTGACGATTTCCTTGCTTTTCTCGGTTCCCAGAATCCTTAGGTCAGAATATTGCTGCCGTTGTTGTTTTGACCGACATGACCACAACACGTCATACATGGCCGGGTGCCACCATGACTTCATCCTACTACAGTCACCTAGCAACATATATACAGTCTCTATACTGATATATATACACACCGCTGATTGGTCAATGTCACAGCCTTCACTCTCCACCTATTGGTGAATGAGTGGAGCTCACCAAGCAGATATTTGGATAGAAACAGGGATAGCAAGAAATTGATAGTAATTTCGCAATAGACAGATAACGTCGCGTTCCCGAGACATAGGGTGACGATGTAGGCTAGTAGAACTTTCGGTTCCAGTGATGGAAAAACTATTCCGTAGAACATTTTTGGATTTAACCACCCTACTGACTCTGTGAGACAGTGCTACTCCTCACTTACTTCCCTTTACATTGGTGGTTTACTAAATCATTTCTAAAAAATATTGCTTACCGCCACTCTATACATTTAGAATGGTGAAAGCTCCTAGATGATTCCAACTTCGTTATTGTTTCTCCTCTACATAGATTTTTGGCGGTTTCTTTTTTTTCCTTCAAAATTTGAGTACACTGGAAAGCGCCTGAGTCTCCCTGGTACTTTAAATATGAGACAGTGGGCTGCTTGAATGATAACAGCTTTAAAACTGGGGGACTGAATCTGCTACTTAGAGATATTCGAATTTCATGAATATGAAGGAAACTGAAAACTGACGTCCGTGCACTATGTCTGCAGTTTCTTTCACAGTAACTTGGTAAATACCATCAAGTCAGCATAGAGGACATCACTCAAGTGATGTCAAGCACAAATTACACCATCTAACTCAGACCTGTATGACATTTATGACCGTTAACGTTAGCTGCAACTCCCCTTGACTGGTTTCTTTGATTTCATTTCTGGTCGACCATTACAGGTCCTTTCCAAACTTTCTCAAGGTTCAGCTTTTTTTCACTAGTTGAAAAATCAAATCTATGAGATGGATTCAGGCAGAAATCTCACCCCTACACATTCACCAAGGTGACAGTTCTTTTACTTCCCACACCACATAAACAAGGTCTTAGAAGGACTGGCCTTTGACGTAGCAGTAAATCTCCCACTGCTGGGGTTGAAGGAGAAGAGTGGCTGAAGTTGGAATCGAACCCACAACCTTGATATTACTTGTCCAGTGCTATAACCACTGAGCTAACTCCTCCCGTACAAGAGGAGAAAGGATATCTCTACCAGACATGTATAGATACAGGCAAGTTCCCAGACAAATGGAAATATGCCACTGTGGTTCCACTACCCAAAGCTGGTAAATCCAGTGACCCTACCAACTGGCGACCGATAAGCCTCCTACAAGTCCCCGGCAAGATCGCTGAGAAACTCTACCATTCGTACCTGACCAACTATCTAGAGTCCAACGCAATTCTCTCTCCTCAGCAGTATGGGTTCAGAACGAATTTAGGCACTCTAAACGCGATATACAGACTTGTCTGTGATCTATATGAAGCCCGGAACAAAGGATATTTAACGGGAGGGGTGTTCGTGGACTTGCGGAAGGCGTTTGACAGTGTGGACCATGGACTGCTTATGAATAAAGTTAGGAAACTTGAACTAAGGATACCACATGAGGAATGGCTTAAGTCCTACCTCGAAGACAGAATGCAGAGGGTACGGATGGCGAATACCACGTCAAACTGGGCGAATGTTGAATATGGAGTGCCCCAGGGATCGGTCCTGGGGCCATTACTATTCATATACTTTATTAACGATCTAGAAACCATCCTCAAGCAAGTCAGTTATATTATATATGCTGATGATCTAGTCATATACTATAGTGGCACTGACTCTATAGAGATAGGCAAGGTGCTACAGGAACAACTAGATAAATTCACTACTTGGTGTAATGAGAATCTGTTAACTGTAAACACCAATAAAACTAAGGTATGCGGGTTTATGTCACCGAATCGAAAAAGAATACACACCCCTGACCTATATGTAGGGCTCATCAAGTTAACCACAGTGAATAACTATCCGTATCTGGGCATCAAACTAGATACTGCACTGACCTTTGATAAACAAGCTAGGAAAATCATAAAGCAAGTCAACTACAAGATCTTTTTGTTCCATAAAATCAGGTACCAACTCACCACAAAGGTAGCTATACAATTCGATAAGCAAGCTATATTACCAGTATTTGATTATAGTGCCTTGTTCATAGAAGGAACTACAAAGAAAAATCTGGATAAGCTGCAACGCCTGCAAAACAGGGCACTGCGCCTATGCCTTAACGATATGTCCATGGTCCACACTGTAAACAAACTACACGAGTTAACTAATGTTAAACCCTTGGACAGAAGAAGGAAAGAATTACTGCTAGTATTCATGCGTAAGGAATACACCCGAGAATTCAGTGAGTTCCCACCAACATACGATCTTGATGGAACTGAGACTGAATGCGTGAACCCCACACCAAATAATGAGAGCAGTGTTTTTCTTCGGTCACACCGGAAACTCAGAAATCGCCAAGCAAAGCTAGTTTTAAGAGGGCCATATCAGAATTGAATATTCTATAAGTTCATCTCAACCATATTCATCCCATCTCATCAAGCACCCAATTCACCTGTATAATTAAGAGATGTATACCGTTTTTTGTGTGAATTGTCCATTGCTTATATTTAATCTCCTACGTGAGATATCCACTTACTTTATATATCATAAGACTAAGTAATATCTAGACTGATTGTACCAGGACTGCTGTACGCTGTAATGGAAGATCACCAACCCTTGGTGAATTACTTGCTAATAAAAAAAATAAAATAAAAAATACATATTATTACGGTTTTACTTTAAGGATTCTGCAATTCTGTATTGATGTTATATCATCAGAGATGCAAGTGAGGTCTAGAAAAATAAAATATCCGAATCCTGTGTATATTCACTATCTCTAAGATGCTCAAGACTTGGTATACTAACCCGGAAATAATAGGAAAACTGACATCTCTGTAATATCATAGAGGCCACACTGTGCTGAATTACTAAATGTAAATCATTCACGTTGAAACAAGTTCTTCGTACACCAGGGAATTGGATATTAGCATGGTTATGGCCTTTGCTATCATAACCAAGTCGGAAATACCCAATGTTTATACGAGTGTCGTAATGCAGTGTGCTATGGCGTGCTGATAATACCCTAGTCTAGCATTACTCATAACTATCTATAACCGTACTTATCTGTTGGCCCCACCCTGTCTGCTATGCTGGGGAACATCACATAATTAACACTGGGTGATATGCTTTGTGGAAAAAGTAAAACTCATCCACACACAAACATTACATCCACATGGGATCTACATTCACCTGTAATATAAAAAAGACTAATCAATAAAATGATGCCGATAACAAATATGGGAGTAATATCACACCATTAAAAAGGGTTTGTGATATCGATTCATAAGATTAATTAACTGCAAACTAAAACTAGATTTTGATCCATTTCCGCTTATGTGTTTTCAATAATACCATCTCATTCAATGTCTTTGATATCATTTGTGACAGGTACCACAATAGAACAATGTTTATATATGTATCATCTTCTATTTGAGAAATCCCTCACAAAATCAGCAGCCAAATTTTGCAGACTAGAATACATGTATATAGTATCATTTATATCGGTAAAACTACAGTCTTATCCTTTTATTTATAACCTATTCTTCTTCTCCATTGTTTATCAAATCGGTACGGGGAACTTATTTTGACTGCAGCAGTTCTTGTTTCCTTTAAATAAGTTCGCTTACATAAACTTTGGTTTGCATGTACGTAAATTGGATGTCATTTGGGGTCATGAAAAATATATGGAAATATTTTCCAAGTAGAATTTCCTGCCTCGAACGACCGAGGAAATGTGTAAAACATGTTGGTCTGTGGGTAGGCTTAAACCATTACTTTGTTGGCGCGAATGAGGCTTAATTTATATTATCTTTAATTCAACAAGGAAAGGGAAATTGAAAAAGTGGATTTCTATCTCTGTAATAACAGTATTTGTCGTCTAAGTTTGATTTGGCAGTATTATTTTGATACTCAGTCAAAGCCTTTTAAAACTATTTATTCCCCCGCCCTCTCTACCCTCTAAAGTGACTATTTCCTGAAACGTTCACTAAACTAATTTGCCTTCTTCCCTTAACTGTCAAACAATGAGTTTCGAATATTTGGGCATGTAAATGTTGGATAGAGTTTTTACCCTTTCTTGTCTCAATCAGATACACATCTATTATCGATACACCCGTTATCGCTCTGGCATACTCATATTTCAAACATCAAGCCTTGAAATATCCTGCTCATGATATTTCGACTGGACTAATGAACTGATTATAAACATGTCTGTGAATACTCAATATCAAGTGTCGCTGATGAACACAAAATCTGACACTGCGGTATAACTGGCATTGAAATTGCAATCCTTATTTCACCAGTATTTACGATGAAACTAGTGCCTAACTGACTGGTCCACAGAGGTTTATGTATACCTAGAACAAATCCATACTATAAACCTAGAGGACAGGGCATTCTGAGATCTGTCTGATAATGAATATGCAAATAGGCAAAAGGGTCAGAGCCCAAACATAGTAGACAATCCCATGGTGACTTCCAGTGTGATTTAGGCACCAGCGGAGATAGCGCCATTTTTAAATGTTGGAGGTTGTCGAGAGCTGGTCTCAGGGTAAGGAGATCTGCAAACTACAGCGCTAAATTTTGTTTTTGAAATGGCTAGAAATAATCATTGGAGAAAAAGCAAATCTGAGTATAGAGCTTCAAAAAAGATTAGCTGGTTCACTTTTTTCTGCACAAGAGAATCTCACTCGCATGGTAGTTCAATCTCCATGGATAGGTCTAGTTCTGTCTGCCTCTATGTGGGGGAGCAACTCTAAGCATGTCCTGTTGAATTCGTGCCTTTTTATATATATGTATCTAGTAGGTAATCATAGCTATGAATGGTTATATGTCACCCATTTACCGTAGACTTTAAAATATGTTAAGAATGGTATGGTTTACCAAAGGGACTAAAATAGACTTATTCTACCAAACCAATTTCACGAAACATAAACAATTACAGCTACAAATTTGTATACGTTTAAACTTTAAATTGACACTATCGTGTTGTACAGATTAATTAAGTGGTCCCAACCAGAGAAGACGAGGCATGTGCCCAACGATGTGGCAAGCTGGTTGAATCACACGCAAGTAAAAACTTATGGGAAAGCGTCGCTCACTGACACTGTGACAGGGGATCTAACACTAAGGGTAAATAAATCAAAATACGGTATATCGAAATTACGAGGATGTTCATAATTAGAGACAATTAAATCTTATTCTTAGTCTAAAAGCAAGACTATTCGATCAGCCATAAAAAGGTTGAGTTCATAACAATTATTTCACAGATCTAGGTTGGATAGAGAAATGTGGAAGAAGAAGTTAGGAATTAGCATTAACAAATTAAGTACACTATCGCCTACACAAACGCAACATGCTTTCTGTGAATCGCACTCAAAATGAATACCATACAATGAATGAAACTGAAAGTGGGTTCTGTCACTTTTGACAGTTCCCTCAAACTGTAGGTTCAACTTCAGTTCAATACCACAAATGAATACGTCAAATACAAATCTCCACACCAGAATATACGGTCAATCTCATTATCAAAGGAGTTGTCATATATTGCTCTCAAAAGGTTTACACCAGTAGTATGACGAACAACACTGTAAGTGTTTTGCTCATATCCCGGATTCAGTGGAGTCATGTTTTTCACGAAATGACTTTGTTTGGGCCAGCGTTACGACAGCTCGCACCCGTTCGTTGTGCCAAACAGGCCTAGTCTAGATCAACCCGTATCGATTTATCACGTTAAACTACTTCATTGGATTGTGATGCATACCCTTTCTCATCAATAGTAACCCGTTAGTATCTACAGTGTGTTAGTATTGAATTTTAACATAGAAATCCCTCCTAAAGCTTGGAACACTGACTGGCGACGACGAAACACAGCATTGCAGTCTGTAACCTGGTCCAAGATGGCGGCCACAGAAGACAGATACTCAATCAAACATCGTTCTCGAAGCAATTTAGATTCCCTGGTTCATTTTACACCAACAGGACACAGTACGGTTATCACCTACCACAAAAGATGTTCCAATTTGAACGATCCGCCTTAAGATGAATAAATGAGGCACATTTGTTACAGCACGTTCCTCGTTTTGTTTCTTGTCTTCCTAAGTTCTCGTGGAGTCTCGTTCCCGACGAGAATGTCGGAGTGGCGCCATCTCGTGTGATAAATGTTTAAATGAGCCTCTAACGGATGGTCGGAGAACCACTTCGAGTACACATGTGCGCACTACACTGCTCACTGGATGCCTTCACTTCGACACTAGGACTATAAGGGTCATTCAACCAGAAAATGTACTTTTGGTGAAAATCATACTTTTTGGGGATTAATGGGCTTCATTACTTTTATATTGGTCTATCTGCATATTTTTTTTAATCTGTGGACTTTCAAAGTGAGAAATTAGCTAAAAAGTGCATGTCCTTCTGACATTTCTAAAGTTTAGCACTATTTCTTTTGTGAAAACTATTAATATATATTCCCTAATTGATTTATTTCCTCAAGTTATGTAAATTAGCTGTTGTTTAGTAGTATTTTCCCTCATTTCTAAGGCTCCGCAATTTTTTTAGGTGTATTTCAATGAAAAGTGTGCTTTTTCAGCAAATGCAATAGGTAATATTTGGCATAGACTCATGACAATATATTTTAATGGTATACTTCCCAAACATGCACTTAAAACTCAGGACATGCATCCATTTTTTACATATGTATATGATTTTTGCCTAACTGCCACGGTGTCTTTTCCAGCCGAATTACGAATTTTCTTTTTACACAATTGATTGTACGGACTTGACGAGTTGCATTTAGCACTCTCCACTTCTCTATATTGGTGCTAACTTGGTACAAAACTTACTGAATAATGTGGACATAGGGTCCGTAGTGTAAGAGTAATAAATTGCTTCCTAAATCCCCGCACTATGCGAGAACAAGGAAAGTAATTTTGGAGGAATCACGTAATATTTATCACATCCGAGAGATCAATCGAAGGCTGGAAAGTCGATCACAAGAACAGGATGTTATCCCTTTTAACTGCGCATGCGCCCCAACTCCGGCACTTCAGCGGGAAGAGGAGACGTCGAGCTAATGTGAGTACTCCACATTTCTTCTCTGGTAGCATTATTTTTCCATCCCGGACATGATTTTCTGTGTTAATAGTGATAACTTGTAGTTTGTGATTCTGTAGAATCCATTTTCTTGAAAAGTTGACAAGTATTTACCAAAATTTTGTGGTTTGAAAAAAAGAGCAGATTGATGCCTTCCCAAAATGGCTGCTACTGGAAGCTTTGGGGGTATTTTCAATGTGTTAGTGAATTTTTCGAAAAAATTTGTTTAGGCACATCACGTCCGAGATGGAAATTCTTCTTTCGATTGATCTATGAGAAAATGTGCAAAGAGGTTGACAATTTACATATCTTCCGATGTATTCCCAATGACAAAATGTATGTTTAAAAGACTGCGTATTTTCTGTACACCAGTGGTATGCCTATCACGTGGTAATAGCCATTACGGACGTAATATGGGTAAAATATTTTGACCAAATTGACTAGGAACTATGTTAGAATGAGTTTAAATTACAATAATACAGTTCTCAAAGTTGTTCATTATGTGCACCAAGTATCATTTCATAAGTGTAGGGAGAAAAAGTGATGGAAGTCTACGGGTAAATATAATTTACGTCCATTATATGTATGTCGGACGTGACGCCCAATTAGGTTTTGTCTCATAACAAGTATGAAAACGAGTGGAAGCATAATCTCTTTTGTTTTTTTATCAATATTTGCCTGTTGTACTGCATATGTAATGAAAAATTGAAATGATTATCAGATTCTGCTACTATCTATAGTGGTTCATTTTCATCTCGGACGTGATGCATGATTTTTCAAAACCATATTTGAAGTATAAGACTTGAACAAACAATCAAAAAAATCACCTGGAATACTGAAGACAGTTATATTCTGTGGTATTATGAAAGAAAAAAATGGTTTTGAGGAAATTTTTTGTTGACATTTTTGGAAAAAATCTGATTTTGGTAATATTTTTGTTCTGACAGCCATAATATTAACTTCATGGGCAAATTATCTATTCTAAATATAAGTCTGAACAATAGTCATACAAAGAAGACAGTTTTTCAAAACAAATGTATCTTTTGAATGTTATTTAATAGGTAATTTGCTAATTTTTGTCTTTTCTCTTTTTTCAGTTTTAGGGCCATCCATGAAGTATGTATGCACAATTTCCCAAATTTTCTAGCCCACCAACCCCGCCCCCCTACCTTATTTTTTTCACAATAATACACAGAAGTAGCCTATGCCATTCATGGATGGCCCCCTACATATCACCCTATGTTGAAAGTATGGGGCGCATTGTGCTATGCCTTTTTATAGTGACCTTTTAAAATGGCTGTTAAATAATGAATACTGTTTTTTCTCAAATCTAATGGATTTTTTTACTATGTTTTTTGTAAAGTCTTCATTTCATTTTTATTGGAACAATTGTTCTTCCTTGCAAAATGGACGTAAACTACCCAAACCATCGAAATCAATTTTTACCAATACTTGTAGAGTAAATGGCAGTATCTACTCTATTTTTAATATTGACCCTAACTAAATGTCACTTACTTTATCCCCCTCAACTTTACAACAGTTCTGCAAGATTTCTTAAACAATATTTCCCTCATTTGCACACTTCAGGATGCCATCCTCTGTTGAAGGGTCAAGCAGCCAGCGTACTCCCCGCAAAAACCACCTGTACTACAAACTACGGCTGGAGAGGGAGGCCCGTCATGTAGCAGAAGCAGCTTCAACGACTGGAGTTGCGGAAAGAACCTCCTGAGGTTTCATATGAGGACTTCATTGCTGGTCTGGGTAAGTACTTCTTTTCTTTACCACACCTGAAAATATGCAATACAAATTGTCAGTGAATATTCATTTTGGTTATTGCATTTTTCTTTTTTTTCCAGGCACATCTCCACACATGGAAATACTGCATTTTAAACAGACATAGAAATTTTCCTTAGCTATTGCATTTTCCCTTTTTCCAGGCACTACTCCTGAGGCTGTAGAGGCGCAAGATGGTCAGAGTGATGTCTCTAGTTTGGATGCGGCCGAGGACATCTCTACAGATGCAGACAACGAGGTAGCTCCAGGCAATCTCCCTCAAGAGGATGCAGACAACGAGGTAGCTCCAATCAATGTTCCTCAAGAGGGTGTGGTTTCTTTTAGCTCCAGTCAATGTCCCTGAAAATGATGTGGTTGTTTTAGCTCCAGGCAATGTTCCTCAAGAGGGCGTGGTTGTTTTAGCTCCAGGCAATGTCCCTGAAAATGATGTGGTTGTTTTAGCTACAGGCAATGTCCCTCAAGAGGGTGTGGTTGTTTTAGCTCCAGGTAATGTCCCTGAAAATGATGTGGTTGTCTTAGCTCCAGGCAATGTCCCTGAAAATGATGTGTTTGTTTTAGCTCCTGGCAATGTCCCTGAAAATGATGTGGTTGAGTTACACCCAGGTATTGTAGATTTACAACAGGTAAATGCCACAGGTGATAATGTCGCAGTCCCTGATGCAACCATTTTTGATGCGGCCGAGATTGCAAGTAGGGAACTTAGAAAGGACGGGATCTCCCCAAGTAAAGCTCCCTGTGTTTGGTGCAAGGTTGGACTTTATGAAACCTTTTGTTCCAACATGAAAAAACAGTCCAGTGTCGGTAAAAAAAAATCATTGCTTTCTTCTTTGTCCTCCCCTGAGGAAGTGAAGTCTCTCCGTGCCCAGAAGCAGCTTGCAGCAGAAAGTATAGTGGTGTAAAGAAAAATGTCATTCACTTCCTCACTAGATGTGAGCACTCCATTACTCTTCCAGGCAAATAAGATGTGGTCAGAGTTCATGTACATTCTTCATAAACAGTACAACACTGAATTTCCTAATGCAAAAGTCAGCAGATCTTACTTTTATAGTATCCGCAGGTCTGCCAAGTACATCCTTCCTGTGTCATGCCGCAATTGCAATGTGTGCTTAAACACCAAAACTGTGCTCTCAAACTTTATTCTGTTAGAACACTTGGACTGCCAACACTTCCTGATACATTTGTGAAGCAGTCAGAAAATGTCATCCGTGAAAAACTCCTTGCTGCCCCTGAAGTCATTAAGTACCAGCAGTGGAAGCATGTTTAGGTCACCTACAGTGATCAGCAGGTGTGTAAAAAGTTGAAACTTGTTGACGAGGAGTCCGACAGGGACAATTTCACCACACAGCTTCCTAGCGACCATACTGTTATGTCACAGCATGTAGAGAAAGTGTATGCCCAACATGGGGCCGCACGCTTTGTACGGTTTGAGCTTCCACATACCCACTGTTCCATACACATGGATTTTGCAGAAAATTGGAAAATAAGTTATCCCTATGAGCCACAGCCAGCTTATAATTCTAAAGATCCTGTTACTGTTCATCCCGTAGTGATTCACTACAAGGATGACAATGTCACAAAGCTCCTGACTCTTGCTTTGGTTACTGACGACCGATGTCATGATGCCGGTGCTGTATTTGCCTTTGTTAAGGTGATAAATCAGGTTATTACCAACCAGCTTCCTTTCGTATCTTGGGTACATTACCTGACAGACAGTCTCTTCTCAATACCATAATCGAAAGATCTTCAGTGTCATTTGCAAGCACAAGAACTCTTTGAGAAAGAAGCCACCTGGTGCTATTTTGAGTCCGGTCACGGCAAGGGTGCCTGCGATGGCATTGGTGCAGCAGCAAAGAGAATGGCCGACAATGAGGTCAAGAAAAATAACAATATTGAAAATGCAAACCAGTTTGCAGAGGCAGGTAATAAGCAAGAGGGGACATCTGTCCAGTACATATGCGTACTGCCAGTCACACTGAATTTTGCTTGTGAAGAACTGTCTTCTCTTACATGCGTTGCTCCTATCCCACGCACTATGCAAACACATGTTGTTGTTTGTCCAGAGGAAGGTGTTCTTTGTATTAGAGACATTTCGTGCTACAAAGCATGCTGCTTTGATGTGGAATCTGGCGTGTGGAAATTCACATGTCCTGGTTGGCAGAGGAGGGTTCTCCGTTTTTCTTCGCCTACACCAAGTCTGCCGGATGGTGATGCATCTGACAATGTGTCTTTGGATGATGAGGATGTCTCGCATGCTGAGTCACATGAGGCAACTGTTTCTCCTACAGTTAGTGACACCGAAATCACTTACGAAAAAGAAGGCTGGTTGGCTGTCGTTTATGACAATGAATGGTACCTAGGCCAGGTGGAACAAAGCCGTATGCTAGATGGAGCCCTACAGCATCTGGGCCCTGTTTTTCAGTCACGACATCGCAAGTCTACGATCGGCTGAGATCGGATAAAGATTTTACGCATGTTTTCAAGACACAAGATGGCGGGTGTGCTATAGACACGGTCGTATGTTGAATCGCTCTATCTTGGCGAGATGTATCGGAAGTTAAGACAAGTATAGAACTGTCATAGGTTCTATAAAACATCACTGTGAATTTTCTGTAGTTCCCATAAGAACTAAGCAATGACATTTTAACACGAGTAAGGGATACATATACCCTATAATCGTACCAAATATTAAGTAGATCGGATTTATCGTTCTGAAGATATCGGTGTTTTAATATGAAACATCTAGCCTCTCGTGCGGCTACCATTCACCAGACGGCGTGTACACATCTAGTCAGCATGCCCTGTGCGCCTCGAGCGGACGTGAAAGAGACTATTGAAACATCGGGCTATTGATCGGATATCGTATCACGTGATGGTAAAGGTACACTGGCCATCAGAGCAGTATTTGCTATGACAAAATTTAAACGGCGATATCTTCATAACGGTGCGGCCGGTTTTCTTCATATTTGGTACGATTATAGGTTATATGTATACCTTACTCGTGTTCAAATTTCATTGCTTAATTCCTACGGGAAGTTAAGTTCCACGTTTGTTACGACATGTCCAGAGTGGTCTTAGAGATACGACACTTATGGCCACTATTTCCGCTCCAGTGGCCACCGAGTGTCATCACTATAGCACACCTTTTACCTTCCTAAGTGTCGTATCTCCACTAAGTCTTGTATCTGCTCTACGATCGTATCTCTCTAGCACACTGACGGCAGATATGTGTCATAAGTTACGAATGTCGTGACTAAAAAACAGGGCCCAGGTGAACTGTATCGAACAAACAACCTCTTCTCCACCAAAGTTTAAGTGGCCATCCAGGGCCCTGTTTTTCAGTCACGACAATCGATATGTAAGACATCTTAGAGCTGTAAGTGTCCTATAGACGTGATATCTTAGCCGATCTGGCCAAGATCTGAGGTCTAAGACACCTAGGGTGGTGTGAGGTGTGCTATAGTCACGATAATCTTAGGGTCATGTGATTGAAAATGTCTTGCAAACTGTCTTAGACCTAAGACATCTATGGACATGTCGTACAGAATGCGCAACTTCACTTCCCGTAAGAATTAAGCGATGAAATTTTAGCACGAGTAAGGTATTTATATAACCTGTAACCGTACCAAATATGAAGAAAATCGGCTGCATATCTCCGAAGATATCGGCGTTTGAATTTCGTCATAGCAGTTGTCTGCTCTGGTGGCCAGTGTAGCCCTACCATCACGTGACCCTAATTTATGCACTGACCTCGACACTCACTGCCACCGGGAGGTGGGAGGGTGCACTGGCCACCAGAGCAGACGACTGCTATGACGAAATTTAAACGCCGATATCTTCGGAGATATAAAGCCGATTTTCTTTATATTTAATACGATTGTAGGCTATATAGACACCTTACTCGTGTTAAAATTTCATTGTTTAATTCTTACCGGAAGCACGGGAAATCCTCTATATACGCATAATGAGGATTTATAGAACCTAAGACAATTCTATACTTGAGACACTTTTAGCGGCGATCTCACGTGGCGCACTACGATACTGTCTATAGTACACCGGCCATCTTTTGTCTTGCAAAATGTCTTGCAATCGCTGAGATATCTCAGCTTCTAAGACTAAGATTATGTCGTGACTGAAAAACAGGGCCCAGGAAAGACCTTGAATGGTATGACTGTGAGAGTATCCTTGTTCAGATATCTCCACCAACTTGCGAAGGAAGCAGTCGGAGGAAGATTTACTTCCAGTTAACTACCAATGATTATTCAGCTATTGAAGCAGCTTTTTTAAAGTATTCAGATTAATTTAGCACTCCATACAGTGAGCCATGTATTTATAATTTTAAACCTTTTAACTATTCTTCAGAACTTTTCTTTTTGGGCTTCCCTAGCCCACTTAAAAGGGTATATTATCTCCTCTTTCCTATCCACTCAGATATTAACTATTTTTCTATGTGAAATGGAGAAGTGCATGTCTTTTAATTTAAATATTTCCGTCTTTTGCACACTTCAGGAAGTTTTGGTATATTGTTTTCCAAAGTGCATTGACCTCAGCTGATTTTGAATGTCGCTTGGTGTGCGCGGTCTCAGCAACCCATGCGTCGACTCATCATAATCAGAACACAAAAAACACTGCCATCTGTCAACGTCACCGGCAGCCTTTAGTTCTTCCAGAAATTCCTTACTCACGAGATCCCGGACGCAGCCAGAGCAGTACGACCTCTTGCAGTGTGAGTTATCACAGATTTCTCCACAGTTAGTGCACACTGAGCAGTACTTGGTCCAGCCACCCGAGCAACTTGAAAGTATGGGGGTAAACCCTTACCTCCCAAAGAGAGGAAGTCATCAACTATTCTTCATAACTCTTTTTTGGGAGCTTCCCTAGCCCACTTAAAAGGGTCTATTATCTCCTCTTTCCTATCCACTCAGATATGAACTCTCTCTGCATAGCTCTTTTTTGGTCAGCAGTGGTAGATTGACTGCTTAATCAAATCCCAATCCTTCTCACACCATGTCTATGTTGTGTGGGAAGTAAAACATACTCTCTCTGCATAGCTCTTTTTTGGTCAGCAGTGGTAGATTGACTGCTTAATCAAATCCCAATCCTTCTCACACCATGTCTTTGTAGTGTGGGAAGTAAAACATACTCTCTCTGCATAGCTCTTTTTTGGTCAGCAGTGGTAGATTGACTGCTTAATCAAATCCCAATCCTTTTCACACCATGTCTATGTGGTGTGGGAAGTAAAACATACTCTCTCTGCATAGCTCTTTTTTTAACTTGTTCCATTTTATAGCTACCATACATAATTAAATATACATATGCAGGATCAGCAGGTATTAATAGAGGCACAGAAGGTACTTGAGTTACAGTATTTAGTACCTAAACTTCCAAGATGGCGGGCTAGATGGACTCACTCACAGCGGGAGAGCGGTAAATTTGTTAATTGACTATCTAAACTTGGTCATGTTGTGAATCCTGTGACATCTGAAGCAAGCTATGTGAGTACACATCCTACTTTGATCGATAGTCTTTACCGATGATTTAGATAAAAGGAGGATTTAATCGGATTCCGTGGAAGGATTGGTGTATTCAAGTAGAAAACCCCCATTATCGCTCACGTAGGCATGTCGGTAAGCGTGTTCGGTCTATTTCCGGGAGCCCTAGCAGTTCTGAGAACCAGGTGACTTTGAGCTGATCAAATATTGCTAAGAAACTCAAATCTGGAATCTTAAACGAGATTTCTGAGGACAGTACTGAGGATTTATTGGACATGTCTGTTGACGGTAGTGGTGCGACTGCACCCAAGCCGGCCGTCGGTAACGGAGGCCTGGGCAAAACCCCCGTCGATACATACGTGACGGTATCTAATGTTACACTGGATACACTTGCAGCTCTTATTACTGGGAATAAGACTTACTTTGACCAAAGGATGACTAAATCAGGGATGGTATCCAATGAGAGGGCGGCCGTTCTAAGAGCTGGCCTATGTGATCTAAAACTGAATGTGGAGAATGCACTAAGCAAGGTCTCCTGTGAACAGGTTAAATTAGCTGGGAGAATCGATCAACTCGAAAAAGAAGTGACTGCGTTACGCGCTGTCTATAACGCTCAAAGTGTACTGGTAGCCCCAGGTTTAACAAACCCCCTGACAGGATATGCAGATGCGGCACGCAAGCTGTCTACTGACCCTAAAACAAACTTTTATTTCACCGCTCGAGAGTGAAATGTCATCATTTTTGGGTATGGCTACGAATCAGATGAGGACATGAAAACTATACTCCACTATATCTGCAATACTGTCGGTGTTGTACTACCAAAAGCGGATGTGTTGCGTATTGAGCATTTGAACAAACGTCAGCCCAGCAATATTTCAAGCAAACGCCCACCGCCCATACTTGTTTGTTTCACCAATGAGGCCTCATGTAACACCTTGTTAGCAGCATCACCTCGACTGTCTCGGACTGAATTGCATGAAGTAGCCATGAGCCGAGATGAACCAATCGAGGTACGCAGGAGTAGAGGGATTCTACGTATGGTCAGGGGCTACCAGAAAAGGCTTGGTTGCACTGTCAATCTGGAAGGGGATACTCTAACAATAGATGGTCTTGTGATACACTTGAAAGACGCCGACAACATTCCACCCAATCTGCTACACCCCGATTACGTGGCCAGAAACAAACCCAGCTCTGACTATAAGTACAAGGTACAGGCTATAGCTACTGAACCGATGGACGACGGCCCCCCGCCACTTGAAGACGCAGTTGACGCACCACGTCTGGCTGCCCAAGTTCCCGCTGCCCAGCCCCCTCCTCAGCCTGATGATAATGGTCTAGCCCACACGGCCCCCAACGAGACCGCAATCAAGACACCTGCCCCAAATATGAACGCAACAGCTGATCGAGTGGAACGTATACAGAAAACCCAATTAGGCTATATGTTCGCTGGACCAACAGCTTACCTCAGCAACATGTATGCGTGCGACATCGACCTAGTTATCAACGAGGGTGTAGTCAACAGGCAATTCACGTTCCAATCAGCCGAGCAAGCATACCAGTTTACAAAGGCGCTGTACCTGAACGACCAGGTGAAGGCGGGAGAGATATATGAGTCCACCAACCCGTTTGAGGCGAAACGACTTGGCTCGTTAGTCAGCGAAGAGGGTAGTGACTGGGAAGTAGTCAAATTCGGAAAGCTGCGTACGGTGGTCACAGAAAAGTTTGTGCAACACCCAGACCTGCGTGATCGCCTAGTGAACACCTCCCCCACCCCACTCGTCGAGGCTACTAATAACTTATACTGGGGGTCAGGTCTCAGTTATGAGCGGAGCGTTTCGTGCAACCAGTACCCCGGGTCCAACAAATTCGGTCACTTGCTGATCGAGGTGCGTCGCGACCTTTCTGCGCTCTAAGTTAAGACACGTGTTGGTGGCTCTGTGCTGTTATAAGGATACACATATCATGGCCACGATTGTGGTCGGCGATTCTCGTATAGGTGGATTCACTGATGCACTTAGGCAGAATGTTAATGTGATAGATGCCTTCGGCATCCCCGGTGCTGACTACGACGAACTTGCCCAAGTTGCCTTGCAGATGGTTCCTGCTGCCGGACCGGGACTACGGTTCGTGTTCCTAGTAGGTGGAGTCCGCAACTTAACACACAAGAATCGCACCAATGGAGAAGTCACTGCCCGCTTTATTTGTATTTCTAATGCTGTCCACTACTTCCAGGACCTACTTAGCAGTATTGATGAACTATTCAGCTCACGCTTTCCCCATGTTCACGTTTGTTATGGGACATTTTTCGGTGTTGACCTGCGTAGATACAGCACTCTTCCAGCTAACCCCACTGAACAGGTACTGATAGACGATACTGCAATGGCCATTAACCGTGTCATTGTTCATCACAACCAAGCAAACTCTCTAGCTACTGTTCACCTCGCCTCACCTGTGTATACCCTGCACTCTAAATCTGGAAAAACTTCGATACTCTACAGCTAATTACACGACGGGTGTCATTTCAGGAGGCACTGGTACAACAAGGCCACACGAATTATACTACGTTCTGTGAGGATATGTATTAACAATTGGCCTTAGTGGTGACGGGCTTATACTACTCATTGGCCGCAAGGTACATGAGACAGTCCGTCGGGTCTAGTTCTGGTGTTAACGTCATTGACTGAAAGGTGGGCGGTCATGAGGATCGTCTCGCCGTAACTTGATATATTTATCTTGTATTTGCCCAAGATCATAGACATTGATATATTTTCTCCTATACATTGTTTACTACATCGACTATAACTGTACTGCATATACTGACATACGCAATGTGTTAGCTAATGTGTTCTCGTATGTGAACTCGATTTGGTGATTCGGTGTTACTGGTACGATAAGTTTTGACTTGTGTTTTTTCTCTTGTACTTTTCCTTTTCATTGGGTCAAGTATTTAGCATACATTAAGAACGCTAATAGCACTGGCCGTAAGGTACGTGCGTGCAAGAGTCCTGTTGACTTCCTACTGACGTGTGATCTGAATAATAGTCATCTTCAGTTGTTGTTATACATATCAGAATGAGCATTTGTCTCTAGAGATTTACGTCAGTATTGTGCTGTAAAGTACTCTGCTGGATAATCTAATGTATTAAATATGACAAGCTGAAACGGTGTTTTTTTTGGTTTTTTTTGACGATGTTGTTGCTTACACAGCACTCTGCATATTGTTTGACTGACCTAAGTTCCAAGTACTGATACGTAAACCTGTCTATGCTCCTTTAATGAGTAGACGCGAAGCATTCTCAATGGTTTCAACAATGTTTGTGTTTTCATCTAGCGAACTAATGAATCAATTGGTTAATTAAACTATACTTAAAGTTAATTATTTAATTTAAAACTCGTTTTTTTTGTATCAACAACTGGTCCTAGATTGTAACTTACGACTGTTCTTGTTTGCCTTTTTCCACTTATAATTATGTATACTATTTTTTCTTTTTTTCTTTTCACCCGCTCTTCCGCTGGGGACACGCCCGTATGGCATGAGATCTTGCCAGCTCATTATCTGAGTGCTTACCTTCACCATCCTTCTTCACCTGCAAGGCTAACTTGACCTTGCTTGTGAACTGAGCGCGTGGCTGGGAATACCCACCCGTGCGCTAATCACCTTGAAATTGCCCCCTTGTCCCCTTTTCATACACTTCATCCCCCTAATGGTTGCTAGAGGAGTTAGTTTTCTTCACTGTAATGTCAGAAGTCTGTTCCCTAACATGGGGCAGGTTAAGTTGCTATTTGAGGGAACTGATTTTATTACTATCTCGGAGACCTGGTTATGCTCAGACTTCATTCAACCGTTAGTTAACTTAGATAAATATATCATGTTTCGGCAGGACCGTGACCATAGAATAGGTGGGGGGGTAGCCTGCTACGTGAGCTCTGCTTTTGGGCCCTACAGCAAAAAGATTGATGAACTCTGAGGAACAGATGATAGAGTATTTGACAGTATCTGTTTCTGAGCCTAATTTCCGTAAACTTAGTGTAATTACCTTTTACAGACCACCCAATATGGACATTAATTATGCCGTAAGTAAACTAGAAGAGATAGTAGGCTCAGATTCTGTAAAAGACTCTGAGATATGGGTACTTGGTGACCTGAATTGTAACCTCCTTGAACGATCGTGTAACGCAAGGGCTACATTGATGAATACTGCAAAACTTCTTAGTCTTCGTCAACTCATAAACAAGGTTACAAGGCCAAATGCCCATGGTGGGACGTTAATTGATCTTATCTTTACGAACAGCAACTACGTCTCCTCAAGTTATGTTGGTAACCACTTAATTAGTGACCACCTGGCTGTCCATGCTCACAGGAAAAAACAACCATTCGTCAGACGATCCGTTAAGTTTGAGGGTAGATCCTATAAGTGTTATGACAAAGAAACAATGCAAGATTATTTCTCTGACCAAAACTGGTCTGCTTTCTGGGATACAGATGACACAGACTTACAGTGGGACTTTATTCTTTCACTGGTCAACTCCTACCTTGATGACTACTGTCCGCTTAAACTAATGAAATTTGTTCTCGGTAAGGACCCCTGTTTGTTAGACGAAATTTTCTCTAAAATAAACGAAGGCAACTACTTGTCAACTATAAGCAAACCAAAAATTCACTTAAGCTTCTTGAGGCTAAGGAACTATCCAAACAAATTAGATGGAGCTTAAGGGATGCTAAGAGTCAGTTCTGTAAAGATCAACTTGAAAATTCTGCTAACGATCCTAAGGAATTTTGGCGGCTAGTTAGCTCCATGACTAAAATGGACAAAGGTAGTGGAGATTGTGCCTTGGTGGATGAGATATCAGGAGAGACTGTTCCCTGTGACGAGACAGCAGATTTTATCAACAAGTTTTTTGCGAGCATAGGTGAGCAGCTTTTTGACCAACAAACTGGAAAGCTCTCTTTCTTTAATAATCTAAAAACCATTAATGACAAGTTCTATGGTAATAAGAACAAAGTTATTAAGTTCGACAGACAAAGAGTATCTGAGCTAGTATGGGATATCTCGGGAATATGTGGTGTGTCTAGTCGAGTTATGAAAGACGCCATGCAAATACTAAATAAAGAGTTCACACATATCTTTAACTGTAGTATCTCTACCGGCAAGGTGCCTGAACTCTGGAAAGAAGCCACAGTAGTGCCTATTCCGAAAGGAGGGGACCTATGTAACATCTCTAATTGGAGGCCCATATCGCTTTTAAATATGCCCTCTAAAATCCTAGAACGCTTAGTACATGAAGTGATATACACTGACCTAGAGGATCGTAAACTCTTGACTGAACATCAGTTCGGTTTCCATAAGGGATTGGGTACTTTGGATGCTGTATATGAATATACGCAGGAGCTATATAATAGTCTTAACCGAGGAGAAGTTACTGCCTCCTGCTATGTTGACCTGAGGAAGGCATTCGACTCCGTGCTGCATTCGCTCCTCATCGCCAAATTGGATAAATTGTTTGGCCTCCCTAATAGTTTACTTGTGAATGACCTCTGTGAGCACGTGCAATCTTGTCGTTTCGTCCAGTATGCTGACGATCTTGTCTTGTTCACCTCACACACATGCCCTGACATGGCTAAAGCCAGACTTCAAGTAGCGTTTAACGAAGTGGTGACGTGGTGCTGTGCTAATGGCATGACTCTAAATGTAGCAAAAACAAAGACAGTGTGGCATTCGTCCTCTCAGAAACGCAGATTCTTACCACCATTAGATCAGGATTGTGGAGGCTGTAGGCTAGCGGAGGTGAGAAAGTATAGGTACCTTGGTATACTGGTTGATTCCGAGCTAACTTTTAGGGATCAGGTTAACGATATGGTGAAAAATGCACACTCTCGACTGTTCACGCTGGGCAAAATAAGGAGGGACCTTAGCTTTGATGTGGCGCGTAAAATATATGGCACTATCATAAGACCAATTCTGGAGTACCACTCCTTCTTGGTGGATGGCTGTAGTAAACGCGAGATTAACAAGATGCAGCTCGTGCAGAATCAAGCCTTACGAATTGTACAGGGTCGGAACAACTATAGGCAACGAATCACTGAGCTACATCGGATCACACATTTTGATTACCTAGATTCTCGTAGGAATGTTCAGTTACTCTTGCTTATGTATAAACTCTCGCAAAACCAGGAACTGCTAGATACTAGGATGAGAAGAACTCGTAGTGACATATAGGTGAAGTTCTGGGTCGAAAGGCCGAATTGTGTACTGTTTCAACGTTCTCCTTTCTACAGGGGTGGGACACTTTGGGACAAGCTTGATGTCGCTGTTCAAAAATCGGAAACCAAAGCACGATTTAAGATCAAGACCAAAGAGGCGTACTCAGTGTATGACTGGAGACATTAAATCATGGTCTATGACCTAATGCTACTGCGAACATCATTACTCATTATCCATCCTCCCCCCCCCTTTCCTCTCTCTATTACATAAATGTCAATACATTATATTTTTCATATGTAAAAGTGTGCCACCGAATCACCTGTTTATATTCTGTTGCCTCTGTTCTTGATCTTGATGTACGAGCCTATCCAGTGGAAGAACTGCCCTAGTGGCAGAACTGGTATGTATACCTTGGCCAATAAAAAAAAAAAAAATAAATAAATAAATAAATAAATAAGTACTCTCTTGAGGGGCATTGCCGGAATTGTCACTGCATGAAGAACTTTTAAAAATTATTTCATGATGTTTCCTTCAGAAGGCTAAAAATTGTATTTTTAAAGTGTCAGAATTTGAATAAGTATTAAGCAATAAGCTTCTATGGGAAGTATATCATGCTGTTTTAAAAGTTTCTTATGCATTTACCGATTCGCGGCGGGTGATGCCTCCAGGCATCACCACGGTATATTGGGTGATGCCTGGAGGCGACACCACGGTAGATCGGGTGATGCCTGGAGGCATCATTTTTGCGAGATCTCGTTATCAAAGTTTGAAACGCACCTAAAACAATAAATAATGAAGGAATAGTTCTGTACCTTTCAATATATTTAGAAAAGATATAACCCTTTCTAGAAATAATGATTACAAAAATATAGTAACCATGGAAACCCTCGAAAAAAAAGAATGAATCCGGTGCGAGTAAGATCAGAAGCAGACGTCCACGCCCCCGATGCCAAAATGGCGGAATGGTCGGACGACGACTGCGACTGGGGGGATTGGGAGGATGATCTACCCCTAACAACGTTGGCCCTACAACATGGGAATGCAGCCAGAGGATCTAATACGGAAGAACCCTTAGGAAATGTCAAAAGAACGGATATAAACCAAGCAGAAACGTCCAAAATCAACGATTTCGATAGCGAATCCAGCAGTTCGGCCTCCGCGAATGATGCCAGTTCTGAGAGTGGGGGAGACGATATCAACTCCGGTGATGATGTTTCTACCGTTTCGAAAGACCAAGAAACCACAGCATGTGGTCGGAAATGGACAAGAATGAAGGAAAATTTGGGAAATAAACATCCCCCAACAGATTTCGATGAAAGCAGCTCAGGAATGACTTCAGAAGTGGACTCAGATATGCCAAAAACACCGATAAACATTTTCCGATTATTCCTCACGTACGGTTTCCTTGAAGCCCTGGTAGGCTGCACCAACAGATACGCAAACGATAATCGAGTTCGTGGATCCGCAAAGAAAAGGAAATGGACACCTATCAATGTTCAAGACATGAAAATCTTCATAGGACTGACAATGTTGATGTCGATAGTGAAAAAAATACGAATCCAGGACTACTGGTCAAGAATACGAGAGCTATCAACACCTTACTTCGGTACGATACTGACCCGTGATCGTTTCCTCGATATACTACGGTAAGCTGAAATACTTCCCCAAAAACAATATTCAGAGATAAACCACTGTATTTCTACGTAAAATAGCTTTTTTGCATTAGATTTGCCATTATTCTGATATATTTGTGTATGAAGGTATTTCACACGTAGTGATTCCATAGCATTCCCCCTGCAGGTACCTCAACTTCGGTCCAGAACCGAAAGACGATAACGAAGCACCCCCCGCAGCCATGGATAGAGTAAAATGGTTGCTGGATCACCTGAACTACATTTCTAGACTCGTTTATCGGCCCAAACGGGAAATTTGTATCGACGAAACCATGATCAAACACAAGGGCAGATGTGCTCATCGCCAGTACATGCCTCTAAAACCTACGAAGTGGGGACTCAAGTTCGAGGTACTCGCGGAAAGCGTATCAGGTAAGCGACTAGGTCGCTAGGAAAAAAAAAAAATCCACGTATAAGCCTCACCTAATATTTCCCCATTCAACGTTAATTGACAATATATATATACTGAAATAAACCTCAGAGTATTCTCTTTGCTCCCATCTACTTCCCTGATCGATTATCTAACGTTAAAAGCCTGTACGAATTGATTTTCAAATCGACATCTAATGCTGTCACTCCCGTGTCTCACGAGATCCCGGACGCAGCCAGAGCAGTACGACCTCTTGCAGTGTGAGTTATCACAGATGAACATTTCTCCACAGTTAGTGCACACTGAGCAGTACTTGGTCCAGCCACCCGAGCGGCTTGAAAGTATGGGGGTAAACCCTTACCTCCCAAAGAGAGGAAATCATCAACTATTCTTCATAACTCTTTTTTGGGAGCTTCCCTAGCCCACTTAAAAGGGTCTATTATCTCCTCTTTCCTATCCACTCAGATATGAACTCTCTCTGCATAGCTCTTTTTTGGTCAGCAGTGGTAGATTGACTGCTTAATCAAATCCCAATCCTTCTCACACCATGTCTATGTAGTGTGGGAAGTAAAACATACTCTCTCTGCATAGCTCTTTTTTGGTCAGCAGTGGTAGATTGACTGCTTAATCAAATCCCAATCCTTTTCACACCATGTCTATGTGGTGTGGGAAGTAAAACATACTCTCTCTGCATAGCTCTTTTTTTAACTTGTTCCATTTCATAGCTACCATACATAATTAAATATACATATGCAGAATCAGCAGGTATTAATAGAGGCACAGAAGGTACTTGAGTTACAGTATTTAGTACCTAAACTTCCAAGATGGCGGGCTAGACGGACTCACTCACGGCGGGAGAGCGGTAAATTTGTTAATTGACTATCTAAACTTGGTCATATTGTGAATCCTGTGACATCTGAAGCAAGCTATGTGAGTACACATCCTACTTTGATCGATAGTCTTTACCGATGATTTAGATAAAAGGAGGATTTAATCGGATTCCGTGGAAGGATTGGTGTATTCAAGTAGAAAACCCCCATTATCGCTCACGTAGGCATGTCGGTAAGCGTGTTCGGTCTGTTTCCGGGAGCCCTAGCAGTTCTGAGAACCAGGTGACTTTGAGCTGATCAAATATTGCTAAGAAACTCAAATCTGGAATCTTTAACGAGATTTCTGAGGACAGTACTGAGGATTTATTGGACATGTCTGTTGACGGTAGTGGTGCGACTGCACCCAAGCCGGCCGTCGGTAACGGAGGCCTGGGCAAAACCCCCGTCGATACATACGTGACGGTATCTAATGTTACACTGGATACACTTGCAGCTCTTATTACTGGGAATAGGACTTACTTTGACCAAAGGATGACTAAATCAGAGATGGTATCCAATGAGAGGGCGGCCGTTCTAAGAGCTGGCCTATGTGATCTAAAACTGAATGTGGAGAATGCACTAAGCAAGGTCTCCTGTGAACAGGTTAAATTAGCTGGGAGAATCGATCAACTCGAAAAAGAAGTGACTTCGTTACGCGCTGTCCGTAACGCTCAAAGTGTACTGGTAGCCCCAGGTTTAACAAACCCCCTGACAGGATATGCAGATGCGGCACGCAAGCTGTCTACTGACCCTAAAACAAACTTTTATTTCACCGCTCGAGAGCGAAATGTCATCATTTTTGGGTATGGCTACGAATCAGATGAGGACATGAAAACTATACTCCACTATATCTGCAATACTGTCGGTGTTGTACTACCAAAAGCGGATGTGTTGTGTATTGAGCGTTTGAACAAACGTCAGCCCAGCAATATTTCAAGCAAACGCCCACCGCCCATACTTGTTTGTTTCACCAATGAGGCCTCATGTAACACCTTGTTAGCAGCAGCACCTCGACTGTCTCGGACTGAATTGCATGAAGTAGCCATGAGCCGAGATGAACCAATCGAGGTACGCAGGAGTAGAGGGATTCTACGTATGGTCAGGGGCTACCAGAAAAGGCTTGGTTGCACTGTCAATCTGGAAGGGGATACTCTAACAATAGATGGTCTTGTGATACACTTGAAAGACGCCGACAACATTCCACCCAATCTGCTACACCCCGATTACGTGGCCAGAAACAAACCCAGCTCTGACTATAAGTACAAGGTACAGGCTATAGCTACTGAACCGATGGACGACGGCCCCCCGCCACTTGAAGACGCAGTTGACGCACCACGTCTGGCTGCCCAAGTTCCCGCCGCCCAGCCCCCTCCTCAGCCTGATGATAATGGTCTAGCCCACACGGCCCCCAATGAGACCGCAATCAAGACATCCGTCCCGAATATGAACGCAACAGCTGATCGAGTGGAACGTATACAGAAAACCCAATTAGGCTATATGTTCGCTGGACCAACAGCTTACCTCAGCAACATGTATGCGTGCGACATCGACCTAGTTATCAATGAGGGTGTAGTCAACAGGCAATTCACGTTCCAATCAGCCGAGCAAGCATACCAGTTTACAAAGGCGCTGTACCTGAACGACCAGGTGAAGGCGGGAGAGATATATGAGTCCACCAACCCGTTTGAGGCGAAACGACTTGGCTCGTTAGTCAGCGAAGAGGGTAGTGACTGGGAAGTAGTCTAATTCGGAAAGCTGCGTACGGTGCTCACAGAAAAGTTTGTGCAACACCCAGACCTGCGTGATCGCCTAGTGAACACCTCCCCCACCCCACTCGTCGAGGCTACTAATAACTTATACTGGGGGTCAGGTCTCAGTTATGAGCGGAGCGTTTCGTGCAACCAGTACCCCGGGTCCAACAAATTCGGTCACTTGCTGATCGAGGTGCATCGCGACCTTTCTGCGCTCTAAGTTAAGACACGTGTTGGTGGCTCTGTGCTGTTATAAGGATACACATATCATGGCCACGATTGTGGTCGGCGATTCTCGTATAGGTGGATTCACTGATGCACTTAGGCAGAATGTTAATGTGATAGATGCCTTTGGCATCCCCGGTGCTGACTACGACGAACTTGCCCAAGTTGCCTTGCAGATGGTTCCTGCTGCCGGACCGGGACTACGGTTCGTGTTCCTAGTAGGTGGAGTCCGCAACTTAACACACAAGAATCGCACCAATGGAGAAGTCACTGCCCGCTTTATTTGTATCTCTAATGCTGTCCACTACTTCCAGGACCTACTTAGCAGTATTGATGAACTATTCAGCTCATGCTTTCCCCATGTTCACGTTTGTTATGGGACATTTTTCGGTGTTGACCTGCGTAGATACAGCACTCTTCCAGCTAACCCCACTGAACAGGTACTGATAGACGATACTGCAATGGCCATTAACCATGTCATTGTTCATCACAACCAAGCGAACTCTCTAGCTACTGTTCACCTCGCCTCACCTGTGTATACCCTGCACTCTAAATCTGGAAAAACTTCGATACTCTACAGCTAATTACACGACGGGTGTCATTTCAGGAGGCACTGGTACAACAAGGCCACACGAATTATACTACGTTCTGTGAGGATGTGTATTAACAATTGGACTTAGTGGTGACGGGCTTATACTACTCATTGGCCGCAAGGTACATGAGACAGTCCGTCGGGTCTAGTTCTGGTGTTAACGTCATTGACTGAAAGGTGGGCGGTCATGAGGATCGTCTGGCCGTAACTTGATATATGGACATATTGTCATCTTGTATTTGC
This sequence comes from Alentia gelatinosa, assembly GCA_950022655.1. Lineage (NCBI taxonomy): Eukaryota > Metazoa > Annelida > Polychaeta > Phyllodocida > Polynoidae > Alentia > Alentia gelatinosa. The sequence continues at coordinate 25,063,288 of OX465592.1, forward strand.
CCAAGATCATAGACATTGATATATTTTCTCCTATACATTGTTTACTACATCGACTATAACTGTACTGCAGAACGCTGTCATATACTGACATACGCAATGTGTTAGCTAATGTGTTCTCGTATGTGAACTCGATTTGGTGATTCGGTGTTACTGGTACGATAAGTTTTGACTTGTGTTTTTTCTCTTGTACTTTTCCTTTTCATTGGGTCAAGTATTTAGCATACATTAAGAACGCTAATAGAACTGATTTTATTACTATCTCGGAGACCTGGTTATGCTCAGACTTCATTCAACCGTTAGTTAACTTAGATAAATATATCATGTTTCGGCAGGACCGTGACAATAGAATAGGTGGGGGGGTAGCCTGCTACGTGAGCTCTGCTTTTGGGCCCTACAGCAAAAAGATTGATGAACTCTGAGGAACAGATGATAGAGTATTTGACAGTATCCGTTTCCGAGCCTAATTTCCGTAAACTTAGTGTAATTACCTTGTACAGACCACCCAATATGGACATTAATTATGCCGTAAGTAAACTAGAAGAGATAGTAGGCTCAGATTCTGTAAAAGACTCTGAGATATGGGTACTTGGTGACCTGAATTGTAACCTCCTTGAACGATCTTGTAACGCAAGGGCTACATTGATGAATTCTGCAAAACTTCTTAGTCTTCGTCAACTCATAAACAAGGTTACAAGGCCAAATGCCCATGGTGGGACGTTAATTGATCTTATCTTTACGAACAGCAACTACGTCTCCTCAAGTTATGTTGGTAACCACTTAATTAGTGACCACCTGGCTGTCCATGCTAACAGGAAAAAACAACCATTCATCAGACGATCGGTTAAGTTTGAGGGTAGATCCTATAAGTGTTATGACAAAGAAACAATGCAAGATTATTTCTCTGACCAAAACTGGTCTGCTTTCTGGGATACAGATGACACAGACTTACAATGGGACTTTATTCTTTCACTGGTCAACTCCTACCTTGATGACTACTGTCTGCTTAAACTAATGAAATTTGCTCACGGTAAGGACCCCTGGTTGTCAGACGAAATTTTCTCTAAAATAAATGAACGAAGGCAACTACTTGTCAACTATAAGCAAACCAAAAATTCACTTAAGCTTCTTGAGGCTAAGGAACTATCCAAACAAATTAGATGGAGCTTAAGGGATGCTAAGAGTCAGTTCTGTAAAGATCAACTTGAAAATTCTGCTAACGATCCTAAGGAATTTTGGCGGCTAGTTAGCTCCATGACTAAAATGGACAAAGGTAGTGGAGATTGTGCCTTGGTGGATGAGATATCAGGAGAGACTGTTCCCTGTGACGAGACAGCAGATTTTATCAACAAGTTTTTTGCGAGCATAGGTGAGCAGCTTTTTGACCAACAAACTGGAAAGCTCTCTTTCTTTAATAATCTAAAAACCATTAATGACAAGTTCTATGGTAATAAGAACAAAGTTATTAAGTTCGACAGACAAAGAGTATCTGAGCTAGTATGGGATATCTCAGTCAGCAAGAGCTCGGTTGATATGTGTCTAGTCGAGTTATGAAAGACGCCATGCAAATACTAAATAAAGAGTTCACACATATCTTTAACTGTAGTATCTCTACCGGCAAGGTGCCTGAACTCTGGAAAGAAGCCACAGTAGTGCCTATTCCGAAAGGAGGGGACCTATGTAACATCGTTAATTGGAGGCCCATATCGCTTTTAAAAATGCCCTCTAAAATCCTAGAACGCTTAGTACATGAAGTGATATACACTGACCTAGAGGATCGTAAACTCTTGACTGAACATCAGTTCGGTTTCCATAAGGGATTGGGTACTTTGGATGCTGTATATGAATATACGCAGGAGCTATATAATAGTCTTAACCGAGGAGAAGTTACTGCCTCCTGCTATGTCGACCTGAGGAAGGCATTCGACTCCGTGCTGCATTCGCTCCTCATCGCCAAATTGGATAAATTGTTTGGCCTCCCTAATAGTTTACTTAATTGGTCGATTGATTATCTTGCGAACCGTAAACAGAGAGTCTCTGTAAATGGTTCATTATCTGGTAGCGAAACTGTAAGGTACGGGGTCCCCCAAGGCTCCGTCCTCGGGCCGCTTTTCTTTATTGCTTATGTGAATGACCTCTGAATGACCTCTGTGAGCACGTGCAATCTTGTCGTTTCGTCCAGTATGCTGACGATCTTGTCTTGTTCACCTCACACACATGCCCTGACATGGCTAAAGCCAGACTTCAAGTAGCGTTTAACGAAGTGGTGACGTGGTGCTGTGCTAATGGCATGACTCTAAATGTAGCAAAAACAAAGACAGTGTGGCATTTGTCCTCTCAGAAACGCAGATTCTTACCACCATTAGATCAGGATTGTGGAGGCTGTAGGCTAGCGGAGGTGAGAAAGTATAGGTACCTTGGTATACTGGTTGATTCCGAGCTAACTTTTAGGGATCAGGTTAACGATATGGTGAAAAATGCACACTCTCGACTGTTCACGCTGGGCAAAATAAGGAGGGACCTTAGCTTTGATGTGGCGCGTAAAATATATTGCACTATCATAAGACCAATTCTGGAGTACCACTCCTTCTTGGTGGATGGCTGTAGTAAACGCGAGATTAACAAGATGCAGCTCGTGCAGAATCGAGCCTTACGAATTGTACAGGGTCGGAACAACTATAGGCAACGAATCACTGAGCTACATCGGATCACACATTTTGATTACCTAGATTCTCGTAGGAATGTTCAGTTACTCTTGCTTATGTATAAACTCTCGCAAAACCAGGAACTGCTAGATACTAGGATGAGAAGAACTCGTAGTGACATATAGGTGAAGTTCTGGGTCGAAAGGCCGAATTGTGTACTGTTTCAACGTTCTCCGTTCTACAGGGATGGGACACTTTGGGACAAGCTTGATGTCGCTGTTCAAAAATCGGAAACCAAAGCACGATTTAAGATCAAGACCAAAGAGGCGTACTCAGTGTATGACTGGAGACATTAAATCATGGTCTATGACCTAATGCTACTGCGAACATCATTACTCATTATCCATCCTCCCCCCCCTTTCCTCTCTCTATTACATAAATGTCAATACATTATATTTTTCATATGTAAAAGTGTGCCACCGAATCACCTGTTTATATTCTGTTGCCTCTGTTCTTGATCTTGATGTACGAGCCTATCCAGTGGAAGAACTGCCCTAGTGGCAGAACTGGTATGTATACCTTGGCCAATAAAAAAAAAAAAATAATAAAAAAATAAAAAAAGTACTCTCTTGAGGGGCATTGCCGGAATTGTCACTGCATGAAGAACTTTTAAAAATTATTTCATGATGTTTCCTTCAGAAGGCTAAAAATTGTATTTTTAAAGTGTCAGAATTTGACTAAGTATTAAGCAATAAGCTTCTATGGGAAGTATATCATCGAAAAAAAAGAATGAATCCGGTGCGAGTAAGATCAGAAGCAGACGTCCACGCCCCCAATGCCAAAATGGCGGAATGGTCGGACGACGACTGCGACTGGGGGGATTGGGAGGATGATCTACCCCTAACAACGTTGGCCCTACTACATGGGAATGCAGCCAGAGGATCTAATACGGAAGAACCCTTAGGAAATGTCAAAAGAACGGATATAAACCACGCAGAAACGTCCAAAATCAACGAATTCGATAGCGAATCCAGCAGTTCGGCCTCCGCAAATGATGCCAGTTCTGAGAGTGGGGGAGACGATATCAACTCCGGTGATGATGTTTCTACCGTTTCGAAAGACCAAGAAACCACAGCATGTGGTCGGAAATGGACAAGAATGAAGGAAAATTTGGGAAATAAACATCCCCCAACAGATTTCGATGAAAGCAGCTCAGGAATAACTTCAGAAGTGGACGCCGATATGCCAAAAACACCGATAACAAGTTAATTCTCCTGACTGGAGACATTAAATCATGGTCTATGACCTAATGCTACTGCGAACGTCATTACTCATTATCCATCCTCCCCCCCCCTTTCCTCTCTCTATTACATAAATGTCAATACATTATATTTTTCATATGTAAAAGTGTGCCACCGAATCACCTGTTTATATTCTGTTGCCTCTGTTCTTGATCTTGATGTACGAGCCTATCCAGTGGAAGAACTGCCCTAGTGGCAGAACTGGTATGTATACCTTGGCCAATAAAAAAAATAAAAATAAAATAAAATAAAAATAAAAAAGTACTCTCTTGAGGGGCATTGCCGGAATTGTCACTGCATGAAGAACTTTTAAAAATTATTTCATTATGTTTCCTTCAGAAGGCTAAAAATTGTATTTTTAAAGTGTCAGAATTTGAATAAGTATTAAGCAATAAGCTTCTATGGGAAGTATATCATGCTGTTTTAAAAGTTTCTTATGCATTAACCCATTCGCGGGGGGTGATGCCTCCAGGCATCACCACGGTATATCGGGTGATGCCTGGAGGCGACACCACGGTAGATCGGGTGATGCCTGGAGGCATCATTTTTGCGAGATCTCGTTATCAAAGTTTGAAACGCACCTAAAACAATAAATAATGAAGGAATAGTTCTGTATCTTTCAATATATTTAGAAAAGATATAACCCTTTCTAAAAATAATGATTACAAAAATATAGTAACCATGGAAACCCTCGAAAAAAAAGAATGAATCCGGTGCGAGTAAGATCAGAAGCAGACGTCCACGCCCCCGATGCCAAAATGGCGGAATGGTCGGACGACGACTGCGACTGGGGGGATTGGGAGGATGATCTACCCCTAACAACGTTGGCCCTACTACATGGGAATGCAGCCAGAGGATCTAATACGGAAGAACCCTTAGGAAATGTCAAAAGAACGGATATAAACCACGCAGAAACGTCCAAAATCAACGAATTCGATAGCGAATCCAGCAGTTCGGCCTCCGCAAATGATGCCATTTCTGAGAGTGGGGGATACGATATCAATTCCGGTGATGATGTTTCTACCGTTTCGAAAGACCAAGAAACCACAGCATGTGGTCGGAAATGGACAAGAATGAAGGAAAATTTGGGAAATAAACATCCCCCAACAGATTTCGATGAAAGCAGCTCAGGAATGACTTCAGAAGTGGACTCCGATATGCCAAAAACACCGATAAACTTTTTCCGATTATTCCTCACGTATGGTTTCCTTGAAGCCCTGGTAGGCTGCACCAACAGATACGCAAACGATAATCGAGTTTGTGGATCCGCAAAGAAAAGGAAATGGACACCTATCAATGTTCAAGACATGAAAATCTTCATAGGACTGACAATGTTGATGTCGATAGTGAAAAAAATACGAATCCAGGACTACTGGTCAAGAATACGAGAGCTATCAACACCTTACTTCGGTACGATACTGACCCGTGATCGTTTCCTCGATATACTACGGTAAGCTGAAATACTTCCCCAAAAACAATATTCAGAGATAAACCACTGTATTTCTACGTAAAATAGCTTTTTTGCATTAGATTTGCCATTATTCTGATATATTTGTGTATGAAGGTATTTCACACGTAGTGATTCCATAGCATTCCCCCTGCAGGTACCTCAAATTCGGTCCAGAACCGGAAGACGATAACGAAGCACCCCCCGCAGCCATGGATAGAGTAAAATGGTTGCTGGATCACCTGAACTACATTTCTAGACTCGTTTATCGGCCCAAACGGGAAATTTGTATCGACGAAACCATGATCAAACACAAGGGCAGATGTGCTCATCGCCAGTACATGCCTCTAAAACCTACGAAGTGGGGACTCAAGTTCTGGGTACTTGCGGAAAGCATATCAGGTAAGCGACTAGGTCGCTAGGAAAAAAAAAAAAAATCCACGTATAAGCCTCACCTAATATTTCCCCATTCAACGTTAATTGACAATATATATATACTGGAATAAACTTCAGAGTCTCGGCTTTGCTCCCACCTACCTCCCTGAACGATATATAACGTTAAAAGTCCATACGGATTGATTTTCAAATTGACATCTTCTACTGTCCATGCCGTGTCAACCACCCTCCGCAGTTGACACCATGTTGAAGCAAGCCAAAAAATGAACCGCGTAAGGCGCAACGGTTTAATTCGATCATCACGTTAATTCTCGATCAAAATGTAAAATATTATACGGGAACAAACCTCACAGTGTGGGGAATATGCTCGTATAAGACACTGTTCGTATATTTAATGTTAAATCCTTGTGCGAAATGATTTGCAAACTCGCCCAGATTTGCTTGTCGTAGTCGGCGTCTCCCCCCACCACTGAATCGCCAGCCCGGTTTGATGTCAATATATTTAATTCATTTACTAATTACTTCCACACGTTTAAACCTGACAATATATATACTGGAATAAACCTCAGAGTCTCGGCTTTGCTCCCACCTACCTCCCTGAACGATATATAACGTTAAAAGTCCATACGGATTGATTTTCAAATTGACATCTTCTACTGTCCATGCCGTGTCAACCACCCTCCGCAGTTGACACCATGTTGAAGCAAGCCAAAAAATGAACCGCGTAAGGCGCAACGGTTTAATTCGATCATCACGTTAATTCTCGATCAAAATGTAAAATATTATACGGGAACAAACCTCACAGTGTGGGGAATATGCTCGTATAAGACACTGTTCGTATATTTAATGTTAAATCCTTGTGCGAAATGATTTGCAAACTCGCCCAGATTTGCTTGTCGTAGTCGGCGTCTCCCCCCACCACTGAATCGCCAGCCCGGTTTGATGTCAATATATTTAATTCATTTACTAATTACTTCCACACGTTTAAACCTGACAATATATATACTGGAATAAACCTCAGAGTCTCGGCTTTGCTCCCACCTACCTCCCTGAACGATATATAACGTTAAAAGTCCATACGGATTGATTTTCAAATTGACATCTTCTACTGTCCATGCCGTGTCAACCACCCTCCGCAGTTGACACCATGTTGAAGCAAGCCAAAAAATGAACCGCGTAAGGCGCAACGGTTTAATTCGATCATCACGTTAATTCTCGATCAAAATGTAAAATATTATACGGGAACAAACCTCACAGTGTGGGGAATATGCTCGTATAAGTCATTATTCGTATATTTAATGTTAAATCCTTGTGCGAAATGATTTGCAAACTCGCCCAGATTTGCTTGTCGTAGTCGGCGTCTCCCCCCACCACTGAATCGCAAGCCCGGTTTGATGTCAGTATATTTAATTCATTTACTATTACTTCCACACGTTTAAACCTGACAATATATATACTGGAATAAACCTCAGAATCTCAGCTTTGCTCGCTGATCGATTATCTAACGTTAAAAGTCCATACGAATTGATTTTCAAATCCACATGTTCTACTGTCCGTGCCGTGTCAACCACCCTCCGCAGTTGACGCTATGTTGAAGCAAACCAAAACATGAACCGCGTAAGACCCAACGGTTATATTCGATCATCAAGTTAATTCACGTTCAAAATGTAAAATATCATACGGGAACAAACCTTAGAGTGTGGGGAATATCCTCGTATAAATCACTGTTCATATATTTAATGTTAAACCCTTGTGCGATATGATTTTCTAACTCGCCTACTTTGCCAAGTCTTTCCCCACCCACACAGCTTAGTGCGTAGTTTGATGTCGGTTATGTTTTATTTATTTTCTATTTATCTAACCATTTAAACTTTACAAAATCTATATAGGAACAAACCTTAGAGTCTCAGGATTCGTTGAATATATGTCTCCATTCATTTCCTGAAGGTTTAAACATTGTGCGAGATCATTTTCTACATGTTGTCTTTGCACTGCGGTGAAGGGAGTTGCTGGATTTGAAAGTGCCGACCACAAACACGCCATGCTGGGGCGAAGCCACATATATAACCCCTTGGTGAGAATGACTCCTACAGATCCAGTAAAGAATATAATCATGTTGATTTCACAGGGGGGAGATTCAGCAGGCTTTGTTGTTTCTTCCAGTATAATCCAATAGCGATGTCATAACGTATTGTAGGGGAAATCAACCAAAGGCGAAGTGAGGTGATGGCTAAACGATTTGGCTTTCTTAGTATTGGCTTCATTGACACTGCACTGTGTAGAATGTCGATAGGTTCGGCGCCTTGGTAAATATCCATTTTCTCCCGTTATTTAGTGTCTATATAAATAAACCAGACACTGCCAGAATCGTGAAGAGTTGTAGAATATTCCCAGGGTGATGATTAATGATGTCAATGCATTTTGTATGGGTGACACACCAGCAAAGTTATAACTCTCCAGAACTGCACCTTCGCAGCCTGGCGTTGTCAATATAAACTACTGGCACAGTTATTTTTCGATCGATGTCTCACCTTGTTCCAGGCCGTAAGGGTTGATCTGCAGGCTATTTCTCCAAAATAACGACCCACACACGTAGGGAATATATATATATATTGCTCCTCTTCCGCTGGCAGATTAATATTCGAATAATCCAATATATAAATCCAGGTTCAAAGACATAAGATGCTTGCCAGCGTCTGTGCCCTTGTGGGCGCCATTTTTTTTTGGTTTGAATCTTGTCCAGTTACCCATACTTGTTTCTGGATTTTCTCTATTATTCTTTATATATACCATACCAAATTCTCAGAGGAGTTAGAATATAGTCATAGGAAGACAACAGTGTGAACAACTTTTATTGTTATTTACCATCATTTTGATTAAACAAATATTTCTAACCAGACATGGTGGCGCCGACCCAAATCTGGGCCGGAAGCGTCGATATGCCCGCCGCCAAGCGGTAGAATCTAACTGTTACCCGGGCTGGCTTCGCGCGCTCTGAAAATGGCCCGCCGTGAATGGGTTAACATGTCACAAAGTATTACTTCGTATATTGTAAAAAGTTTTTCTAGTAGAATAACGTCCGTTATTAAAAAAAATTTTGTCCGTGATATCTATCATGTACACCAAGAATGTAGTATTTACATGAATATTAAGGGTGAACTTAGCAAGTTTTGTATGTCTAGGCATAGAGAAAAGAGGTAGAGACGGTTTTTGGCACAAAATGTAAGAAAAAAAGGTACTTCCCTATATTCTGAGTGGGATCAGAAGGTAGAGTTGAAGATTTTTTTGTAGTTTTCCAGAAAAAAAAGAAAGAAGCAGCTCATTGGCATTTAGGGTACTCTAATATGTGGTTGAATTGAAGCTCAGGTCTGTATTTTCCAAAACAAACAACATTTTAAAAAAATTGCTCAATATTTCTTATTTGTGATGAAGAAAGTGGAAGTCACTCTTCTATCACGTCTGTTATTTAAAAAATCACGTCCAAGAGATTTATCATGTGCACACAAAATGTGGTATTTCGAGCAATATTCAGGTTAAAGTTTGCTTTTTTTCATTTCAAAGCATAGAGAAAAGGTTTGCATACACATTGTGCTAAAAAGTGTCTGCAAACCATATTCTTTGCTGTGTTCTCAGTGGCATTTCCAAAAATGTACAACTCTTTTTTCTTATTTTTCTTGGAAAAAAGAAGGTCATTGGCATTTAAGGTAGTCATATATGTGGTTAAATTGAAGCTAATGTATATACATTGAAAAAAAAGAACAAGTTTTAAGCAGTTTGTACCGATTTGGGATTTGTGATGAAGAAAGTGGAAGTCACTCTTCTATCACGTCCGTTATTAAAACAATCACGTCCAAGAGATTTATCATGTGCACACGAAATGTGGTATTTCGAGAAATATTCATGTCAAAGTTTGCTTTTTTTCATTTCAAAGCATAGAGAAAAGGTTTGCAGAAGGTTTTCAGAAGAAAATGTGAGAATATGGTGTTCTTTCCTATATTCTGTAATAGCTCAGAAGCAGGAGTTGCACATTTTTTCCAGTTTTTTCAGCTCTAAAGAAGGTCATTGGCATTTAAGGTAGTCTTATATGTGGTTAAATTGAAGCTAATGTATGTATATTGAAAAAAAAAGAACAAGTTTTAAGCAGTTTGTACCGATTTGGGATTTGTGATGAAGAAAGTGGAAGTCACTCTTCTATCACATCCGTTATTTAAACAATCACGTCCAAGAGATTTATCATGTGCACACAAAATGTGGTATTTCGAGCAATATTCAGGTTAAAGTTAATGTCTTTTACATTTGATAGGATAGAGTAAAGGTATGCAGAGAGTTCATAGCACAAACTGTGCGAATTTTTTTTTTACTGTTTTATGTATGTCATGAGAACGAAAGAGTTGTACATTGTTTGTAGTTTTTCAAGAAAAAAAACAGTTCAATGGCATTTAAGGTACTGTTATATGTGCTTGAATTGAGGATAATGTATGTATTTTTAAAAGGAAACGTGAACTTTTAATAATTTGGGACATATTTCGGATTTCTCATCAAGAAAGTGGAATTTAATGTTCTATCACGTCTGTTATTAAAAATATCACGTCCGATAGATTTTTAAACCTTTTTCCAAGAAGCTATTAGCTCAAGAAATAATGCATGGAACATCTTCTAATTTGACATAGATCATGTTTATGAGCTATAAAAGTATTTCTGTGATTTAAAAAGGTGAAACTTTTGTATTTAAATGGTGACAGAAAAAACAAAATTCATTTTGTAATCCCTTGGAGAACCCCTTGTGTATGTGCATCTTTGAGGCAGCACAGAAAAAGATTGCATAGGTAGTTGATTATTTCCACTTGTCTATAATATCAGAGAGACACACACAATACAGAGAGAAACTTGATGTCTTACAAAAAATAAAATATATTTCTCTATCATCAACTTTTGTATGAGTGTTTTTTATATGTCGGACGTGACGGCAATAATATTTACAATTTTTGAAGCCTCACAAAAACTGACCCCCCACTAATATCCCAGTTGAATCATGTTTTCCTAAAACTTGAAAGTGTATATTTTGCACACAAGTAAAAGAAAATTTGGTTTGGGGAAATTTTTTTTACCCCTTTTTTACCAAAAGTGCATTTCCTGGTGGAATGACCCATAACCGTGTCCAACGTTAATTAATAATTGTAGGGTCGTGTAGATTGCCCTTGCCAGCTCAGTCTAATTATGCCATCAATGTGAAAACAGCTTCCATTATGATGTAGGGAGGGCGATGCGATGCTATAACCACACAGACTCCCGACACACATTTGTACGGCCTACATCTCAAAAAATTATTCAGGAAAGAAAGGATCCCCCTTCTTTTTGATTAAAGAGAATTGCTCATTAGCAATCTCGATACATGATTTCAATTACCGGTATGTAATATGAGGCATGTAATACACATGTTTAAAACATGGTTTCATAGTTATTAAAGATATTCATGGTACCGGTAGTCTGTTTTCAACCTCTCCATTTTTAAAATTTGGTAATGAATTTCTTTTATAAGTAAGCCTACAATCAGCGAGTATCAGAGTTATACAATGGCCAGTTGCGTCTGTATGTTTGTACCACCTGGAGAAGCCGAGGTGAATAGTCAGAGCGACAATCATTGTCTTCTGGGTGCCATGAAGGAGAAAGAAATACAAGAACAACAGAAAAAAGGATGTGGAAGATGTTACACCGAAAACAAAAGCTATATGGACACATTACTACTCTCCAGTGCACATCGACATGTACTCTCTCGTTTACAAACCTTTTTCCTTGGAAGTCTTTAAAAAAAACTAGATTTATACATTTGGCCAAGATTTATACAGGCTCCTTTTTCTATCCTAATTTTCTGCTTTAGTTTGCATAGGAATTGGGTAATATCTAAATCATTTTGTTGGAACGATCTTTGTCTGTAAATATACATGGCAGCGTGTAAGAGAAGGAAGTTAACAAGTCTGTTGTTTGTCACCAGAGTACCATATCTACCAAATATTATTTCTTTTTTCCTCACAGACAGGATATCCCTTCCCAAATATATTATGCCGCAATACATTTCCATAGATACATCCAAAATTCTCAAGAGTGCTGTTGGGCATTCTATCTGAAAATGAAGCAAAGTATCCTCTTTTCGGCAGTACCGTAATTGCCTAGCTAGATAATTATTGCATGTGATGGTACAATTAATTACTCTATATTGAAAAGACTGTAACTTGGTGGTCCTGGAAATATTAAAAGGGATAGAACAAATATGTTCCCAGTCTTTAGAGTCCAGGACTAAATCTGGGAAAACAGAGATCCATTTTCCCCTTACTCTATGAATCACAGCCTTTTAATTCAGTAAAAGTTCATAGATCCTTGTTGGTGGGGTTATCATCAGGTACCTTCAGTGGGATAGATTCTTTGTAAACACAAAGGAACTTTAGGAGTTGTAACCAAGAGGTTTTCCACAGCTTCTTTGTTAAAGTCCCTTATCCAAGCAATACTGATGTTATGGGTATCTTTGTTGAGTTTCCTAGTAAAATCTTAAGTCAGCTTGCAGTAATTTAAATATGAATCCCGTATTATTTTATTTTCAACTATGGTGATGAAAAACCTAATCTAGATATGATTGGTGTCAATTTGTCTTTCCTTTTTGGTTGGGTAAACTTTCCCATTCCCCTTCGGGATGTGGGCACTTTTTCCTTCTAATGGATTCCCGGATGTCTCGGCCCCTTTGGCATCTCGGACCTCCTACGGCGCCTCGGACCCATCAGCACCTCGGCCACCCACTTTCACAGCTTTCACGCCTTCATGCAAGAAAACAGGAAATATCTTCCAATGTGATTACTTACCCAAAATACGGATTCCCAAAGACACAAGCTTTCCTGTATTATATTATAAATCTATTTTCCAAAATAAAGAATCTTACAAAACAAAAATGTATCTTACAAAACATGTGTGATAATCCTAACCCTATTTTGGCTTCAAATTAGTTTTTCTCTGGGGAAGAAAACAAACAGAAAAACATTCCCCTAACCCTAACCCTTTCCCTGTTCCTAACCCAGCTCCAACCCTATCCCAAACCGTAACCCTAATCCTATCCCTAACCATAACCCTTTCCCTAATATTAACCCTATCCTTAACCCGCGGGAGCGCAAAACGCGGCCACGAGGGGGCCGAGATGACCGTACACAAAGGGGTCCGAGATGCCGAAGGGGCCGAGACGTCCGAGTACCTTCTAATGGCAGCTTGAGCTGATTCCTGTCTACCAAAAACTCATCTAAAGATGACATGAGGTAAAATATTAAAATCATGAAACTCAGCAATAAATAGAGGTTTAAAAGACCTCTCATGAATAAAACATTTTCAGTAATGATATACGTCATTAATAAAATGGGAATATTGTGAAGCAACAGTTTGAGAACTAAAGGATATTTTTAAAAGAAACCATAATATTTAAAGCATTGTATTTGTTTGTGGGGCCCTTTGAACCTGATGTGTAAAGATAGTAGTCTTAGCTACACGAAAAAGTCAATTCACCTGGTTCTGCCAGTAGGCCTACACAAAAAGTGAAACTTATAATAGAGTAATCTTGAAATATGCAAATCAGGTTTGATGAGCTTCTACTCTACTTTCATAAGTTCTCGGAATATCTACTACACTGTGAAATAAGAAACTGGCCATGGGTCGCTCTTTTTATTGTATTTTTTAATCGAACTCTCTCAAGTATGACGGCGCTGAAAAGGGTTTTTCTTAAGATAACATGAAAAATACCGTAGAACTGATAAAATCATGGGTGTGAATAATTTTATACATCACACTATATCTGAAAATAACTTCGAAACAACATTGTCGATATTTTAGAGAAAAATCTTTTAAATTTCCTAAACCTTTAAACTTTTTGATAAATTCGAAAATTTCTTTACCTTGAAATATCAGTACTGATTTAACAATAAATACAAGCACATATTACCGTTTTCCTACTTTAACTATATCAAATATCATGCATGATTTAAAGAGGAATATATTCCTATATACCTATGGCCGAACATTCTATGGTTAAACCACGCTACGGGGGTGGGGGGATACCTTATGTTTACTACCAAAGGCTGACGTAATAGAGTTTCCCTCTATTCCTCTACTTGCTGTATCGACAGTAAAATTATATGCAAATTTTGTATGAAATACAATGTAGTCAATTTATAAGTGTGATTATACAATTAAACTTTTGTATAGGTCTTTAACAGTCTGTTACATTTACTTTTGATATTTACGCATAATGTGTCCATATAGCTTTTAGATAAACCGCCATAGCATTGTATTATCAGACTTAACGATTTTTAGGTGGAAAACAACTTTACATACAACTTGTCTAAAGACAAAGAGGTCTGTATAGTGTATGCTACTAAAACCAGGTGGCAGCACCAAAGGCCCAGTGCGTCAATCTGCCTTAAACTGACTGGAGTTACACAAGTCTGGGTCAATCAAATTCCTGATTTGCGATCACTAACATGAACAAGTTTACCTTATCATTTCAAATTTCTCTAAAAGTTTATCCTTCAGAAAAGACGCTCTATAACTCTAGCATAATACTTAATTCTCAGATTACCGTCTCTTTACTGGAAGGCAGGTTGGAACATGACCACTCATTCATCCTCCCAATATCCCACTCATTATCACTGCATGTGACTGCAGGGGATTTCTGAACTATATGTTCAGAACTCTGTGTATCATGGTTAGTCATGCACCTCTTCGCAGTATGCCACCAAATTGATGGGTTTTCCCAACGAAAGATTCCGTGTAATCTTATAAAATGGGATGTGTATTTTATAAAGTATTAGGGATGAACCAGTGAAAATAAGTATCAACTATAAATATGACAAACACAGCGCTTTCCTTAAGCATTATGTTTATTTTGAAAAACATAATTCGATGGTCCTAAAGGCAAAACTTTTTTCTCCTTTTTTTTATATTTATTTTGTTAGGGTTAAATTTGCATACAAATCTCCAAACTTGGCTTCGAGCTAGCACGCCATTCGGGCCCTCTTGAGTGATACAGTCTATCTGCATTACATAGTATTCATATATAATAACCACAGGTAATATACAGTGCAAGGTCTCTAGATTTTAGTGATGGCAGTGAGTGCTGAGATGAGTTACTTAATATGATCATTTTATCCTATAACCCTAATATAAAATCCCACATGTTTAAACTGTTATTACGTAATATTCAAAAATCGAGGAGATGAGGTAGGATAAAATAAAAACCTGATTCGTTTAAATCTTGGCCACCGCCTGCCACTCCGGGAGTTTGGCACCCGGCTTCACCTCATGAAGTCACTATGCCAAACTCCAGTCGTGGAATACGGTGGCCAAGATTAAAACTCATCCAGTTTTACGATAACAATGCATTTTAGTATAAACGTACAGCTGATATATGGGAACATACGGCAAGTAAATAAATTTGTATCTTTACGTTGATATACAGTGCGGAAATACTGATATCTAAAAGTAATACATTTTCTAAGCCTACATAGTGCGGTAATATTGATTTCTAAAGATAATACATTTGGCAAGTCTTGTCAATTCTAGTTTCTATAAGTTCTGGGATTTTTTTAAGAGGTAAAGAGTAATGCCAGAGGAGGTGTGAAGCGTAGCGCCCCCTATCGTTTTGGCATGGTCTCAAATGACAGTTGAATGCGGATTCCTATACTAAAATAGGATAACTAGTAACAGCTACTACATACAAACTGTTAGAGCTCTATCAAAAATCTTTTCAGATATTGATAGAGTGATATCCAATGTACTCCAAACCACAATAGAGCTCAATAGAGCTCCACGTTTTATGGCTGTTTGGTGTTGTTTAATACAACGTTATTTCTCATAGGCTATGGCTTACAAGCCTCACACAGTCCATTCTCAAGAGCTCCTTCCCCTCTGCTGGCAGGTTTGAAAGTGGCGCCTTGAACCCTGTCGCGATCGCATATATGAGTTGGGTCCCTAAAGGGGGTGCTGCGCTTCACACCTCCTCTGGAGTAATGCAATGAATTGCTAGGCAATAGAGGTGACTAGTCAGGGTGCATTCTGCCAACCCAATAGAATTGGAGACAAACAGATTTATTGACCAATGAAATAGGATCGCGGAAATCGACAGAAGTCGACCTCGGAGAGATGGAAACAATCGGGAACTACTCGTGGTCGCGTTTCCATACGGATCACATCTTCGTCTCACACACACACACTGATTTTTGCATGTAATACTTCAGTTGTATACTGTTGATTCGGAAATTGTAATTTATTACTTGCACACTACGTATTAGGGTAATATATATCTGATTAAAGTAAACTCATAATGGCAGGATATTGATTTTGCATATCTGTAATGCCAGAGTAGCATTTATTAGTTTCCCGATCCTTTATAAAAGAATATTTTACCTGAGACCTTTTAACTACTTGTCTTCGATGGCCATTAAAGTTAAGTTTCCTCTCAATTGTGAGCCCTAAATAATCAAATTTATTTACCATGTCCAGGGCGTGTTTATTCAGTCATACAATGTGACATGGTCGTTTCTTATCAGAATTTTTCAAGTACATGGTTTGTACACTCTTTTCATTTATGGTCAAGATGATGCCAATTCACCAATTCTGTGCTATGGGCAGAACCATTTGCATGTCTTCTAGATTTTTGGTAGTATTGGTAACATAAGATGATCTGCAAGGTCATTGATATAAATAAGAAAGAGAGTTGGCCCCAAAACTGATCCTTGAGGTACACTACATGTAATAGTTTCACTCGCAGATATCTTGCTCTCCAACAAGGTATTTTGCTTGAGCGAATGCTCCATCAAACCAGGCCCTAGCTCTGGCCGGGGCACATACGGGAGCTGGCTGCAGACCGTGCATGATGCAGAGGACGATCTGCCCAGTGGAACAACACCAAAGGTGTCCCCGTTCATTCCGGGTAGAATATATCGCCGCCGACCCAAGGAGAGCCGGCCTTTCATTAGGCCCGGAAACCAGAAGTAAATAAGTGTTGATGTTATGAATGTGTATGGCATGCTCTGGGGCTAAAATTCTGCCCAAACTACCAAAACTATTCGAATTTTCGGCATCCGCTCACGGGTTTGTTGTTTGAGGCATTATCAATACCTTCTTCATCACTGTCAGTACATTCTTGATTGTCAACATTTTGTCCTACAAATGGTGGCTGTACTGGCCTTTTATCAGGATCATTGAACAGTTTGAGACGATTTGCATGCACAAGAGTCTTCATTTCTTTGTTATCTGCACATGCTCTCATTCTATATGTATAGTTTGGACCTTTTTCCGTAATGTAGTATGGACCTGTCCACATTCTATGAAACTTTTTAGAAAGTCCTAATCAAACTTTTGTGTTATGCAACCAGATTCTATCACCTGCTTCAAACTTTGGTTCCTTAACTCTAGCATCATAATACTTTTTGTATTTCAATTATGATTCTTTCATGTTTTCTGTGGCAATTGTCCTTGCACTTTCCAAATTATTCAATATTTGCCTTAAATAAGTTTGTGCTGTCTGACCCAAATTGCCTTTTGGAATCCATTCTAAATCAAAAGGTAAATTCATTTCTCTGCCAAAAACCATAAAGTATGGGAATACTGTGTTGACTGGGTGCAAGGTGTTGATCTGTATGCCATCATTATACCTGGGAGTAAATGTGGCCAATCTTTTTGGTCTAATTTTCCAACGGTCCAAATAGATTGTGCTATTACACTGTTCATTCTTTCCACAGCTGAGTTTGTTTGTGGATGGTAGCTGCTTGTGTGGACTCTTTTACCTTCAAATAAAGAGCAAACTGCTTTAACAAGACCTGACATGAAATTTGCTCCTCTGTCACTTAATAATGTATGAGGTGCATCATACCTAGTGAAAATATCTCTGTAGAGAACTTCAGCGACTTCTTTTGCTTCCTGGGTTTTAGTGGGTATTGCTTCACACCACTTTGTAAAGCTATCTGTAATAACTAGGATATGTTTGTATCCTTCAGTAGAAGTTGTTACTGGACCCATAAAATCAATATGCCAACGATTAAATATGTCTGCAACTGGCAATGGGTTCAATGGTGCTTTTACAATAGATGGTCTGCTTTTTGACTGTTGACATTCCACACATGAGCCGACATGCTCATATACATCCCTATACATTTGAGGCCAATAATACTTGTTTCTTAATGCATGGTATGTTCTCTCAAATCCTTGGTGTCCACCACCAATAAGTGAGTCATGATAGGATTGCAATGCCTCCATCCTTAGTTGCTCTGGTACAACCAATTGTTTCACAAGTCTCTCTGCTTTTGGCAAGCCTTTTGCCCTTCTGTAATACATGTGATATAGTACTCTGTCTAGAATAACATACTGATCAGCTTGTATAGCAATTCTCTTTGCTTCTCTATGATTTGAAGGTAACTCTCCTTCCTCTAGATATTTTATCATTGGACCACTGTCCTTACATTCTCTCTGCATTGTCCTTAGATCTGTGATCTCTGCAATAAATGTCATATCAGGTTCATCATCATTTTCAGTCAATTCTATGCTGTGAACAAGACTCTCAGACTCTTTTGGTTTGGGATCCTTACGATTGTATGTAAACTTGCACTCAATGCAATCAGACTGGTAATCATTACTTTGTGTCCCTATATTCATGACTGGTACTGGCTCAGGAATATCTAAGTCTGTCTCAGCCTGCACATCATCATATTCCCTTCTAGATATTGCATCTGCAACTGTATTCTGTTTACCTGGTCGATGGTGTATACTAAATGTATAGCCTTGCAACAGTAAAGCCCACCTGGCTAATCGACCTGTAGTCTGTTTGATACTTTTTATTCAAGTGATTGAAATATTGTCTGTATAAATATCAAAATGTCCATTTGCTAAGTATGGATTATTTGCCTTAATTCCTTCAACAACCGCTAAGCATTCTTTTTCACAAATGTTCCATGCTAACTCAGAACCTCTCAAATGCACGTCCACCATATGCTATTGCTCTTGGTTTGCCATTTTCATCCAGTTGTTCCAATACATACCCTATAGCATAATAAGAAGCATCACATGAGATTTGGAATCCTCTTTGCATATCTGCATATGCCAACACTGGTGGTTCGGCAAGACTCTGCTTTAATGTATCAAATGCCTTCTGACATGCATTTGTCCATTGAAATTTTGCATCTTTTCTCAATAATTGATTTAATGGCAAAGCAATCTGTGCATGACCCTTTATGAATCTCCTAAAATAATTACACATGCCAAGGAAACTGCACACATCATGTGCATTTCTTGGTTCTGGGAATTCTCTTATTACTTTTGTCTTTTTGGTGTCTACTTGGATACCATCTTTTGAGATTGTGTGGCCTAGATAGTCAACTGACTGTGTGGCAAATTTACATTTTGAAATGTTTAGTGCTAAGTTTGCTTTTCTGAATCTGTCAAAGACCTGTGAAATATGATCCATATGTTTCTCAAAACTGTCACTGAATATCAAAATGTCATCAACATAGACAAGTGCAAATTTCCAATTTATACCTCTTAACACTTCAGACATAACCATCTGATAAGACATAGGTGCATTCATTAAGCCAAATGGTAGTCTTTTCCATTCATAAATGTGGTGTTATAAATGCAGTTTTCTCTCTGCTTTCTTGATGTAAAGGTATTTGCCAAAATCCAGACTGCATATCTAAAGGTGTTAGATATTTTGGTTTTCCCTGTCCAATTGTATCAAACACATCTTCCATTCTAGGAAGTGGAAATGACATGGGTTTTGTAACTTCATTCAATTTGCGATAATCAACTGCAAAACGAAGCTTAGAAGTATCCTTTTTCTTAAACATTACCACAGGAAAATGCCATTCAGAATTTGATTTTTGAATGATGTCATGTTCAAGCATTTCCTTAATCTGTCTTTCAGCTTCCTCTCTAGCTAATGGTGAATGTCTATAGGTAAATATATGTATTTTAACATGAAATAGGATTTGGCCAACAAATAGAAATTTTTTTTTTTCTGTTCTGAAGCTGCAAAAGTATGTTTTTCCATACAGTGACCCATATCATTCAGGCATTGTGTCGGAGCTCTAAGCAAGTCACACACAGAGAGATTTATGAGGGCATTAAGGGCGGCATGGGCTTTGCAGTACTGCTGGTTAGGGGTATTGATTTTTCTGAAACCCCTAACATCAACCCTTCCCGCTATCATGGGGTGCCATGTGTGTAGTGGTTTAGACTGCACCAACCACAACAAACAAACACTGTATCCTCAAAAACACACAGAAACATCCAAAGTCTTGATTTGAGGTGTTCAGGATCTTTGAGGGTTCTCACACCAAGTTGTAACCTAGCTATATGTAATGTTCCCGGTTACAGGAGTAACTAGAAGATGGAACTTTTAGATGTTTAATGTAGAGCATAAGATAAGATCCAATGAACAATATAAACTGGGGAGATATTGATATAATCCACATCAAGGTACAATATCCAGTGATACAGTAACTATGAATATCCAGCACACATACACAGCAGTCCTTTGTCAATCCTACATGGCACAATATTTAACACTGACTGTAGTTCACAGTATTGCACATTCAAGTCCCATTGGTTGCAGTAGTTCCAGCATAGAGGATATCCCGTCACATGGCTGCTTGTAGCGTGGTCCCAATTATTATCCAAGCTCTATGGCAATAATAGCTGACTTCATGGCTGGTCTTACTCTGATGGTCACGGCTGGTCTTCTCCTGATCATCTCAAGACTGTCTTCCCTTATATACTGGGTACATTTAATATTCAGAGAGCACTGCAATGTTTCTAAAAATAGATTACAACATCACCTTGAAGAAGGGTTTTCCCTACAAGTGACTCCCGGCAAAGCTGTCTCACTATGAATCACACACTGGCACACGGATGCTTCCACTGCCCTTTTCCCGGAACAGTGCTTGTCACTGCAGGATGAGTTTTTGTAGAACAGCTCAGAATCCATCAATTATTTGATTATGGGTTTGCACCAGGATGTTACAGAACACTACATTTAAACATAGGAGTAAAGTCTTATGTATAGAACTATAAGCTAAAACACTATTACAATATCTACCGCGACCCTGACAGCATCCGTTGAGGTGCAGGCGGGGAGCAGTCAACGAGGGTGCTAGCAAAGCTTGCAGATGCGTACCGGGTGAGGCAGTGCTGCCAGTAAAAAAAACTATCGATTCAGCTTTGCAGACAGCACCTTATAATTCATAGTGAAAAGGGACCCATTACCGGACGTACTACAGTCTATTGGTGAATCACGATCGATGTGCCTCCTATCGACTGAACGGGAAACTCACCTAGTATGTTAATGCGGCCAACATCCATCAGACAGCATGGTGATACCCCATAGACCTCGTGGAACCTTGTAAAGTAAAGGTGATTCTACCATATATGGATCCATTCTAAACCAAAGTGACTCTATTTGAGGGGTGTCTCACTCATCATTATATACACCTATGGCCGAATGTCTAAGAAATACTACCCGCTGCTAGGGGTGCGGTATAAATAATGTTCGGGCTTACTGCGACAGCGCTATGAACCAATGACTCAGTAAATGATGAAAATGGCGTTTTCTCATCAACTTTTAGGTATACGATAATAAGAAAACATAGTGACTGAGGACGCAGGGAAGCTATTTTTGGTCTTTTGTATCATGAATATGTCCCTCTGCCTCCAGCGTCGGAACATATTTCATAGTACAAAAGACCTCAAACGGCCATCCCTACGGTCTCAGTAATGTTTTCTCTCATTCTGACACAATAAACAAGAAAAAGGGATTTTTTTATTCCTTCCCCTATCACCAATAACAATAAAGACAATATAAAGAGTGTGGGATATTTTTATTTATAAACTCTAACATACACATTTTGGTTAAATTGCAATCCTATTATTTGTGCGCATAGGCCAACATTCATAAGTACAACTACCACATTATACCTATGTGCATATGTGTCACACTTACTGTTCAGATATACACATTACATTTGTAACTGAATGATATTCAGGTTTATATTGATATAAGTCAACAGAGTGAGGTTGGTTGAATGGAATCTATTTCTCTTTGTTTGGGTGTGTTTAGACGCACCTTGTTCTTTGAACTCAATATATCCCTATACGCTAAAACATCCCAGAACAGAATCTTTACCCTTTATTCTGGTGGTGCCCTCTGGTAGGCAGAAGTCTCAGTACTGTCGTACGTCCGGGAGCCGTCAGATGGCGTGACATACATCACCCGCCCCACAAATACTGCCAATTTACAATTACCTCCAATTATGAGGAGGCGTGTGATTGGCTTAAATTTATTTATTAAATTTTTCAAGTAATGTATATGAGGAAAGGTATGAAAAATGCCAACGGGCATAAGGCATAAATGCCAAAAAGAAAAGGCCAGGAAGGGATCGACGTCCTTCTCTGGGGTGCAATAAGATCTTATGCCCGAGGGCATGATGGTGAGGTCCAGCGAGGTGAGCCGGCTAAAAGTGCGAAGAACTGGAAGGGTCGTCCTGTACGCGGGAGGGAGCCGTAGCCGGTGATCCTTGACGTCTGGGAGCCACATAGGTGAGGTGAACTTGGACGTCCCGAGTCCTGGTGAAGTGTGGTGGGAGGCGTACTCCCGCCCATGAATGGAGGGCGAAGGGAGGTTTGAGACTCGGAGAGTGTGGCTCGAGAGGCAAGCAAAAATACCCGGGCGTGAATGAGAGCCCGAGAGAAAAATGTTTGTTGAGTGTCACAGGTGTCGCACTGGTATTCTTGGAGCCAAGCACCGTGAAGGTGGGTGCGACAGCCGGGTGCGACGGGGGGGGGGGGGGAGCAGGGGCAACGGGGGAGGGGGGCGTAGGGCACAACCCAAAGAACCGCCACCCCCTCCCACGGCACCGTGAAGAACCCGTGTCCCGGCCCCACCTGGGGCTCATCTGAGTACCAGCGGGCCCAACGTCATCTCTGTATGTCGTGAGGATACAGTTAGCACATTACTGCATTGCGGCGGGTATGACGTCATCTCTGTATCATGTATGTCAGGTATAAATGCCAAAAAGAAAGGCCAGGAAGGGGTCGATGTCCTTCTCTGGCGTGGAATAAGATTGCATGCCCGAGGGCATTGAATGTCAGAGGTGTCATACACAAATTCTTGGAGCCAAGGAGCATGAGTGATGAATCCACGTCGTGGTGCCACCTTGCGGCTCACATCAGAACCGGCAGCCTTGTCAGTCATATTATCATTAAAGCATTTCGATGGGAGACAAGTGGCATACCTGCATCTCCCACGTGAGGATGACCGAGTCGTGAATGGCATTTCCAGTCGTGAGTGGCATCGGTAGGTGTCAGAGTGACTATTGTCAGTGATTCGGTGCCTGTGCGCCCGTGGCTGAGTGCCTGGATTGCGGGAGCTGCCGCCTGTGTGTACCGTGCATACTCCGACATCGCGTAGCTGGAAGCGGGCGCTGGGTCCAGCGTAGCTGAATGGCGGAGACGACGGCTGGGCTTGACGACCGGGGTCCACAATCATTGAAATGCCGCTGAATCGTCTTTCATTCTGCATGCTATGACTGACAAACTATTTCGAGTAGGTCTTGATATTAAGACGCCCGGTCTTTGTGTTCTTGTAAGTCTTTCTTCATTCCTAGTCTCATCTTTATCGGATCTTTCCGAGCAACAACTGAAAAAGCCTTCAAATCTTAGCGGGCGTTGCGCTGGCCGCTGGTGGTGCCCTCTGGTAGGCAGAAGTCTCAGTACTGTCGTACGTCCGGGAGCCGTCAGATGGCGTGACATACATCACCCGCCCCACAATTACTGCCAATTTACAATTACCTCCAATTGAGTTGCTGTCCAGTATAAGCATTATACAATAAAGGAAAGTCTCAGATCTGCTCCTATGAATGAATTATATCTGAATAGTCTATGCACAATACTGTGATCAGTCGTACTCTGTCATTTGGAATTATAGCATAGAATCATAGCATGGCTACTATGTTGAAGGTGCTAAAATGACCCTGGAGGCTGTTTCACTAGTAGATATAAGTTTTGTTGTTTGTAACAGTGGCACCACAGTGGCAGTGTTTCATTAGTAGGTGCAGCCAAGCGTGAACGGCAATTGGGACACGAGCAGCACCTACAGTGGTAGTGACTGTTTCATCAGTAAATTGGCTCTCGCTGTACCTGCCACTGTGGAGCTGCTGTGGGTGAGAGGGTCCACCCTCTCATTGGGGTTTTGTCAGCACTTTTTCCCCGTAGGAATTTAGCGATGAAACTTTAGACCAGTAAGGAGAACATATAACCTATAACCGTTCCAATATGGAAAAGATCGGCCGCTCCGATCCGCCGATATTTGCGTTTGAATTTCATCATAGCAAATGTCTGCTCTGGTGGCCAGTGTACTCAAGCGGTCGCTAATTTATGTGGCGACCTTGTTCCCGTTTTCGCATTTTGCTGGTTCGCGGATAGGTAGAATAGGAAGACAGGCCATACCGGACCTTGAATTTCACTCACTTCTCATAAGAATAAAGTCATGAAACTTTAACACGAGCTTAGGAAAGATATAACCTATAACCACTCTAAATATGAAGAATATCGGCCACTACAATCCGCCGATATAACCAAATCGGTGCCCTGGTTCTCTGATACTGATAGAACCTAATACTGTTGCCGACGTGTCGTTCACACGTTCGAGAGGGTGCCGCGTTTGACATTCATATTTTTGTGTTTGAATTTGAAATATTTGGTAGACTTTTACTGTCCAAGACCGATAGAACCTACGACAATTCTTCGAGTATGACAATGCAATAACATGAAATAATAAGATTTCTGTCATGTTAATATTAAGGGGTCATTTGCATATTCACACAGCTTTGCATTCTCACATTTACCGGTTTGCAAACTGATATCAGTATACAGTTTATTACCGTTAAGATTTATGGTCAGAAATATATTACGGATTTCAACCGTTTTCAAAATACGGTTTATTACAGTTAAGATTTATGTTCAGAAAAATATTATCATCACCCATAGAATCTACGTTTTTTCCATATACTTTATTGGAAACTTTTTTACAGTGTAGAACAGTAAGCTGTCGATCAAATTGAGAGGCTTTCTTAAAATCTGTGACACCCCGCATTAATGGACACTTTTGCTTGAATGGCTCCCTCTACCAACGGTTTATTTTAACCCTGTGTAAGCAGACGACCGACGGAAATGGGCATTTTGACAGTCATGGCAACGCTAGATTATTATCTCTCTAAAATACACTTTTAGATGTTCTCAGTGCAAATAAATATTCCTCAAACCTAAGATATACATAATTTGCACTGTTTTTCCTTTTTGTATTTTCCTCCTTTCTCAGTCGTGTTTTACCCATGGTGCACTAGGAGGTCACGTGGTGCAGTCAGTGCTGCCCTCGTGTGAGGAATGTTATCAGGGATAAAGCAGATATGAAATAAACAGCGAATACTATAAAAGATGGTAGCCCGGCGAGCTCGGGTCGGCCATTGTTGACGTAGGTGTGTACTGGACCATGTGCCCTGTCACGTGACCCCAGCTTCGCACATGCGCACTCCAACCATCACACCCCCTCCAGGGGAGTAGCAGGGCGGGGAGGGCAGGAAGTCCGGGGACGTGTGGGCAGAACGACAGGAAGGAGCTGTACTAGAAATAAAGGCATGTGAGGCGGGGAATAGTCAAAGGCATTGTACCCAAAAGATTAATTTACTTTTATTTTCACATTCACAGTTCACACACGAAATAATCAAGTAGTGGCAATATAGCTAAGATACTCTAAATACATAATTGGGGGACCTAAATATGACACGTAAAAATACATTAAAGGAAAGTTTCATTGGATGATTTGTTTAGAAAACTCATCAATAGTGCATATAATTATTTGGATATAAATAGGAAAACCACTCAGCGGTTCCCTAAATTAACTGGATTTCCTGTTAGTTAAAAGGGAAAAAATCTTCATAAACAACGTAAAGTGCCAGACTTTATTCGTTTAACAGACACATGTGCGGACTTATATCTTAACAAATTGGAGGAGAATATTGCTGATTCAAGACTCTACTGGACGAACATAAATCGTATTCTTAAGCCTAAGGATAAAGTGAGCTCACATAACATTAAAGACGATGCGGGAGATTTGTTGTTACCTCACGATGGTATTGAATATGTGAATACATGTATATTTTTGTACTACTGGAAAGAAACTAAACTAAGAAATGAATAATGATATCATGATTAGTAACGCCTGTAGGAGAAATGTATTTGGAGATTGATTTGAATAAGGTAAACGAGGTTGATGTCCTGAAAAGTGTTAAGGAAATCAAGACTCATAAATCGTCAGGCATCCTGGGCGCTAAAAATAGCGTGTTAAAGGGTTCCCTGTCGAACAATATCTCACATATTTTTTGTTTATTTTGGTAGCTTAATGTCCAATTGGTTCAATTAGACTGACTTTGGGTTTGACAGAATGCCATTGCAGTAGAATTGCTGCTCTACGGAAGAGTGGTGATCTACATTGTGTTTCAGATTGGAGGCCAGTTCGCTTATTACCCGTCCCAGGGAAGATACTTGGGAGAAACTGAGGGTCGGACTTTTAAAACCTGCTAAATTGCGCTTTCATCCTGGGATCAGACACCCAAAAAAGAATTTTAGAATAATACTTCTTTTTATATCTCTTATCAGTAACCCACTAAGTACCTTCCAGAAAAAAATTATTCAAACAAAATCAGACAAATGATTTAGATTTGAGAGCCTTTTGAAATTGTGTATAATACTGCATGTTGTCTACCCCCCTAAAATATTTGAAAATTCAAGAAATGTTACAAAAGCTTATAATTTGAGAAAAACTATCATATATGGTGACACATGTTATATTTTACCCTCAACACTTCTATCACATATTAGATTTGAAACAAAAGCTCTGAGCCATATTTGGGTATGGGCCACACAGGGGTGTCGGACAACACGAGTGGTGTCGGACAACACATTTTAAAAACTACACAGAACAATTAATAAAATAATATCAGTAACTATTATCCATTATATACTTAATGAAGTGATAGAAATCTACGTTTTTAAAAGCAAACCACTCAATTACTGATAAGAACCAACCCCAAAATCATGACTTATATCAGAGCATGTTGTCCGACACCCCGGGGTGTCGGACAACACATTTTCAGTTTTTGAATCACAAAAAGTATATTTTTTTCATTTAGAAAAAAACAACCTGGCTATTTATAAGTGGTAGGGACACTTAACATATAAAGGGATATTTGTTCTTCTATTATGATTATTTCTTCTAGATATCTTTAAACATGCGTGTTGTCCAACACCCCAATTTTTAGAAAAATATCATCATGGAATCAGAATGTATTGATATCAGTATGGATAGTCCGATTGTATTGAAACTTTCAGGTATCACAGTTAGGATGTTGGTCAACATTTCAGAATAAATGAAAATTAATTTCTCACTATAAATTTCATTAGTTTTGTCCTCTGAAAATCGGGTTGTCGGACAACATCCGGTATGGGTCTCTATGTTGTAAAATTTGAAGGTCCTGGATAGTTTAACTAATTTTCAAAACTATTTTGTCTACACTTCTCATGACAAATGCTTTAAACAAGTTAATAAAAATAATTGGCTCAACATTGTGCCTCCCAGATAAAAAGTGAAAATCATGAAAAACACTAGTTTTTGCTAATTTTCGGAAGGAAAAATTCGTCTGAGCTATACAAAACCCAATGATGGAATGAAAGACTATCAAAAGATGCACCAAAAACTGTCACTTTTACATTGATCAGATACGTTTATACATCAGCCTTAAATAAGCCTATTTGGCCAATTTAGCAGGTTTTAAAATACCCACCCCGCAGGAACGAGAGTTAGCCTGGTCAGTTTTGTCTCACGAGGGACAGGTCATGTATCACTACGCAAGGTGTAGCTGAGCGAAGTAATTTAGCAGACCTGGCCGGAGTGAGATGAAACTGACCAGGTTAACTCGAGATCGGTTTACTATTTATCCTACCCCCTTTAACGACTTAACAATAACAGTGTATTGACACTCATCAGAGGATAGCCGCGTTTATCAATGCTGCCGGATCTACTTTCATTTTCTCGTCCCTTATTGGTCCGGTTTTTTTTATTCACCCCAGTGCATAAATAGCACTCTATTCAACGCTCAGACAAATACACTGGGTCAATGTTTAACCTATGGTGCTTTTTATTAGGTGTATGATAAAAGAATCTATCATGAGCTCACCCTCACTCACAGTCCTCTATTAAATCAAGCAATGACAATCAATGGCCTTAACCTTATACATTATATGTACCTTACATTTATCCAATTGCACAGATTTTCTGTGCAATGTCATCTTTTTTCACTAGTTGTAAATATTACCACTGCATCTGAGCATGTTTGCATCGCGTGATACTGTCTGCATGCTCCTGTTTACTTTCTTTTTACTTGTTTAAACTTTGATAAACTTAATAAATTAAAAAAAAAAGTGATTGGAGCCAATAGGACATTTATTGATACAATGTACAGTATGTTTGATTTAACTGCCCGATGATTAGTGTGCAATTCGTAACCTAACACAACTGTAAACACCTAACACCCACCCCGCCATGTATCAATGTTCGCTCATCACGTGTTCACGATGTCGTCTGCTTTACAGAAACGCAGAGAACCGGAAGTCCACGTCGGGGCTGCGCGCGCACTCAGGGAGCACTCGGCCTCTGGTGTTACGCTTGTTCACCAGATGGCGCGCTAGAGCTGACCACCTGATCAAATGTTTTCAGAGAAAGCTGCTTGCCCGGACGAGACGCAGGGTAGACGCAGGGTAGACGCAGGGAAGACGCGGGGCAGGGAGGGCGTCGTCCCCAGAAACGTCGGGTTCTGTGTCACATCCAGGACTGAAAGCCGACACAGAACCCCCGACCTGATGTGTAGAGGATTAAGGTGGATATAAGATTTCCTAGGCGACGCCAACACTCTACCGAAGAGTGGTGATTTACATTGTGTTTCGGATTGGAGACCAGTTCACAAATTACCCGACCCGTCACATCTAGACAATTTACTTACTCCATCCGTGGTATTTTCCTCCACAGGCTCAGAGGCATATCTTTCAACTCACAGTGAAATCACCAATTGACTTTCAAATATGGATAATGATCAGTTCAACCAGGTTCTTTGTGAATGATTCAAAAGCAAGATAACTGAAATATGATGTTTTGTATAGTCTTTGACCTAACAAAATTGTTAAAACATACCAATTCAATTCTGTTGCACTTACATAGAAAGTGAACTGAAAAATATCATTTTCTCCAAGTCTCTCAATAACGACAGTGATGACCTGTAGTTTATAGCTGCCGATTTTGACTATCCCGCTTGTCACTCATGGCCCGTTCTGTAAAGGTCAACCCCAATATGTTGAAAATATGAGAAAAAAAAAAGAGAAAACAATAGCTGACTTAATGACGAATGTCTCCATCCCATGTTTGTCCCCGCTAGTAATAAGTAAGCTTCTAAGCTAACATTGTGCTGACGATGGATTAATAAAACATGTATTGTATTTGAAATGCAGTTATGTTGTTCGACGTTGGATTGTCCACGTGTCGCCTTAGGATCTCCAACCGTACGATAGGGAGTGAGCATATGTATCCTGGTTATCATTGGCTAGATTTGGTAATGGAGTGAATTAACTGTGTATAAGTGTTAGTTGTGTTTCCTGTCAACGTATAAGCCACCTACACCACAGTGTGGGTCAGACCAAGAAGAACCTAAATCACTGGATCTCAGGAGCCTATATAGCGATCCCTGTTTCGGGTGCATCAAGAAGTCAAATTTGGACTTGTTATTGAGCGCGGGAAATCGCGCTCATATACGTCATCTAGAGTTTATTGAGCGCGGGAAATCGCGCTCATATACGTCATCTAGAGTTTAGAATGCTCACATAGGGTTTCAGCTTGCTGCAGAGAATCTTACACTTCACTTTCAATGTCCCGACTGTAAAGGCATGGTTAGATGAGCAGGGGTCCAGTATCAAGCCTTACCATAACCCCTGCCCACTACTGACCTGGTTCCTTTTAATAGAACTTTCATGGCTGAGTGACCTTCTGATGGTGTGTGCGCTGCCTTGTAGCTAATCAACAGAAATCACATATTTACAATGTATAAAATACCATAATAATAGTCCCTAATATATGGATGTTCCAGAAGATGTCAAAAGAATTCATAGAAGGAGAGGGAAAACAAACATGTTAGTTAGAGAACTTCCAAGAGCACTAGTTGTACTCCAAATGAAGTACCCTCAAACAAACATTAGTGCATCAAGCGCTAAGGGGCTATCAGAGAGCGAACTGAGTGGCATAGTTGACCTATTAGCCAGAGAAATAGGGCAGTTGACCAAGACCCTCAGTGGAAATTCAGTCACAACTGTGACGAGTCAGGGTGATAAATATTATACGCTCTACTGTTATGGTTGCTTATTACTAACATGTTGAGTATTGATTATATGTATTTATAATATAATGACAAGAAGGACTGCGAGTTTGGGCGTATGAGTAATATTTTATTAGGACACCACTCACCCAATTCAGAGAAAAAAAAATTCTCAGGTGAATGGCACCTTGATATGGTGTTGGTGCCGCACCTGTCCGGTTGGCGCCACCTGACCAACTTGGTACATGGGTATTCCACAGGTGACGCTAATATATTTTTATAGACACATACATCTGTGTGTTGTATCTGATCCATAAATATTATACGCTCTACTGTTATGGTTGCTTATTACTAACATGTTGAGTATTGATTATATATATATAATATAATGACAAGAAGGACTGCGAGTTTGGGCGTATGAGTAATATTTTATTAGGACACCACTCACCCAAAACGCCCAACCCAAGAAAGACTAAAACAAAAAGTATATTTTTATAGACACATACATCTGTGTGTTGTATCTGATCCATATACACTTGCTTATATATACAATAAAACCCTGTTTAAGGGGGCACCCACAGTTCCGCGCAAACTGGCCCCTTAAGGGGGGTTTTCAGTCTGCTGAGGGTTAGGCTCTGTAGTATATAATACCTTCATACAGTTGATACAATGGCATAGAGATACTGTTATGACCACACAGACAGCCCACATATGCCTACTCAGATGCCTACATGAGCCTACGTAGGCTGTTGCCTGGTGTCTGATCGTCTAGACATCAGTCTACCACCCCCATATACACACCATAAACAAGCATTCCATATAATCTAGAGTGTTGTCCCCAAAATGTACCATCAGATCAGGTAAGGTGTCCCTCCAAGGTGCCCCCTTAAGCGGGGTTTAGAAGCATTCTGTACCGAAATAACTGTCTCCTTAAGCAATAGAGCAATCCCTTAAGGGGGATGTCCCACAAGCGGTGTTTTACTATATATATATATCAATATTACTATATATTAATATATATATATAAATACCGAATGAAATGGTTATTATTATTCACCTCGGATATATACCGCTTCCGTTGTCCAGGTAGTTGCTGTAGATAATGCGATATCCATGGTGATAATTCGTTACGCGTGGTGGTGAGCAGCTCATAACCGTTATTTGCTCATTCCTTTTCTGCTCACTGACCAGTACACTGTTGTTTTTTTCTCACTCGTTGGGAAAATTTTAATTTGGCAATTTTGGGATGGTTTCCTGAGATATTGGTCGGAGGAGTAAGCCAAGGGCGATGTCTCCGGACATTGAGGATAGTTCCCAGAATTTTTCTGGGAAAAAAGATGAGGAATTGAGGACTTCCAGGTCGTTACGTGTCAAGACAGGTAAACAGCAGTCTCCCTCACCTGCCACGTCTGGGTGTGATACGGTCGGCCTCGACGATAGGACGATTTAAGTGGACAACCCCCTTGAGATGTCTAGGAGGATGGATCACCTGGAATCGGCGATATTTGCAGCTATTGAACTTTTTCAAGAAAAGAACCAGTCGACAAAGCGAGATGATTCTCCTGCGAGGAAACAAAAATTGGACGACAGCAAAATCTAAGCAAGTGAAGCAAGTGCTAAGCCTATCACCGATTTTTACTCTACTCACAAGCCTATCAAGCCTTTGAAGAAAGAATGCTAAAGGAGGGTAAATATCTCTCAAAATCGTATCTAGAAGAGAACGAGAAGCTGGTTACTTTAGAGAAATTGACTGTAGTTAACATGAAAATTAAAAAATATATTCTAGTAGTCTACTCACATAACCAACAGACACCAGATTTATATACAGTTGATTTTTTATTTTTAAATTTATAAGTAATTGATGGATTTCATTATGGTTTGACACAACGTTTCGGCATATTGACAGCCTTCTTCAGGTGTCAATCATGTACTTATATCAGTACTGATGTACATTTTCAGAGCACTTTGGTAGGCAGTTATAATATACATAGTTGATAAGTTAATAAAAGTTTTCTCGTCCATTATTTATATAACATGTTGTATTGTGACAATATCTTCTATGTGATATTATTAACATTATTTC
This sequence comes from Alentia gelatinosa, assembly GCA_950022655.1. Classification (NCBI taxonomy): domain Eukaryota; kingdom Metazoa; phylum Annelida; class Polychaeta; order Phyllodocida; family Polynoidae; genus Alentia; species Alentia gelatinosa. The sequence goes on from OX465592.1 coordinate 25,095,645, forward strand.
ATTCGGAATTCGATTTTTATTTTGAGCATTTAATGTAAAATTCTAGGGGGTAGACGAGGCGTAGCAAGGTTTGACACTCTTCTTCACCCAACGCTTTGCGACCACGGAATAGAGAGAAGCGGGAAATAGATCAGCGGACGACGCCGCTGTCTGTCAGCATACCCCGAATGCGGCGTTTTGATTGGCCGAGAGCCGTTTATGTTGATTTTCAGGTCTCACGTCGGTAAATAGAACCGTGCGGCGTGCGAGTGCTTCGACCCGACCGTCGCTGGTTGGTTCTATGGGGAGCCAGATGTTTCACAACTGGAGAAAGATCACTATCATCAAGAGATCTTGTACCGGGAGAGATTCCAGTCCCAGTGGCAGGTTTTTTCGTGCTGCCATCCCCATTCCAATCTGTCGCCATCCTGTTGTTTGGCTCTACATGGTATTTCATACCATATAGAGGATATCTCCACATGTAGCGAGGATATTTATTCTCGTGGTTTCGACTACTAACCAGTCTCATCAGGCAAGGTGCGGTAGGTGTTCTTCTGTGGTCTTTCTGCTAGAATTTCATTCTGGCAGCGGAGTATGTAGTTCCATTATTTTTCCTAAATTAAAGAAAAAATAGTTGATTCGTTCTCTCTATTATTATGTCGTTCTAATCTTCACTTTCTTCAGGGTTCTTGGGGGATCATTTTGGTATAACTTTTTTCTATCCGTTAGTCCCTAGGTGGGGCTGTGGTTGGAAAAAAAAATTTTGACGTGGCATTAGACCCCGAAGTGATCGTGTTTGTGATGATTAGCCGTATCTATTGTCGAGCGTGTTGAGGCCCTCTGGCGCGTGGGTTTTGAGTCTGTGGATCCAGTTAAACTCAATTTTGTTCCTTAGTCTTGAGGCTTCTTTTGACTCGGGATGTCTATATATATAGTCGAGTATATATACTTTGACGTCCTGGGTCCCATTGTGTGTTTTCTCGTTGAAATGGTTTGGTACTTCGTTCTTGCTTTCATGTTTCTTGATGCAGTTGACGTGTTCTCGAATTCTTTCTTTGATTTTTCTTTTCGTTTGGCCTACATACTGGGCATTGCATGTTTTGCATTCTATGCAGTAGATGACGTTGGAGCTGTTGCATGATACGTTCCATTTTGTGTCGTGGACCTTGATTTTATTTTGCCTCCTGTGTCTAACAACTTGCAGTACTTGCAGTTTATCTTCTTGCATGCGTTGCGGTCTTCATTGTCGTTTCTCTCTTTGTCCTTTTTGGGGGTTTCGTTTCTGGATTCCCCTTTGTCTTTGTCGATCTTATCCTTGTCGTTGTCTGGATGGTAGTTGGTCCTGGCTTTTACCAGGATGTCTCTGATGTTTTTGGGTCGTCGGTATCCCTTGATGACTTTTTTCTTGTGGATTTTTTTGGTGGTTATTGACCGGGCTAACAGTTCCCAGTTTTTGTCCACGATGTTTCCGATGCTGGCTTGGTTGGGTTGGTATGTGGTCACTAGAACTAGGTCCTCGGTTTTCGCCTTTTGGGGTTTCTCTCCATGGACCAGTTCGTTTCGGTTTTGTGAATCTACCTTCCTTTTGCAGTCTAGGATGGTTTTCTCTGGGTATCCTTTGACTCTGAATTCGTCGATTTTTTGGTTGCAGTTCTTTTCATAGTCCTCGTCTTTCTTACAGATTCTTCGTAGTCTCAAGAACTGGGAATATGGAAGGCTTCGTTTGGTGGCTGGTGGGTGGGCTGAGTCGTAGTTGAGGTAAGTATTGACGTCTGTCTCCTTCGTGTAGAGGTCGGTGTATATTTCTCTCGATTTTTCATCTATCTTCACCCTTGTGTCCAAAAACACAATTTCCGTTTTTGAATGGTCCGAGGTAAACTTGATGGTGGCGTGGCTTGAGTTGAGACTTTCTATCCATTTCTTGAATTCGGTCTCTCCATGGTTCCAGATTATGAAGATATCGTCTATATATCTGAGCCAGACAGTGGGTTTCTGTTCATTGTCTTTTTCGAGTTTTTCTTCTAGCTGTTCCATGAACAGATTGGCATATGATGGTGCCAGCCTAGTTCCCATTGCTGTGCCGCTGATTTGTTTGTAGTGGTCTCCGTTGAATTGAATGTTGTTATTTCTTAGTATGATTTCTAGGAGCTCGACCAGGGAGTCGTTCGTTGGCTTGAGTCTGGGGTCTCTTGTTTTTTTGTAGTTTTTGTCGAATTGCCTCTATTCCTTCATCGTTTGGGATGTTGGTATATAGAGATCCTACATCTAGGGTCGCTAGGATGGTGCCGTTTTCCATTTTTCCCAGCGACTCAATTTTTTGGATGAAATCGTTGGTGTCCTTGACGTGTGATTTGATTTTTGGAACAAGTGGCTTGATGAAGTTATCGACGATGGTGGAGATTTTTTCTGTGGCGCAGTTGTTTGCCGATACGACTGGCCTTCCTGGTGGTGGTCGTTGAGGTTTGTGTATTTTTGGAAGGAAATACACATGCGGTGCGCGGGGTTTGTCTGTTCGCAAGGCCCCAGCTGTCTTGAGACTTATCTCGCCTTCTTCTGTCATTCTTTCTATCGTTGCTTCCACCTTGTGGTGTATTTCCGCTGTGATGTCCCCGTTCGTTGGTAGGTAGACCGATTCATCCTTCAGTTGTCTGTTTGCCTCCTTTATGTAGTCCATTGTATCTTGTATGACCGTTGCGCCTCCTTTGTCTGGTGGTTTGATGGTTACACTGTTGTCCTTTGCCAAGGCCTTTAGGGCCAGCTTCTGCTCCTTGCTGATGTTGTACTTGCATTGTGTTTTCTTCACTTGTCTACTGAGATCTATCTCGTTTAGAGTGATGAAGCCTTCTAGATTCTGCGATCCCGTGGGAGGTTTCCAATTGGACTCTCCTCTGAGTTTTCTGTTGAGGTCTGTGTCTTCGAAGGTGGTGAAGCTGCCTTTAATCTGTGGATCTCTGACGTTGGTGGCTCTCGGTAGAAAATATCCCAGTTTTTCGTTGGGTTTCGTTGGTTCTTTCGCGTCGAAAAATTGTCGGATACATAGTTTACGGTGAAATTTGTCTAGATCTATTTTGCGGTCTCCTTCTCCCAGTCCCCCTTGGGTTGGGCAGAAGTTGAGACCCTTTGCGAGGACTGAAGTTTCTATTTCAGAAAGTACTCTATTTGATAGATTTACAACTATACTGTTTTGGGTTGTTGAGAGGGGTTGAGGGGTAGAGGTGTGGTTGTCATTGATGTTGGCCTGAGGGGTCTCTAGATTTTTACCGATGGGAAAGAGGTCTGGGTTGGACAGAGGAACAATGAGTCGTAAAACAGTTGGTAACTTTATTATGTGAAGATACAACACTTGCCGCCTCCTGGTTGCGGTTATTTGTAGAGGGTTTTTCTCTGGAGATCTTGTCCTTGGTTTTCTTGTTGGGATGTTCGGTGTCTGGTCGATGGGCATTCTGGTCTTCGACTGAGTCCTGGTCCAATGTTAATGGTTCCCAGCGGTTGCTGGTGGTACATACTGGCCATGACTCTTTTGGTCTCCTGTTTCGTTGTTTGGGTGGTCGTCGGCGTCTGGGCTTGGGTTCTGCTGTCTCAGTACTGGTAGGGCTTCTCGTACTGCCAGTGTTCCCTTGTTTTCTCGTCATACCTTCCGCGTTGCTGGTGGTAGGGGGGTCTTCCGCCGCGGTACGGTTTCTTGCTTCCCCGGTAGTCTCGGAAGTTCGGCTTGTCCCTCGACTCGTACTCGTGGCGTTGATATGAGTCCTGTCTGCTTGGCTCCTTGTTCTCTCTCTCGTGCGGGTATTCTGGAGTACCCCCTCTCGCTCTGCCAACACTGCTCGAGGGGGTGGGTCGAAAGGGCTTTTCATCACGTTTCTGGGTGCGTTTGCTGTCCGAGTCTGCTTGCTTGCGTGCAGTCCGGAGTATGCTTCTTGACAAGTGTACAGTTTCTTCCTTCTTGGGTCCACTCGTCTCTAGCTGTTGCATCCTCTTGTTCAGCTCGCTCTCAATCATGTAGCCCTCTTTTTCCCACTTGGAATCCAAATACTCTGTGAGTTTTTTCATTTTGGCCTGGACGTCGTCAGCGCTGTCTCTGTCGTACAGTTCTTCTTTTACATTCTTGAGGTTCTCTTGCATCAAGTTTCTGTTGCGGGTCTCGTCCTTGTCGAGGTACTTGGATACTTCTTTCATGATCTCGATCGCTGCTCGGTGTCTGACGTCGGCGATCATGTCTGTGAGCTCGTGGCTATCTTGGATGAACTGCGGTACTGACTCTTCCTAGTACGGAATGTGTTTTCCTGGGAATCACAATAAACAGTGTCGAGATGTCTTTGACTTTGCCAGAGAGAAAAGTAAAAAATCTTGAAGAAATGATAACAAAGGCCATGGAGAAAGGTTGTGTTACAAAAAAGGACTTGGAAAGGATAGGGGGCCTTATGTCTTTTAATAGTAAAATTGTCAGAGGTGGTCGTACTTTCAGTATGCGTCTTTTTAATCTAAGTGCTTCTTTAAATAGATACGAGTCCAGGAAAATCGATGTAGAAACACAGATAGATTTCGATTGGTGGTTGAGATTTTGCAAGGTTTTTAATTACAGGGCGATAATTATAAAGGATTTGTGTAATATTCCATTAATTTTGGACTCGTCTATGTTGGGTTTTGGATCTTGGGCCGGAAAAGATTTTTTCTATGGTAGTTGGGAAAATAATCTCAATGTCCCGGGGCTCGATGATTATTTGGAGTTAGGTCCATCCGAGGTAATTGAAAATCCCAATATCAATGTGTACGAACTTTGGCCAGTTTTTGTCGGTGTCAGGCGTTGGGGCTCATCTCTCAGTAATTCGAGACTGCACATTATCACCGACAATAAGCAAGTTCTTGCTATGGTTAATTCTGGTCAAAGCTGTAATAGTGTATGTATGGGTTGGTTGAGGGATATTTTTTGGTTTTGCTTTATCAACAACCTCGATCTTCATGCTAGTTATATCAGATCTGAAGCTAATACTCTAGCGGATTATTTATCCCATTTGGGATACTCTGGATACTCTAAGAAATGCTTGGGACTCCTTGAAGACATGGATATGTGTTGCTCTTCTACTTCCAGACCCCCCAATGTCTGAGTTACTTAGGATAAAGGAAAGTCTTATTAACTCTGGGGTATCCTCTAACACTAGGAAGGTCAGAGATTTTCAACTTCGTAATTATCGTCAGTTCTGTGTTAAATATTTGTTGATACCTTTTCCGTGCTCCGCTTCCCAGGCTGGTCTCTATGCTTCGTATTTATCGGGTTTTTTATCGGCTAGTTCGATAAGGAATTATCTGTCTGGTCTGTGGTACCATCAAAAGGTCTTGGGTTTTAGGGATTTCTCAGACGATTTCTCATTGAAATTGTTGATTAAGGGTTTACTCAGAGTTGCTCCTAAATTGGACCCCAAGTTTCCTATGTCTGTGGATGTTTTGAGGTCTATTTTATCAAACCTGGACTTGTCGGTTCCTAACGATTTATCTTTTTGGTTGGTTTGTGTTTTGGGATTCCGGAGCCTTTTAAGGAAATCACACTTCACCAGTTCTCCACATACACTGTTGGTTTCTGACCTGAGTTTTGAGTCGGACCATTTGGTTATCAATATCCGCAGTTCTAAAACTGATCAATTTTCTACCCAGAATTTCTCAGTGTTTTGGGGGGTTATTCCAGGTTCCGATTTTTGTCTGGTTGATTTGTTGTCTAGACTTATTAACCCTTTAAGGACGGGTGCCTGTGGCCGAGCTACTCCCGTAAGGACGGGTGCTGGGGGCAGTTTCTTTCCCTAAAGGACGGCCACATAATAGTTAAAACTCATAATTCAAGTTTGCAGATACATAATCATAAATATTCTGTTTCTTTTGAATAGAAATACTAAATATGATGTCATATCTACACTTTGTGAAGATTTCACGAATATTACTCTATCATTTTTTTGTTAAAACCCTTTTGTTAACATTTGAGCAATGATGCCTCCAGGCATCATGCATCTTTAGTGTGGTGATGCCTCCAGGCATCATGCGTCTTTAGTGCGGTGATGCCTCCAGGCATCATGCATCCTTAAAGGGTTAAGGTGTTTTCCCTGGGCCCATCAGATCCCTTGTTTAATGTTGAATCGGTGGTGGGTAAATGTTGCATGCCTTATAATTATTTTTATTATAAGCTTCAGAGAGAGGTTAAAGCCTTAGGCTTATGTGATAAAAATATAACTCCTCACTCCCTTCGTCACGGGGGAGCTTCTCTAATGGAGTCTTTAGGAGTCTCTCTGGACTCATTCAAACATAAAGGTAACTGGAAGTCTTCTATTGTTAATCGGTACTTACACCCCGATTCCTCTATCCATCTACATATGGATGGAATCGTCAATGAAAATTTGAAGTAGTTCCTCCTTGTAGTTGGCGGGTGGTTGGCCTGTTATTTGTTAATTACTATGTAATTAATTCCACCAACTACTGCCTTGTCTTACTTATTATGCAAAGAGGTCAATATTATATTACTATATATTATTAATATATATATATATATATACCGAATGAAATGGTTATTATTATTCACCTCGGATATATACCGCTTCCGTTGTCAAGGTAGTTGCTGTGGATAATGCGATATCCACGGTGATAATTCGTTACGTGTGGTGGTGAGCAGCTCATAACCGTTATTTGCTCATTCCTCTTCTGCTCACCGACCAGTACACTGTTGGGGTTTTTTTTCTCACTTGTTAGGAAAATTTTAATTTTAATTTGGGAGTTAGCCCAATTGTTTGTATCATATTGTGGCAGGTTTATGAGTTTTATACTCATTGTATATTACTTGAATAAAGCCTGTTATTTGTTAATTACTATGTAATTAATTCCACCAACTACTGCCTTGTCTTACTTATTATGCAAAGAGGCCAATATTATATATATATATATATATATATATATATATATATATATATATATATATATATATATATATATATGTATACTTTATATGTACAGTGTCAACCGCTGTGGTTCCTGTCAGGTGAACTCGTGTTATTGATGATTTTCACATATTTAAGCTGTATCACTTGAATTCCTCATATTATATACCTCAATATCTACGAGTAAGGCATTCCTACTGGTTATAGGGAGTTTACAAAACGTTTCCAAACTCACGAAACGCCATTCCTGAATTTTTTGCGGATGCGACTACTCTGACCTCTCAGCCAATCAGATTACGTTATTTGGTCAAAGCGTGCAGTCTGTCAGCCAAAGCATGCAGTCTGTCGGTTTCCAAGGGCACTGGTCAGTACAAACGTACACTGCATACAGTGCAATCTGTCTCCAATAACTGAACTGTAATATGTTCTAGCCTATAGTTCTTAGCTAATTTACAGTACCCCTAGGGACAGTACATATTTACACTTGAGTTTGTGCATATTTATTAAGAGAAAACAACCTTAGGGAGTTCTATAATTATGGCCCAGGGGGGGGGGCACAGTTTTTAGGGGGGGGGGCAACTTTATTTTGGGTATTCCAAGGGAGGGGCCAACTTTTTTGGGGGTATTCCAAGGGGGGGGGGGCCAACTTTTTTGGGGATATTTCCATGGGGGGGGGGGGGGGCCAATTTTTTTCACTAATTCTGTCACGGGGTCAACTTTTTTTAGCTGAACATGGAGGCAAACTCCTATATTTGTATTCAATGAAAAGAATTGATGTTATGAAATGCATTCATATCATATCACAGCTTAAGAAATCAGCTTAGTTGTACAACTATAATACTGATTAATGCACAAGGTAACTATAGGTGTCTCACTCCCTAGAGTTCAGTCTATGGTCACAGTCCTGTTCGCCAATTTGAGATGGGTGTCCATCCTCCCTCAGTCTGACAGACTTATGTGGAGGGAGACAACAATGGACGAAAACTAACATTTGTCCCAGAATCAATGCAGTCTCACAAGATCATCAGTTTTTTCTTCAACATTGATGAATTAGGAGATTTGCTACCACATCAAGTGCTACAAAATGCCCCTGTTGATGCTTATTCCAATAAGATTACCATATTTATGGAAGAGCACTATGAGCAAAGAGAACTCTTTATTAAGAACTCTACATTGAGTCCTTGAAGGGGTTCTGCATGCAAGAAAATGGGACTTCCTTCTGTAGTGCCACACCATAGATTGATCCACTCATTCCAAAGATCCCTCACACCATGCCAGACTAGAACAAATTGCCAGAACATCCATATTTGTATTTCAATGATACAGCTACAAGAAACAGTGAAGGTCCTTTGAGATACTGCAAGGGAGCCTGATGACTACCAACTGATGACCCAAATCGAGAAAGCAGTTGCTGCTGCATATTTGAATGGGAACAACCAAGTCTCAATAAGTGACTTCATTGAGAATTAGGTTCGAGGTAGTCAAGCTTTATGATTGATTATATGGGAACAGGAGAGATGGGGGCTTTTAACAGGACTGCTAGCTGCCAACTACAGCCTCAATTTGGAAGTGGTTGCCACACTGATTTCGGGGTAGAACATTAGCAGAATTTTAAAATTCAAATCATGTATATGATTCTTGCAGAATACCAGGTGGCAGCAGTATTCCCATGGGGGGGGGGGGGGGGGGGGGCAACTTTTTTTTTTTTACCTATCAGTGTTCGAAAAACTGTGCAACCCCCCCCCCCCCCCCCCTCCAGGCGATAATTAATGAGTCCTCCCTTACCGTTGGCGAACCTGGCTTAATTCGAAGTCACCTGTCGCGGACATATGTCCGCAATAGGTCATGATCTCTGATCTTATTTCAATAAGTCATTCATAAGATTGATATTTCAATGAACCCCATAACCCCGAGTATCACACAAACATGCAGGTATAATGTGTTTATCACTCATAACAACTCACGTGCAAGTCATCCGACAACCAGACGACAACCACCCCCATAGTTCACGGGATCCACACGCCGCGGCGCTGGCATCGATTACGTCACGGGCGCACTGCGTCACCCCGCGTCTCCTCACCAGGTGGCAGCAGGTTGGCAGAAGGCAAACAGAGGCGTGTTTGAGTGGTGAATGGCGGCGTTTTTGGGTGGAGGGCGGCGGCGGCTGTCTCCACAGGCAAGGAGGGGAGGGAGTGCAGCGCCGCAGAACGATAGCAGGTGACGGGGTTCAGCCGGTGCCCTCACAACCAATGCTGTAATCATCAAAACACGGTAAAAACGTCAAGTCAAAACACATTGCCCGGTACACATCGAGGGGTTCCGTTCTGTATATTAGACAAATGATCAACAAGGAAAATATATCATTAGGAATGTAAAAAACCAAGGCATGTGGTGAGGCACACAAACACCCTGAACTTATCACTGGTGTGATTACACACAGATTATTTTCATAGAGGGGTGTGATGATATTTCCAGATGATGATTGCGACTCGCCCATTGTCATATTTATTCCTTGGATTCATGATTCTGATTTACCTCCAGTCTGAATATATAATAGCTACAGTTACTCATTTTCCTTCTAATACATAGTCAGCTGTGACTACATCTCCTGTTGCAGAACTGCTACTTTATAAAAACAGATTATGGACAATACTCGTAAAAAATCAATCGTATTAAGATTTCAACTCTAAGGTGCAAAAGTATTTGGAACCAGGGAGGTGTTTTATAATCATGTTTATCTCTAATAGCGACCAGCACCAGCGACAAATGAACACAAAGTAGCGATCTGTCACAGGTGCAGTGACCGACTGATCACGGGTTGATAGTGTTCTATAGTGGTGATCATGGCGAGATTATATTCTCAAAATGATCACAAACATAGTATTAAGGCTAGCCATACAAGTTTGTTTTTTAGACGTTGATTTAACAATATTTGAAGTGAAATTTTTTATTTGTATATGATACCTAATTTCCAAATACCATAATTTGCTAATGATTATCTGTTTGAACTGACAAATGTGGCCACTGTACAACTCGTCTGGAAGGTGCACAAACTGCATCGCTCGACAATTGGAAGCTGCCTTTGCATTATGACTGTTATGGTTATCGCTGTCTTTAGAACACCTCTTAAATGTGGTAACTGGCAGGTGAGGAGTGATTGAAAACAATCAGTGTTCTACTTTGTGTTTTTACCAACGCATCCTATATCCTAGCTTTCTAACAATATATCATTCATGAAGACTGTTATTCACAGTGAAATAGCTTACATTTTTCGAGTTAGTTTTTGGTCACGTTCAGCGATCAAAACAACAATGATTATCTCAGACCAACAGTCATCGGGTCTGTGCGGTCATGATCGCTATATTGATCGCAACATCAATATCATTATATAAGATATAGTAAATCTTACAAGTGAAGTATCAGACAGTAAAACCTATGCCACATAACAAACCTTCGGAGATTTTTGAGAGGTAATGAGATGAACCAATGAGGGGAGAGATGCAACAGCCAATAAGTATGTATACGATTTGATGTGATGTTGAGATTCGACTGTATTTATATCTAATTACAATCATTGGACGTATCAAGATGATTCATAAGTCATCGTTATATGAAAAAGCAGTAACTTTGTCGAATATTACATTAATGACTCATCTGTAAGCACACACTTGTCAGACGAGTCTAAAAGTACCTGTCACCTCAGACTAGACCCTGGATGGTTAGTACAGTACCGGGTTCCTTGTTATTCCTTCCCATGATACCACAAAAACCATCACGATCAGTTCTGGTTGTGCCTCTGCGTGGTATGTCTATCAGAGATTCCCCGGATTGAAACTGCATGCCTGGGTCCTGAAATAGTCTCATCGTGCCGCATATAGCCCGGAGAGTGGCAGGGCAGCGCTGAGACCGCCTCAGTTACGAAACTGCTGGAAGTTCCCGGCACTAACCACGACTGTGTCCGGCCCGCTGTGCGCAGTCAGCCTCACGGATCGGAGCTCAATATCCTATCCGAGATTCTGATGAAACAACCAAAAACACATTTTTGCTTTGTAGTCAGGATATTAAAAACATATCATACAATAAACTATGGAAATCTATCAGTCTCTAACCACATGTAGTTCCTTCTGACTAATTCGAAATGATTAAAGATATATCTTGTTTGCATTATTGTTATCGTCATTATTATTATTTTCATTTCACAATAATAAAAAACAATAACAATACTATGTTGATAAATAAAATGATAATCATAATGTGTTTCTCTTATCTTATCTCTTATCGCTGGCCTATCTAAATGTTTGCCTGGTTTTTAAAGGAAATGTATTGAAGAAAAAAAACACCCCATGGTTTTCTTAAGTTCATTTTAAAACAAAGACTCATTGAGATTTGAGATACTCATATTCAAGTTCTAGGAAAATGACATGGGTTTTATATTCTAAGGTGAATTGGAGGATGGTACGTCATTGAATTCAAATTTTCGGCTCATATCTCATTAAAAACATTTGTTTGCACTTTCCCTAAAACCGATATCCATTATAACTATGTAATTATATGGGCGATTGTTTTCACTGGAGCACCATCAATACTGTTGGGCACAGTTAGCGTGTGGGAAAAGAGGCATATAAACATGTCAAAACGAAACTGACGTAAACAGTAGCCTACATTTGACAGAAGGATCTCGATGGACGAGAGGATGATGTAATTGTGTCCGGGTTTCACTGGAGCGCATGTGGTTTTCATTTGATCCTGGATCACGTTTTTTTAAATATTCCCCGTGAAAGATCCTGAACAGTGTGGCATGTGTTTCTGCTGACTGTTTGGAAATTCAAATTATTGATCTCTATTTCGCTAATTTCAGCTTTGTGGTCCTATTAGTATTTATAAACCTTTCGATTTCATACCATCTCCAGGGTATTGGGCCAGTTGTTAAACGGTGTATAGCTATTCACTTATGGAGGCGGTCATTGCCCGCCGATGCTAAACAAAACGCCGGTTGATGAGTCACAGTAAATCATTACCAGTCTTTCTAGATTGTCAGAAACCATTGAAACCGTTGTTTACGGATTTGGCACCCATTGATTATGGCCTGAAAGCCATTGATTATGGGCAAATACATTTCCCAAATATATCTGTAGTCCCTTTGCGCCGCAGAGCAAAAAATAGTCCCTGATGATGTATTCTACAACATGGTAGTTTCTGGGTTTAATCTCTGCACACATGCGCTGCACACATGCGGTGCTGTAACCCAGTCGAGGTTGACTTTGCAATACGCGTCAACTACTCGTGGTTGACGACCACCATCGATTTTTGTCTATATGAATCATTATCATAAAGTTATAATTATTCAAATTGTTCTGCAGTGAACGACTCAGTTATAACCACCATTGGCGTTCAGTATGTCAGTCACTTACCCAATCACATTGCTTTATTGCTTATAGACTTCAAAGTAGGCAGTATGGATTTTAAAGTGGGAGGCACGGGAAGAATTCAGACCTTCTTTGATATAATTGTAATCAATTGTAATTTTAAATAAATAACAATAGGGAGGATAAACAACAATATTGGCATGTCATCTGCAAGTCAAAACTACACTTTTACAGTGAAAACTCTGCAATTACTGATTGCTTCAAACTGAGTTCGGGAAACATCGGTTCTGGGACTGATTTCCGCCCCGTTAGACCTACATGACGCACGTCACAGTAGTGTAACTTGTCACTCACAGAGGGCGCCACGGGAAGACGACCATTCAAAATATGTTTATATTAATCTAATTATTCCGCTCGGCCCAGCATGCAGCAGGGCTGGTGACCAGCACTCGCCTGTTCGCAGCGTGCTTACATGCGCGCCCCCTCTCGGCAGTGGAGGTGCACTACGGCGTTGGGCCGTGTTTACACTATAAACACACGACGACTTCCTCCGCGAAACCCGACCGACGGAAACGAGCGCGCACCCAACTGAATAATAACGCCAGTGGTCGCCATGTGGCGCACAAATCGCGTGGTCTCGCGAGGCGCTCAGGTGACGTTGAACGGGATTTGGATATTACACGCGAATGGAAGGAGACGGGACGGAAGTCGTTCTGTGTAATGAAGACGAAGGTCTTGGGAAGATAATCACGCATTAAATGTTGAGTATTTCCAAGGTAGATCAATAGAGTTCTCTCAGGCTAAAGGTACCCAATACCACTGATATTTATTGGCAATATTGAAGGGATTTATTCATTTCATCAGATCTCAGGTATTTTAACGAAATCGGAACGTGGTCGTGCGTTGCAACAAAGCTCAGAGGAAATGTTCGGATAACAATGTAAAATTTGATTTAAGTTTGATTCATCCTTTACCTGATATATATGTAGGCCTCTATGTACCACAAGTTTAGTATAATAGAATCATAGTCAGCTTTGTGGTAGCCCTACATCATAAAATATCACAGCCTGGAATGTAACATATTTTAAAGTAATCGAGAGGAGGAAAGGAATAATCTACTATGGACGTATACTTAGTATTTGGTCGAAAATCACGAAATTGCAGCAACTAGGCTATATTTCTAATATTTCTAAAAATCTGTTTTGGGGAATAGTTTAAATGGTGTCCATGCATCTAGGGCATTGTGAGGCAGAGTCTAGAACCATAAATACCACATGACTAAAATATTTAGACAAATTATGGCCAAAAACGTGAGGGCGTCACGTTACGACACCAGCATGAAATCATGCATAAAATAAAATTAAAAAGAGTTAGAATCAAATGGTTTTCACAGTTTTTAATTACTCACATATATGTATCTTCCCACTATAAAAAAATAGGCCTACATGGCTTTTTTCATACTGATCTCAATTTGTGCCATTCTGGTGTAGTTTGGGCAGTCACGTTACAACACCCTCTAATCCATCAATAACTTAAGTTCCCTTTAATATTAGTAACAGTTCTTTTGTGGTATTAAAGGGTCGATATATACCTACAATATGGTAAAGAAAATAAGTCTTTATCTTTACTAGAAAAAAAGTTATCAGCCCCAATGTATTTTTTCATCACGTTACGACACCGTCACGTTACGACACCGTCCCGTTACGACCCACAGTGGGTCACTTGGGGTCAGGAAAAACGTAGACATAGTGTTCCTGTGTTGGGTCGATATATACCTACAACATGGCGAAAGAATTAAATCTCTATCTTTAATCGGAAAAAAGTTATCAGCCTCTACATATTTTTACATCACATTACGACCCCCGTCACGTTACGACCCCCGTCACGTTACGACCCCTTGTGAATAAAAAGCTAGGGAAAACAAAAAAAATTATAGAAATGCATTTTTTTTTTATAAATCCATTTCTCTGTGTCAGCCCAGTGTCTGATGGGGGTGTAGACATAGCCAATGAATATTACATGATCTAGGGGGGGGGGGTTCGGGGGGGGGGGGGGGTCGTAACGTGACGTTTTTATATTCATATTAGCCCTGTGCTAATGCTATTTATGGTAGTTAGCGTTCCCAATTTTGCACACAAGTCTTTTAATATATAGAGATAATATTTGCAAAAGGAATAAATGATCCTCTCAAATTTCATTTTTTGGGCAGTTGCTGCAATTTCGTGATTTTCGACCATTTATGGATTTCAAAGAAATACAATTGCGAAATGTTTGGTTATCACTACAGACTGCGATTGTAAAATGTCAGTTCCCGCCTCTTTTTAGCAGACGACATATGTGCTGGTAGTGTCAGCCTCGTTTTGACAAGACCCAGCCTCGCTTCCGGCACCTGTTTTTAAAACACTGCGTGTGACAATAAAACATGTCCTCCTTATTGATCTTCTTTGTTGTCCCTGTCTCTCGAATTTCCTGTCGATTTCATGCCTTATATGGAACTAAGTCTTTGTTCACTGCATCCGTATTCCTATATCCGGGCATTATGCACGATGCTCCTCGCTATTTAGGTTAAATAAAGTTACTTGTGATAATCAATATTTACTTCTCCCATTTGCAATCGTGCAGAATTTAATAGAAAGGACATTTGTGATTGTATCACTTGTAATATGACGCTTGGTTATGCACCTTATTCCGCGATATAAAGGGCGTTTTCCACCGGACCAGCACTCCCTTAAACGATATTTCTATTGAGATTGCAGAATTATTACTTTCCTGACCCAAAGCAAAGTGTCATGACCGAGTCACTCCTGACACGCTCAACACGGCATCGATGACCTCTGATTGACCTTGACCTACGGTGTCACCTCCAAGGTCATTAGTCCATCACCACAGAAAGGTCACGTGATAGGCAATGCGCGACAGGGATTGGTCAGTTCAAACCATACTCACTTCCGTCGAGGACACATCAATGGCTGCGATCCTCAGAAGTTGACCGACCCCATCCTGCGTGCTCCCTGGGGAGCTGAAAGATTCGTCTGTGGCAAGGATCCTTTTACGGAAAGAGGTGTTTTCCTTGGTGGATTTATAAACACGATTGAACCAATTGTCTTGTTAATTGGCTTCTTCTGGCTAAACTATCTACCGGACTCCAAGTTGTAGACTAAAATATGTTTTGACCAAACAAGGGCAAATCAACGTTAGACACTTGATTTGACAAGATCAAATTAAGCCATTTCTAAGCACAAATCAATCAATCCTAAAGAATGTTGTCTCATTTGATAATAACATGTATCTCCTTTTTACGATTTTCAGAAATGAGACACAAATACATTTGCACTACTTAGAACATCGTAGTTCTTTAAATTTGCAGCACCGGAATGCTGTAATTGATTGATCAACCATCCTATGGATTATATAATTCCACGCTCATTCATCAAAGATGAAGAGTTTCATACATACATGAGGGGCACAGCATTCACATCTCTAACAGAGAACCCTCATCACAACCAAGACCACGGACTTTTTATTATGACTATAACATATCATTAACTGCAGAGAATAGCAGGTATAATTATGGAAACAATTTGGCAATATAATAGACATGCGTTTTTCATCTAATTACAGGAGAAGGACGCCCCCTGCAAATTTATTGGAACGTGATCCCCTTGTCCTTGTTTCTTGTACCCTTGTTAGTGGTCAATCCACAACCTCTTTGATCCTAAACAAACGAAGGAAGTCCCACCTTTCAGGGTTCTACTCTGTGAAATGAGGATAGCGGCCAAGAGTGTATCAAACTGGCAATGTGAAGGCTGGACAAAAAGTGGCGACAGACTATAGAGTGCACTGGAGGAAGTCATTTGATATATATATCCCAGCGCAACCTTGTTTAAATTCAATCTTAAAGCTCTGTCTACTATCATCGAATACAACTACAAATCTGGGGCGAACTACAGTAGTCCTAGTACATATGTATCTCATCAGCACCATCCCGTTACTATGTAACTGACAATGGGTGGAGAGGGCTATTATTCAATCACAGGATGAAAATGTGGGTTTATTCATATTTACGCCATGGCGTGGACGCGCGTATATGCTGTGTTTACTATTGTTTCCATATAAATACGTCTTTATTGGACGCCTGCGCCTACATAGATATATAGATGGACAATAAAAAAGGTTTACTCACAGTCTGTAGGTCTGCACATTGTCAACAGGGGTGTCCCCGATGTGCAGAGATCGGAATAATCGCACAGTGGCGTAAATTTGCGTAAACATAACTGAAACTGTCCTCACACGGGATTATCATCTACCTGCACACAAGCAGGCGTAAATATGACGCCAAATGAAATATGAAACGGATTGTAGCCGAAACCATCGTAATGCATTTCTCTTACAGTACGGGAAGACTATCCTCACTGGTGAATCATAAACAAATAAACAACAAAAATGTCCCAGTCCAACAGTCAGCAGTGATCGACTCTGTTTGCAAGTTTACTTTGAAAGTTCCCATATATAGTACAGCCTCTCAATAACCCATCATAACACAAGCATGTTCAGCTATGGAGAAACAAGTCGAGAGTAATCGCCATCTGGCTAAGTTTATGTCTTCAAAAAGTTGTGACCAGATTTAGATTCAGGTCTTCAAAGGCTCCCTCCAATCCAGCCACTCTCGCAGAAAACCGACTGGGCGGTCCCGCCCCAGCTCTGAGCAACCAGAGATGTTTGTCTTCTCCGCTAGGTGTCTCCTCACGCCCTTTAGAGGTCTGCGCCACCTACCGGCCTCTTGTCCTCCTCACCTCTACCCCCTGGTGGCCACATCCCCCAACCACCTCCTCTGCCACCCACCAATACAAACACACTCCTCGGCCCCGATGTCGACTCCCTGCTTTACAACAAGCACAGGTTTAGCCCGCTTAGAGCAAGAATCGCGTATATGCTTGGAGATTGATGTGTAACCTCTGTGTCAGTGTCGCCATCTGGTGGTGTTTGCCCACAATCCCCTGATAGTATCTGATCGTTGTTGCAGTGACTAAAGCCAACTGGGTAGGGCAAGGAGAGCACTGAGAATTTTCTCTGTTTATCGCTGTTATATGGGGATTTTCTCTATTCATTGCACATTAGACTGGCATATGGAGATTTCTTCTGATTATTGCTCATTACACTGGCATTTGGGGATTTCCTCCATTTATCCTCCATTTATCACTCTTTAAACTTGGATGTTGGTATTTTCTTTATCTATCATTTTCAATTTATGTTTTCTCTATTCATTGCTCTTTTTTTAAGTTTGATTTGAAAAAAAAAAGGTTTTAACTCATAATCAGGTGACGGGTGGCTGGGCGGCCGGATGGGCAGTTGGGCGGTGATGGCAGAGGGGCAGGCTGAATATACAAGGCCATGTCAGTGTTGGTGTAGGGAGTCTGTTAGCTGACAATGTGCGTATAGGGAAAAGTAGGTGAACCTTTTTATTCTTATCCATTATACTGTTCTATAGCTCAGCATCCGCTGAGCTCCAGATACATTACAATAGACCCTATGATGCATCTCCGGACACAGAATCGATATCTCGTTGCAAGATCAACGTTAATTGGTAGCCGATAAACCCGAGGATGCACCCAAATGCATCCATCGTAAGGTCTCTCGAGTATTGATCAGGAGCTCAGTAGACGCAGGGCCTAATGCTGAAACATTCCGTGTAAGCTGTATTTATACGCGGGCGTACAGTACGGAAGTAGCTGTAAGAAAATACAGAGGTATATACGATAACACAAAGCCTCTCAGTTTTGTCTTGTCTTCACACTTAACATTATGCGAAGAGAAACAAGCCATGCAAAATGAAGGACATTTTTTTCGATTTATGTCGACCTATGGCCACCAGTAAACCGGTACCACCGACAACCTTCTTGACAGACCAACAAAACTAAAACACTTTGGTTTCGCTGTTGTTCCTCAAGAACACAGTAGAGAAATTCCATCGGTATGCAAACATGATACAATAGGCGTATACAGCACCATCACTGGTTATTTGGTACTGTCACAGAGTCGACAGAAACCACCATCTGACTTGAGATAATCGGCCAATGGAAACACACCTATGGAGTGGTGTGTGATGGAGGGAAGCAGACTGCCCTCATCTCTGCGCCCAACACCGGGTGCCTCCCACACGCCTTGACCCAATCATTTCTGGTACGGGGCTAGCTTGGTGTGAAGCCAAGGACATCAGACCTAGGATAGTGAATAACAGGTGGCAGGGATTCAGACATCAGGCGTGGGCGGCAGTGTAGTGCTTACAGCAGGTAAGATAGAGAGTGGGCAGCAGGTAAGCATGGTCGCAGATTGGCGGTTCGCAAGTCACAAGTAGTGGTGGGTGGTAGATGAAGGTTGGGAGACCGACTGGTGGATGATGGACGGATGTGACATGTGGCAAGGGGCATGCAGCACAGAGTAGGCAGTAGGTGGTAGGTGGCAGTCAGCAGAGAGTAGACAGCAGGTGGCAGGTGGCAGGCAGCAAGAGGCAGTCAGCAGAGTAGCCAGTAGGTGGTAGGTGGCAGTCAGCAGAAAGTAGACAGCAGGCAGTAGGTGGCAGCCAGCAAGAGGCAGTCAGCAGAGAGTAGGCAGTAGGTGGCAGGTGGAAAGATGAAGGTAGCAGATATTAGGCAGTAGGTAATATGTGGCAAGCAGCAACAGGTAGGCAGCAGAGAGTAGGCAGCAGGGAGTAAGTAGTAGGTGGCAGGCGGCAGGAGGTGGGCAGCAGGGAGTGAGTAGTAGGTGGCAGGCAGCAGGCAGCAGGGAGTAAGTAGTAGGTGGCAGGCGGCAGGAGGCAGGCAGCAGGGAGTAAGTAGTAGGTGGCAGGCAGCAGGAAGCAGGCAGTAGGGAGTAAGTAGTAGGTGGCAGGCGGCATGAAGTGGGCAGCAGGGAGTAAGTAGTAGGTGGCAGGCAGCAGGAAGCAGGCAGTAGGGAGTAAGTAGTAGGTGGCAGGAGGCAGGAGGTGGACAGCAGGGAGTAAGTAGTAGGTGGCAGGCGGCAGGAGGTGGGCAGCAGAGAGTTATGTTTCCCAGTCGGCACATGTGGTCAGACGCCACTGCCTCAACCTCCAGGATCATGGGCGATTATCCCAGTCTATCCCTTAATGCGAACTCCATCGCTTTCCAAACACGTCCACCCCTTCACACCCCAGCCCCCTTCACAGCCTTCACCCCTTCACACCTCAGCCCCCTTCACACCCCACTCTCCTTCATCTCACTCCCTCCTCCCGACCACTTCCTGTGGTACCCGCGTTGACCACGAGGGTGCGCGTCGTGTTCACCCACAGATGTCCGGACCTCCGTCCCCTCCTGGCTGCGCACATACCTTAGGATAGGCCCCGAGACTTTTAGAAAATAACAATACATGTACTTCTGTTTGACTGAAATCCACAGTCTGATGATGGCTACATGGAATGCTCGCTATTAGATAATAATTGATGGATAATCATATTAATGGTTTTCAAGAGAGAATACCTTAAGGCATAATGTACACGAAGGAAAAGAATGTCTAGAGGCATTCATGACAAATACAACAATTTTTGAATAAATGCCAGAAAAGCTTGAGATTTTGTATTGAATAAGAAAATATATGTATAGACATTTTTTTCTCGAAGAAATCGGGGTACCTATTTTCTCGAGGGAGTTCCCACATAATATATGTGTGGAAGCCAATATGATATTTAAGAAATAATCATTTGAGGTAATGATTAGATTCTTTAAGTCACGGGAAATTTTTACTTATACCTTAAGGTTTTCTCTATCGCAGAGTCATACTACCGAGTAACTAGACTTGCGCAAGTCTTTGATTATGAAAATTCATTTGTTGATTCAACACAATTAGGTTGAACCTTCCTCTGATTGGCCCATGACTGAAGCCAGATTAGGGTGGGGTAGGTGGCGGGGTTCAGAGACTGAAGCCAAACTCCGGAACCCACGACCCAGCCCGCCACCCTCATGAACCACCCCTCTCATAAGATCTCACACTCTCTAAGTCGTATTCTCTACAAGTTTCTCACTGCGCTCTATTGGAGAAGGATTCTTAACGAACTAGGCTTAGAGCCTTGAGAATCCACTGGCACACAGTATCCCCGCTAGGTGGCATCATTGAGATTATAGGAATAGGGTTGCATTGATGTTCGTCTTTAGCACGAGAGGCAGGCCAGTGGATTCTCAAGGCTCTAAGCCTAGTTCGTTAAGAATACTTCTCCATAGAGCGTAGTAAGAGTAAAGAAAACTTAGAGAGTGTGAGATCTTATGAGAGGAGTGCACCAACATCGGGAGAATTAAAGGCATATCCTACAATACAGAATGAGGCTACCTGGTGATATTTAGATTCTGACAATTATCAATTCAAACTGGTTCCTCTGACTTATTCTAATACAAAAAAGTGAAATATATAATGTTATAAAATTTGACCTAACCCTAAAGGTAAATTAAGTCAATTCACATTAAACTACTTTTTATAGGAAATGAACTGAAAAATATAGTTTTCTTCGATCCTATCAAAAACAAGGACTGTGACCTATGCTTCTTAAAAATTAGATGTGTGGTACTAAACATTTACTATATTATTTAAAAGTTTAAAGAAAACTGCATGACTTTTTCGATGTGAAAAACAACTATTTCTATATATTCGATTATGACATTATCATAATATTTATCTCTAAATCACAAACTAGCACGGCGTACCCCATTTATCTGAATTAGCAGTGTGTTATAAAACACTTGGGGATCTTTATATTCAAACTCCACGAAATTTTTAATTTTCAAGGAAGATCGTCCAATATGTCTTGGTCGTGAAGTTGTTCCGGAATCTCACAGAGATCGCGCAATGGGTGTAATTATTAATTACACTAATATGAGAATGGTTTTGGAATTTAGGAAGTCAGCCACCTAAAGATGAAAAATATTTTAAAAAATCACATGGTCACCATCTTGCCAAAAAAGTAATTGTCAGTAACGGATTCATTGGATATATGTTAAGTAAGTGGCGAAATAGACATGATGTTGTATATTTGGATCGTTATATTAGGCCTATTGAGTACGAATACACAATTCACATAGAGTGGGAACAGTAACCTAAAATCAAAACATGACCAACGGAATGAGGGCAAAAACTGGTCGACAGATCGGGAGAAAGGCCTCCCAACACCAGAGCTAAGTCTTTTGTGATCCTCCAAATTACTGTTTCTTTGATGTACTTTTTTGTACCTAAATTCTTATTTTCCCCATTAGCTTTTTCCTCGGTCGCCCATTTGGCATCTACGTGCTAACTAATTCAGATTTATGACAAGGCAAAGAACCACCGAGCGTCTCAATGGAATAAAGATCTACGTGAACCTGTTGGTAGGTCGTCGGCGTCCACTCGGTCAGCGTTTTAGATCAGTAGGAACTGGTTGCGGATATTTACACCTAGATGTTACAATGTCGTCATCGGTGAAACATGTCTGGTATTCTGTCAGAAAAAAGAGTACTTGGCAAGAAGAAACCCACCATTTGAGTAATGTATGTTGATGTACGCCATGTGATGTATATCTATGTACATGTAGTTCTTTGCCGGAAAGTCCTTTTCCTGCGCTTATTAACAATTTTACCATCTTCTATAATCCTCTCCTAACAGCACATATTTCTCTTCTGCATTTATTATTTGCTCTCCAGTAACATATAAAGCAAAAACATTTATTGTATGCTTAACCTACATTTCTTTCTTAATTAGAAATAATTAAAAGTGTCATCCATATTACAGGAAGCACATGCAAATATCTGATCTCAGTAGACAGAATAGAAAAATAACATTTGACAAACTGATCTAGTGAATCTATAACATTTTTAGGCCTGACCAACCACAAATTTCAATAGAATTTCTTTCTTAAGAATGCATGTTAGGGAGGGCCCCAAATCAGCATACTAAAATTACATCCTCCTCCTCCTTGGGGAAATATGCCAGTGATTGAAAAAATCAATAGACATTAAGAAACAAACACTCGAATAGTTTAGAATGACTCAACAATAAATAGAGTTTACGTGGCGTAGCTTTTCACCATCTTTACCTAACGCTTTGCAATGTTATCTTTACGTTGTTTTAAGCCTATTTTGACAAGACCGTAGGTTTGTCAGTGGTTAAATTGGATTTATGCAAGTCAGGCAAGGACGATTCTTAGTAAGTATGATGTTACTTACTGCTATGAGAGCTACCCTGGGGATGTATTAAGCCTATAATTAGATTTGCAGGTCGGTCAAGTTCTAGAAGAGCCAGGTATTCCGGTATTCCTACTCACAATATGAAACACACACAGAAGATGAAATAATCAATAGTTTATTCAGTACTCAAGGCTATTTACATCTCTCAACGGGAGAGCCGAGGCTCGATCCCGGCCTTGATACGTTACCTAGCTGAGGCTAGATAATGGCACAGGGGAAATAGAAGAATCATGACAAAAGACCGAGCCATCTACTGGGACCCAGCCTTAAATATAAAGCGGGTTACATAACAAAGGATGAACTTGTGGCACTTCCATGCACAGGTTTGGCTCTGTTACTACACACCAGGACTGGCCCACATGTCCTCTCATGAAAAAGAAACAAATCACAACTCGACTAACACATCCTCTACATTCATGCATACTTAAAAAAAGATTCCTCCGTCTGCTAGTGTAGACAAATTAAACAGAAGTTCACACCGTTCCATATCCTACATCTCCTGCATTCCTATTGGAAGAACCAGGTATCCTTATTAAACTCTTTATAATCTAAAGCCAAGTTAATTCACTATCTTTCCATATTAATCGCAAATGCTACTTCATTTTGTAAAGCCTAACGGCGTTAATTCATAGACACCTTTCTACGATATCAGGTCTGTGAACCAGTGGTCGGTGAAGGACCCACGTGTATTAGTTTACACGTTATCCTTATCTTTGTGTTATCTGCCACTTTACTTTGGTCCCCCCCCCGCCCAGCACACACCCTCATTAACTGAGAGTAATTAGCACAGCCTCGCCCTGTTTCATGTCTATGCAGGGTGACAGCCACCTTGATGAGCTCCACACACCTCCACACATCACTCTCAGCTCCCGTGCTGAAATCTGCCGCTTCAGAAATGATTGCTGAATTATAATGATAGTATAGTGTAGCATGATATGCCTCTGGCCGAATGTCTATGAAATGGTACCCCCTGCTTGAGGCGTAGCATTGATAATGATCTGGCGCATTGTGACGTAGTGGATGAGCTAAGAATAGATGACTTAATAAGTGAATAAAATGGTGTTTCCTTATAGATTTCAGGTATACGAGAATATGTAGACGTAGTGACTGAGCCGTAGGGATGCTGTTCTCGGCCGTTTGTGCTATAAATACATCCTTCTGCCTCCGGCTTCGGAACATAGTTTATGTAATACAAAATACCTCGAGCGGCCATTCCTATGGGCTCAATAACCACGTTATCACGTATTATATAACACATTATGTTCTATTGTATCAACCACTCTTCTCTGTTTTTATGGGCGTGGAAAGGCGCTCATATATACGGTGCATCATCGGGCTTCCATGTTGTAACCGTGCGTTAACCTACGGGGCACCTAGAAATCCCTGCATGTAAAGCGTCATCTTGCGCCATGCCAAACATCACACAAGTTGGCGGGTGTAGTTAACAATGGATGAAAATAGACTCTGGAACTTTGTAAATAAAGCCTCTCTCCCTCATGAGATCCCCCCATCAATAACCTATGTCCATAAGTTTAAAATGAATGACAATACAAAAACATAAATGTCAACCTTTCTAAATTTAATAGATTAGACAGTAGTATCACTACTTCTCACCAGGAGTCCTCCAAGCAGTCTGTGTGACAAGTTTAAGCAAAGGGTGTAGACAAAATGGGATAAATTCGGACAAATAGGTTTAAGTGAAGTTCAATCTTTTTTGTTGTTCTGTCCATCCTACACATTGTTAGATTAATGCTCAATGAGGACATGCAATGGTCGCATGACTGAGAGTCATTAGAATTGGAAGTTGAACCTTGATGTGTGCCGGGAAAAGCAATACAGGGAAACCCAATTATGATGCAGGGAAATCCCCCAGTAGTGGGGTGAGATTGATGATTCATAGGGGTTTTGACGCCATCTTGAGGTAGGACGTCGTTCCAACGAATTGGTGAGTCACCTGTTTATCTATCACCACCATGGCCATATTGATTAATGTATGCTGACATCAGCTTCTGGGAGGCTGAATAAAAGGTGGTACTGACAGGCAGTCGGGGTCAGTCCTGGCTGAGGGTTGACCACTGCTGGAAGGATGAACATCACCTGATGGTCTGAAGACGAGCAGGCCACAAGACAGCATGACAGGCTCTGAGAGTCTGGCAGTTACTGAGAGCGGGCGCATGGGCAGTGATGCAGAACAGAGTTGAGTCTGGGACGAACTCCAGTGGGCACGGTTCGGGGAATGTGCAGCTCACCTGCATCACAAGTGGCAGGAATCAATCAGGGATCAGTTCTGAGTGGTGAGGGTTTTAGGGAGCAGCTGATTCTCAACTTAAGGTAATGAGCTACATCTAGTCGATAGAGGATGGGGTCTTCTGGAGGTGTGAGCATCAGGATGGGGAACTGGGGTCAGGTAATCGCTGCCATGATAGAGACAAAGAGAAGTAACAGATATTGAGTATCCATAGAGCAGAGTTGGTACAGACGGGCTGTGGGTACTGGCACATTGAACACTGGTCATGACAGACAGGTTATCAAAGATCCCGGAGTGAATTGGTATCCAGGGGATACCTGAAGAGTGTACCTGCTTCCCAGGGGGACATTAGTATTGTGAGAAATACTGTACCATGGACCTTTTTGTGCTTGTGACATGACAATAAATATTGGATCCTGAAGAGTTTGATGTTTGTGTTCTCTGTTACGGGGCAAAAAGGGTTAATGCTAACAACATCTATTCTCCTTTGAAACAAGAAAATATTATATCTGCTCTATTGTTTCATACCAAAATAAAGCAGATTGGCCAAGGACAAAGAGATGACAACCTATTTGAATTTTGAAATGATACACCCCGTAGCCTTAAACCTGGACTAACATGGGAATACATAGGCTAGGCTTCCAGGCTATATCTCCCATTGAGACCCCTGCAAGCTCATCAAGGAAGTGGGATACACGCCCTGCCCTACATGTAATGCACTATAGTGGATGGTGCAGAGCATTATTACATATGTATCTCATTACCTAGTAAAGCGACAAAGGGAGGGTTTTAAAGATAATCATAGCAAAGTCCAATTCAACATTAAAGGCATGGGGAATTCCGCAATAGTGATTTAGCAGACTAGATTGATGCACTATATATCATCATGATGATTATATTGCCACCTTTTTCCACAGACTGGTAGTGCGCCTCATCTGCTTCGTTACGTAATGCATTTGACCAAACAACTACATAGCAACGTGTTCTCTAGCATTAGATACATGACGTTTAAACTATCTTCAGAGAAAGTCTAGTGGTTGGTTCATGTTTTATGCCAAAAGTACATGTACTTCAGATATGGTTTAAATACACTATAAATGACTGCATAACAACACACTGGCAGGAACGGTCAGTATATATGCATCTTTATCTATGTGAAAAACAAGACAGTTATCAACTAAAGAGCCAATACTCAATGTTACAACACTCTACTTTGTCCCAACAGTCAAATCTTGCAAAACCAACAACCTTGCGCTGGCACCCACTGTTCACACCCAAGTGTAATAACATTGTTACACATAAGGGCGAGGCTAGAATGAACAGTGTTCGACCGACTGTTAGTGTAACTAATCACTAAATCAGTTTACCGCTGGGTCGCGCTGAACGGTAAAATATCAATTAAGAGCCTCATTCAATAACTATGATATACAATAGAACCCGTGTAAGGGGTCACTATCCGTTCAGAGCTAAAGTGTGGTAAAATCAAACATCTAATAGAGGAAACAGTTCCCTGACACGGGTTGTCAAGTTTGGTGTCTTTTGTGTCTAACCTCCTAACACATTCTTCAGTATTAAACAACTCCATCAATGATGACAACAGATAAACAGCTCCAGAGATTAGCCCTCGTTTAATCTGGATGGATTATCCACCCGGGTATCAAAGAGCCTCACGGTAGATGGATTATTATGGCAGTCTCCGTATTAATCCCTGGGGGAGGTCTAATCTGTCAGCTTTATCTTCATTAATCTCGTGACGAGGGAAGACGATGGTGGGTCGCCGACTCCCGAGTGGATTAACGCGGTCTCCGAGATACCTTCCCTGGGCTCGGGAGATGGTCGGATGGGGCAGGTCTCACTGTGAACGGGGTTGTTTATTCAGAAATAAACCCAGTATTATGTTCATTTTTTTGTTTGTACATCCTACACATCACCCATGGAGCTCGGACGTATTCCGATTTGACGTCACACTGGCTAAAATGATGATAGTGGTGTACGATTTCCCATTAACTCATATTAAGTATAGGTTTGTCTCACCCCTGGTATTTTTTCCCACCAGTCGGGTCACTTTGGTAAAGGAGAGGGCCTCCCAACATTGGGAAATCATTCTCAACTCCCATGGAGTACTGTACAAAATATGCTTAAGGGGGATGATGTCACACATGTTAGCCAAAAGTCAGTGATAGGGGTGAAAGGGAATATGAACCACACTCATTCATAGCCACTGAAAATACACCATTTATTTTGGTTTGCTATGGTATCTCACTTGGCTTTACCTCGTGCAATTACTCCACAATCAAAACTCATCGCATAGTTTCGGTGGCTACGTCTCGATGCAGTTCCTTACAAATAATTCATATATAGGAGAACCTCGGGTTGTGGAGCACCAGGGTAAAGGAGGGGGCACCCCACTACTCAGGGCACTTAAGTAGAGGAGGGGGGCACCCCACTACTCAGGGCACTTTGGTAAAGGAGGGGTCACCCCACTACTCAGGGCACTTTGGTAGAGGAGGGAGCACCCCACTACCCAGGGCACTTTGGTAGAGGAGGGGTCACCCCACTACTCAGGGCACTTTGGTAAAGGAGGGAGCACCCCACTACTCAGGGCACTTTGGTAAAGGAGGGGTCACCCCACTACTCAGGGCACTTTGGTAGAGGAGGGAGCACCCCACTACTCAGGGCACTTTGGTAGAGGAGGGGGGCACCCCACTACTCAGGGCACTTTGGTAAAGGAGGGGTCACCCCACTACTCAGGGCACTTTGGTAGAGGAGGGAGCACCCCACTACCCAGGGCACTTTGGTAGAGGAGGGGTCACCCCACTACTCAGGGCACTTTGGTAGAGGAGGGAGCACCCCACTACTCAGGGCACTTTGGTAAAGGAGGGGTCACCCCACTACTCAGGGCACTTTGGTAGAGGAGGGAGCACCCCACTACTCAGGGCACTTTGGTAGAGGAGGGGGGCACCCCACTACTCAGGGCACTTTGGTAAAGGAGGGGTCACCCCACTACTCAGGGCACTTTGGTAGAGGAGGGAGCACCCCACTACCCAGGGCACTTTGGTAGAGGAGGGAGCACCCCACTACTCAGGG
The DNA here is from genome assembly GCA_950022655.1 of Alentia gelatinosa. Classification (NCBI taxonomy): domain Eukaryota; kingdom Metazoa; phylum Annelida; class Polychaeta; order Phyllodocida; family Polynoidae; genus Alentia; species Alentia gelatinosa. The sequence goes on from OX465592.1 coordinate 25,123,459, forward strand.
CACTTTGGTAGAGGAGGGAGCACCCCACTACCCAGGGCACTTTGGTAGAGGAGGGAGCACCCCACTACCCAGGGCACTTTGGTAGAGGAGGGAGCACCCCACTACCCAGGGCACTTTGGTAGAGGAGGGGTCACCCCACTACTCAGGGCACTTTGGTAGAGGAGGGAGCACCCCACTACTCAGGGCACTTTGGTAGAGGAGGGAGCACCCCACTACTCAGGGCACTTTGGTAGAGGAGGGGTCACCCCACTACTCAGGGCACTTTGGTAGAGGAGGGAGCACCCCACTACTCAGGGCACTTTGGTAGAGGAGGGGGCACCCCACTACCCAGGGCACTTTGATAAAGGAGGGGGCACTTCGGCCCATGATGCTAGTCTCAAATTCATGATTACGTTCCCACATTAAGTGGACCATCCCGCAACACCGACCACTGACATCTGAAGTGAAGCACCGTTTGTACCCTTTAGTGGGGTTCCACTGTATGTTTCTAGATTTGCAAGATGGTTTCAAATTTTGTTCCATGAAAAATGGAAAATACTATAAATGAAAGTTTGCAATTCACTCTGTGGTACTTTAAATGTGACTTGACAATCAAGGCAGGAATTGGAGGACAGAGGGTTGGGGTTGGAGGGGGAGGCAAAGTGGTGGCATGAGGAGAGGGTGGGGTGGAAAGAGGACGAGGGATGGGAGGAGGAGGAGACGAAGGGGTGGGAGGAGGGGGATGAGTACAGGAGAAGGGGGAGTAGCGGGAGGAGGGGGAAGGGTACAGGGGGAGGGGAAGGGGTGACAGAAGGAGAGGTGGGATATAAGAGGAGGGGATGGGGTGGCAGGAGGGGGGAAGGGTGGCAGGAGGAGGAAATTGGGTGGCAGGAGGAGGGAAGGGGTGGCAGCAGGAGGAGATGGGGTGGCAGGAAGAGGGGAAGGGGTGGCAGGAGGAGAGAAAGGGTTGGAAGGAGGAAGAGGCAAGGGTGTGGGAGGGGTACAGAGGGCTGGGGTACACGTACAGCCCCTCCCGTCCCCTCCCGCTCCCCTCACACACCACACTGCACACAGCCCTCACAGACACGACCCTGTGAGCTGCTCGTCGCCGGGAGTTGCTCCGCCTCAGGCCGGGAGCTGCTCGCCATTGGTGGGCGGCCGCTGCTCGCCGCGCGGGTCGCTGTGAACACTGAGAGCGCGCCTGACGCCGCCGCTCACTCCGTGCCCGCGCGCCGCCCGCCACACGTCGGAAGCCACTTGTTGATGTCAGCTGTGACTGTGCCGAGGTGTTCGCGGGATCCCTCTTTCACAGCTCGCCGTGAGCTCAGTCTCAAAGGCCGCTCTCTGCTGTTCAGTGCGTGAGCAGCTCTGCTCCCAGCAGCGGGGGATTTCTCCAAGTTACAGGGCGGGATAGAGCATAAGACGTATGAAGGATCGAGCACTGTAGAGCACCCAGTACAGTATAGAAGGACTTCTGTCACAGCTAGTGCCGTACACAAGACATCAGAAGACACCTGCCTTACTTAATACTAAATTGAAGACATTCCGGGCTACTTTAGACATGGTCGACCACATGGACATGCAGGACAGATACATGGACTTTACATCACCACAGGGTCTGCAGTGAAGTGATTGGCAACACACTTAAACCTAGGATCTCATCACCATCTTCGTCAGTATCATCACACAGGAGGGTGGTGACCACCAGAACGACCAAATCCAGGAGACAGGGTCGCACTGCTTTGTTGTGACCTACATCCGTGTATTTCCCGAGATCCAGCATCATTCACTAAAGGTACTTCAGCCTTGTATACATAGTGTCCCGTGGAATCAGTCTGCTGCTGTTTGAGAACTCAGTCTCACACCTTACCGTCGCCCGGTCTCTGCAGTTAGCAGTACAAGGTCGTTCAGATCGACTGAGGACTGTGTAGGATTGTCAAGCAGATCCGAGACTCCGGTCATTCACATACTGATTATTGTCTGTGAAGTATCTTCAGGGGAAACTAGAGATTTGTATTTTGACCACGGTGGATGGACCAGATAAATGTATCCACAGTTTTGACCCGGATTTGTCGTTGTGGTCATCGGTTTTTGTAATTACTTATATTCTTTCCGTTTTCTGACTGCAGTGGACATTCACCTTTTTTCCCTCGTGGGCTCTCCTAGATGAGAGTAGGTGTTTATGGACATCGTCAGTGACTGTGGGTACACGCCGCCCAGCACCATGTACGGAGTGAGCACTCCGTCCCTCCACCACTACCCGCACCCGGGCCTCACCACCAACTACGGCCTGTCGCCGGCCGCCGGGCTGCAGCGCTCCTCCTCCCTCATGTACGGCGGGTCGGGGCTCTACACGCAGCCGGACTGGTCGCTGCACGCCGGCCACACGGCCGCCTCGCCCGGCCTCCTCTCCCGCCCCGACCACCACTCGCACCACGCGCACCACCACCACCGCGAGTACCTCAGCTGCGCCGCCGCCGCCGCCGCTGCCGCCGCCGCCGCTGCCGGCGGGTCGCCGCTAGGGCTGGGCTCGGCGCACCAGGGCGGCTACGGCGCCGGCGGCGGCTACCACGCGGGCGGAGGCGGCGGCGGCGGAGGCGGCGGCGGCGGAGGGTACCTCAGCGGGGGCGGGTACGAGAAGCTGCAGCACATGCCGGGCACGTCGGCCTCGCTCGGGCTGCACGGACTCGGCGGCGGCCTCGTGGGCTGCGAGTCGCCGCAGAAAGAGAACACGGTGGACATCAACGGCCCCGACAAGTCTCCAGGTAACGTCTCTCTTATCTAGACAGGGTTTCCACTTACCGACAAAAATCGGAATGATTACTTACAGTGTATACATATAGAAATCGGTCAGTGGTGTACACCGATAAAACATTGATACCGATAAGGGTTAAGGTCGGCGTAATGCTTCCACTGTCTGACTGAAATCTGTTTAAATGCTTGGCCGGATTTCTCACTGATCATCATGGGTAGGCCCCTCAGTCAGTCGGAGGTGCTAAAGTTTTATCTATCAGTAGAGGAATTGGTGGGCGTGTCTATATTTTTCTAGATTCAATTTACCGATATTTTTCATGTGTTCTCTATCATCGGTCGGTGGTTGCTGATATATTTTTGTCGGTGACAATAATTGGTAGAAGAAAATGTCGAGTGTAATTTATCTTTAAACGTTTTGGTCCCTGTAAAAAGTGCAGCAAGCTAATTTCCCACTGTAACTACTTTTAGTGTCAGAGTAGGCTACTAGATAAGAACTAGGACCAAATAACATGTTCATTATTGATGGAAGTGGGGGAAAAAAATAAAAAGTTTGGGTTTATTCAGTCTGTAAGTCATTTGCTGTAACCCACTTGGCAATCAGCTACTTCTTCAACTGCCTTTGGAGGGTCCAAAAGTGTCAATCACCGGTGGGTCAATAATTTGGTCCAGTCTGTAGTGATTGGTTATGGTCAGTTGGGTACTCATCTAAAACGCGATGATACTGCCAATACCACAGTGTTGGTACGCACATAGTGAAGAGATAGTTTTTGCATCATGCAGAAAATCTATACAATGTATAACCTCTCCCTTACCCAGACAGCGTATCTGAGCACGCTTCCCACGCTCAATAAACGAGAGTGGTCAGGGTTGAGTGAGTTTGATTACGTATGAGAGTAGGTGTTTATGGACATCGTCAGTGACTGTGGATTATTACTCAACCCACTCCAATCGGTTTCAGATTTTAACCCATCCTTGAATTATCATTAAGAACGTCATCGATGTGTTTATATATTACAAAGGAGATTGGCATTGTACCAAATGCCGACTGGGCATTACTAATTCTACTCGAGAGAGCGTTGGGTACAAGTTTCCTCTGTCCTGAGTATGAGGTGTAGTGTCAGAGTACAAAGATTCACTGTCCTCTCACCCCATAGATCCCAGTGGTATAGTTTTAGCAGATACTACAGCTCTAAACTTCAATTTCATCAGGCGTTGGCAATCAGCAACATTGGAACAGGAATATTAGTGTTTTGCAGAAGGCCCATGGAGTTTTTGAAAAAAAACCCAACAAATATACCAGAAACAAGTGACTATAGCTGCATGAAAAATGATAACATGAATATATCTGGATGGATTCTAGTAGACTTCAGCATTTGTGTTAAAGGAAAAGACACTGTTTAAGATATTATAGACGGTACATTGAAACTAGTTTATTTTTGTGAAGAATGTAGGCTGTTTGGCTTGGTCTGTGGCCTAAACCATGGAGATGTCCATGACCTAGTTTGTGGTATTGCCAAGCGGACTAAACTTGACGTCGATGCAGAAGTCCGAGAGGATTCATTGGAGCAGCTCACCTGCTCATACTTATCTTTTAGATAGATAATGTAAAGCCTATTCTCTGTCCTCAGCTATTTATCGGAGCGACTCAAGATATGCCAAAAAGACACTAAAACATATCACCTAAAATCATCAAGAGTCCAAATCTGAAATTGGAAAAATAATTTTGACTAATATCAAACGTAAACATTAAGATAGATTCAAATCAATTACACGTATAATTGAATGTGTTGTGTAAGATCGAAATAATCCGATGCGAAGGTTGTTTGTTTTTGCCAAGCCTTCAGGATATGGATATCTTATGTGAGACTTTCACATATGGTTCTGTGACAAAAATGGAGGATCCGAAACCAAGGGTCGTAACTCAGAGGTTTATATTCCTCGAAAGAAAAAGTACAAGTAATGAGGCAGTGGATTCTCCAACAGGAGAGCACTCTGATGACCACGTGATGTGTGGGGTTGAGGCGTGGAGGGCGATGTCCACCGTAACGAACACCAATTGCCACCGTAATGCAGCTTTACCAGCCCACTACTCTCTGGCTCAATGAACACCAACTGCCACCGTAATGCAGCTTTACCAGCCCGCTACTCTCTGGCTCAATGAACACCAACTGCCACCGTAATGCAGCTTTACCAGCCCGCTACTCTCTGGCTCAATGAACACCAACTGCCACCGTAACGCAGCTTTACCAGCCGACTACTGTCCACCGTAAAAAACACCAACTGCCACCGTAATGCAGCTTTACCAGCCCACTACTGTCCACCGTAACAAACACCAACTGCCACCGTAATGCAGCTTTACCAGCCCGCTACTCTCTGGCTCAATGAACACCAACTGCCACCGTAACGCAGCTTTACCAGCCCACTACTGTCCACCGTAACAAACACCAACTGCCACCGTAATGCAGCTCTACCAGCCCACTACTCTCTGGCTCAATGAACACCAACTGCCACCGTAATGCAGCTTTACAAGCCCGCAACTCTCTGGCTCAATGAACACCAACTGCCACCGTAATGCAGCTTTACAAGCCCGCTACTCTCTGGCTCAATGAACACCAACTGCCGCCGTAACGCAGTTTTACCAGCCCACTACTGTCCACCGTAACAAACACCAACTGCCACAGTAATGCAGCTCTACCAGCCCACTACTCTCTGGCTCAATGAACACCAACTGCCACCGTAATGCAGCTTTACAAGCCCGCTACTCTCTGGCTCAATGAACACCAACTGCCACCGTAATGCAGCTTTACAAGCCCGCTACTCTCTGGCTCAATGAACACCAACTGCCGCCGTAACGCAGCTTTACCAGCCCACTACTGTCCACCGTAACAAACACCAACTGCCACCGTAATGCAGCTCTACCAGCCCACTACTCTCTGGCTCAATGAACACCAACTGCCACCGTAATGCAGCTTTACAAGCCCGCTACTCTCTGGCTCAATGAACACCAACTGCCACCGTAACGCAGCTTTACCAGCCCGCTACTGCCTGCTGTAACAAACACCAACTGCTGCAATCATGAGGATTGACCAGCCTCGCTACTGGCCACTGTAACAAACATGAACTCTCGCCATCACACAGCTTTACAAGTCTAATTGAACAAATTGGATGTTAAACTATTCAAGCAAACAATCAAAACAAACTCAGCTTTACTAGGCTGATACTGCCTGCTGTAATAAACATGAAATGCTGCAATCATGGCGGTTAACCAGCCCTGCTACTGTCCATTGCAACAAACACAAACTGCCACCTTCATGTGGATTAACCAGCCCCACTACTGCCTGCTTTAATGAACACAAACTGTTTCCGTAATGTTGGTTGACCCGTCCCATTACTGCCCACTGTAACAAATATGAACTGTATGACATAAAAAAAGTATGACATATCTTGTTATATCTTTGTCAGGGTACAAAGGGGACATCAGGAGCTTATAACACATCTTGTTAAATCTCTACACACAGTGTACAGAGAGAGAATATCAGGAGCATATGACACATCCTTTTACATCTACACAGTGCACAGATAGAGGATAGGAGCCTATCAGGAGTGTATAACACATCTTGTTATATCTCTACACACTTACAGAGAGAGGGAACCAGGAGCGTTGATGCATCTTGTTATATCTGCACACAGTGCGCAGAGAGAGGTTGTATCACATACCTATGTTAGAAAATACTGTAAATACCAACCTCTGCTAGAGAAGTGGTAGATGAGACATACCACCATACTGTGCCGGTATGGGGACATACCACCATACTTTGAATATGATTGGTTGCACTTAACATGGACATATGTAAATAAATCTGCCAGCTTTTGCAATATTTTTATCAAAGGAAATGCAGTATGAGGGGCTGTCCCAATAAGGTAAACATGCTTCACTAAAATCAGGAGCATGTGACACATCTTGTTATATCTCTACACAGTGTACACAAGTGGGATATCAAGACAGAACAGTATATGAAGACAGTACAAATAACGTTCAAATTTATTGATTATATCCAAGATTATCATGGCATGGTAAATGGCAAATCCTCATTTCTTTGGCACGGGAAAAGTTGTTTATAGCAGTTCCTATCTATTTTCTTTACATTAACGTTATGAAGATAGCCAACACACAGACAACACAGCCAAAAATTCATACTTAGCTATTTAGCTGCAGCGCTTTGGGTTACATTGTTGTAGGGACAAGCTGATTTTCATAAGAACTATAGAAGAGTACCGTAGTATGGATTGCGTTACGACACGGATAACATGTAAATACATACATATCATAGTGTTTATACATAAATATATATGCATGCATGTGTATATTTATATATGTGTGCGTATATGCAGGGCTGGAAAGGCTATTTATGTTGTCTATCACTCATTGAGCTGAGTAAATATACATTATGTTGTATCACAGAACGAAACTAATGACTGCCGGAACTATATATATGCACGTACCTCTGAATCACTCCAAATACCTCCCCTCTAAAAGTAGTACCCATGTATTAGATGTCGCACACTTTTAGAATGATGTGCAGAATCCACATTTTGAGTAGTCTATGAACCGATTTCACACTGTACTGAATACGACACCTATTGCAGGAAGTCTAACATTATTTACTTAGCTGTAAATTTGTGCATTCTCTTCACAATTTTGCTTTCGATTCTATTCCTCCACATGTCCGTGTGGATGTAACCATCCGATATGAAACTGCTGATGTGTGTCCCCTTCGTGTGGTCTCCTTGTTCCATTTCTATTCTGGGACACGCAATGATCACGCATCGCTGAAATAATTATCATCAAAGCTCACATGTTACTCGTTAAAACTTGTTGTTAGAAAGTCATCGCGCATGCCTATTGTATTATACTCAATCGTACTATACTCATAAGCCTTTATGAAAAAAATAAACAATTCAACACGTCCAGAATTTCATTGCAAAGGAGAATTTTGATAGCAACGGGAAATCGAGAACAGTGTACTTCATTATTACTGATTATTCTTCCATATTTTTTTACACGTATGTTTATTCTGGTGTAGACATAGGCCTCATACACATATATTATATATATATATATATATATATATATATATATATATATATATATACAGTAGAACCCCGTAAGGGACCCCCTATGTAAGGGGACGACAACAGATAACTATATCATCAGGAATATGCGATAAACACATCGAGTATGTAAATGATGCAACCCATAATGATAGACATACATTTCTGAAATACAAATAAGCGTTTATTTCTTGCAATATATCTCTCTAAAGCGGAATCCAATAAGTTGAGGCAAAAGTACATCTAGATTACTATAACTTCCGGCCCGTCAGAGGCTCAGCGGTCTACATTGCGCGTCTTGATGCACGTTTAGCCTTGCTTTATCAACCAGCTCCAATATATGAAGGTTTTATTATCTAGAAGCTAGACTTACTCTCTGACTATGATTCCTGAAATATCGAGTCACACTTTACATAAGCGATAATCGATGGTTTTGTGGACTGGCGGCCCTAAACCACGAGGGGTTTCAGAATAGTAATATTTTTACACTAGCGTCAGTGAATGCAACCTCGAGTTGTCTACATAGACGCATGTCCACAAAGCCATCACTTGATGTATTTATCATCATCCATCATCTCGAATAAATTAAACCTATAAATTGCCATATCAAAGGGTATCTATTTCTCTATAACATTAAGTCACTGTTAAATTGGCTTTGAGGCCGTATGCCGCAGATTTGTATCTGTATACAAAGGTCGAGGCATCTGACAGGTTGACTGAGTCCCCGTACATTTGCAATGGGGACTTTATATATGGTGGATGATGAATAAGGATGCTCCTGTGGTGGCTGGTGTGAGAAGACGATACGTGGTGCGGCCCCTCCTCCTGCTCCGCGTGACGGTCTCAGAGGCAGACAGCTGACACACGTCTCGTGCTCATCTCACCTCCTCACTGGAGTACCGTGACCTCGGGGCACCACACCTCCACATCTCTGCACTATCACACGCCGCACCACATGATCCCTTATCAAGGATACAGACATGTATCGCTGCTCGTGGTGTCATCGCCTAGTCACGTGATCTCAGCCCCATCACGTGTCGGTAGCCGAACGGGGAGGTCCCATAATGTCTGCTCAGGGAGGACACAGGGGACATTCCTGAGGTCGGACTTGATGTTTGATGTGCGTTTTTCTTATAGAGATATTCTACTTTTTTTTTATTATCAAGGCACAAGACATTTAACAATATAGTAGTCGTTCTTCCCAAGCTCGTTGATATTTAGGAAATATCTTATACTTTTTAGACTCGTTTGTATTAATGTATTGGATAGATCTTAAATCTATGTAAATATTAGCATATTTATATATCTTATTCAGATTCATTTAAAGACATTCAAAAACATTCACCTGTAGCCAGGCGAGTCACACTGAAACAGACAAGGACATACATGTGAATACATTTTCCAAGAACATGAAAACACACCCACAGAACTCTTAACATTCCAGTTCAATCCATCATTAATTGTTGGGTCTTCTGAACATTCATAATAGCTATATTATAATTGGGATTTACATCGATGATGTATTTTTTCAGATTGTTTCTATGTATTCCATACTTGAGAGCCACGCGTGTGCTGACGGTGGTGCGTTATTTCTGTTGGTCTGATTAAACCCGCGAGTCGTGTGCGGGGCGTGCAGCACGTCGTCTCCGCGCGACACGCACCACGTACTCACACGAACCTGCATCAGCACAACGTGTTTTACAAACACAGAAACCACGGGGAAGACGAGCCTATCAGACAGACACAGTCAGGAATCCTGCACGCCATCCACTATATAGGGTCATCTTTTAGTAATACTATGGCAACAAGGAATGAAGACTGGGAAGTGCTTGGGTACTTAATTGACATTGGAGGGTAACTTGAATAGTGCCTGGATATGCCTAGTGGTTGACAGCAACAGTGTCATTATTTGGTATCCTTTTTCATTTTTAATACATGTAGGCCTATATTGTAAGTAATGGCTTGATGTAATGGAAAGATTTTCAGTCCTCCTTACATTCAAGTCTAGACTTCAAGTCTAGTATTACCCTTGATATTCCACCCTTTAAAAGTCGAGTAGCAGAAAGTCACATTACAACCTGCTCATCTCCCCATCCACACTCTACGGTATACAGCTACACCTGCCTCTCTGATGACGCTCGCCGGGAACATACCGAGCAGCTCGCCGGTACCCGGCGCACACCTGCCTCTCTCACGACGCTCGCCGGAAACATACCGAGCAGCTCGTGTGGCTGGGACTGCTCATTGCTCACTGGACGCCGCCATTATCACCGCCCGGGCGGTGCGAGCCCGTAACGAGCCCCTAGAACAATATGAGCCCTGTACGGGAGATACGAGCCCCTGTATGGGAGATGTGAGCCTTACGGACGATAAGCGCCCCAGTACGAACGATACGAGCCTCTGTACGGACGATACGAAGCCCCTTACGGACAATACAACAGTCCATGACTATTCGGGTAATTCGAGCCTCCGTAGGGGCAATACAAATCTGAGCTATACTATCCCCCTTACAGGCGATACTAGCATCGGTACCGGTCATACGAACGATACAAGTCTCCGTACAGGTGATAGGACACTCCATCTGAACGATACTAACATCTGTACAGACGATACGAGACTCCGTACGGCCGATATGAGCAACACGGACGATACAAGCCCCTGTACAGGTAAGGCAATACTAGCCCCGTACAGGCGATACGATACTTCGTTTAGGAGATACGATACTTCGTACAGGAGATATAAGCCCCCCATACGGGCGATGCGAGACTCCGTACAGACAATACTAGACTCCGTACGGGCCATATGATCCCCGCACGGGTGATACGAGCCCCGTACGGCCCTTCCCCCCGCACACTGTGCACTAGCCTTACAGCGAGGTGGTGACGTGTAAAATTGTCCAGATAAGACGTCACCGTCGACGACCCTGCGCGCCGCGCCGCGTGTGAAAACCGAGCTGCTCGCTCAGATGCCTTCTCTCCAAGCCGAGTCTTCGTCCACTGCTTCTCGTCGATAATTTTTGTTACAAAATGAATTCATATCCACTGCTAACTTTTATCAGAAGACCACTCCTGCCTGTCTGAGGAAAATGTAATTAATCAATGTATTTTCAAATAAGCCCATGATACATACCAACAAAGCAAACCATAATCATTGTTTATCATTTCTGAATCTGTATATTTTAGATATGGTTTCTTCACTTAAATGATCCATGTTTTCTGGACGTTCCAATGGCCTATTTTTACAGAGTGATAATTAATTTGTACGTAGATATTAATTATCATAAAAGGAGACCTATCAAGAAGATACGCCGGGCTAGAATCCAACCTCTGCTAGGAGCGTGTCAGGAGTGGTTCGGCGGCGGGGTTGAATCTCAAAGGACCATACAAGTGCTATCACCTTCTGCCGCTTATCTCCTCGGGGTGATACTAATGAGCGACCTAACACCGCCCCGCCTCCCGGCCGAGGCCCGTCACACAGAACACGGCCCGCCCCGCGCCCAGCTGCCGTGCGGAATGCCCGCGGCTCGGGTTGCCACGGTTACACGCGGGTTGCCGCGGGTTACGTTCGGCTAACGGTATGAGGGCCAACAACTCACCAGTCAATTAGGCACTCGGTCATCTTAGATTGGGTTTAATTAAGGTGAGGCAGATAAGGCGGTGTTGGAGGCTGAGTTGGTGACAGCGCGGTATGGCTGTGTTGTCACCCGCGCGGCTCGGTTACCATGGAGAGGCCTCGCCATGTTTGGATGCTCCGAGTGGTTTTGTTTTCATTTGACGGCCAGAAACGAGTAAATCTCCCGAGGAATGTTTCTCTTGACCTACGCTCCTGACGGCTTCGTAGGTCAAGAGACTCACAGCGCCATCAACGGCCTCATAATACCGTGCGCACGCGCATGAAGGATCCTGACGTCATAGCGCTTCATGGACTCGCTTGTGACGTCATAGCCAACATGGTGGGGTCGCCTCCTTTTGATATATCAACCTTCATGAACATTTATATCGAGTAATTCGGGTTCATTTCGGAAACCTCCTTTTTGTTTCCCTCAATAATTCCTTCCAAATTCATTTTTTACCTTAAATTGAAGGTAACTAATCGCCCTTCAGTCGGCCAAGTTCTTCCGCCAGGAACTCTGACGTGTTCAGGGGCGAACCGTGCAGATGGCGCCACTGTAGTAGGGGACAACTGCTGTTTATCAGTCGTTATAATCCACTGTAGCACACCTACCACCTGGTGAACATTTCGTTTGTCATCGAAACCTATGGAGCCTACTAATTGCTACTAAGTAGAAAAAGGAAAGCAGAATTCTCTAGCGTGCAAAACAGTGCGTGATAAGATAGACGGCTAATTTATCTTTCCTTTGGTAACTTATATTTGGAATGCTGAATAGTAAATACAAGATAACAAAGATTTTAATCTGCATAGTCCTATTCTCTGCATTCGATCGGATATTAGTATTCGCCAACTAGCCTACAAGATTGCAAAGCATTCGATGTTACAGCCTATTTCAGATCGCCACACCAAAAACATAGCGATTCACGCCATGGTGACATGTGCCAATATGAACACTGTACAGACTGAGGGGGTGGTATGCTGATAGTATCTACGCCTCCTTACCGTGAGAAGGATGCACGCCAGAACCCATTACCTGCTTCCCTCCCTCATGAGCTTCTATTCCCGTATCGATACCAGAACCAATTATCCTCCTGTGGGAGACGTCATGCGACACGCCCGAGTCACGGGTTGACCGCAAATGGTGCATTAGGCTCTCTGCGTGCTATATTTTATTGTCGATGATATCGCTTTACCTGGGCAGGCTTAAGTGGGATGTGCAGCAGTGAGGCTTTGGGTGTGACACCCGCGGTAAGAGTAACGTACCTGCTGTAATATATCGGGAGGGATGTGGTACGGAATCCGGGAGAGATGTGGCAAGGAATCCGGAAGGGATGTGAGAGAAATCCGGGCGGGTATGGGTAGAATCCGGGAGGGATGTTGATGAAATCCGGGAGGGATGTGGGTGGAATCCGGGATGGATTCCGTTGGAATCCGGAAGGGATGTGAGAGAAATCCGGGCGGGTATGGGTGGAATCCGGGAGGGATGTTGATGAAATCCGGGAGGGATGTGGGTGGAATCCGGGATGGGTTCCGTTGGAATCCGGGAGGGATGTGAGAGAAATCCGGGAGGGTGTGGGTGGAATCCGGGAGGGACGTGGGTGGAATCCGGGAGGGATGTAGAGTAGAACCCGGGAGAGATGTGGCCAGCTCGTCGTCCCTGTGAAGGTGCCGACAAGTGGCCGGTTTGCGATTCCCAGGTCACATTCCTCTGATTCCGGGCTCTCTTTTATCACCGCCGCGCCGAGGTTTAAACCTTCACCCCACACGTCAGCCCTGTCACACGCTCCTCCCCTACTCACCATATAGTAAATAACCCCATATTATGCAACAGTTCATAATATATTCCCCAATAATACTTTAATACTGTCAGATAAGTATAACTGTGTGTGATATGCGCATTGTTTGTCGTCGGAGTGGACGGTTGATGGGGAATGGTATCGGCTCATGGTAATGACATGCTCTATCACCTCTGATAATGAGAGAACATTCCCATCCACATATCCAGTATCACACTCCGGACATCGGGTGTACATCAAAGTGTTGGACAGCACCAATAAGTCGCGTCTGGCCGTCACTTTCTCTGACGGGTCACCTGACCGCGACTACTGTACATACTCTATATGTATAGGCAAATGACATGACATGTATGTATATATATATATATATATATATATATATATATATATATATATATATATATATATATATGCAAATACTCAGGCATATACATGTACACCAAACTAAGGCATGTGATAGGTCAAATATATCAACCACATGATGAGGTTTAAATACATACATGTAAGTGAATCTTGGATCATAGATTAAGGGGTAGGCCCTACTCGTTTATTATTAGCATCCATATGTTGGGTCATTCACAGTGTACCACATCATCAATGATGCACAGGGTACTGACCAAGAACTGGATTCCGTCGATTCATCAAAAAGCACACAAACTATTATACAGAGGACTTGAGCTATCTAAGAGGTAGGAGGCACAACATGTGAGACCTCTGTTACCTGTTGCTGGTAGAGAAGGGGTAAAGGCTGCTGTAGAGGGCAGTTTCAATGTATGGGCAAGGGTAAAGGTAGAGGGGGCCTATCTTCCCATACTCTGTGAGAAGGAGGGTGGCAGATAGAGGGGCCTGTCTTCCCATACCTTGTAACTGTAAGATCGAGGGCGGGGATAGAAGGGCATGTCTTCCTATACCTTGTGGGTGGGAGTAGAGGGGCTTATCTTCCTATGGCTTGTAGGGTGGGGCTGGAGGGGCTTATCTTCCTATAGCTCGTAGGGTGGGTGTTAGGGGTCTGTGGCCGTTCCCCAGGCGAACTGTGGCCGTCGTCTGGCCTCACTTAGAGCCTCGGAAGCACACCGTACAAATTGAGAAGAACTGCTCACAACTATAACAGACGAGCAGCTCACAACGCCCCCTATGTTCACCCGCCATCACTCTCGGCGCGGCCCACCCACAAGGACGGTGTAGCGGGTCCGGGTCTGGTTGTAGCCGGTGAGTGGTGCGCGCAGGACGGCCGGACGTCCGGCGGCGCTCGTCGCTGTAACAATCCCCGACTCCGCCATCCCATAATGCCCGACACCGTCATCAGCGCCCCCACGCGGCACAGATCGGACCACCCTCGGACCCCGCCGCACGGCGCTGCAGTCGCCGGCGTTTCAATACATTAGCGCGCGGATATCTTTCACCCTTTTCCCATTATGGCCGCCCCGGAAACACGTGACTCCCGCTGGTCGCCATAATGGCGGAAGGCGACCTATGACCTTGAGGAGGTATCAAGGTCACGGGAGGTGGCGGATTACGGCGGAGGAGAGGTGAAAGATCGCCAACATCCCAGCATTCCCTCGGGACGGGATCTAAACAAACGCCGTGATGCCACTTCCGCTGGAGGCCGGCGTTGGTGGAAGTACATGGAAGCTGCGCTTTTTCTTTCCAAACGCAGATTCTCTATTTTCTGGAAATAATTGAATGTGGATTGGTGCTTGTAGCGGTGACGACTCGGGTGGTCGGTGCTCTCTGTGGTGTATAATTGTGAGCAGATATTTGCGGAATTCGTTTCACCAGTTTGTCCTTGGCTTAGCTTTGAAATAAATGGAAACACGACATTGAGACATACAGAATACGTCCTATCATTCCCCAGATAGAGGGGTTGACGGTGCCATAACATAAGGGTTGATATTTGAAAGATTTCATTGGTTATCCAAATGCACAATCAGATGTAAATGCAGACTTAGAAATATTACAAGCGTTGGATGGGAAGATGGGGGTGTATTGACTGATATATTTTACTATTCTGTGCTCGGTGTAATCTCAAATGCCAACTGACTCAATCTTTCCTCTGATTTCTTGATTTACTCATATCGCTAATCGCTGTGATCGTCTTATTAGTTTATTTCAAACCGATTCTAAACTCAATGTCCCTAAAACGCATTGTTTTGCCACATGGCAGGAATTCCGTCGGTTTGCTCTGCTCGGCCTCCTGCGTCACTCCATACACAACCGAATATGACGTACTGTCCAGCCAGCACCTACCGGAAGTGGAAGAGGTCGTCGTTTACTTCCGCTGAGCCGTGAGCTTGTTCTAGGCGCGTGTTTGCTTTCGTTCTGCTGGTCCTGGGCGTGTCGGTTTTAGGCGGTTGGTGGCCGGGGCGACAGGCCGGCCAGCTCTAGGCGGGCGTTAGGCGGGCGTTAGGCTGGCCACCTGTGCCTAATACACCGTGTTCCTAATCCAGGCTGTGGACACAGCAAATAATCAGCGCCCGGGAAGCAGCGCGACCACCGCAGTCTGGTGCCCAGCCCGACCCGCCCGCCATCTACGAGCGGAGGCCGAGTACAGTCGCACCCCTCTATAGGGCAGACAGCTATTGTGTTGTGGAGGCGGCCAGCATGTCCACGACGCCAAACAAAACGCCAGGTGGCGGGTGTGCTCATCAATGGATTATAGTAGATCCTGATAATAAACTCGAGTCCCTCCGACTAATGGTGCTATCGCCGAGAAGATCCATGGTGCCACTTGGCTTCTCAATTTCCAAGTAGGCTGCGACTTGACTTATCAATTTGAATGTAGTTTTAGTTTTGAACAGAACTTTACCACAATGTGGAATGATGATTGTATGTCATAGGTATTAAGAAGGAAATTGATGAGTGTTTGGTCTGTGTCCTCGTTCGCCATCGAGTTTGGAGTCTGCAGTAATATGAACGAGGCGATAGCAGAGTGAATATCGTGTAGCACTCCAAACGAGAGAGTGAACAGGGACTCAGACCAAGCACGAATATCTTTCTGATTTTATCTTAGCCTGGAAATATTTATCTCTTTATCACCTGTTGAGAACGAGTTACCGTTCTCGCAAGCCTGATAAGAACGAGTTCGTAATGCTAAGCCTATTGACGTTTATACTAGGCTAAGATAAAGGCCTGTGTCTCACTCACCTATTTTTTGTTTATCCCCAGCACGTAATAAAGTGGGAATCCCGCTTGTGACATCAGGACAAATAGGCCTATTCTTGCAAAGCTGAGTCTTCATAACAGGGTTTCACTATAGATGTGGTGTCCTAACACTGGTCCTCACACTGTCACATCTGTACACAGCTTGCATAACAGGGATTCACTGTAGATGTGGCCCCTCACTCAGGCCTCTCCCTGTCACATCTGTGGTCTGCCTACATAATGAAGTTTCACTGTAGATGTGGCCCCTCACTCAGGCCTCTCCCTGTCACATCTGTGGTCTGCCTACATAATGAAGTTTCACTGTAGATGTGGCCCCTCACTCAGGCCTCTCCCTGTCACATCTGTGGTCTGCCTACATAATGAAGTTTCACTGTTGATGTGGCCCCTAACTCAGGGCTCTCCCTGTCACATCTGTGGTCTGCCTACATAATGAAGTTTCACTGTAGATGTGGCCCCTCACTCAGGCCTCTCCCTGTCACATCTGTGGTCTGCCTACATAATGAAGTTTCACTGTAGATGTGGCCCCTCACTCAGGCCTCTCCCTGTCACATCTGTGGTCTGCCTACATAATGAAGTTTCACTGTAGATGTGGCCCCTCACTCAGGCCTCTCCCTGTCACATCTGTGGTCTGCCTACATAATGAAGTTTCACTGTAGATGTGGCCCCTCACTCAGGCCTCTCCCTGTCACATCTGTGGTCTGCCTACATAATGAAGTTTCACTGTAGATGTGGCCCCTAACTCAGGCCTCTCCCTGTCACATCTGTGCCCTGACTCCAGGTCTCAGTAGCGTGTGTGTCATTTTGCAGTTTGGTTTTCTTATCGGCGCGGAGGGTGATACACAGTAATTATCAGCAGGGCGCGGGTAATGGCGGACACGGCGCCGTAACTGCCATCAGACGGGGCACCTGATTGGTCTCAGGTTGTGGACATGGTCCCTGTTTAAACGTGGTCCCCGTCGGGATGCGGCCCACATGCCGCCCACCTCCGTCTCCCCGCCGCCCCGGTTTCCTCCCCCAGCGCGTTGTCCTAAGCTCAAAAACATACCTGCGCTGAATATGCAACTGTAACATGCCACCAATGATGTTCTTTTCATTTTTTTTCTTCAAATTTTATCATTGGTTTTTTTTCTTTTCTTTTATTATTTTGGGGGATAGAAAGGTTCCTTGTAGTACTGTTTAAACCAAAGACACCACAAGAATGACACATGAAATACTTGAATATACTGCTATCAGATGCTACCATCAATTTTATTTACTTATTTCGGTATATCTCATCGCTTATTCATTCCCCCATTTATTTCCCCTTACCAGAGAAGTTCATTGGGAGTGGGTTTAAAGCCTCAGAGCTGTCACATACACTCAGTACATAAATTAATATGAAACTGCAACACACCATCGGCCAGGTCATATATTTGGAGTATTATACTTATTTTCTAATTTTCGTTAATCTTATATTTTAAGGAGGACCTTGTGTTCATACCCTGGTTCCTCGGTCATCCAGTGGCGGATTAAAAGAGATAAGAAGAAATTCAACTGCTAAGAGAAACACCATGTAATGACCTCGGTTGTCATAAGAGCTGTGGTCAACCTCAAAGTCGCGGATTGCCAAATGTCATGCGCACTGGGCTCTATAGTTGAAGGTGCCCGAATAATCAAGCTTCCGCAAATATCGCCGTGAAGTGAACTTACTTCTGCTAAGACGTAAAACGACTAATCGGCCATGCTGCTTTCATGTACATTGTACTAAGGTTGAACACTGCTGTCCCTCATCCTCGTCTCATACAGCTGGCCTCGCTGTGAAATCGCCCTCGTGTTGCTGCAGCGTAAAACGACACACAATCCCATAATTGGCGGACAAACCCAATAGTTCCCATTGGTCGGAGTCAGAGGATAGTCTTCACCTTAAATAGATATAGCTTTACCAGAAATCCACACGATAAATTAAAACGTTGAAACCAATATGTCTATCAAAGTGGACAAAACTAATCCAACGCCCCCGACATACATCAAGTGCCGCCTTCTGCCTCCTTTGATTGTGAGATTTTCTGACAGACATCATAAAGACAGTTGAGCACCACTAAAGTGCCTATTTTATCAAATGTCCATTGTCCACCAGGGGCGCCCCGAGCGGAGGCACTTCAAAGTGACATCACGGGGCGCATGCGTCGTCAGAACGGCCCCACGTGACCTGATCTATCTGCGCATGCGTTTTAATTAATTAGCTCTGCTGGGTGCCGGTAGGCGGCTCTGTGAGGCTATATATCATGTCGGGGTGAGCGGAAAGGGCAACGAACAGCCACCGGGCTGACGAGTGGCGACCCCTGGTGTGTGGGGCAGTGCAAGGTGGAGATGGGGTATACTGTGCGGGGTGGGGTGTGAGGGTGTGCAGGATGGTGGTGTACAGGGTTGGGTGGGGTTTATTAGATGGAGATGGGAATGAATATTGCCACAACAATATGATAGGACAGGTCATTAATTCCAATCAAGTGGTTATAGGTCGATTCTCACGAAACATATCGAGCGTTTTCACAAAGCAATTGCGCAGAATCACGGGCTCTAAAAGGTCTTCAGAGCAGCCTTTACCTTCTTCAGAACCCCAATCCTAAGAAAGCGAGTTGAAAGGCGTCAATGAGCGACACGAAAGAAAAAACAGATATAACAGTAGACTTATAATATGCTGCGGTTAACAATTTAAGCACATTCTTCTAACATATTTCACAGTCATTGTACTCTTTTTGAGAATCTTTATGCCCCGAAAGATTGCTTATAGGTTTTACAAGAAAATGACAAATAAAGTAGCACCAGCAACTTACAAGAAAATTACAACAAGGTGATAAAAGTGTTTCAAATTAACTTGGCAGTCTAAGTGATTATTACTTTCTTGAATAATGGTGTATGGCAGTTCCCAAAATAGGTGGAGATATTTGTTTCTTGGCAAGACTCTCCGGTACTGTGCGGTGAAGACCCAGCGACATCCGACAAGGTATCGTGAAGATCCAGTAACATCTGAGGACATATCATGAAGACCAAGCAATATCTTAGTATGTATCGTGAAAGCCCAACAACATCTGACAATGTATCGTTAAGACACAGCGACATCTGACAACATATCATGAAGACACAGCAACATATGGTGATGTATCATGAAGACACAGCGACATCTGATGACGTATCGTGGAGACACAGCGACATCTGACGATGTATCGTGAAGAAACAGCAACATCTGAAGACGTATTGTGGATACACAGCAACATCTGACAACATATTGTGAATACACAACGACATCTGACAACGTATCATGAAGAAACAGTGACATCTGACAATGTATCGTGAAGAGACAATGACATCTGACAACGTATCATGGAGACACGGCAAGATCTGATGACATATCGTGGAGACAAGCGACATCTGACGACATATCGTGGAGACACAGTGACATCTGACGACATATCGTGGAGACACAGCGACATCTGATGACATATCGTGGCGACACAGCGACATCTGACGACGTATCGTGGAGACACGCGGATGTTTATATCCGCTGTGTGTAAAATGAAACATCGCAAATACGGAGAATCCTAGGTCTAGTTGTAAACTGGTCGCACTGCGTAGGGTATGTGGCATTTTAACATGGCCCTGGTTGAAGGAAAACCGACGGATCTTCGGTTAGACTTTCTACGACTCCTGGTATTTAGATAAATCATCTGTGTGGTACCTAGTGAGAAAACAAACAAGGTTATCCGGGTACTAGAAGTCGGCGCGGGGGATGTGTCTGTGAGGGTGGGAGGAAAAGTCTATTCACATAACAATTCTTTAAATACAGTTAAAAGCGTGTCAGGGAACATGTCTTTGTTCTGAAAAGAATGGCAATTCGGGAAATTATAGTCTATGAAGTGGAACTCTTTCTTACCATTGTTCTATTGTGGTGCGTCTAACCCCTTTCTGTGCTGGACAAGGCCGCTGGACTGGATGTAAATGATGCTATTTGAAGCACTATTTCCTCTCTTGGTACTATTTGAGGATGACCTGAAAACCTTTAGTAGTTTTATATTCAGATAATCTGAATAGAGTAATATCATCCAGATCGTTTGGATACATAACATCCCAAGTAGAATAGGGATTGGGTGACACATCCTGTGTGTTTTTCACTTTTGGTATCGTGAAATATCCTGATTCATAGACTTTATCGGCCATGTCTTCACAGATAATAAACTCGTTTTCGAAAAGAAGAGAAATAACAACGAGATCAATAGAGCTTTCTAAGAAATTGTTTGGGGTGGTGGTGGGGGCAGTTGCCATCCATTCATGAGAAACTACCACAGATAAATGCCCTTGATATGTGTGCATTCGAACCCGAAGCTAGTTGAGAGAAGTGATCACATCTTTTATGGAAATGATACCATCCATTTTGAAGAAGAAAAAGAGAAAGACAAAAAATAGAAGTCTTCCTTTACATACGATGATGTTGACAACTACTCGCCGGGCGAAATGCTTCATTGTGATATAACCCTGTGCCTTTTCGCACACAATTAGTGACGGATCGGCGGGGAATAGAGCCCTGATTTCCGACACAGATGAGGAGGAGCAGACATTAAGACGCCCTCATTACGAGTGCCCCGCCCGCCGGGTGAGCGCGGGGTGGCCGGCCGCAGATCAGGCCCTATCATGGCGGATTAGTGCTATAATCTCTGCCGGAACAACACGCGGATTATCAATGGCCGGAGCTGGGCGTGTGGCGCGGCGTCTTAAACCTATTACCGTCCAGAGGGATTACGGGCGAGCCAGCAGTTACGTGACGTCACCACGTACCGGACGAGAACCAACGAGAGTTGGTAAGGTACGCGGAGAACCAGTTCAAGAAGATGTCACGTGGTTTTCCCGCGAGATCGGAGAGAACACGTCAAGGGCTGCCTCAAATGAATTTAGAAAGGCGTCCGAGAAATCATTATCCATATTTTAATGGAATATCCTGCAGTACACGGTGGCGCCACATGGGGATTATCAAATATTCTAATACCAAATGAGTGAAGTATATCATCGAATTAGACCTAATCAAATGGGTAAATTAAGCCTTTTTATATTTGAGTGAATTAAATCGGAAATGTATTGAAAAATATAGTTTTCTGCAATTCTTTCAAAACAAGGACAGTGACCTATGATTTCTAAAACTAAAATATATTATAGTACGTGTATGTTGATACGAGGCGTACAGCACTGACCCACAGAACCCATCCGGCCAACAGCTAGACTTGAGGTAGAACCCATTGTACAATGTAAAGTGTATAGTATTATACATGTGAAAATCACATAGGTTTCAATAAGTGAAAAATACCTTTTTAGAATTTCTAGATATTCTATGATAATATCATTATTATATTCAGTTCTGAATCAAAACTAGCATAGTGGCCTTCATTTTTAGAATTACCAATGTGTTCTATAACACTTGGAGGTCATTATTTTCGGTGTCCAGGAAATTGACACAGGTTTTAATTTTCAGGGTAAATTATCCAATAGCCTGTGCCTCTAACACCTCATCGCTGACATAACGACGACGCATTCTCCTTCTCAATAAACCCTTTTCTACTCGCCAACTACCGATGCCAGATCGGTAAAGGGAAAGTGGCATGCAAAGAAGAGTTCCCCGATTAATTGCTCATAGATTATACAATAAGACCACCAAAGAACGACTTCTTCGCCCTCCAAGAGAATCAAAGGGGTTTGAAATCGTCAGTAATAGTCATTGACTCTGGAGGAAAATACATTTTCAATCTCAATATTTGACTTTATTGTGCATATGGGCATGTCCTATCGGGCACTTCTAATTCCACACCCCATCGATCAGAGTCGAGAAACTTTGATTTCAACTTATGACCAATTGGTTTTTTGGTATGTGCCAACTAGTGAACTTTGGACAAAATGTATAAATCAACAGAGGTATTTCGCAAGGGTTTTATGAAGACAGGTATGGGGTGGCTGAATCCAATCTGTCCCAAAATGTTTTGGTGTATTGAGACGCATTTTAGTACATTGAGACGCATCTAAATACATCAAACAACCAGGAACATATTTCATTCAGATACCCTCACACTGTCTCATCATAACATACACATGAATACCGTCAAAAATGTTATATAATGAGGTACGGTTCCATCACGTGGTACGGTGGTACACGCTTCCCTCGTCACTGTGACGAATGAAATCTGTACAGCCGACCCGTAGAAGTGAGACGTCCACGCACAGATCATATAGGCCTATATCCGTATTGCCGGTGAATTCAGCACGTAACGGCCTTCATTCTCCACGTAATGATTGCTGCATGTTTTCTGCATCAGAACTCTTCATAATCAGCCTCGTTGAAATGAAGCTGAGCCCTGTGCTCGAGCCGCACGTGTTTTCTGCACAAGTGGCCAGTTTTACGGGAATGAGGAATGAGGTATAAACTGACAGCGGGGGGCGTGGTCTCCCCTACCGCCGCTAGGGGCGGGGCAGTGATGGCTTAAAAACATGGCGGAGGAACACCAATAGATCTCCCAAGTCTGGCTTTCTGGAGCTCATCATTCAATGTTGGATGTTATGCACAGTAGAGCACCAGTTGCTGGGATGTTAAAGAGGGTGGCCTGCAACTCAGGGCACTTTAGCCCAGAACAGAGTTCCCAATTTCTTGTTAAATGACCAGCCCGCAAGACGAACCACTCAGGTATACACAGCAGAGGACGGTCCGCTAAACGGGGGTCTATCGTATTACCTTGGGGCAGAAGCTGAGTCCAGATTTTTTGCTGTGACCAGGATGAACTCTGGGTCCAGTCGCACGGCTTCGCGACTGACGCAACTTTTACAGTCAGTATATTATAATACACCAGGGACCTGTTGAATAATTTAGACTCATACATGGAGACTTTTCCTTACGCCAACTAGACATAGGGACAATATGGATCAACTTTATTCAACACATTTAGATGACCTTCCTACGGCTAAGGCGAGCGAACGAGCTTAAACATGATTAATCGATAAGCCTCAAACAAGGTCTCCTTGTACCCCGGACGTTCTTCGGTATAGGTTATTCAACAGACCACATCGTAGCGTCACGATCGCGAGGGGGATCTCAGCAAGTCATCAGGGGAAGGATTTATCGAAGAAAAGAAACAGCCTGGGGCCCGTTTCATAATCCAGGATCGTACAAGAAGACCCTTTTCTGTATGCCATAGAGACCCAGGGACAATGTGGGTCAAATTCATTCAACACTTATGGACGACCTTATGGACGGCCAATATTGTCTTAGCCATCAGACTTAAATATTATAAGACGATAACCCTTGTATGAGGTACAGAAAAGGTTCTTCATGTACGATTCAGGGGCCCGTTTCACAACCCAGGATCGTACGTGTAGACTCTTTTCTGTACACCATAGAGACCCAGGGACGATGAGGGTAAATTTTATTCAACACTTATGGACGACCTTATGGACGGCCAATATTGTCTTAGCCAACAGACTTAAATATTATTAGACGATAACCCTTGTACGAGGTCTAGAAAAGGTTCTTCATGTACGATCCTAGATCATGAAACTTCCCCCCCCCCTTCAGATTGAAGCAGCATTCTACCATCAGCATAAATAATAATAATGATAATAATAATGATAATGATAATAATGATAATAATAATGATTGTGATAATACCAATAATGATGATAATATTCATAAAGTGGACAAACAGAAAAGTGAAAACATGCCCTTTACGCTGACGACAGAGACACCTGGTGGCAGCATTATCGGTGTATAACCCGCGCCCCGTCCACTAGAGGGCGTGGGACGGCGCCCACAGCGGGGTCAGGACACACACCGACGGGAAATGGAGGTGACGTGTATACGGCCGGGTCTGCTAGGAGCATCACAGTGTGGGCGGCGGAGGGGGCCACCCTGGAGGACCTCCCCCCACCCCCGACACACACACACCTGGAGTGGTACCTGCATCCACCAGGACCCGACACCAACCCCGTCAACCCCAACACCTGACAACGCCATCAGCCACACCTGCCCAACCCATTGTCGCCCTCATCATCGCTTCTTGATTGCCCTGATGGGTTTTAGGAGGCTGCAGGAGCTGGTGTTCACAGGGGGTGAGGTGCACGCTCTGCCACGGCGTGGGGCGCAGGGAAGGGAGGTTTATTTTATTCCAAGCAGTTTTATTGATGATGAAATATATTGAGATTCTTCAGGTATTTCATAGTCAGATATTTTAAAGATAATCTTATACCGAGAAAAGTTCGAATCCTCGTTTTCTTCTGAGGGAATATTATACAGAGTCATTGAATATAGTCTATTCTGGAGGCTTTATTTGCCTGTAGGACGTAAACCTAATAGTTTCTGCAGATCACAGTTTCTAAGTGCCAATATAAATCATTGAAATCGGGGCATATTTTTAGGGACCAATTGCAATATGCTCACCTTTTCAATTCATTCTTTCGAACGGCTAACCGATGAATTAAATTTAATTTCAGAATTTCCAGGAGAGCATACCAGAAGTCTACGGATTTTAAGTTCCGGGGCTCAGTCGTGTTACTGTGTTTCTTGCTTGTCTGTCATCCTCAACTTGTGACCCTCCTGCTCCTGAACAAGGCCTTCGCCAGATCTCAGATCCGGGACGGTTAGACCCTGGCCGTACATTGATTGATGGTTGTCTCCATCTTGTCTTTCAGTGTCTCCAGGCTCCGACTACAAACTGGACCTCTCGGCCAAACCTCGTAAAGAGCGCACGGCCTTCACCAAACACCAGATCCGGGAACTGGAGAACGAGTTCTCCATCCACAACTACCTGACGCGCCTCCGCAGATACGAGATCGCCGTCGCGCTCGACCTCACTGAGAGACAGGTCAGTTCACGGACCGTAGTATACATACATGTGGACAGTCCATCTCCTGTATCCCCAGCAGTGGTAGACTTACTGCTATATCAAAGGCTAATCCTTCTCATACCATGTCTATGCGGTCTGGGCCACCTTTCTCCTGCATCCCCAGTAGTGGTAGACTTGCTGCTATTTCAAAGCCCAGCCCTTCTCGTACCATGTCTATGCGGTGTGGTGTGCAGCCACCTTTCTCCTTCATCCCCAGCAGTGGTAGCCTTGCTGCTATATGGAAGGCAAGTCCATCTCGTAAAATGTCTATGGGCAGTAGGAAATAAATGAATAAATGAACTCTAACCTAGGTAAATATGTAAGGGTGGAATAAGGGCCAAACTTTTTGGCACAAACACAGAGAATAGTCTTGTTGTTCTCTGTAGGCCTATCATTTTCTTTCAGAATGAAGAACTCTTTTAGCACAAGAAACATACACTATTTTTATATATAGTTGAAACTCATATTAGGGTAAATACGCCTAGATACACACAACAGTTATATTGTTCAAGACCTAGTCTTCATAGGGTTGGAGTTTCTTTAGCACAGACAAACACCACACCCCTGTCTGTATATCGGCTGTAGGTGCGGGGTGCGGCGACCGTACTGAATCTGGGGGTGTTTGGCGCGGGGTGTTGAGGCGGCCGCTCCACCTCCCCGCAGCTGATGAAGATGATGATGAGCTTTACATGGTTGAATTTGTTGAGTGAGACATTTGTGATGATGATGAGGCCGGTGATAGCTGCCGATGTGCCGTCTGATGGCTTTGCCATGACCGGCGGCTCTCCCCGCCACACCCACAACAGCCCGCCGCGCCCGGCGCCCGGAGCCCGGCGCCCGGCGCACAGGGCCCGGCCGGCAGCAGCTTCCCCGGCTCCCGGGCCCCGGGTGTAACGCAGGAACCCCGCCCTGCCCTGCCTTGCCCTGCCCTACCCTGTCTGCCCTACCCAGTTCTGTCTTACACTGCCCTGCCTTACCCTGCCCTACAATGCCTTGTCTGCCCTGCCCGATGTATTTAGAAAAGAAATTCCATCATTATTATTTCGCAAATAATATCTTCAGGGTCCCATCATAGAATTCCCAGCTCTAAGGAATGGATAAAGGGGGTACTAGAATTGAGGTTTATTGATGGGGAATACTTATGATTATTTCAAAATATCACCCAACGGTTTGAATTCTCAGCATATTTACCGTCCGCAAGTCAGAAGTCTTGTGGGCATTTCCAGAAAAGAACACGATTATCATTGGTTTGTTCTGGGCCTACCTTTGAATATTTGGCGATTGTCTCGCATTTTAAATCACAGATACTGATTTTCCTAAATGACAAAACAAAAATAGTAGCTTCGAGGTTAAAGCCCGTGCTGCTGAGTGCTACTTTTGCCCGTTGCAGAACGCAGCTGTATTTCTATTTTATCGCTTCATGTCATCTCCTTAATCACCATGGTCGCCTGTCCATGGAAGTTGCCGTTTTCTCTTTGATAATTTTAAAAAGTTGTCCTGCAGTTCAAACCCCACGGTCGCGGACTTCTCTCTGAAATCAGTTCATCAGTAGAACGCATTTCACGGTCCACAAGAAGCGTGATAAATTCCCGCGCGGAGATCTATGTCCTCCAATCAGATTCAAACGCCTGATGATGACCAGGTGTTTTCATTCGAGATTTCACGAGACTTTAATCTCCGCAGCGAGCAGACGACTTTGACTTTACTGAACGCGAGGCAGGGGGAGATAAATGGTCACCTCGGTATCTTTTTTTATAATTACCTTTGACAGTGTTTTACACCTGTAACTTTTCCCACCGGAAGTGGTATACTTTTTCAGAGGTCAAGGTCAGGTAACGGTGGATCTGTTAGGTTTCATGATCCGTCAGTTTAGAAAAAGGAAAGCCAATTTATAGTACGATTTAAAAAAATGAATCTAACATAATTTTCTCATGTTAATATTTCCAATATATATATATATATATATATATATATATATATATATATATATATATATGTATATATATATATATATGTATGTATATATATATATGTATATATATATATATATATATATGTATATATATATGTATATATATATATATATATATATATATATATATATATATATATATAAGCAATTTTTAAGGGGATATTGTGTTACAACACAATCACCGAATTCGGCTATGTAGCCGTTCTTCCACTCGGGCCCTATGTACATGTACCCACATTGTATATGTATGTAGGCTACCCTATCAAGGCAAAATTGCAAGGATATGTGTTGGTAGAAAAGATTATTAAATATACATGTAGTATGCAAAGTTCAGAAGAATTTCTACAGTAGACTGAGTGTTTGGAGGCAGGGGAGAGGGTTAGGGTGTCCAGAGGAAAACGTATCAAAACTACCATGATAGACCGACTTCATTGATGAACGGCCGAAATACTATACACCATATACCAACTATTCTCCCATAGCTGGCGTAGGGACTACATGTATGCGGCACAGAACTATATACCCGAAAGCGTATAATGGGAAATGCCCAATGCCTGCCCTTTACTCACCATCATCATCAGCAGACAGCCTATTACCCACCCAGGTAAACATCTCCAGTAATATCCCACACCGAGACACAGGGAAATGCAGCAGCCAGGTGAGACTGTTATCTCGTAGGTAAGTATGGAGATAGTGTGTGTGGGCCCCGGTCTCAGCACCTAAACCCGCCCCCTGTACGGTCGCCCGCCCCGGTGGGTGAGATTTAGGCGTGTCCGGGGGGCGGGGCCGGGGGTCGGGGGCCGCTCATTGTGGACCGCTTTCCCCGGAGCAGCGCCCGGAGGACGGCGGCCGCGCGTGTCGACACCGGCTTCCAGCGGGGCTCTCCCGGCGCTGATCGCTCCTCCAGGCGGCCCGCGCTGATGGGTCGGCCAGGCGCGGGCGGCGGGTCTGTAGCCAGGCACCGTGGAGGAGCCCGGAGGAGGGGACGGGGGGGGGGGGGGGCGTGGGTGTTATGGGGATCTGATCGAAATGCCATCTGCCGGGAGGAGGGAGTGATCACAGTAACGCACAGACCCGCTTTCAATCTCCCTTTTCTCTCTCTTCTCTCGCTCTTCTCTCTCACTCTCTTCCTCTCTCTCTTCCTCTATCCCTCGCTTTTTTCTATCTTAATCTCTTCCCTTCTCTCGCCCCTTTTTTCTCCCTTCCTCAACTCTCGTCCACTATCTCACCCAACTACTAGCCTACACACCACAGCACACATAAAACTAAAGGCCTACACACACGTATACACAAACCTAACTACACACACACCACCACCACAGACCGTCCGAAGCCTATCAAATAGTAGCTTTGCATGCCTGCTCCCATCACACACCCTCCTGCCACCCATTCTATACCCTCCAGTCACCCAGCCTACACCGTCCCGCCACCCACTTTATACCTCCTGTCCCCACTCTGCACACTCAAGTAACCCACTCTATACCATGTCACCCACTTTATCCTACCCCTAATAAAAAAACGCCATAAGCCTAACATTGGGTCACTGTATTCGGGAGAGCGCGCAGTAAAGTGTTTTTTTATTGCACAATGGTAACAAATGAATTATAGTAGACTGGGTAGGATAAATATTAATCTGATCTCGAGTTAGCAGTGTTAGTGTTTATCCCACCCCGGTCAAGTCTGCTTCTCACTGCGCAGTAATACACGACCTGCCCATCGTGCAATAAACACTAACACTACTAACTCTCATTCAGTTTCTACTAAGTATATCTGCCTGCCACCAATATTACGCCCTCTTGCCACCACTCTATACCTTCCTGCAATCCACTCTGTATCCTCCTGCCACCCACTCTTTACCCTCCTGCCACCCATCCTACACCCTTCTGCCAGCCATCCTACACCCTCCTGCCATCCATCCTACACCCTCCTGCTACCTATCCTACACCCTCCTGCCAACCATCCTACACCCTCCTGCCACCAATCCTACATCCTCCTGCCATCCATCCTACACCCTCCTGGTACCTATCCTACACACTCCTGCTACCTATCCTACACCCTCCTGCCACCCATCCTACACCCTCCTGTCACGAATCCTACACCCTCCTGCCACCCATCCTACACCCTCCTGCCACCCATCATACACCCTCCTGTAACCCATCCTACACCCTCCTGTCACCCATCCTTCACCCTCCTGCCACCCATCATACACCCTCCTGCCACCCATCCTACACCCTCCTGCCACCCATCCTACACCCTCCTGCCACCCATCCTACACCCTCCTGTCACCCATCCTACACCCTCCTGTCACCCATCCTACACCCTCCTGCCACCCATCCTACACCCTCCTGCCACCCATCATACACCCTCCTGTAACCCATCATACACCCTCCTGTCACCCATCCTTTACCCTCCTGCCACCCATCCTACACCCTCCTGCTACCCATCCTACACCCTCCTGCCACCCATCCTACACCCTCCTGTCACCCATCCTTCACCCTCCTGCCACCCAGCATACACCCTCTGCCACCTATCCTACATCCTCCTGTCACCCATCCTACACCCTCCTGCCACCCATCCTACACCCTCCTGTCACCCATCCTACACCCTCCTGCCACCAATCCTACACCCTCCTGCCACCCATCATACACCCTCCTGTAACCCATCATACACCCTCCTGTCACCCATCATACACCCTCCTGCCACCCATCCTACACCCTCCTGCTACCCATCCTACACCCTCCTGCCACCCATCCTACACCCTCCTGCTACCCATCCTACACCCTCCTGCCACCCATCCTACACCCTCTTGTCACCCAAGCTTCACCCTCCTGCCACTCATCCTACACCCTTCTGCCACCCATCCTACATCCTCCTGCCACCCATCCTACACCCTTCTGCCACCCATCCTACACTCTCCTGCCACCCATCCTACACCCTCCTGCCACACAGTTTATTAGCATTTATGTTAATGAATATTGTGTGACAAATAAAACATATCTTCGGCAATCTTCTCGTTGGGCAAGCACTTTAGTTTTCGGATAACGCTGTGTGCACTGTGGACAAAGCGAGTTGGGAAATCGATCTTTGTTGACTTAAGCGTATTATTACAGGCCCAGCCCCCTGACAGATGTGTGTATTGATCAAAGTGCATACCACTCACGGGTCTCTCAGTGCATACATCTACAGGAGCCGCACTAATGCAATAACAACGCGGTCCGTAAACATCTGAGGACATTCAAATGCCATTAGAGGAAAAAGAGTCAATCAGCTATCTCTCCTAGTCGCTCAATTAGTAGTTCATGAGAGGGATGTAGTGTTTTGTATCCTATGAGTAACTCCTACATGCTATCGCTGAAGCTCTTTCGTGTAGCGTGAAAGATACCCAACTCGCGTTGGTTACGGTGATGTCACATAAAGTTCCCAATCCTATATATTCTAATGACGTTCTATATTAGAATTCAGGGTTTGGATAAATTCCCAAACCAATGCATATGATAGTGGTCTGGGTTGACCTATCTGACATTTGTCTCATTATCTTTTTCTGTCACTTCTGCATTGCAAGATCTCTGGCGGACTTGGCGGCTTGGCAATTATTATGGGAGTGGTAGACTTGGTGGACTTGGCTGGCTTGGCAGGTATTATGGGTGTGGGGGATTTGGCAGGCTTGGCAGGCTTGACAGGTATTTTGGGTGTGGTGGACTTGGCAGGCTTGGCGGGTATTAGGGGTGTGGTGGATTTGGCAGGCTTGGCAGGCTTGACGGGTATTATGGGTGGGGTGGACTTGGC
Organism: Alentia gelatinosa; assembly: GCA_950022655.1. NCBI lineage: Eukaryota > Metazoa > Annelida > Polychaeta > Phyllodocida > Polynoidae > Alentia > Alentia gelatinosa. The sequence goes on from OX465592.1 coordinate 25,154,520, forward strand.
AGGCTTGGCAGGTATTATGGTCGTGGTAGATTTGGCAGGCTTGGCAGGCTTGACGGGTATTATGGGTGTGGTGGACTTGGCCGGCTTAGCAGATATTATGGGCGTGGAAGATTTGGCAGGGTTGGCAGGCTTGACCGGTATTAGGGGTGTGGTGGATTTGGCAGGGTTGGCAGGCTTGGCGGGTATTAGGGGTGTGGTGGATTTGGCAGGCTTGGCGGGTATAATGGGTGTGGTGGACTTGGCAGACTTGGAGGGCTTGGCAGGTATTATGGGCTTGGTCACATGGGTGGACATGGTTTGACCTGGTCTTCCTAGTAGGCATGACTTCATAGTGGGTGTGCCTTTCTGGTGGGTGTGTCTTTCTCATTGGTGTGCCTTTCTGGTGGGTGTGTCTTTCTCATGGACGTGGCTTCGTGGTGGGTGTGTCTTTCTGGTGGGCATGGCTTCGTGTGGATGTGTCTTCCTGATGCGTGTAACTTCATGGTGGGTGTGCGATTCTCGTGGTTGTGGCTTCATGGAGGGTGTGTCTTTGTGGTTGGCGTAGCTTCATTATTAAGTTCATAGTGGGTGTGTCGTTCTTGTGGGTGTGGCTTCGTGGTGGGTGTGGCTTCATGGAGGGTGAGTCGTTCTTGTGGGTGTGGCTTCATTGGGTCAAAGGGAATTTGCAATAATCGCATCTAATGACTATCATTGTATATCTGCGGGGGAGTTTTTATTATATTCTGGTGGGTACCTCTCTCCCTCACCTTGTTTGTTGATATCTATGTGTATAACAGAATAGTTCACAGGTCGTTCAAAGCAATGTGACGCATGGATAAAAAGGGCTAATGTAAAACACAAAACAGAGTTTTTGTATTTAGAAAGCGTCGTCAAATTAATATGTAATTTCTCTTCCCCAACTGTCGAGTGCTACTCTTTATACTAGGACTCCTTTTTTTTTGCTAAAGCTGAAGCGACACGTTTAAAATTGATATCCATAATACTGATCATGTCTATTCAGGAATTATTTAAGAGGTTACGAATAATCCACCGATAATACTGGTATATATTTTCAACATCACATGCGGTCCCCAACATCCGCCCAGTCGCCCGGATAACGATAATCCGCGCATGCGTACATGAGGAGATAATCCTGCACTACACCTAGGGGTCGCTTTCATCATCTGGCTTCTTAGGGATTGCCCATAATTCCAACTGACAGGACACATAATCCATCCGTCATGGCAAGACACACCATCCATTCGTCATGACAAGCATTAACCCGGGGCAACATGTTCGCTCAATCTCCCAGCATATGTTCGGTTCTCCACTTTGATAACCTCTCAGTGGAAAAAACGCAGGATTATTTACGGTAGTATCTGCTTGGAGACGAAGGAACATACCGCTGGTTCCCAACGCGATGTACTTGAAGCACAGAGTAGCGAAACGCTGCCTGTCGAAAACCAGCGAACATACCTGAGACGGTTGCTCACGTGACCGGCGGGTAGGGACCCCTGGTGGCGAGAAATGGCAGGAATCGGCCCCCAAATTACAGCCAATATCCAACCCGCTGTGGGGCCCTCCCGCCACTTAACAGGGGTCGGGCTCGGGGTCAGACGCCCAAATCTCGCACCCTTGGGAAGTCACGTGACGTGCCCGTGGGTAGGGAGGAACGCGCGGGTGTACCGATAGAGTGAGCTGGTACTCGGCAATCCCAAAACAAAACTCATGATACAGGAAAGTTTCGGGTATCAGCAAAACATGTCGAAGCAGACGACATTTTCACAGAAGTGTGTGAACGGTTGTAAATTCCTCCGACGCCGACAGAGGACGTTGGCGTCGTCGGTGGCGGCGTCTCGCGCGGTCTCGTGTGGGGGCGCGTGATTTCACGGTGTGTGGCGGCGGGCGGTGCGGACAGGGAACGCGGCGCGCTGTTAATAGGCGGAAATGAGAGGCCCTGATTACACCCGATACGGAGCAGACGACTCTGAGTTTCCCGCCACTTACCGCCTTCACGGGCGGGCGGCGCAGCGCCGATAACGGCCGTGACGACCGATAATTGACACGCCCTGCTCCTGTGTACGAGAACCCGATCTGTATTGTACGGGGATGGGAATGGAGGGCTCCAGTATGCAATAACCAGGTCCATATTGTACGGAGGAAGGAGAGTTATATATGAGAGATATGTATGGGAAAAACCTGTCTGTACTTATACTATACGGAGGTTATTGCATCGAGGTAGGAAAGGAGAGATACAGTGTGAAGAGGTCCAATCTATATCGGTGTGAATAACACGGTCCATATTCAAATATATATGATGATATTCCCGTGACGGAGACAATGGAGGGTGGGGACCTGTTGGGAGAAGACGGAAGGAACTATCGAGAGATGAACATTTTACAGGGCTTTGGCGAAACGACATGTAGGAGAAGGGAAACTGCAGGGGATGAGCACACAATACGCACTCATCACTGAAAACATAGGGAGTGTGTATCACTACAAGCAGAGGATTAACACATGCTGTATAGTGCTGGCGCAGGATAAAGGAAAAGTCCCCGAAAGGTGACCTAGCCGGTGAATATCAAACTACGCTAGACAATAGACAACGGCTATTCGCAGTAAGCCAGTCCATATTTTATATAAATGCATGTTGGGTTGCATCATGAGATGCTTATTAGGGATAGGTGGTGGGATGGACAGGAAAGAGGGCGAGAGAGTGTGGGTTTAGAAACAGAACGAAAAGGAAGCCAAAAGGAACATATCATGTTAATTTTTTGTTTAGTATACACTCATCCACTCTCTTCTATAGTTACATACCACTGGTCCCTATACTTATATGTGTACCTCACCCTGTGTCATAAACCCTGTGTCATACACCCTGTGTCATACACCCTGTGTCATACACCCTGTGTCATACACCCTGTGTCATACACCCTGTGTCATACACCCTGTGTCATACACTGTTATGCGGAACTAAGAAAGAAACCAACATGTTTTGGGCAGAGTCGTCTTTCTCCAATGATGTTGAACGCGGAGCGATATGAATGAGGAAACTGCCGAGTGAATATTGCCAAGTGTTCAAATGATATGGAGATCGATGGCTGTGACTCAAACGAGTTGCTTTCTGTATTGACCTCACCCCTGTATACACTAAATGAACACAACGTTGAGAACGAGCTAAGCCTATGGGATAAAAATACAAATGGTGAAATGAAGGTTGGGACATGGCAATATAGACTTTCCCTTCCCGGCGACCCTGTCCAACCCCAGCATGCATTCATGGGTCAGACATTAGGTCAGGAGCCATTATCATAATTCCTTGCGAAGGTAACGTTTGTTTATAAACAAACTGGTCCAGTCGGCACAGGCGCAGGGTGTGAATGGGACGCGACGAGCAGACGATAAATTTCCGATATATTCCTGCGTTATGTGACTGACCGACGTTAACGAGCGTTCCCCGGGGCCGCTGATGTCAAAGAAAACACCCACTTAGCCTGCGCGCGCACGTGAGTCCCGATCAGCGGCGTCTCTGTTTGACACTCGTTCACCAAATGACCGCCAGGGGGAATGGTAAACAAAGATTCATCACTCTCAGTGACGAGAAACCAGGAGAAACGGCGAGAAGCAAGCCGCCATTGTTGTAAGAACAGCCTGAGAAGAATCCGCTCGTGGAGGTGGGTTGTCAGGTTGTGATATATGTGTAAACCGATCCGCACTGCTCACATTTTTCCCTGAAACACTGATTGGGTGGGTTATGTCTTACGTATTTCCCGCCGGGTTAATACGGTCACATTGAATACTGGGATCGTCGATTGGACACGTGTAATTTATGGCCTAACTTGATGATTTCCACTGAACGTCTTTGATGTGCGCGGCCATGTGTTGCAGGCCGATCCCTGGTGGCTACAGCTCTATTACTCCGAGTTCCTCCCGCCGCCGCCGCGCGGCGCTCCGGCCGCCAGCTGGGGTTAGTTTGTGGGCAGGCCGCCATGTGGCGCGCAGGTTGGGGGCGCCGTCTAGCGGCGGTTGTCGGTGAGAGCTGCTCGGCGTGTTTCATCGCTGCTCGTCTTTCGTGGCTTGTTGAACCCACTTGACTCCCTCCAGCTCCACCCTGCGGCCACTCGGCGAACTAACCTCAAAATCTCCTTACTCCCATCCACACCCCTCTCCGCCCTCTCGCCATAGTCCGCGGGAGGAAGTGGGGTGCCCCAGGCTCCCGATACCCCACCTGGTGGCAGCACGCGGCGTTTAATTAATGGACCAATCAGAGGGCGGAGCGCGTGGGGTCGGCAGGTCACGTGGGGTGTTAGCAGATCTAAGGGTGTTAGTGACTCTTACGGCCGCCAGGTGCGTGACGGAGTCCAGGTGGGAGGGATCGGGGGGGGGGGGGGGGGTGCCCCACCCTTAAAACTTACCACTCTACGCCAGTAGGCTCAGGTGTGCGTGCGGGGGTGGGGGTGGGTAGGGGTTGTCCACCTGACTGGTGTGTTAATTAAGACGCCGCCTGTCAGCTATACACTGACGCCCTCCGTGTACCCCACTAGGGGTCGCGGTAATCACGCTTCAAAGAGGACTGCCCAGAAAATCTCACTGAACACTTACACACACCCTTTTATCTCTACGTCTATTCCTGAAAGAGGGAAATATTACCTGAAAAATACTGTCTGAAAAAAAAGAAGGTTGTGGTCCCTCTTTATCACCCTGAGAAGTAAAGGAGGAAACCATGAGGCAGGGACTCCGTCATTAATATTGAATTAGGAACTGTGTGGCCACCCACTCCCACAGCCATCCCTCATCCACCCCACCGCCTCGCCCCAAACTCACACGGGGGGGGGGGGGGGGGGGGGTTCTATCTAATATTCTGGATATAAGCGATGAGTATCCTCGTTGATATAAGTAACATAGCCTTTTCCTAAGTAAACTCCCTAGTCATAAGCATGTGGCGGGAAGAACGTTGCATCGTCAACAGCAGTTTGGTGTGAACGTTCCCGTGGGAGTTTGGCGGGTATGGCACAGAGACAGCACACAGACAGCACACAGACAGCACACAGACAACTCACAACAGCACACAGATAACACAGAGGCAGCACATCATACCGCATTCTCAGCCCGTTTACCGAGGCATCACACTGCCTGCCAACACCTCCTATTTTTACGTACACGTTGTATTTGATGTTGATAATCGTGTTGCTTCATAGTATTTAGCCCGTTCGAGGCCTGTGCGTGTGTGACTTGGCGGGAGGCGCGCGTTCCCAGCTTCCCGCCACGAGAACCCATTGCCGGGTGTCGTCTGCGCAGTCAAGTCCAATTTTCCCGCTCCCCGGGCCCCTCCGCGCCCCGCTGCGGCCTCCCTGCCTCCCCTGGAGATCTCATCATCTCCTCCATTCTTCACCCCCCCCCCCCCACACACACACACCCGCCCGCCATCTTCCTATGTAGCCTTCCTTACCTCCGTCCGCGGAGAGCTCCACCTCCGGAACGCTTCACGGTTGGTTTGCTTTCCGTCGCGGAGGTTCGGTTCCGCCACGTGTGTGCGTGATACGGCGCGCACGGTAAAATTAGTGCGCGCCCACGTGTTTCCTGTAGAAACGCTGACACGGAGGTGGGCGATAATACGGCGATCCTTGATAGAGAAATGTCGTCTGCGTTCAGAGCTAATTCGAAGTGACTGACGCTGACAGATGGCGCTGCCGTCGCTGGCGGTTCTGCTTCGCGGAGCTGTCACGGGAGGAACCGGCAGGTTTTTGACAATACACATTTCAGGTTTTTGATTTATACTAGAGGAGAAAGTTCAGCGCATTTATCATCCAATCATTTGTAACCATTTAAAGGTGGGGGTGATTATTACAACTTGTGCTGGCCACATGTGGGAAGGTACTGCACGCGGTCGGCGGCAATACGCGCCTATCTTGTCGTACACGCCCGTCAGAGGCTCCTCCTACAACATCGTCTGCTCACTTGTGAAATCTCAGTGTGCTCCTAAGCTCTTCCAGAGAATTACCAAGAAACCCCTGCAGCGATCTGGTCCACATTACACACAACGTCAGTTGTAATCCATTCCCAAAAGATCCAAACGATTTTCTAAAAGGGGCTCCAATTCCAATTTCCCCCCTTTCTTTTTTAATCCCTTTTCACTCTCCGTCCATCGTCTTGTGAGCGGCTCAGATATATACAACATGTGGGGGGAGATCATACACAGCGGCTGTGAGTGCTTGGTGAGTGTTTAACGACGTTATCGCCAAGTGTCATCCATCGCCGGCGCTGGCGATGAGAAGGAGATTGTTGAACAGTCATTTGCCTGTTGGCCATCATCATCACTAGCCTTGGAGGTTTGCCCCGCAAATTTACCCCCAGGAATAGATGCCTTTCCAGCTGCCACCGTACGCCAACAGAGGGGGCGACGATCACCGCGACGAGTCCCGGATGGTGTCGTCCTCCGCGTGTTGTCCCTACGTGCTGGTACCCTACGGGACACAACATGGATCGCGGGAACCAGCTAATGAAAAAAGATCTATTTTTAATTTCAGTGGTGGCCTCCAGTGGAGACTCACTCAACTACATTGACCTCCTTTGTTTTTGTGGCTAATATTTACAAGATGCCACAGAGAGCACATTTATGAAGCGAGATTGTAATCGTTTCAAAATTTTAGAAATCTGAGAAAAAAAGTGTCAGATGTTTTACAGGGCTCGGTCCCAGTGGTAGTAGCTCTTTGCCATGTGGTGACTCGATATCCTCAGTGTGGGACGTGCTGGTCGTAAACACAGTCGCCCGCGGTGGTAGCTGGAAATTCCTTTAAAATATATTGATAAAATTAAGACTGAAATCCATGAAAAATTCGTCAATACTTCATGCCTGAAGGGATTCTTTATGTTTGCGCTCTCGTGGATCCTGATATAATAACAACCAGACGACATTGAGTTTCCCGCCATATTTAATAAGTCTTGAGATTTTTAGTTGGTCGTACCTGGACCTAGAAACCTGGCATATAGGGTGAACACATATTTATGTGTGTATTCTTTTCGTATACATTGGATATATCTCACATTCTCTCGGAGATTTGTTGGTATTTCCTTATGTTTCATACATTAAAAGATTTGAACACATATTTAGCCAGATACTGGTCATCATTTTGTCTTAGCTGGTGCATCGTCTCAGCCTAGAGGAGGAGGATTGGGGAACGTGCGCACATTTGGCAATTGCACTGTGTGCGTATGTAGGATTCTTTTTTAAATATTTAGAAACGTTATCTGCTATACTAAGGTTGACATCTGTTCATATTGTAATCATGTTATTAATAAAATCATGTTAGTAATGAAATATTGTTACTATGTCATTTTCGGGATTAGAGGTATAGATGCGTGATTTCAAAGCTCAAGGTCGTTTACGAAGTACCTGTTGTCGGTCGTAATATTTATTTTGTTTGGACTGGTCAGTCTCGGACAGAGCAAAGCGTTGTGAATGCAAATACTAAACCAACATCAAATTCTGAAACATTGAAATGTGTTTTAATGGAAATGTCCATTTTGCTGTAGATCAGGGTTGTGTTCTATAGACATAAATGTCTTTATTACTGACCAAGGAAGAGAAGTGCCCGAATGGAGGACTGATTTGGCGATAATGCAGACACACCGTTGTATAGACCCAATCGTTGTTGAAGGGAGTCAATCACTATTAGTTTGATAACTAGTAGTGATCAATTCATAATTAACACTGTATTTGTCGCGCCTTACCTGACAGTCACCAATTAGGCAATGCTAAATGAACACGCCAATAGTTAGGTCATTGTCTAGGTGTGCTTTGTTCTAAATGTAAACAAAAAATACCAAATTGATATCAAAGATATCCAAGACTTTTTTTAACTTGTAATGCGCTGTTGTCACAAGCTTGCCAGGTGTATCCTCAGTTACCGCTTCAAACGTGGTGCTTAGCAGAACTGTTTCTCCCTATCAGAATAAACACGGGAAAGAAGATAGAATTTGGTGATAACTTATGCCAAACAAATTGACTTATATAGATTCCTCTGTTGCAAATATTTCAAAATTTGGATAAATTTTAGCATCTGAGAAAAAGAGTTACGACCACTCAGTAGATCTGTTTGGCAAGTCTAACCTTGTCACCAATAGTGACCGTTCTCACATTCGACTATGCAACGCCATGCCCTCGGAATGTACGCCATTATTGACCCCAACGTTTTAAAACGCATAGAAACTTTAATTAGTTCTTGATCAGAAAACCAGGAACAACTTTTGGATTTCAAGAGTAGACCTTCCCCCAGGGCTCCTATTTCAAGCCTAATACTCCAGACACCATCAAGTTTCAGTCATGCGGCAGTTCTACCTTTCTGTCATTGTCTCACAGATTCGATCTTGCTGTAGCGGGGCCCTGACTGTTTCCACAAAACATTGCCCTTCAAAATGTTACCTAATCCTTCAAAATCTCCAATAAACCAATCTCAAAATCCCATTTAAACAGTTTTTAAAATCTCCCATAACCCATTTCTAAGTCTCATCTACCCCATTTCTAAATCTCACCTAATTTTGTCAAAATCTGAGCCATTCTTTCCCCACTTATTAGATATACCCGGTTTGACTGCTCGATAGGCGCAGTGCTCGGCGGTTCGGACTGAGAGGGGAGGCACACAGGACTCGGCTGGTCGGTGCCGAGAGTGAGGCCACATGTGTCCCGCCCACACCACTTTAAATGTCATAGGACCAAGAAAAAAACCTCCACTTTTTAAAGTTAAAACCCCCAAATGCCGCGTTTCTCCTCAAACACACCTAAAAGTCACATCTGAAGCCCCGCCCCCACCTGAGGCAACAGGATCTCCGGGTAATGAGACGTCGCAGAAAACTGGCCGCAGTTTCCACCGGCCTTGAGAGTGTTTTCTGTACAAGTCAGTGTCACTGTCAGGCCTCGAGCGGACCGGTCTGCGCATGCGTCGCCCACTCCCGGCTTCCTGCCGCTACCAAAACAAATCCGACCGCCATTGGCGCGCCCCCACCTGGGACGCGCGCACACTAGTCATTACGGGTACCAGCGGGCTTTGTTTTCCCTGCGCGCGGGGACAGGCGGCGGACGCCAGGTGCTGCTGGTTACCCGTGTGTATGCTGTACTGTATTGACCCCTCGCTGGTACCGCGCGTGTGGTGTCATCCCCAATTGTCACAATAAGAGGATGATTAATCACCTGGCGCTATTGTTTTAGTCACAGTTGTCGTATTTTTATTTGAGCGGGGTTCTCCGTACTACCGCTGGCCTTGTTGATGTGGCCGGAGGAATGGTAACTTTTTTAATGTGATGAAAGCTGCGAATGACTTATTATTTATCGTGGCCTGGAATTCACATCTTGGGATGCATCATCGTTTGCACTCTTCCCATTTCTTAGCGACAGGTTTTATTTCTTTTAATTCTTAATCTTTCTTTCTTAGCGACAAGTTTTATTTCTTTTAATTCTTAATCTTTCAGGATCCATAACACATTTTCCATGGAACTTAGCTTTTGTATGTAGTAGTTTTTTAGTACTCCCATATTCTAAATCTTTAATGAAAAATTGGACAGTATACTCTTAGGTTTTACAGAACGAAGCTTCAAGTCTATTTATATCTCCCCCATGGCGTAGATACTGCTATAGGCTGCATTTTCTCATGTTTTCCTTCATATGCCCGTATTGTACGCTGGAGTATGGACGGTGTAGGCGGCATGTTTGTGATGTATCTCCGCGGGTGTAATGGCTGTATTGCGCGTTTGGCGTAGGCATTACACCAACAAGATACTTACGCGGCGTATACATTAGACCAACATGATAAGTACTGAATAAAATGGTACCCCACAGTCCCCATACACACCTTGTCAGCAAAAAGACTCCTTACAAATTACACCGACCTGACGGCCCGTTATTTAAACATGTGTCTCAAGAAGTTAAGTTATCTAAAAGTTCAACCATCAGGCACATTGACTGATACTATGGAAGCATTATTTATGTCAGGATAAAGTTCTAAACGTTGACTGCTGAAGAAAAAGATAGTGTATGTAATAACGAGAAATCAAAGCTTGTGTTCCGATCGAAGACAATCACAAAATATACCTACAATTCATTTGGAATATGATTTAAGTTATAGTACCATCTTCTAAAGTACATAGGAGGTTTCACTATGAAGACTGAGCATTACTGTTAGGTCTACTTCAGAAGCGTAAGGCCCGGTGTCCACTGAGCTCCCGATAGACCCGACGATGCATGCATCGGTGGGTGCATCCTCGCGTGTATGCGCCACGGATAAATGTGATTTTCCAACGCGATGACGCTTTTGTGTCTGGAGAGACATCTTAAGGCTTATCATATCAGGGGCTCAGTGGACGCCGGGCATATAACGAGCTGTTCCCCTGATTAAAAGCCTACATTCTCAGACATACCGACTTGGGATTAATGTTAGGTGAATCATATTGATATGTGATCTGTAATGAATTCATCGTAACATGTTTTTGACCAAATCTTGTCACTTGAACTGTCTGAAATTTCTCCAATGGCTTGTGAATGACCAAAAGATAAACAACCACCGACGGCTTTAGTGATATTTATCTGTATAACCTACTTACTACGCAGTTGAAGTACTTTATATTACAAGAACTGCATGTATACAATAAGTGTAATATTCTTTGACTACCTATGAAATGTAGCCATGACTTCATACGTCTTCCTACGTCTCAGGTAACCTCAATCTGCTTCCACGCCAAATTAACGGCTTGGATAGTTTTCGGTAAAAATACCCACTTGAGAACTCGACACGCATATTTTGACGAGGAAACCGAACCCGATAGCTGCGAGTTTACAGTATCACTCAATCCGCGGCCAATACGCATGAGCAGAGAACACCGCCGCGCTGCCCCCCGGGATACCAAGATGGCCGACAAAATGGTGGCCAAGATGGCGGCCTTGTGACTGAGGCACGGCCATGTTTCTCATACTGAGCGTGTTTGACATGTCACGTGACCTGGAAGCTGACATGCGCAGTGATGGTCTGTTATGACTGTCGCTGGTAATTGGTCTGCACAGCCGTCGAGGAGAGCAGAGTCGGGTGACACCAGCGAATACTGAATAAAAATAAGAAGTGAGAAAAGGCCGCAAGGTATAATAGAGGGAAGTGGTGTCATGGTACTTCCGTTTCTCATCTGGAGACCAACATTTACACGATATTATCAAACTGTAAAATAGAAAAGCTTAAAGTTTGATTCAACATAAAAAAAAGTCATTTTCATTAAAATATAGTACATGTACATGTAGGGATTCGCGTTCTTGTTGTTGAATGGATGGACGACATATTTGTCAGTAAACTTCCTGTAAATGCCAAAGGGAAGCAGTTTGATCTGAGGAATGTCACCATCTAAAAACCACCCAGGTGTCGCCACTGTCAAATGTGGTATGTATGTTAGACTTTGGTTATGCACATTATTGAGAACTAGAACTATTATAGAACATGTGAACTTCCCCTAACGACTGAGAGGCCACGTAACTATTAGATATTTCCGCGAAGAGGGGTGAGGGGTAGCCATAGGATGCAGATACTGAAGCCCGTCTAGATCCCTCTAAGGTGGCTTTTGCATTGGGGAACCCTGCAAGGACATACTCATCGATGAAACACGCATTTAAAGTTTCTCCCAAATGAAATGAAAACAATACATTTTATGAATTCGAATTTTCAGTAATATAAAAACGAATACAATGTGGCAATATTGGTTGAAAACGTTCACAGTTGATGAAATTGAGTCTAAAATGATACAATCTTCAAAGCAATACCATTCGGGAATTAATAGCATGGATTACATCAATTCTAAACGGACGGGAGTATTGTGTTTTTTACATATCCTATTTAAAGGGTATGATATCATCAAATATTACAACATAAATGATAAGAAAACAGTACAAACAAACACAGATCATGAACACCATGCTCCGTTTTTATCGTATTTACGTATTTTGGTTCAGATCTAGCAAGTCGGGAACGCGAGAGTGCACACAGCGATTTTTGAGCTAATTTTTACCGACGGCAGAGGGTAATAATTTGTAATACACGTACGAGCTTTCGTCCCTCAGCTAATTGGGACCAGACGTTTGGGGCCGCGCTCGTAGCGCACCTGGTGGCGGTTGGCGGTGATCGGAGGAGTCGGTTACAATCCGCGCCCGTCACACGGGCCGAGCGGGGCCGAACGGGGCCGAGCGGGGCCGAGCAGGTCCGAGTTGGGCCGGGCGGGACCGAGATGAACGCGTGTGTGTATAGGTGTGTAGGTGTGTGTGTGCATGTGTGCATGTGTAACGCTTAGGATGGTGGATTATTAGTATGACAGGCCGTTTTATCTAAATTTATAACCCCTGTCATTGAATTTTAATATTATTTCAATCTACTTACTACTTACCTGCATAAGGCTGATGTTATGAATTTTAATCACTTGCAATGTTTTTACGTGCTGCAGGTCTATCTGTATATTGAAGGCAATTACTTATATTCAATTGTTCAATTTAATCGATTAATAAACAGTCCATCTATGTTGGAGGCAATATGGCGGTCCCCATGGCGGAATAGCTATGCACCGTATGTGAGGTTCACGTAGCGTGATATGATATTGAATCTGTAAAACGCCGTAACATACAGAGAGGACGTTGGGAGGGGTGAGGAGGGAGTAAAAAGGTGGCCGGTCGCTGACAGCTCGGCATTTCACGGGCACGGCGCGGGCCTGGGGCCAATCAGCCTCCTTTTGATCGGGATTTCCCATTAAAAGAGGAACCCGACCTGGGCACCCCCGCCCGTACCGCCACCTCGCGGCCGGGATTCCCCCGCCCATATAAGGAGCGGGCGCCACTGTGTCTGGCACGACCGCCACTCGTTTATCTTCCCTCTGACGTCGCCAGGTGGCGGCCGGATGTACGTCTATGACGTGGGCTTTGTTTGCGCTGACGCCGCTAGAGGGAGCGGGGAATGTCAGAGGGCAGGCACCCGAGCCTCGTTCTGAAGTGGGGAAACGTGCGCGCCATGTGGAGGGTGTGTGAGTGTGTGAGTGTGTGTGTGTGAGGGGTGTGGTGTATGTATAGGCGGGCGTGACGCCGTTGTCATGGTGACACGTCGCCAGGAGTGGTGACAGACGTGACGACACGTCAACACTGCCGGCAGAGGTCGTGTGGGCCGCCCGTCCCCCGTCCAGGGCTCCTCCAGCAGACCTGCCCCAGTTTAACATCACACCAAACACACCCTGAAACACGCCCTACTCAAACCCAACCTCTCTCTATGTCCCGAGCAACACAAACACGCCGAGCAGACTTCTTGAGCCGCTCTGTTTATTTATTCCAAAAGCAAGCACTATTTAAGTATAGTCACACAAACTTAGTTTAACTCAGGTGCAATTCGTCTCCAAACTTTCAAATTTTGGATTTAAATCTAGATTTCAATTGGTATATGTTTCTGCAGATCCTAAAATAGTCAGCCGAGTGAGATTCCCGGGTTCATGGAGGGGGGGGGGGGGGGAACGAACAGTTCCCTGAGCGTGCAGAGCATGCGGAGGGAGCGCCGGGAGCGCGGGGAGCGGAGGGCGCCCGCACGACGACGCATGGACCAGTTATCCCTGGTATTCTCAGGGAAATCCTGTCGGCCGGCCCAGACAGCCTGGCGCCGACCGTACCCACGCCGATCAGGTTTCACGGGGATGCCGCCAGCGGGGCCCGGACAGGGGATCCCTACTGACGGCCCCACACGAGGGGCCCCGTGTGGGGGTCACTCAAACTAGAACCCTAGGCGTATGGCGGGGTGACAGGGTGTGGATATATACAGGAATGATTTGATCTTCTGCCATTTCTCCCGAATAGAAATGAAATATCCAATAGAGTCTAAGGGGTTGAATCGTCAGAACAGGTGGTCTGCAACTTCTGAATGTAGGATAACGAAGATGAAAACCGAAAATATATCTCTTTTTTTTTTTTAATGAATTTACACAGATTGATCAGCACCGGAATTCTAACAGCAGCAGCGAGATGTTCTATGACATATATATCTTTTGTATTATACATTTCTCTCTGTCAGTTATTCATTCTTCGATAAGCATATGCAATGGTGTCAATTGCTGGCAACTCCTCTGATACCGAAATGAACACAACCGAAAAGAAACCTGTCCATAATATAGAAGCAAACATATGTTCACATCAATGATATATTATATCATAAAACAAATGATGGATACTCGTTATAGATATCTGTGCAATATACAGACACCATACTTGTAGCCCATACCTTTACCTGTATCACATACACCTTATATCAACTATATAACACACTCTCTATCATTGCCATCATGTATGAATTATATGTATACACATGTATATATTACATACACCTTATACACTAAAATGCAATATGAACTATTTGCTTTCATATATCGTTGTTATGCACATATTTCCTTATGTACTCCAATGTTTTTACTGTATACCATGAATGGTTTCCCCGTCAGGTTAGTTATGGCTGCCCTCAGTTCAGTCCCCAACCTGCTGTAGTCCGAACACACCGTCATTCCAAGTCAATCAGAACAATCGTTAAGTCCCCAAAGTACACAGAGGCAGCGGGACCAGGTTGGCAAGCACTCAGGGGTTGGGGGTGCCTTCACTGCCGCTCCTCCTGCCCTCCCCCGCCCCCGACCGCCCGCTGGCCGGCGCCCCCCCCCCCCGCCCCCGCCCGCTGGCCGGCGGCCGCCTTGATGAGCGCCGCCGATGAGTTCTCCATGCGCGGCGAGTCGCTGAGTGAGACATCCCCGAGCCTGATGATGACGGTGATGACCGCCGAGCCTGGCGCTGACGAGATTACCAGGTTAATCCCCCACACCTCACCCCCCCCCCCCCATATACCCCCCCCCCCCCACACACACACGCCTACTCCTCGGTCCTCAATCTCCGGGGTCCCTCAGTAGGCCTTCCTCAAACCCTCTTAATAAGTTTGTACTTTATATAGTTTATACATATTTTATCTTATTTCTTCTTTGGGGGTGGGGGGGGGGGCCTAATTGCTATTAGATAAAGGAAATACTCTATTGGTAATCCACTGTAGGTCATATTGCATAGCCAATGACACAATAGTAAATAATAGAGTTAAAAGACAACTTTAAGTTAGTTTCTTCTTGGTCAAATCACAATTGGATACATTGATGGATACTTGGTCTATGAGACGAGATTTTATGTGTATATTCAACGTGCGTTGGGTATTTCTTTGCCACTATTGGGCAGACCGTAAATGTATGTGATAGTCAACACCTTTCATTTTAAACAAACAAACGAATTAACAGAATAATACATCCCCGCTTTCAAGGGAGGCTCAAGGGTAATAAGGGGAATAGTTACAAAATTATATCATTTATATGAGAAATGGTAAATGAGAATTAAAGCATATTATTTTCTGTCACCATGAACCTCAGCTGAAACACGAAAGTCCTGTTTTCTGTCTTTCTCTTCTTCATTTTTAGCACAAACTGAAGTAAAAAATGGACAGGAAATTGAGTTGGGGGCTCTGTAGCTTGTTTCCCTTCCTCGCCTCTTCCTGTCTCCTTGGTCCACGGGGACTAGAGGAGGATGTGAGGGTCCCATGTGCAAAATAAAATGTTCCATGTAAAATTTAAAAAAAATCAGAAATGCATTCATAAATAAAACAGAGGTTACCCATAGGTGATAACGTGAATTCTGGAGATGCGAAGGTGTCGATTTACAACAATCATCCCATCAAATTTCAAATTTCTGTACATTGAATTCAGAAGATCAAAAAGCTTGCAGAAAGAGTGCCCAGTGTGGTAGGTGCTGCCCTCTCAGAAGGCATGACCCCGCTACCACACACTGCACACAGTGACTGACAGTAACACGTGGTCGTTTCATTAAACCTGTGAAAAACAAAACCTGCACACTTCACTCCCGACAAACCTTCGTTACCAGAACACAATACGCTCTCTGACATTCTTTCTGGTTTCTTTTCCTCCCGTCTTCGTCTTTCACACTAAAAAGCACGCTAGAGGCTGCCCCTAGGGGGCGCGTCTGTGTGGAACGCCGTACATACGTCACGGGCGCGGGCAGACAGACTGGCACCGGGGCCACCTCTCACCGTTGTATCGGGTTTCCTGTTTATTGTGTCAACCGCCTGTAAAAACAGCCCCTCCGTGTCCCGCGCCTCTCCCGGCCGCCGCTAAGACACGCCGAGCGTCCCGGCCGTGTACCCCAACTTTGTATCCTTGCATCATATCCCTGTTATGTGTCCCTGCATTGTACCCTGAGTTGTACCCATTTACTGAATCACGGTGCTTTACACCTTTGTTATTTCATACTGATATTGCATACCCTTTTCATAGACAGATTTCAACAATATTGGTAGTCTTTAATAAAGTACCGTTTTTTTTAGATATACGCCCAAATCCTTGACTTTTGTTATGTAAATGTGTACCCTTGTTCCCTGTGTTACATACCTGTGGTGTTGTATGTACCACTTTGTATCACTGTGTTATATCCCTGTGCTGTACCACCTTCTATCACTCTGTTGTATCCCTGTGTTGTATCCCTGTGCTATATTCTTGTTACATACCCACCTCGTATCACCGTGTTGTATCCCCACACTGTATTCCTCATGTCAATTCTAAATGGTCTATTCCTGTATCGCATGCCTTGAGCCTCTTTGTCATATCAAAATCTTCGCGTTTAATCCCATTGAAGCCCATAATCAATGTATTTAAAATCCGTAATCAATCGTCGTGGGTCCTCACAGCTAAGAAACAATGGGCCGTGGTTCCCTGCGGCCCATTGTGGTTACCAACACCAAGAACATATGGTATGTTCATCATCGATTGCTGAGCGTAGAATTATAAAAGAATAACAATTAAAAGTGTTGGTATTCAGTATATGGGTCATTTCCTGTAACCCACTTGCACCCAGAGAACTTGCTATGCCTGCTACTGCCTTCCTGGGATCCAAATATATAGAGCACCATTTGGTCAATGGGGTATTTCGGTCTCTAGTGATTGGTCGGGGTAAGCTAGGCACGCCTTTAAGGCACTGAGACGCTAGGCATCTGCACCTTTTTTTACAATCTCACAGAGTTGGCACGGAGACAGTGAATGGCTATACGTTTTGCAGCACGCTGGAAGTCTATTATAGCCTGTCCCTTACCTAGGCAGAGTATGTGAGGGGGCGGCCCGCGCTCAGTACGTCACCTCCTGGCCGGGTTTCAGGGCGGGGAGGCGACTCCGCGCCGGTTATTTGTAAGACGCAGGTGGGCAGACTTACAGCATTTACACCCGACACCGGGCCAGTAACCCGAACAGGTTAATTCTCCCGTCCCGACGCACCAGGCCCAAACTCCCCCGTATTTTCTTTACATCAGAGCCCTCTAGCGGCATGGCCGGCAGTGGTGTGTCGGCGGGGCAAATTGGAATTCGCTGAGAAAACACACATCGGTATTGTCCGCCGTGGAATGTCGCCCCAGCCTCCGCCCAACTCCACGTCCAACTGTCCCCCTTCTCCAGCCCGGGTGACTCTCCCAGCTGATGTTGTGCCTGTATCCGTCCCCAGCACCAACGTATGTGATCATAAAAATACAACCTTTTAATCTGCGTGGTGGAAAAACGGTATCCACATACTCTCCGTAATATCACTACCTACCCTATTATCTGTTTAGAAATGATGAACTGTACATACTCTTGGCCATATAAACAGGTTAGAAATGCAATGCTTTTATCAACAATGTCGATTTAGTTTAATTTTTTAGAGATTTATATAATGAGCATAAGCTACCTTGAAATGGGCTTCAGGTTATATTACTTTACACGAATGCAAACTTCCTTGGACTAAATAGATATGTTCAACAAGATATCCAAGAAGCAGTCCATATGTGTAACCATTAATAACTTTACCCCAAAAGCCGTACATAGGACCCCCCACAGTATCGACCTAGGGCGGTATAGACTTTTGATGTACCACACTTCACACAGTCTTATATTTTTGACCAAGTGGAAACATCCCTTTGCTGGGAGAGCATCCCCGGTTTTGCCAGACGTCGCGGCGCCGGGAGTTTCCATAGAAACATGACCTTGACCTTGTTGGCGGGGCGGACGAGCGTCGTGGTGGTGGTTGAGGGAGGGGGGGGGGGGGGGTGCTGACAGGACGCCGTTACCCTGGTCACAGAGCGTGCACCCAGTCACGGCGGGCGGGGTGCCGGGGGGGGGGGGGGTGCGGGGGGGGGGGGGGGGCTTCCCTGGGGGGAACACTGGAGGACGCTTCCAAGGACACCGCCATAACACGACAACTGAGAGCAACGAGTATAGAGAAAGGGAGGAATTTTACAAGTAGCTGGAGACTGTGGGGAAAATGGGGAAGAAGGATTACAGATCAGGGGTATAGTATGTTTTTTTTTAGTTTTTTTAAAGCTTTTATTTATCCTGGAGGAAAGGATGAGGTAGCTAGTACCTATCTTCCACCTGCTCCAGCATTAACTTCCGTGCTCTAGGTACGCAACTAGTGGGTTTACATAAGTGAGCATGTTTATCATAACTTAATAGTAAGTTAGAGGGATTAAAGATGGGGGATTCAAGTATGGGGTAGAGGGGGTAAGAAGAGTTTAATTCTGGGTTAGAGGGCTTACAAATTACGGGGTAAAGAGATTACAGATGAGGGATTTGAGTTTGGAGTAAATAGATTACAGATGAGTGATTTATGTAAGGGGTAAATAGATTAACCAAGAGGGATTCAAGTATTGGGCATTACAGCGATTTAGGTGTAGATGATGGGATCGAGGGGAATGAGGGTGAAGGTAGGGAGAGAAATAGATAGGCTACCATGATATGGTAGCAGAAGGATACATACACTGAGAGAAACGAGAAAGAGAAAGAGCAGCATGACAAGGGTCTGCTTAAGTCTAGTGGCTGAGGCAGGGAATTCTCTACCTGAAAGCAATATGGTGGTAGAAATGACGTCACATGTTGATGTACGACTTGAGTCGGACCGAAAATTAACCAAGCAGCTTTGACAGGAATCATACTTTGTCTAAATGTTTTATATTTTCTGATCAAAGTACCCCTCCTTCCACCTCCGACATGTTCGATCAGCAGAACGGGCAGGAGTAGACTCGGGGAGGAGAGCGCGTCATTCCATCATGCGGGACTGTCTGCGCGTCCCTTCACTGACCGTTGATGGACGTTGTCCGGGTTCTCGTGAGATCTCGCCCTCTCATCCGTCACGCCCGAGTGATCATAAATTAGCGTCACGCCTCTGTCCACCGGACCCAGATTATCAGCCCGCGGGCAGAGGGCTTGGAGAAGCCAAGGAGAGGGCGGGGAGAGGGCGGGTAGAGGGCGGGGAGAAGCCGGGGAGAAGCCGGGGAGGAGCCGGGTAGAGGGCGGGTAGAGGGCGGGTAGAGGGCGGGCAGAGGGCGGGCAGAGGGCGGGGAGGGGGCGGGTAGAGGGCGAGGAGAGCGGGGAGAGGGCGGGTAGAGGGCAGGGAGAGGGCGGGCAAAGGGCGGGTAGAGGGCGGGCAGAGAGTGGGGAGAGGGCGGGCAGAGGGCGGGCAGAGGGCGGGCAGAGGATGGGCAGAGGGCGGGGAGAAGCCGAGGAGAGGGCGGGGAGAAGCCGGAGAGAGGGCGGGCAGAGGGCGGGGAGAAGCCGAAGAGAGGGCGGGCAGAGCGCGGGGAGAAGCCGAAGAGAGGGCGGACAGAGGGCAGGCAGAGGATGGGCAGAGGGTGGGGAGAAGCCGAGGAGAGGGCGGGGAGAAGCCAGAGAGAGGGCGGGCAGAGGGCGGGGAGAAGCCGAGGAGAGGGCGGGCAGAGGGCGGGGAGAAGCCGAAGAGAGGGCGGGCAGAGGGCGGGCAGAGGGCGGGGAGAAGCCGAGGAGAGGGCCGGGAGAGGGCGAGGAGAGGGCGGGTAGAAGCCGGGGATAGGGCGGGTAGAGGGCGGGGAGAAGCAGGGGAGAGGGTGGGCAGAGGGTGGGAAGAGGTGGGGGAGAAGCCCAGGAGAGGGTGGGTAGAGGGCGGGGAGAAGCCGGGGAGAGGGCGGGCAGAGGGCGGGAAGAAGCCAGGGATAGGGCGGGCAGCGGGCGGGCAGAGGGAGCGCAGAGGGCGGGCAGAGGGAGGGAAGAAGGCAGGCAGAGGGCAGGCAGAGGACGGGCAGAGGACGGGCAGAGGGCAGCGAGCGGGCAGAGGGTAGGCAGAAGGTGAGCATAGGGAAGGCAGAGGGTGGGTAGAGGGCGGGCAGTGGACGAGCAGCGGACGGGCAGCGGACGGGCAGCGGACGGGCAGCGGACGGGCAGCGGACGGGCAGCGGACGGGCAGAGGGCAGTCAACGCATTGAGGCAATCTCTCTGCTACCATTGAAAAGATTCCTAGCTCAAAAAGTTTTTGTTTTTTACACCGCAATTTGTGAGTGTCTTTAAAACCGACCTCTTCTCTTACGTGAATATCCGAACGATCATGAGGTCCCATATTAATACTGATTGGGTGGTAGGGGGAGGCCTTTCACTAATTGAACAATACTACTGTGAGAATCATCACAGTTTTCAGCATAAGAATCTGCACCAAATTTCACAGCAATGGAGAAATAAAGGAAACAGGGGCACATACTTTCCTTTTAACTATAGATCAGGGAGCTGTTTCAAAAGTCGGGAGGGTGCTAAACGACAGTACTCATCGCCAATGCGAGAGGCCAACAATGGAACTTGAGGCGTCGCTATCGAGGTGGAGGTGCCGCTCTCTATGGGATATTGGTAGTAGTTTTGCTGCCGCTTTGATTTGAGGTGCCGCTCGCTGTTGCCGGCCTCTCGCTTACGAAATGTGACGTGCCGCTGGCGAGACCTCATTCGACTTTTGAAACAGCTCCTAGGATTGGATGTCATATGCCACTATTTATTCACGAGGTGGACTGGCCATCTTGGTTGCCATGGTAACGGAACCCGTAGGCACAGCACAGCCGCTCGGCCGTACACCCGCGTTGACAGGGTGACGACGGTGTTACCATGACAACCCGGCTGATGGCTCTGTCACGGACCATCTGCGATCTAGATACATGTGCGGCGTCCTGCCCGCGTTCCGCGCTCTGTTTGGAGAGTGAAGGAACGCCGTCCTACGTCATTACAAGGACATCCATCCCGGCAAGACAAATACCTCCTTGCCCATACACGGCGGTGGGAAATGCAGAAATAATGACATGATGACACTTTTATTGATGGGGTCCACCACATCTGCTTTGGTCATCACTGGGTGAAGGACAGGGAGAACTTGGGAGAGGATTGTACATACCTTGCATATCGACCAGGGAGATAAGAATCTGATATAATTATTGTCATTGATCACCTTCTAAAGAGGTCCCCGTATCATCTACACCAGTGTGCCTCGTTTGAAATATTACACATTGGGACTATAACAGTTTCTCTTTGTTTTTTTCATGGATCTATTCTATTTTCTCAGTTAAAGGAGTGGGTGAGTAAGTCGGTGGGGTGTTATCCTCAGTGGCACTTCCCCATAATATGATGGAAAAAGACAAAAAGCAATCGTTTTGTTGACAGGCGGCCGTAAACCGGGAGTAATACTATTTCTTTCAGGAGATTTGGTTACCAACATTCTCAATTGTAAAATTTAACGGCGTTATGCGTTCCTCTTTGACATATATTCTCTTTTCTTCTGCAGGTCAAGGTTTGGTTCCAGAACCGGCGAATGAAGTGGAAGCGAGTCAAGGGAGCGCAGATGGCGAAAGACAAGGTGACAGGTCAGTTGAAACCCGTTACCACGTCGCCTCCCCCCAACCTTTGTGAAGAGGAACAAGACGCGCTGAAAGACACGCCGCGGTTAACGTGAACCTCCACAGGTGACAGCACCGTCTGGCCGGGACGCCAGCGTTTCTGAGAGACGGCCGGGTACGGAAGGCGCACTTCCGGAGAGCGGAGGGAGGGACGCAGTGTGTCATGACGCCCTCCTGGACTCAGTGCTCGTAGAGTGTGCGTGGAGATGGTTCTCGTGACGTCAGACTGGCGACGTATACCCTCCTGTCCGCGCTGATTGGCTGGTGGAGGCCACGTGATTAAGTTACTGCATTGCTCATGTGCATAGATCGTCTGTTACGTCATACTCATCACCATTAGACGACATTTTAGTGATAAACCACGATGGTGTAACTGTCCGCAACACAGGGGGATCGCAATCCATGGAAATAAGTCAATTTTCTTAAGAACTTCTATCTTTTGATGCTAACATCAACACACCCGATGTGCTGCCATCATGTGTGGAGGATCAACATCACTGATGTGATCCGAGCACCAATCAGATGTACCTAAATCTGTGCAACAGAAGACATTTTCTAATTCTATGAAGCAGGCGATTTTTAATGCCTCCACACATCTGCTATCAGTTTGTTTCTACTGTTTTGCACTGTAGATATACTGATTGGGATGGGACTCACTTCTTATTTCAATCAAACCTCCTAACTGCTATATTGTATCGAGGAACTAATCGTGGAATAATGGTGATTTTTAATGGATCATTATTGATTTATCATTTGTATTTAGTGCAAAGTGAACTCTATTATATTATCATCAAAATCCCATTTTCAATGAATCCCCGAAAGTAGCCTATCGTGAAATACTCATTGGACTGCATAATTTTCAGTTTAGATTCCACTTGCTTAAGAATGGACACAAATTGTGACAAATGGTGCTGCTCTGGTACACATAAAGCTGCCTTGTAAATATATTGTACAGTTTGAAATAAAGTTGTTTTCCATAATGTGAATGTCTTTTTATTGATATTGATGATTTATATTTGGATTTACGGACAGAGGATACTAAATATCTGGTGACTCGCAGGATTCACGGAGAGTCCTCTGTCGTCTAGAAAAAGGACTACACTAGGCGTACTGCAGAGGAGTACACTAGGCGGCGCTTCTGTAGTTCTAGTTATGAATGTCCAATGAGACTAACAGAGGGCGTCCTGTGATGCATGACATCCACCAGGTTAAATGAAGAGCAAATAGGATGTTGATCATTAATAGATGAGCACGCACTTATAAATGAATAACATTTTAAATGTTTGGGTTATATTCAGTCTAAGGATCGTCTTCTGTAACCCACTACCACACAGCCAACTTGCCATTTCTGCAACTGCTTGAGTCTAGGATCCAAATATATCAAGCACCAGTGGGTATTGAGTGTTGGTCATGGTCAGCTGGGTATGCCTCTAAGACCCTGAGACACTGGCACTCTGCTCCTTACCCCTAAATCACAGTTAATAACATGCAGATAGTGAAGGGATTTTTTTTGCAGTACGCTGGAGGACTATATGTGAGCACTCTAACCTTAAGGCAACGTATAGACCCTCCAGAGGTTACTTAACTCCCTATTATTGCCCAGGGTAAATACAAGTTCCGCTCCCGACTGGCTGGCCACACCACGGCCACATGAAACACAGTTTTCCAATTTATATTTGGAGTAACTGAATATAATTTTGGATTCACATGTAGAAATAACTGAAATTTCCATTTCTGGCATCGGAGATCAAATTTGAAGATTTATAAAAACCGGTAAACTGCAATAATTACGGTTCAAGGGTCTATCACCATACAACATCGGCAACCAGCGAACACCGGAACCTTAAAATTGTCTGAATGATGAGTTACCTCAGGGCGTATATAGATCATGCGAGCAGACTATAATAATTTCAATGATAATATATCTCTCCGGGGCATACCAAAATTGGGGACGCATAGGCCTACTAGTTTTAAAAACAGTATGCGATATTTGTTAAGGAGTTCTTGTATTATTCTACCCCCTATTTCTGTCCAAAAATCGCGTAAAACACTGGCCTCACAAACTGTCTTCAGGTCTAATTTGAATATTTTTTCTTTTTGAAATTTCCAACGATCCCCGGACGACCACATTGTGCCGCACGTCACTGAGCGGGGTGGGGTAATCGTGGCCAAGTGTTTTTTTTTTGTTTTTGTCAAAGATTTTTATTGGAAATGATTCGCTTGTGTCAGTACAAAGCGGTCTATCATCATCACCGTTGTGTTGCTTCTCCTCCTGGTGAGAAACTCGGTGAAAGCTCAAGATGTTACCCGCGAGTTAACAAAGAATATATCTTTCTTTTGTTTGTGTTCATTTCTTCATGATTGAAAATATTTGTTCAGAATAATTTTGTTTTGCCTGGAATTTTCTTTTTCATAAGTTAGTTTTTTTCATTATAGAAATGTATAGAAGGTAAATGCAAATGGGGAAAACAGGTTGTTTTTTCAAGTGATTGTTAAAAAACCCCAGATTGTTTACAACATAAAAAATGTTCACAATGGAAGGATGAGTGACACAGATGACTGGTGCCCCCTAGTGGTGCACACGTTAACCGCTGCGGTAGTGGCGCCCTCTATGAAGTATTCTGAGTATTAGGCTGGCCACCAGATTTACACTTATACTTGGAACCAGAGCTACACACTGGCAACCAGAGCTACACAAAGCTCTGGTTGGATGGAATAAGCGGCCGCCTTGACGCTGTAGCGGGAGATGTTTGTTACTCTCCTACCAGATCTTTCGTACTGCTTGGAGCGGGTGTTATGTCATAACCTCAAAGCTATTTTTCCATTTTTGTATTTCCCCTCCTGTATATTCTTTCAAAAGATAATGATTGTAAATCTTGGTTTTTTAACATTTTTTTTGGCGATGAATATTCCATTTTACGTATGTCTGCTTTTAGAGCCTACATAGACTAAAGGTCTTTAGTTTGAGGCGCACCCTGAGTGATTCCATGTGGGATTTAACCCGACCAACCCCTATATCATAGCTCACTGAAGACAGAGGTTTGTTGCCAAACTAAGTTACATTTACTTTGGCCGCCAGAGCTACACTACGTTAGGTGTGGTTGGTTCAAATCCAGGCAAACTTGACCCACAAGCTGTAAGCGCCGCTCCGGTTTATTGTTCCGCAGAACCCGTCTCTGAAATGATAGACTCTTCACAACCTTAGGATTTTAAGATTTTATGTCCGCGCCTTTTTTAGGGACCACCGCGTTGTAGGATTAGATTAGAGTCATATCATCTCTCTCTTCTTGTTTCTACTGAATATAGAAATAATGTGTGGCACTTAGAAAGATGTAATATAATGTTATCGTGCTTTTGCTTGATAGTTCTACTGTTGTCACACTTGTAGATTTGGCAGACTAGTTTGATTGTCTGACAGTTAGGTTTCCACCATGATCTAGAAACGGTCGACCTAGATCTCCATCACTGTAGGTCCTGTCATTCTGGCTGTCATTACCAGGGGCTGCACTGAGATAGTCATTCTGGTCACTCATGTAAAGTATCACGTCTTAACTGCTGAGTGGCTCGGACAATACACGTTGTTTATTGTGGGTCACAAGGGTACAGCAAACGCTAATCGCGCGTCGGCCGCTAGATCGGTATAGGTGCGCGATCGTATATATTACATCCCCCCTTTTCTTTATAAATGTCTTAGTTCTCTGTTATCATGTCCATATAACTTACGCATAATATGACCCACATAAGTTTCAACTTTAAACTTGTAATGTCCATGGGTATACTTAGAACTGATACTATATATGCTTATATGAGAGAATATACGATCTGTTAGACCTCTGACATATATATGATGTATAGCTACGAGACTCGAGTAGACTGCTCGGCCTCAGATCAACCATAAGGGATTATTCTGCCCTTTTAGCATGGCGATCACTGACTATGTATTACATATCAAGTATGTTCTTAGGAACAGGCACTCTGCCACTGCGAGTAGGAGCGGCAGCTGTAGGTAGTGCTTTTGTCGAGTGGTATTGGTTGCGCTTTGGAGTCTGCGGCAAGGCGACACATCTTGGTGTGGGCAGAGCTTCAACAGTTGGTACATGAGGATCGACCTGCGGCACTGGAGTATGTCTGGGAACTTGCTGCGTAACAGGCAGTGTGGTGGCAGGTGATAGTGTGCGCTGATGACGTGGCTCATCACGTGGCTCACTGATGTACTGAGGAGACGCCTTGCGGATGTCAGCTCGGTTTCGACGTAGCTGGTGTTGTCCGGTATCAACAACATATGAGCGTGGTTGTGTGTGGTGCTTGATAACGACGGCTGGCTTCCACACCCTCGATCCTTGCTGAGGTTTCAGCCTGACTGGCTGACCAGGTAGTAGAGGGTCAAGCTCTTTGCTGACTTGATCGTAATAATGTTTTTGTTTAGCCTTGCTCTCTGCCAATCGCTTCTCCACCTTTGCGGGGTTAGCTATGGATGGCTGCAACAGCTGTCTTGAAACTGGGACGGCTGTACGGAGACGCCTAGACATGTTGAGTTGAGATGGTGCATACTCCGTGGATGGTACAGCGGTGGCGTTATAACATTGAAGTGCTTTCCACTTGTCCTTACTTTTCCTCCACAAGGTTTTTACCGTCTTTACCCCGACCTCTGCTTCTCCGTTGGACTGAGGAAAGTGAGGACTACTTGTTATATGTTGGAAGTTCCAATCTTTGGCAAACTCAGTGAACTCTGCACTGGCATACTGAGGGCCATTGTCCGTAAACAGACGTTCAGGCGAACCCTGTGATTGCTGCTTGAGTGCATCGATGGTTGACTGACTAGACATGTCCGATAGCTGCGTCACTTCAATGTACTTGGAGTAGTAGTCGACACTTAGGATGTAGTTGTTGTTGTCGTAGTGGAAGATGTCTGATGCAACATCGATCCAAGGGATCTTGGTAGTTTGCCTTACCATCATTGGTTCTTTTGACTGTGCAGGTGCAAACGTCTGGCAGGTAACACAGTTGCTGACCAAGTCCTCAATCTGGCTGCTCATTCCAGGCCAGTATCTCTGGCATGTTGTTTGGACTTAACTATACCCATGTGTGGCTCATGTATGAGACACATCATGTCGGGACGCATCGATGGTGGCACGACGATGCGCATTCCGCGGTAAATGATGCCATCTAGAACCGAAAGTTCGTCTCGAGTACCCCAGTATAAACGAATACTCTGAGCCACTTCTTGTTTCGTGTCTGGCCATCCTGCTAGAATCATCAGATAGAGTTCATTCAGTTCATGAGCGGTCTTGGTCTGGAACTCGGCATACCGGGTTGGGGACACTGACATGCGATCGATCATGCTGACCTGAAACTCCTCTTCATTCTCTTCAGGTGGCTCCTCGATGCTAGCACGGCTCAAGGCATCAGCAATGAATTGCTTCTTGCCTGGCAGGTACTCAACGTTGAAATCGTAGCCTTTGGTTTTAAGAAGCATCGTTTGAAGACGTAGTGGCGCTGACTGTAATGGCTTCTTTGTTATCGTGGCTAGTGGCTGGTGGTCTGTTTGAATGGTGAACCTTTTTCCGAGCACATACTCCCGGAACTTCTCAATACTGAAGACTATGGCCAGCATCTCGATCTCAATCGGTGCCCAGTTCTGCTCAGTGGGTCGGAGCTTCCTGGAGGCGTAGGAGACCGGCTTGCCATCTTGTAAAAGGACAGCACCTACGGCCATCTTGCTAGCGTCACACTGTATGGTGACCGGCTTGTCAACGTCATAGTACGCTAACACCGGCGCACTGCTGCATAGCTTCTTCAGCTTCTTGAAGGCTCGCTGTTGTGGCTTGTCCCAATGGAACTCAACATCCTCTCTTGTGAGCTCTCTCATAGGCCCCTCAACCTCAGCCAGCATGGGTAGAAACTTGGCAAGGTACTGGATGAAGCCTAAGAATCGACGAACAGCTTCTTTTGATTCTGGTGCAGGCATGTCAAGCACTGCATGGACTTTCTCGTCTGCTGGTTTTAGTCCTTCCCTCGTCAGAGTGTGTCCGACGTAAGGCACTGTTGATTGACGGATCTTCAACTTCTGCAGGTTCAGCTTCAGGTTGTGTTGTGTGGCCTTCTCGACGACCATCTTCAGGACTCGGTCATGTTCCTCACGCGACTCGGTGGCCACTAGAATATCGTCCATTATCACAAAGACACCTGGGATATCTCTAAACATATCATCCATCACCCGCTGGCACAATTCTGGTGCTGAATTGACCCCGAATGGAACGCCTGTCCAGCGGACACGACCAATTGGTGTATTCATCGTCGTCAGCTTACTTGACTCATAGTCTAGCTTCATTTGCAGAAAGCAGCTCTTAGCGTCTAGGACACTAAAGATCTTTGCCTTTGGGCATTTGCTGACGATTTCCTCCACTGTTGGTATTGGGTAGTGCTCCCTGCGCACTGCCTTATTCAAGTCGCTTGGGTCGAGACAGATCCTGATTTTGTCACGCCTGGTGCTGACAACCATAGAGTTTACCCAGTCTGTAGGCTCGATGACCTTCACTAGGTGACCTTCCTTTATCATCTCGTTGAGTTTGTCCTTGATCTTGGGTAGAAGCACGGCTGGCTGCCTGCGCGGACCATGTACGACAGGCGGGACCGTGGGGTCAATCTTAATCGTATATGTCCCAGGCAGCGCTCCGGTTGTATGCTCGAGCTGCGGGTGCTCTTCTAGAACCTTTGTAGTGGAGGCCTCTACCTGGTGGATACGCTTCACCAGCTCCAGGGCGCTGCAGGCGGCTCCTGACAACACTGGAACTTGGTGACCTGCAATCACGTAGAACTTCACTAAACATACTCGCTCCTTGTACTGCACTTGTAGCTGCACACATCCGAGAGGACAGATCTGGTGGTTGGTGTACGACACCAGTCTCTTGCTTGTTTGATGAAGCTTAGCATCAGGATCGATCTTGTGGAGGTCTCTTGCACTCATAACGCTGGCCTTAGCTCCGGTATCAAGTTGGAACCGTAACTTACCATCATTTACAGCTAAAGTCTCCCACCACTCATCGTCTCCTCTAGATGACTCAATACAAACTTTGCGGATCGATAGCAGGCGAACATCTTCGTAGCTGCCATCACTGCAGTCAGACTGGCATTGGGGCGACTGTGAGGAGCTGTAAACGTCATTATCCTCCACGAGCATGTGAACAGTCTTTTTTGTACACTTTTTCGCCCAGTGTCCTATTTTCTTGCAAATCCTGCAGTTGTCATGTTTCGCAGGGCACCTCTCCTGAGGGCTGTGTGGTCCTCGGCCACACCGCCAGCACTCACGTGGCTGCTCCCTCGAAGGATTATGTGTCGGCTGCGCACTCTGAAATCTTGTTTTCTGCTTACCCGACTTCCCTTTCTTGTGATACGCGTTGAGCCTGTTGACGGAGGTGACGCTCGGATCTTCTCCCTTCAAGATCTGCATGCTGTCTTTTGATGACTCGAAGTCAGAGCCGATGTCGACCGCCATCCGTTCAGTCAGCTTTGAGGACTTACCCATACACTTCTCTCGAACACGCTCATCACGAGACCTACAGGCTATAGCGTTACGCACCAGCTTTTTTTGAGTTTCAACTGTAACGTCTATGCCCCTGACAAGTAGTCGTAAGTCAGTAACAAAGTCCATAAACTTCTCACCTGGCTGCTGTCTGCGCTGGTCAAAGACTACAGCAGCTCTGATGGGGTTTTTCTTTGACTGCACATGGACCTCAAACTTACCCATGACACAATGGAGACACTTTTTCTCATCCTTGTTGTTAGGCTGAGCTTCAGTACCATGGTTCTTGTCATGGTCCCAAGTGAAAGTAAGATAGATCTCCCTACCTTGATCTCCAGTGAATGTCATCAAATAGTTAATTTTCTGCTCTTCATCTGTGACTTTTGAGAGTAGGCCTCCAAACACAAATGTACAGTGATTGCTGAACCTCTCCCACTCTTTCTCCAAATCATGTGCTTTCCAGTTCATGGCAGGCCATAAACTTGCACTTAACTGCATGTTCAAACCCTCAGCCATCTTTTAGATCACTTGATTCCAGGAGAAACCACTTTTTACAGGCAGAAAACCACTTCTAAGACACCATGTAAAGTATCACGTCTTAACTGCTGAGTGGCTCGGACAATACACGTTGTTTATTGTGGGTCACAAGGGTACAGCAAACGCTAATCGCGCGTCGGCCGCTAGATCGGTATAGGTGCGCGATCGTATATATTACAACTCAGACACATTTATGAAAGACATTATTATGTTTGCTTGCTATAGACATGATGTGGAAACCAGAGATATGCATACCATACAAATATTATATGAGGTCTCTTCAACCACTGCCGATAATATTTACAAACAGCTACACGTGCGACACAGCGACCGAGATCTACACAGAAAAGTAGTTCCTACCCAGAGGCCTGAAATAGCAGCGATGAGTTTCTCTTAGGTTGCTCTAGCGGTGCAGTGTGCGTCCGTGACTCTCCCTGCAGAGCTCTTGTAACATCTGGACCTATGTTGGGAGAGTAGTATTTCTCACTCTTGAAGCCATCTTTACATAATTATATTTCCTTTTTTGTGTAGTTTGAATGAAATGACCATAAATGTAGACTTTATTATCAATTTGGTAAACTGTGAATATTTCTCGATGAGTATTTCTGCTCTAAGACCCTGCCTGTAAATAATAAGCCTTGGTGTGAGAGTGAGAATTTGTGGACACAGACTGGATATAATCATACCAACCTCTAAGTTGGAACAAAGTGGGGACAGAGGTGGCGGCTAATCTACGTTACACTACGTTAGCTCTGATTTTGTTACATTTGAGGAACCTTGACCCGCTACCTGTAGGTCTTTAGCACTCTCCCAGCAGATCTTTCATATGACATAGACCTATTGTTGCAAAGTCCCATTTCCTTAATCTTGAACCTACTTTTCCATATCTTAATTTTCTTTTGTGTGTATTCTCAATAAAATCACACACAATATTATTATTACATATTGATATTACAAATTGTATGAATAATTTCTTAGTAAGTATTTCAGCCCCCAGAACTGATGCAGATTAAAATTGCTTAGTCCAAGAGGGAGAATTCATGGCCTGCTTTGAGCCATATGAGCATCTCCGTTGGAACAGGGGTGTGTGTGTGTGGGGGGGGGGGGGGCGGAAGTGGTGGCCAATGTTTGACAGTCAATCTAAGAACGCTGAGTATTCCCATCATGACACGACCATCACAACCTCATATAAAGGAATATCAGACAATTTACCTTGAAAAGTATAACCATACTAGTGCACTACATGCTTGTATGAAAATTACTAAGGATTTGTATTGATTATGTGATTGTTATAACATAAAGTAGCATGAACGAAGTTAAATAACGATGATATGACATCGCATTAGTAGAAAGGTATAAGAACCATGGGTGTTCCCCCTAAGTCACGTCCTGTTCAGATGATCGAGAAGGAGGTTGTTGTTTTGAGTATGTTTGAGTGCTGCCCAGGCTCAGCAGTAGACAACAGGAAAGTAACATCTAGACAATAGACAGGTGAGCGCTGCTTCGCGACAATCAGACCCCGCTCAGTGGGCGCCAGAGACCTCAGTCTACCTGGAGTGCGGTCGCCTTGAGAGCTCTCATAGGGAGAGCACACGGAGTGAACATGCCGGGACTCAGAACACCGTGAACAAGGAAAGGAATTACATAAGACTGAACAGTTAGTGAGGAGGAATTTGTGACATGAAGGTTTGAACGTTGTATTCATGTGATTGAATATTAGGAACGATGCGACGATGAAACGATGGACCGATGAGAATTGTGTTCTAGTGCAATTGGACATGAGAAGCAAAGAAAAGATAGAGCATTGTGAATTGTGATTAGTGAAATTGGATTACTGGGATTTTTTTTTTTTATTCAGATGGAACAAAATACAATCACCAAAAAATAGGCGTTCTTTCATGTACAGTTCAACAATTAAACAAAAATGTCACAGAACATTCGTACACATTACACTTATGCTCATAGAAAATGCATACAATAATGTCCATTATCTCTGGTCATATGACTCAGACTCTATATTAGTTTTCAATCATTCTTTGCATTATCTGTTATACTTGTACATTTATCATTCACATTATAAAGGTGTAAGTATAGTATACAAACATAGGATCAACATATAGTAACACAAAAAGATTATATAGTTTCCACCGAAGTTCTTTTTTCCATGTATGTGAATTCTAAGTTGAATATCATATTTAATATTTAGATTTTAACATAAAGTATAATTTGTCAAATTGGGGTTGGAAAGATTTTCGTGTTATAGATCAGACAAGAATCAGACAGGACATCACAAAGAAATACATGGGATAGAATCTGGGGCTCACAACTTCAATGTATTATACTGTTTTTCATTTTATGAAAAAAGATAATGACTTTTATGATATTTAATATGTGGCACGACATTCTGGTCATTTGACTCAGAATGTGATCGTTATATATGAAGATGATTCAAGCAGATTCAGTAACTTTCGAGTATATTTCAGGTAATAACAGATTTTGCTTATTTGCTGCTTTAATGTTGTCACAATTATTTATTCTCTGGATATTAGCTGGCAGCATATCCCATAGCATCATCCCTTGATACAAAGGACTTTGTTTGAAGCGTTCAGTCCTTGGTCTTTTTAATTTCATTTTGAGTTTTTGCTCTGATCTTGTGGTTTTTGTATTTATTGATAATAAGTGATCATCATCTCTCACCCATCAATGTACCAAACTCAGGAGATGTATTGCCCTTCTATAAAAGAATGGTCTGATCTTACATAATTGCCACATTTCAGCCGTTGACATGTCTGTACGACTATATAGTCGCACTACGGATCGTAGGCAGTCATTTAAAACTGTCTGTAACTTTTATCTATAGTGCTTTATTGCCAAGTAGTAATACAAATCTGCATATTCGATCTTTGGTAAGATCATTTACTTCACAATGGCACTAGCAGCTTCTCTAGTTAGTAGGTGTCGTATTCTTCATAGTTTGAATAATTTTTGTCTAACATCCCTTTTCGTTATGTTTATTTGGTCTTTACAGCTAAAGTGACTCTCAAGTAGTTAAACTTCTGAACACTGTCTAAGCATTCTGATCCTAGAGTGCAACAGATTCGAGGCATTACTATTCCTTGTCTTTTAAACCACATAATTTTGGTTTTGCCTATATTAACTGTTAATAGTCGTTTTTTAAACCATCTATGCATTAGGTCTAAATCCTCTTGCATACGCCTACATACAGAATTTGGATCAGGTCCACTTATTGTCAGGACCAGGTCATCTGCGTACATAGTAATAGCTGCATGCCGGAAAATGTTAAAAATTCCATTTACATAAATGATGAACAGTGCAGGCCCCAACACTGAGCCCTACGGGACTGGTAAGTATTTTGTTAATCCCTTACTGGTTTTTAAACGCTGTCTGCAGTTTGTTAAATATGATCTATACAATTGCAGAGCCTGATCATCCAAACCGATAAGTTTGAGTATATTTAATAATAATGGATGGCTCACCGAGTCGAAGGTTTTTGCCAAGTCAACGTAGATACATAGTACCACATGCTTATTATCCAAACCCTCTGTTATTTGGCTTATTAGTCTGAAAACTGCCTGAGATGTTGACTTGTTGGGCATAAACCCATACTGGTGATTGTGTATCAAATTATATGTCAAGAGATGGTTCATTAACTGCCGATGTAAAAGTTTTTCTAAAATTTTTGATATGGTTGGTAGAACACATATCGGTCTCCAGTTTTTACTTTCTGATAAGTCACCCGTCTTTGGTAGTGGCGTTATAGTGCCATCCTTTAGACTAGCAGGAAAAATACTGCTAGCAATCATTCGATTAAACATTTCTTGAATCAGAAATGGATTCTTTAATAAAGTCCTTTTCAAAACTGTAATTTTCAATGGTCGACACCAGTTGTCTTATCATTCTCCAAATTGCGTACAACTTTTAAAACTTCATTATTATCAACTGGTTCAAGTGTATGTTTCTGTTCAGTTTGCATTTCAAGTTCATTTGTGACATCATTACTTATTCTTAGGACTTCTGCTTGGTTTCTGCCTATTTCTGCAAAGTATTTATTAAGTTTACATGGATCAGTTATTTTCTCATCTGTCTCATTTTTTGCAGATTTCATGATGGGACTTCAGACGTCTTGTAACGTTCTCCAGAACCTTTTGTTATTCTTAGCATTATCCGCTAAATTTTTCTTTATCAAGCCTGGTTTATGATCATTTATCCCTTTAGATATTTTCTTTCTTAATATTCTTACTCTGTAGTAATCGTCTGCTGTAAAATTTCCTTTTTTTAAGATTCTTAAGTAGTTTGGTGCATTCTTTTATCAGAATTTTCACTTTTTTTGGCAATTCAATACCATTTCTTGTGGTAATAACAAACCTCTTAACTGGACACTTTTGTCTTAATAGGATACTAGACACTCTATCATCTGTTCATTATCGTCTTCACTAACTTCCGGTAAGGTATTATACGTGAAATTTTTAGCACATCTTTCAAGTCATCATAGTCTATTTTATTTATATTCCTGCCCAGTATTATCTTTCGTTTTAGCTTAGCATTTACTGTCTTCCGCAATGCAAATATTATTATATGATCCGAATAAACTACATTGAAATTTCCGCCTAATTTAATATGTTTAGAATTAGTGTATATGTGATCAATTTGGCTCGTTCCCATTGGATGATGTAACTAATATGTGAATGAAAAGGAGAAACATCAAGTATGTGAATCATAATGGAGATTTATTGGTGAAGGTGGTTAGTACTTGTCACGATATGATTGACTCAGTTCATTTAAGTAAGGTAATAAGATCTTATTGTTTGTTATATGTGCCTCTGCTTGTGGATGTGTGAGGTTCCCATGCATCTACAACTTTATCACAGCAAGTGGTTCTACTAAAACTTAAGGTGAGATGAAGCAGTTAACCCAGAGTTTAATGGATCTTCTTGCAATTTTCGAGTAGCAGTCCCCCGGTCTTGAGTAACATCTTTGAAACCCGACAACGGTACACTAGATTTTGATTTAGCGGTCGATGATACTATCAAAGAAGAATACATAGGGGAAAAATTGTGTTTTGCATAGCTGAGCTCATGTTATATTCTTGAGACTTTCACAGAATAAAGAGAAAGTGTAGTGCTTTACATTTAGATACTAAAAGCTACAGCATTTGCTTTTTTCTTTTTTCTAGAAGATGGAGGAAAACCATATGTGTCAGTTTATTTACCATGTAAATCAAGCATATGAACTTTGTTCTATCTTACCTATTGGATTTGAATAAATTGGACAGAACGTTGCATTTGCTTATTTGGCACTAGTATGAATCCCAAGGGTCCAGTCTTGATTGATAATTAACAGCACACTGCACCGCTCCAGTTTATCGCAAACCAAAACCTGATTCTTTACTATCTTAGGATTTTAAGATGTTCCTTCCGCGCCTTTTTACGAGCGATGCAGTACTACCCAAGAGAATGTAGTTCCTAGCTGTGTAGTGTGTCTAGTGTTTTTTTCCCGCTAGATTTGTAAATGACATTGATATATATCTTTAAATTACTCTAGTGGCAACCTTTTGATGACTTTGGAAATGACATATATATAGTTTATAAGAGTATTTTTTTATACATGTATTTATTTTTTATTTCATTCAAGGCGTTTCCATAGACATTCTGCCTGGCGGCAGGTTTTGTGTGTCCATTGAATACCTCATACATTCATACGATTGAACAAGAACTATATCAGTCGCCAGTGATTAAATAGACAATATTTGATTCGATGATGAGTAAAATGAGATGGAATGAATGAAACAACCGTATTGCTGTTCGGTTTATACAGACACAGTCCGCTGCCCAATTTTTAACTTAACAAATTTTGTGTATAGTGACATTTTCTCACAATTCTGTACCTCTATCGACAAGTCATTCCAGAGAAACATACCCTCATATAAGGGGTTTCTCTTGAAATGACTCGTCCGAGGTCTCTTCATATACAACTGCCTTTTTTGCTAGGTACGGGTACGTGGTTCCCCATTACGAACAATGTTCCTGCAATAGCGCTTCATAAACACATATTTAAGATACCTCCTGTCATCAAGAGTACTTACAGAACACGAGTCATGTAAATATTTAATACTATAGTCCCCAGTCCGCGAACGAGTGCATACCCTTAACGCCCTATTCTGCAGCATTTGTAACTTCTCTAAAAGTTTTCTAGAGGTTCCAGACACAAAATAACCTGAATAGTCAAAAATAGGGGCAATCAGCGTTTTATATATTTTTATGCATACCGATTTACTAATAAATTTATGAATTCTTGCCAATTGAAAGATGCGCTGACTCACTTTTTTGATAGAGTCGTTTATCATATTAGACCAGGATAAGGTTTTGTCTAAAACAATGCCTAAATACCTGAATGAGCTACATCTGGGAATTACCGAGTTATCAATAACAATAGGATTTCCGGTGATCATATGTTCCTGTTTGTTAAGTTTAGTCTGTGATCCGAAAATGCATAACTTAGTTTTCTTTGCATTAATCAACATTGAATTTTCAACACACCATTTCTGTACCAAATCAGCATCACGATGTTAACAATTTTCAATACTTTTATCACTACTATATATTATTACATACCTATGCACTAACTCAGTGTAAATACGTACTGCTCCTGGGGGTACAGTTATCGTACACAGAATGCACTGTACGCCGTGAATCTTTGTACTGGTGCCTCTGGATAGTGACAGACTGCACGCTTTGGGTGACAGATTGCATCCTTTGAACCTTACCTGCACGCTTTAGGTGACAGATTGCACGCTTTGACGAAATAAGGCAATCTGATTGGCCGAGAGGCCGATAACAGAATTCTAGGTGCCAGATTAAAAAATGGTGGATCCCTTCACTTCGCGAGTTCTGTGGCGTCGCACAGTAACCATGGAGCGAGTTAGTGAGAAAATACATCAAACTTCGAGGTGGAATACGATAACGAATTACATGATACACTTTAGATAACTTAGATATGCGAGAAATATCGATTTCGATACATTCAGGGACCGAGCGGGCAACTCGTCGATGTCAACAAATGCAAAACCCCTGTTTTACACTGCACCGCTCGAGTACAGCTATCCAACGGGTAGCCTGGAAGCCTGGCCTAGTTAGACTATAGGCCAGGTAACGGGTTCCATTTTTATGGTGCATTATTGGTAACGCTGTTGCATTGTGGGATTGCGCCACCTTAGTCTCTTTCAGGACCGCTTGAGGCGCACGGGGCACGCTAGCGCCACCTTAGCCTGTAGTGCGGCCATCACTCACCAGACGGCGTGTACACGGCTCAAGGTGGGCCTGTTGGAGGGTGGTGACAGAGGCAGGCTGAGAGCTGCCTGGAAGTAGTATCACAGAGTAGAGAGATAACCTCGCTTGACATAATGAAATAATGCGGCCTCATACTTTACAATATATTTTTTTTATTTGATGAATGACGACCTACGACCCCATAGCCCTAATGTTATCTGTAAACCAAGTCGACTTACAGTCGAGCGGGAGACATACGCTGCACCACTCAAGCGCTGCAGTGTGATCTGTTCTCGTGAGACATCAGCGCGAGAGCTGGCGAGTTTTTTTTGTTTGTTTTTTTTTGTTTTTTTTTTAATTTATAGCGTTTGTATTCGATTGTACATCGTTCTTCCATTCAAACGGTAACAGGTTCATGCAGTTGTTGTATCACATCAGCGTATCTTAGATACACGATTCAAATGTGTACAGCAGTGTACAGTAAATACAAGTGAGTATGGGTGTAAATGATGAGAAACATGTAAAGTAACAATAAACAGTAAACAAAACGGTAAGTGATAATACAGAGTGTTGAATGGTCATGTTCAGAGGTTTGTTCTTATATGGTCTTCGTTGTTAGGACCTGTCACATTATTACATACAGTAACCCATCATTGATTGATTAAATGCTTTCTTATTTCTTTGAGTACTTCTTTTCTGAAAGAAACTTTCGATGCACTATTTGTCTGTTGCGATTCCTTTGATAATAGGTTCCAAACTTGCATACCAATATATATTGATGATTTTCTGAATTTGTCATTTTTTGGAAAAGCAATACATATAATTTGCTTGTTTGATGTTCTTGTTACTGTGGTCTCATTTTTAATCTCTCACAGGTTATTTTTTACTAAACTACGAATAATACCTAACAACAACATAAGACATCTTTCTTCCGGTTGCATAACTGCGCTTTTTTCTAAAAGTGATAAATTGCTTATAAATTTGTTATCGACAAACGCGTCCTTTCCATGTGCAATTCGTAGGCTTCTATATATACATTTGTTCACTGTATTTTGAATTTTCTTTGTTGCTCCTTCTAGGAGAAAGCTACAGTGGTCAGCAATTGGTAATAGGCATATTCTTACTATTCTAAGGGCAGTGTCTTTGTTAAACAGTTTTCTGATTTTCCTAAAGATATATATTTTATCATTCATTTTCCTCACGATATGTTCGGCATGTTGTTTATAGCTCAGTGATGCATCAATTATCGCACCAAGATAATTCATGTTTGATACAACCGCTATTTTTTTACCACCAATTATTAGATCTCTTTTCACAACATTTTTCAATTTTCGACTAGTTCCATGATAAACCGCTTTTGTTTTGTCAACATTGATGGACAATCTATTGGCCTGGTACCAATTTTCTAATTTTACAATAGTTTCTTGCAAGACCTCTTCTACCT
This sequence comes from Alentia gelatinosa, assembly GCA_950022655.1. Classification (NCBI taxonomy): domain Eukaryota; kingdom Metazoa; phylum Annelida; class Polychaeta; order Phyllodocida; family Polynoidae; genus Alentia; species Alentia gelatinosa. The sequence goes on from OX465592.1 coordinate 25,193,070, forward strand.
TGGATACATTTTCACCTTTTACTACCACAACGAGATCATCTGCATACATTAGATGAGTCACTCTATAGTCATTTCTTATCCAGTCTCCTAGATTGTTCACGTAAATCAAAAACAGTAAAGGACCTAGGATGGATCCTTGTGGCACCCTGACCCCGATATTCATTGACTGTGATTTAATACCTCCTATTTCCGTGTAATATTTTCGGTTTTTTAAGTAAGATGCAAACCATTTGATAAGTAAAGTTCCCACACCAGCTTCTGAAAGTTTGTAGAGGAGAATCTCATGATTAACACAATCAAAAGCCTTCCTTATGTCCACACATAAAGCTATTGCAAAATGACCATCGTTCATAGTTTCTTCCAAAATTTTTACTAATTTGAACACAGCCCCACCCGTATTTCTCATTTTTCTAAACCCGTATTGATTTGTATCGAAATATTTCGTGGATTCTAGGAAGTTGTAAAGCTGGTTGTGTACAACCCTCTCCAGTACCTTGCCTGGAGCGGGTAGTACACAAACCGGTCTCCAGTTACTGGCATTTGTCAGATCACCGGACTTTGGTAGCGGAGAGATTCTTCCACTCTTCCAATTGTCAGGAAAGCTGGTCTGAACTAGGAGACTGGACAACATAAGCGTAAGCAGGTGTATATTATCTATCAAACATTGTTTTAGTATTGCACTTTTAATACCAGATATACCTGATGACTTATGAGTCTTTATCTTATTTACTATTTTTAACATTTCTGGAGAGGTGATCGAATCTAAATCTATTTCAAAGCCATGGTCGCTGTTTCTTTCTACATAGTTTATCATAATGTTATCACTAATACCTTTGTTAAGTTTCTCTCCAATTGTGCATATAAATCTGTTCAAACATTCTACGCTATCTGTTGGTGACAACATCATTCCATGCTCACTGACAATAGTGACATTCGGTGAGTCCCCTTTTGGTTTTATAACATTGTTGATTTCCTTCCAGTATAGTCTCAGGTTAAAGTAATTGTTGTTTAGTTGCTCAAGTATATAGTTTCGCTTATCTGTTATAAACAGTCTCGAGATATCCTTACGCAATGTTCTTAATTCTAATACAATTTCATGTTGCATGTTGTTATCAGTAATATCACCTTTCATTTTAAAGTATTTATGTAATTTTTTCTTTTTTAGTAAAATTTTTCCTTTCAATGTGTCACTCATCCAAATCATATCATGAAATCGAATTCTTTTATCTGTATACGGTGCTACTTCGTCTAGATAATTAACAATCGTATTATGGAAACAATTCCACATTGAACATCCAGATAAGCCTGTGTCAGTCGTTGAAACATTTACATTTTTTTGTATCAAGGTGTTTAGCTCCTTTTGGTGGACATTTTTATAATTACGTCCATTAACAGTTCTAGCATTATGTACATTCCGCAATTTCTTTTTTATAGCAAATACTGTCATATGATCGCTGAGCATTACATCTAGAACACCGTGTATTCTTAATGAGTTAGCATTTGTGAGAATTACATCGATGCTGGAGCTGTTACCAATATTTGGGTGTGTTACCTCGGTTATAAGTCGTTTCATACCAAAATCTTTCAAAATATTCATAAGTTTCTTATTTCTAATATCCCTACGGTCACGTGCATTTAAATTTATATCTCCGATAATCCAAATATCATATTTTTCTTTACCAAATTTGCCTAAAAGATCATTAAGGTATTCTAAGAGGGTCGTTATATCATATCCGGGGGGTCGGTACAGGTTAACAATTAACATCTTCTTATGGTTAGGTTTTTTTATTTCTATTACCATGCTTTCAAGCCAGTTATTCATTACCCAGAAATCCTTTACATTTGTAATATACGATGTCCATCTCTTCTTAACATAAAGTCCAATCCCCCCCCCCCTTTACCCCAAGGTCTGTCATGTCGAAAAAAGTGGAAATCTGGGATATGTAAAGTATTAGAGGGTAAATTCTTTTTTAGCAATGTTTCTGATAATCCTATTATATCAAATTTTTGAAGGGAGTTAATCAATTCATGTTTTTTAGTATAGAGACTATGGATATTTGCATGGCATATTTTAAATCCCTTTTCATTGTTTATGTCATTAACTTTATGAATCATCAAAAAGCGTATTAAATATTTGCTCTACAACGATACGGGTTACTACAGTGTAACTAAGAAAATCTTGAACAATCGACCATAACATACAGAAAACAACAATGGAAACTGTGCAGATGAATATGTATAGATGATGTATGCTCATGAGTTGAAGGTCGTGCTAGCGTGACGTCAGAACCCGTTACCTGCCCCTTATTCATATGGGCAGGGAACCAGTCTATCCAACGGTATGATCGAGCGTAGCAGGGTGATCGAGCGGTAATTTATGCGGCGATATAATGTATGCTCGGCTGCGCGGTGATCACTTCCGATTATCAACTTCCGGTATGTCTGCTAACATACACATCGTCTTTGCGAGTTGCAAAAAGTGATTTCGATGTCGAATAACGGTCAGTTTTAGCAAATTAAGACCGAATTAAGGTATCTAATAATATGAAACCATAGTGATGGTGCCAATACGGACTAGATTTATTCGTTGTCTCTGCTAAATTCGTTCAAAACTCGCTGTAAACAGCTCGTTCTGAACGAATTTAGCAGAGACAACTCATAAATCTATCCCGTATTGTCACCATAACTATGGTTTCACATATTATAGTGTAATCTTATTTATGACTGATAGTTCCAGTGTTGTCACACTTTTAGAATTGTCAAACCAGTTTGAGTTTGAATTGACATCAATTCTGCGGCAAAAAGTAGTTCTTGCCCAGAAGCCTATCATTGCAGCGACGAGTTTTCCCTTATATTGCTCGAGCGATGCAGTGTGAATTAACAGTACTTACAAATCACCAGATGCTGTCACCGTAGACTGTAGGATATTCTTCTAACATGTGTAAGAATTATGAGAAATAGATTTGATAATTCTGCACATCAAGATGAACTGTTAGAACATGAAGGTGAACACAACTTGACATTCAAGCTTATATAAAGCAAATAGGCTAAGTAAACGAATCCAAAAGACTAAGCTCCGCCCCCCATACCCTTAAAGCATGCGCAAAGCGGAGCTAGCAGGTACAACTTTCAACTGGGAACAGCGTGGGGCTGTGTGTACCGGCCACATACATGGCGTGTTTAACACTGGCCACCTGTACGACATACAGCCCACGTATGAGTACGATGTGTAACTCTGCAGACCAGGCAGACCTGTTTCAAACTCAGGGCGTCCTCAGCGCCCTGAGCGCCCTCATGTAAGGCCAGAGCCTCTGCAGGGTGATTCATTCAGGTGTGGGAAGTAGGAGAGTGAACATATCTCTACCTGTGTACACACAGCCGTGATTTCCTACCCTGACAAACAGTACCATCAACACAATGAACACAACAAGAAAAAATGGTAACTAATACGATACATGCTCAATATCTATGTATATATCTGTGTATCTGTATCTGTGTATCTCTATTTACTCAGGATAATCTAACTATATTTTGCACGTTTTGTAATGAATTTGCAAGGCCAGGTGAAAGAAAGTTAGCAGGGCAGTGAGCCATGACATGAGGGTCAAAGTTGTACTGGTCCTGTAAAGGTTATTTATAAACATGATATTTGTTGGAGGAAGGGAAGGTATCTATCTAACTCTGTGTATCATGTGTCAATGCATGTATCTGTGTGTATGTGTATGTCAGTGTTTGTCTGTATATAGTCTGTATGTCTATCCATGTATCTGTATGGCTGTTTATCTAAATATCTATGTACAGATGATATAATATATATATATATATATATATATATATATATATATATATATATATATATATATATTAAAACACATAAGACAATGACAATGAAATGGGAAATTGGGGAATTGTTATACCCCTCATGTTTAATGTAACAATAAACAAATAATACTTATAATAATAAATATAAAAAAAATTGGGGGGATACACAGGTCCAGGGTGAGGAAAAGTGTGAAGAGGAGACTGAGTCTCATGTCTAGCCCTCTGTGTATCCTATGGGACTGAGGTGCAGTGCCCGTACCAGCGCACCTGTCCCATACCAAACCCCACCTGGTAAGGTGTGGGGGTATTAAGTGGAGGTTGACCGATGCGACCTCTGTGATTAATACATCAAATAATCTACATTATTAGTATACATTAAAACACATAAGACAATGACAATTAAATGGGCAATTGGGGAATTGTTATACCCAAACCCAATTTTTTTAAATAGTTGAGATAATAAGAAGTAAATAATAATAATTATAGTGTGGATAAACATTTTGATACACACAATTCAGAGTCAATACGTGAAGACATGGGCTTGGACAAATAAATTAAAGCAGACATGCTTCGCCAGTCGCCCGTTTGTCGAATGTCCTCCAACGGTATACCGCAGCGATGCATGAATACGGCACCCGATCTCCTTAACGAATGTACTCCACTCCTGTGATGGTCGACTCCGATACTCTACAAAAGCTTTTTCAGGAAAGACAATAACTTCTTGTATGACAGAGGGACTGTTCCTGATGCGTCCGAGAACAAGAACAGAGGTGAGTCCGGCGGGGATGGAGTATCGGAGATATGACTTTTTAACCATGATACCGCGCATAAGGGATAGTTGCTGGTATAAGATACAGGTATCTGGTGACATCTGTCCTTGAACTGGATCGTTTTTGAGGAAGGTATCCTGATGATCATGCCCCAATCGTAGAAAGCTACACAGTCTCTCCTTAAACAATGGGAATAATTAGAATGTCATAAGCCTTAAAATTTTCTGTCGGCAGGTCTTATAGCGACTGAGCGATAGGCCGCCGTTATATCGGTTACTGTGAGAAAATCATTGGCAGATAATTCTTCAACAATTTTGTCCAAATGTGTAAAACTGAAGTGTTGAAAAGTTTCTTCCATAAAACAATTTATGGAGAAACCCTGGGGCCGGCTGGCGTCAGTTATCGGACAATAAACACCTCCTGATTTTTCAACCGCCCCCAAAGCATGAACACAATGTGGAATGTGACTAACCCTTGACAATTTACCATTGATTAATTTGTCTCAAATTATATCATCAATGAAAGAATTAGCCTGTGTACCTGGTTTTACATAGTTTTCACAAATGTAACTTTCAATATCAATGTGAGGGTCAATGATTTTAAAACCGGTAAGGACACCGTCCAATAGGAAATGAGCATCAATGTCCAAACCCCCTTCACCGAATACCTTATCGCTACCACCTGTTAACATATCAAGCCAACCTTTAGGGCGGAATTGAGTACGAACATTAAACAAAAAATGAGGAAAACCTCTGTAGACCCACAATAAATGTTCAAAACTCAAAGAAGCACAAATGGACTCAGAAAGTTCCAAAACGTTGTTGAAAACAGATCGTTTCTCATAACAACTTTCGCTGGTTGTAAACAAACTGTCTTTTCGACTATGATCATGTTTGTGCTCGCCGGGAACAAGATTCAGATCTTCAGCTGGTTCCTGGGCGGCGGCATGTAGGTGAAAGTCAGTAGAGACGGTAGGTACCAGCGGATACGCTGCTGGAGCTGGTTCTGATGCGGTGATATTGCAGTATATTGGGTCCGGTGGCGAGGCTTTTGCTGGTCTTTCCCGCTCGGTTCCCGCTGGGTGGATTTATGGTTCTTGATCGGTCTTGTCCCTGGTCTTTTCCTGTCTACAGGTCTTTGCTTTGTGAGACCCCCTACACAAAGCACAAACGTGAGACCTGTTACAAGCAGTATCGTCACATACACTGTAATTAAACTTTGCACATACGTCTTCAGGGCATTTGGAACCAGCCTTGGACTTGGTACCTTTCCTGGGGCCTTGTTTCAACATAGCTGTAGTGTTTTCTACTGAATGGTAGGTATAAACGGATTCGTGTTCAGCTGCTACGAATTCGCTTAACCTTCAGTTTAACACCATACTCGTTACCGAATGTTCGTATTTACATAATAATTCACTCGTGAACACGTTGGTCATACCTTTAAGACACACATACTTTAGATGCCTGCCCTTGGGATGCACTCCAGTACGGATACCATGCTGTAAACCAATTCGCGATAGGACATCTCGTCGTACCTTTTATCTGTTAGCAAATGGAAGTCTGGGCGAATCCAGTGGTGTGAGCGTTTCCGTCTGGAGGAATCACTAAGAAGCTGCAGACTCAACAACCAATTCTGGTCCCTGTGTATACCTGGGGGCGGTCCTTGTGTGATGAATCCCTCCAGAGCATCGGCTCCAATACCCAGCGATGCTGTCGACATCCCTGCCATAGCCAGGCCTGCGTGTAGAGCTGCCGTCCCCATGCCAGTATCGCCCGATACACTTGGGTAGGTCCGCAGTCCATGTAGTGCGTGTGTCGCACTCGGTAGCGTGACCCCAGGTTGCACAACCGAATCCGCCTTCTGCTGTAGTCTGGTATTTTCCAGCCGAAGCTCTCTTAACTCGTTTTCTAACGAAGCCAGCTCGTCTTGTTCCTCTAGTTCTGCTTTGAGTTGTTTAGCCTCGGATATCTGGCGAAGTAGTCTATCTTTTTTTTATTCAGCCTTGTCACCAAGTTCCAGACTGGATCTATCCGGATCGGTAGCCGGTCTGCCTATCATGGCCGGCGCATCTCCTTCTTCCTCTGTCTCACGGTCAACGAAACGGCAGTACCTCCCAAAGGGGGGATCGTGCTTACCTCCGCAGCCTTTACAGTTCTTGGCTGTATCCACGGTATCGCCCTCTACCGACATCGTAACAATTTGGGGGATACACAGGTCCAGGGTGAGGAAAAGTGTGAAGAGGAGACTGAGTCTCATGTCTAGCCCTCTGTGTATCCTATGAGACTGAGGTGCAGTGCCTGTACCGGCGCACCTGTCCCCTGTGATTAATACATCAAATAATCTACATTATTAGTATACATACATATATATATATATGAAATACTATTCATAATACTGCATGTAATAACTGCATATAAAATAGTAGTCCAGTAAAATCTCACCAGGGGATCCCAACGCTCATGGACCAGGGACCGGCAACTCCGGGACCTGAGACCAGAGGGCATTGATACCGGACCATAAAAGGACGGGCAGGACCAGGGATCGACCTCACTCAACGGGGATCCGTCACCGCCTACCCTCCACGCTTCAGAATTTTTTTGTTAGACTGGGTTGACTTTGGTTGAGTTTGTTTGACTTTTGTCCGTTTTTGTTTGAGTCTTTTGACCCAACATGCGCATGTGTGAAACTTGCGGTTTGGATTACGACGCCCGGTCCCATAGGGAAGGCTGTCCAACTTGCAAACTTGCAAAACTACAGAAGGCTGTATGACACGAGGACGAGGAATTGGGAGCGAGAGGAAGATTCGTGGAAGGTGGTGATGGATCCCCGTGGTCGAAGCCCCCTTGGGTTAGTACAATTTTATTTGAACATGAAGGATTGAAGAAAAAAGTTTCTTCACTGAAGGCAGCTATTCAGACTTTATGTGACAGTTTTAAACGTTTTGAGTTGCAGAATGTTCACAGGGGGGGGTCCGGCCAGAGTGAGACAGGTGTAACACGTGGTGAGGCGGGAGGTGTAGGTGTAAAACCGAGTGCATTCACCCATGAAGTTGTCGGTCAGGGTTCATTGCCTCAAGGATTGCAGGCGGCGCCACGTCTGAGTCCTACTTATCCCATTCCTAAAATGTATTTTCCTCCCCACGTGCAAGGTAGTATGCAAGGTAACATGCAAGGTTGTGCAGGAGTTCATTCATGCTCGGACAAAATGAAGCGTAAGTTTTTCTCCCTTGTTCCTTTTTTACCACCAGGATGCGATAATCCTACCTTTGATCAAATACTCAGTGCCAACATGGGGTTATTGAGGACTTTATCGTCTCAAGGTCTAAAGACAGAAGGTTTAGCGGATCATAATGCTTACCTTATTGATCGTAAACCGACTCATACTGGGAAATCCCTTGTAGAATACGACTTAGCCGTGAGAGAAAAGGCGGATAGTTTGGGTATGGAAGGGTTTGGATATGGAGATTCTTTTCTCACTAAGAAATTTCTAAACCATGAAACGACTTTTGCTTTTGCTAATCTTTCCAAGAAACTGAAGGAATTCCAAGATAAAAGTGATAAGAAATCAACTCCAAAAAGACAGGAAGGAAAAAATGAAGGTATTTGCTGGAAATTTAACACAGCAAAAGGTTGCTCTTTTCCAAATTGTCTCTACAGGCATGAGTGTTCTTGTTGTGCTTTGGGTCACCCGGTTCAGTCATGCAAAAAGAACTCTAAAGTTCAGTCAAACGAAAAGACAGATCCTAAATAGGATAAGGCTTTTTCTCCAAAACGAATTATATCACAGGAGAAAAATATTCATCTCGATGTGTATACAGATAGGAGTAGTACGGTATGTATCTCTTCTAATTCGCTGGTGGGCGAGGAATTATTCTCGTGGGGACTACCGAATGTTTTGTGCGCAGAGGTTGTTCCTGATGCCGTTCGGGATCAATTAGTTTTGTCAGGTCAGGATATAGATGTTCAGTTACATGACAATGAGATAGGTTTGGGTCATGGTATGGCTGAACCGGGTGAAAAATTGCCTGATAGTTTTTCATCTATTGATGCGGCTTTTTCATTGGAAAAAGGGGACTGTGGAGTAGATATGTCTAGACCCTTTGTTTGCCCATGTGGATCGAATTGTGAAAATAATCACTTTATTGCAGGTCGAAGGAACCAATTGAATGTTTGTAAATTTTATGATGAATGTTATTCCAAATGTTACGATATTTATGCAGATTACATTTTTCTGGGAGTAAGAGATGGATTCTCCATCGTTGATTCATCTTTTGAAGGTTCTTATACCTCTAATAATTATAATAGTATTTATTTAGATGAATATTGTGATCAAATGAACCAAACAATTTCTCAAGAATTAATTGAAGAAAAGATTACTATTGTTTCGTATCCTCCTCAATGTATACATTCTTTAGGTGCCATCTGAAAGAAATCTTCGGGCAAGCTTAGACCCATTACGGACTGTAAGCGCCCAATAAACTCAAGCATTAATAATTTTATGACTGAAGTTTGTTCAAAATTTAAGTATATTCATATGGATACTGTAATGGATAACATTTCTCAAAACTGTTATTTTGCAGTCCTCGACATTCAAGATGCATATCGAAGTATTCCTGTGAATCCAGATCATTGACGTTTTCAGGGTTTTCAGTGGGAATCTGAAAAGGGCGAACAGGTTTATTTTGAGTCCAACCGTTTGGTATTTGGTCTCAAATGTGCTCCATTTATATTCACTCAGTTGACTGAGTTCATTGTCAGGTCAATGAACCGTAGAGGAGTTGACAGGGTATTTGGATACTTGGACGATTTTTTGATAATCGGGGATACGTTCTCCGAGTGTCAAGAAAGTCTCAGGATTTTGATCAATTTTTTTAGATCTTTAGGATTTTATGTATCATGGGCAAAGGTGGTAAGTCCTACACAAGAAGTAACCTTTTTGGGAATCGAATTATCTAGTGTAGATATGCAGGTCCGTTTACCTACAGAGAAATTAATTAAGGTACGAAAATTGATTAATGAATATTTGTCTAAAAAGACAGCTTCTTATCATGAAATGGCTGTATTAGCCGGCTATTTAGCCCATGCTAGCACAGTAGTGAAAGGCGGTAGAACTTTTTCTCGCAGAGTTATCAACTTTGTCACTTTCATGAAAGATCGATTGGTCCATTACAGGATACCAGACTGGTTGAGGTTGGATCTGCAGTGGTGGAAAGGATTTTTAGATAATTTTAATGGTTCAAAACACTTATTGATTCCAAAATTTGAAGGTTTTATTACAGTGCATACTGATTCATCATTTTCAGGTTTTGGAGCAGTTTCTTCAAATGATTATTTGTTGGGAGTATGGACCGATACTTTACCTAAGGTTCCTTATGATCACACTTTATCTCATCATTGGTCACCTTGCCCATTGGAATCAGTGGAAAAGAATATAAATGTACTAGAGCTATGGCCCGTTATCGCTGCCATTCAGAGGTGGGGTCCTTTATGGACAAATCATCATGTTAGATTAATTTCAGACAATACCCAAGTAATCAACGCGATTAATACAGGTAGAAGTAGAAATCTTCAATCTATGAATTGGTTGCGAGAGATGTTTTGGTTAAGTGTTATATTTAATTTTGAAATAACCGCGAGTTATATAAGATCAGAGGATGATATTTTGCCCGATTTCTTATCTCGCAAATATGATGTTAGAAATAAATCTATTATACCTCCATTCATGTTTGATCAATTTTGTTGTTATAGGCTTGGAGGATGAGATGTTCCAGTATCAAGATCGATGGATGTCGTCCAATACATCAACTACCAGAAAATGTCAATGGACCCACTATTTTCGATTTTGCCAAGAATTTGGATTTTTGCCATTACCTGCTACAATTTATGTAGTTTGTATGTATATTACATACATGGCACGAAATTTTAAATATAATTCAATCATCAATTATCTTTCAGCATTGTGGACTCTCCATAAAATGAATGGATTCGAACATGTTTCAGTGGATCATTATCAAATTAAAACCACATTGTTAGGGGTAAAACGTACTATACAGTTGTGCAAGCCAGACCCATTCAAAAGTCAGAATTATTGATGATTTATTTTTCTTTAAATATGTCAAGTATGGAAGATGTGGCATTCTGGTTATCGTGTCTGTTGGGATTCAGAGGTCTTTTGAGAAAAACAAATATTTTGGAAGAAGGTTTTGCAGTTTTAGTGAAAAATTTTCGTTTTCTCCATCACATGTTTATATAAAAATTACTAGATCTAAAACTATACAGTTTAAAGATAGGTTTCTAGTGATTCCTTTTTCAAAGATCAAAGATTCTCCTTTCTGTATATTTCATTTTATATCAAAAATCCTGTCCATGGCAGAATTTCAGCCAGATAATCACTTGGTTTCATATAATCGAAACACTAAATTGGTACATGCTAATTACAATTGGTTTTCTAAAAAATTCTCTCATTTACTATATTTAAATGGACTTGAGAAAGCAACATCTCATTCGTTGCGCAGAGGTGGTGCATCTGCCTTGCACCAGTCTGGTGTGTCTTTACTGATATAAAAGAATTGGGAGATTGGTCAAGTTGGAGCGTTCTTTCATATTTACATAGAACGATGGAAAATAAGATCAAAATGGATGAACAAATAGTTAATAAATTATTCCTTTTTTGACTTCTAGTTTGGCAAGTGGTTGGCAAGTGACAATATGACGAATTATCATAATAAAGAAAGCTAATCATATTCTCAGCCAAACAGAAGTCTTGTTATCTAATTTCATATATTGTATTTCAATAAGAAATATTCATTGATGATATATTCTTATATATTAATCTTCTATTCTTATCATCTTCTGGAACGTACACGGTTTATGTGGATCATAAAGCCTAGGCTTTATGGACATATAAAATAGTAGTCCAGTAAAATCTCACCAGGGGACCCCAACGCTCATGGACCAGGGACCAGCAACTCCGGGACCTGACACCAGAGGGCATTGATACCAGACCATAAAAGGACGGGCAGGACCAGGGATCGACCTCACTCAACGGGGATCCGTCACCGCCTACCCTCCACGCTTCAGAATTTTTTTTTTCTATTTTTCTTTGCCAAGTGACAATATGACAAATTATCATAATAAAGAACGCTAATCATATTCTCAGCCAAACAGAAGTCTTGTTATCTAATTTCATATATTGTATTTCAATAAGAAATATTCATTGATGATATATTCTTATATATTAATCTTCTATTCTTATCATCTTCTGGAACGTACACGGTTTATGTAGGAAATATACCCCAAAGTATATTTATATATAAAGGGCACCAGTCGCCACCTACCGTCTTATTATCCAATTAGATCACACCGCCTGCGCGCGGGGCATGTGACTAGGCACACAGACCAGTGCCACATCGGATTTTTTCTGATACAGACGTATGTTACACACTCAAAGTTTTCCTGCCTCAAAATGGTGACTTGTGAAAATTGTGGAAAAACTTATGACGGAAGAAAACGGCCCAAAGGCTGTCCTTTCTGCTCACCAAGTTTTTCTCCGGAATTGGACCGTTTAAACAAGAGTCTAAACGAATTAGCTCAGGAAACGGAGTTCGACACACGTGTAGCAGGCACTAGAAAAGAACCACTTACCACAGGTTCTCGACGACATGATAACGAATCGGAATCCTTCTCACAACTACAAAATGATAATTTGCGATGCAAATCTGAGATTTTGGGACTTCGTTCCGAAGTATCAGCTCTAACTTCGATGGTAGCAGAACTCAAATTACTATTCATCAACTCCAAACAAGATGGCGGAGGTAAGACCGTGGAAGGCGCCGGCGCAAAAATGGTCAACGAAGCAGACGATCGTCCGATGAAAATATCACCGAGTGATTCTACCTACATTCAACGACAGGTCGAGACGGATCTACGTGGTTTTTCTAACTCCGGATCAACTTTTGCAACGAAATCATCAGAATTCCGGGGTTTTTCTGATGAAATCCCAAGTTCCAAGATGGCGTCTATAGGCAAGACAGCTAATCCTTCACAGTGCGCTGATAATCCAGTACGCCCCACCACCATTCAACAACCGATCCTCCCAGTCTACAGCGTTTCCTCACCAGTATGGACCGGAGTTCAAGGTGTACCTGTTGAACAGGTCCACACGTGCACAGCCAGGCACGAGAGGAAACGTAAGTGCACCATATACACTCTAGACCCTCACTTGCCATGCGATGTATCGAAACCATCTATTGATCATGTAATATCAGCCAGCATGTCATTACTAAGAGCGATGGTAGCAAGGAACATTGATGTATCGGGTTTTGCAGACCATGTATCGTTTCTCACAGACAGACGTCCCTTTCTAACTGGACAAGCCTTGGTCGATTATGACCAGGCCTGCCGTGAAAAAGCAGAACTCCTTGGACCTTTGAGTTTTGGATACGGGGACCCTTTCTTGGTTGCGAAGTATCTTAATGTCGAGAAAACTCTAGCCTTCGCAAAACTGACTGAGAAAAAACCTAAATCACAGAGAAAATTTCGTGACGGCAAACCAATGGGCATTTGTTGGCGATACAACGATCAGGAAGGTTGTAGTATGGTTTCTTGTAAGTACAAACATCAATGCACCGATTGTGAAGGCTCACATTCCGCGACTAAGTGCAACAGGAAAACTGTGAAAACCGATTCAAAGTGACTGAATGAACCTGATCTCCCACACGTGAGTTCTGATCCTTTTGTTGATGACACTGTAAATAATGACATTGTATCTACACATTTTCAATCTGTAAATGAATCTGCTGGTAGTGAATTCATTGCATTCAACCCCAGGTATGGAGAATGTACAGGTGATACCGATACTCTATTTGATGGAATTGTTTCCCATGAAATTGTTGAATGTGAAGTTGAAATGGTTGATGATATTGACTCGGTGAATGTAGACGATGTTTTGTCAGTTTGTCACGACAATCAATGTTATTCAAGTGTTAAAAACTACCCACCTCGACCCTGTGTTGATAACACTTGCGAAGGCGTTCATTTCCTAGATGGCAAACGTAACCCCCTTAACCCTTGCGTGTTCTGGGACTACTGTTTTGACCAAGGAGAAGTTGACAATAATGCAGAATATATATTTAATGGTGTGTATAATGGCTTCCATATCGTTGATGAGGAATTCGAGGGCAGTTATGACTCGAAGAATTATTCTAGTATTTATGATGTCAACTTCAAATCCCAAATGGACGATGTGGTTAAACGAGAACTTTCAGAAGGAAAAATTTCTTTGGTTTCTGTTAAACCGACTTGCATCCACGCAATCGGTGCAGTAACCAAAAAGAGCGGCGGTTTACGACCTATAACGGACTGTAAACGCCCGCTATCCAAAAGTATTAACAACTGTATGACAGAAACTTGCTCTACTTTTTCTTATCTCAAACTAGAAGAAGTTACAAACTGTATGACAAACAATTGTTTTTTCTCAGTGATCGATATATGTGATGCTTACAGATCAATCCCCGTTTTCCCCGGGGATAGAAGTTTTCAAGGTTTCCGCTGGGAAATAGACAATAATGTTGAGCTTTTCGAGTCTAACTGCCTTGTTTTCGGCCTTAAATGCGCTCCCTTCATCTTCACGCAGATAACGGAATTCATCGTTCGATGTATGCGATCTAAAGGTTTTGAAAAAACTTTCGGTTATTTAGATGATTTTATTGTTATCGGAGATAACTATGAGGATTGCAAGGAGGCTCAAATGGCACTTATATCTCTATTGAGAAGCTTGGGATTTGGTATCTCGTGGAAAAAGATCATCAATCCGTCAACATGCGTGACCTTCTTAGGTATTGAAATTGACAGTGTTGAAATGTGTTTGAGACTTACATCTGAAAAATTGGAAAAACTGGCTCATGTTTTGTCAGAATTTGACGAAAAAATTACAGTTTCACACAAAGAAATGCAAAAACTGTGTGGTATCGTTGCTCACTGCAGCACTGTAATCAGAGGAGGCCGTACGTTCTCCCGACGATTGATCAATTTTTGTACATTCATCAAAGACTCCAATCGCCCTAAAAAAATCCCTGAATGGATGAAAGACGATTTAGAATGGTGGAAAAGTTTTTCTTCTGTTTTCAACGGAATTTCCCCCATAATACCACCAGTGGAGATAACAATAAGCACTGACGCTTCCATGTCAGGCTTTGGTGCCGTATACGGCACCGACTGGCTTTTGGGTGTATGGAATGTAAATAATCAATTTGTTTCTTCTAATTGGTTATGCAACCACCACTGGTCACCGGGCCCATCTGAATGGGAAACTGACTATGACATAAACGTATGTGAATTGTGGCCGGTAATAGCCGCTGCTTACCGTTGGGGCTATTCCTGGCATGGCCGCAGGGTCCGAGTTTGGTCCGACAATACTCAAGTAGTCACAGGTCTCAATACAGGCCACAGCAGATCAACCAAAGCCATGAAATGGCTTAGAGAGCTCTTTTGGCTCTCCTTTATTTACCGATTCCAGATAATCGCCAGCCATCTTCGTACTTTTGATAATGTTCTACCCGATTATCTATCAAGAATGTTCTGTACAAAACATAAAGGTGTTATTCCACACTCTTATATTAATCATTTGTGCTGTTTTCAGTTTCTCACCTAGAAGACAGAGTCGTGTATTACGAAAGCTCGTGGTTATCATCAAATACAGCAAAGACTCGTCGATGCCAATGGTCACATTATTTCAGATTTTGTTCTGAAATTGGATTCTCGCCTATACCAGCTGACGAAAAAATTGTCTGTATGTATATAGCCCATATGGCTGACAATTTTAAATATTCGTCCATCTTAAATTATTTATCAGCACTTAAAGTGCTACACGAAATCAATGGTTATACTTTTCCTGACACCCACAAAATCAAAAGAGTTATAACTGGAGTTAAAAGAACACTAGGCTGTTCAGTTAATCAAGCCAGACCACTATCAGTATCTGATATGATAATCATTTTTTCTTCGTTAAAAATGAGTAATAACGAAGATATGGCTTTTTGGGTAGCATGTCTTCTTGGTTTTAGAGGCCTCTTACGGAAGTCCAATATCTTAGAAGAGGAGTTTTCAATTAAACTAAAAGACATTGAGTTTTCACGAGAATTTGTATTGATAAAGATAAATAGATCTAAGACAATCCAGTTCAATGAAAAAATGTTTCTCTTACCTTTTACTCCGATTCCGGGTTCTCCATTTTGTGTATTTTCATATTTGACAAAATTAATTTTTTCAATGGTTTACCCCTCGGTTTCTACTCAATTGATATCATATATGAAAGGTTTATATATATATATATATATATATATATATATATATATATATATATATATATATATATATATGAAATACTATTCATAATACTGCATGTAATAACTGCACTCTGTAGGGATTCATGTAATATAAGATCTACATTCGATACTTCACCTGTAGCTCCCACCCTGTGCAATGACCACCATGCCCCTGAGTGTGGCTCCTTTATACCCCACACAGTGCAGACTGCGACATGGGGACGGGGACGGAGTCAGGTGCATTACACACAGGCCGCCCTCTCACACAGTTCCAGTAAAGTGAGAGGGCGGCGTTATATTTTTAAAATTATCATTAAGGTTAGTTCCAGTATTTCAGCTTTACCAACCGAGACACCCGACACCAGCTCGGTCTCCTAACGCGTGCTGTCTTCTCTTTGCACCAGAGGTCTCTGCCCATATAGAGTTTAGTTCCTAAACTACCCGTCCGACGGCGCCACCGACTACCCCTGCAGTCGACTGCTCAGATCCCGGAGGTTTCCAATTCGAGTTCTCGTGCTTCATGAAAGCACCCCGTGGTCGATATGCACTGGGTTTGTTTATCACAAGTGGGAAATGGTATAGTATCTCAGAATGCCACTGCATCGATAACAAAAAAGTAGAATAAGAGGGTTCAAAAGTATCAAGCTTCACAGGGTCAATGGGGTATTGGTCTGAAGTGATGGTGCTGGTCAGCTGGACACCTATCTATGACGCCAAGACACTGATTCCCTGAACTCTCCCGATGCCACAGAATAGGCGCGCAGATAGTGAACGGTCGGTTCTGCAGCACGCTGAATTTCTCTGTAACCTCTCACTTAACCCTATACGTAGATGTGAGCTTTTCTCCCTGTGAGTAGTATATAGAGAGAGCAGTCTTCCCCGGGTAGCGTCACACCAGCGTGAGACCAGGAGCTGTCCCTCCTCCTCACAACCAGGGCGCGTACTCAGCACGCCCGAGTAGCTGTTTATTTCAGGTATTTGGCCAAATCGTGCCAGCTTAATAGGAATATCAACAATATATACTTCTAGTTGCAGAATCTTTGATTGAAATCAACCTTCGTGTGCGCAGGTAGAGTTTGTTTGTGTTGGAGAAAGTGACAAATCATTCATCCTGTGCTTTTCAGGCGAGCAGTGGTGGGCAGCAGTGGATACTTGATCGAGAATGTTTCTTGGTGTAAGACATTCATTTAGACGTCAAAAAGTCTGGAAAAATAAAGAGCTCTAAGCTCGAATATAATAGGGAAATAAAGAAAATCAAATATCACGTGGACCTGGTCTTCGTCTTAAACAAGTGAAGGTTCAACGCCAAGAAAACCATTCAGATTTTCCTGTTTTCATTTTCAAGAGACTGAATTTTTTTTGTCGCCTGGAAAAGATTGATGAATATTTGATTGAGTTGGTTGGTGTATACGACTGTGACCGAGTCTGCCTAGCGAGTGTCTGCTGGCGTTTATTCACATGTATGTATCAGAGTGGTGCCTAATGAGCGTCCGATAGGCTCGGTTTGTGTAGGTGTGTGTGACATATTATTAATATATACTTATGCACGAAGTCACTCACCATATTGACTGGTGCTGGGGGGTTCATTCGTAATGAACATATCGCGCGATACGCTGTGTAGCTTTGTACCTACATACAGATTGCGTGCTTTGAACCTTACTATGGCGTGCTTTGACCCTTATTACTGCCTGCTTTGACCTTACTACGGCATGCTTTGAACAAATAACGCATTCTATTTGGTAAGAGGCTAGAAGCACAGATCTGGGCGGAATATTAAAAAATGGTGGGCCCCTTCACTCCGCGAGTTCCGAGGCGTCTGACAAAGGCCCCAGAATGAGTTAATGTGCCTATTTAGCAAATATAGAGGTATCTAACGTGTGGCATTCACATAATACAATTTCGATAGCTTAAATATGTGTATCCGATCAGAAACAACACTCACCACCAAGTCACGCCAACTGAAATAAATGGACTGCATTAGTGTGACGTCATTTTCAGGATTTCCCTATGCTCTGGGAAAATCCTGACAATGAGGTCATAGGCGGCTCCACTGTCAGTCACCGGAACTTTGTGGCGAGTCTTGTTATCGTTCGATCTTGCATATTTAAGCTGTTTAAGCGGTATCAGGTGAATTTCCCATGGTAAATACCTCAATATTTAATAAATTATCTACGGGAAGATTTCACACAACCAACAAACACCAGTATAAGTTTATAATTATAAAGCAGTTGTTTTTAATGGTACTTATTAATGGGTACAGATCGAATTATTGACACAACGTTTCGGCACTATCTGGCCTTCATCAGGTGTACTTAAGTTAAAATAACTGATATGAGGTACTAAAATTGAGCAATAAATTGTTTTGTTACTATGGTAACGTGGTAACTGTCCACTTCTTGTTTCTTCTTGTTCTTCTCTTCTTTCTTGGGTTTTTTTCTTCATTTACTTTTACAAATTTCTATGTCTTATATCTAGATATAATTATTTCTAAAATGTTAAATGCTTTTATGGTAACAATAACTTTATAAATAGTTAAATATAAACGAACTTGTTTCTATATAGCATTGGATGTAAGAGGTTATCATTTCCTAGATAGCTGAGAAAAAAAAAATCTATTTACAATAATAAATTTATAAATTAGTACAATAAATTATTCCGGTGCATCTGCTAGACTCCTCTAAACTCACAAAGTGGTACACTACGAACAAAGTTGCCTTGGTGACAGTATGGCCTGATCTGACAAATGCGCATGTGCAACAATTTGTAAATGAGTGTCTCTCTCCCAATCGTAGTCTCTGAACATAGCATGAAGCCTGAGGGAATCCAACCTCGGCTGGGAGAGTGTATTTGACTTCCAGGTTGATCTTATGATGTAATTACCACTCTGGTTGGGAGTGACAGTGTCAACAGAGTCAAGTTACGGTCATTTTTGGTGTATTATAAACAATTTAAGGCATATAACAATAATTATATAGAACGTCCTGACCATGCTGTACAATTCACAGAACGAGATGGTAATTTACGGTTTGTACGGAACGAGGCATTTATGCCGAGTTCTGCACAAACGGTAAATTATCGAGTTCTGTGACTTGTACAAGCATGGTACGACGTTATATATTTATTATATATCCAAAATTTAAAAAAAAATCAATTTAAAAAACATTTCAATTTTTGTAATAAATGTGTATGTCCAGGTGGTCCGTATTTTAGTGTATAGTAAAAAACATAGTGATGATACCAGTTCGGTGATACTTATTCACTGAGTCAATGGGTGGTTAGTCCGGAGTTCTTCAAACTTGTTCTGAGCGATTTTTCATGGACACCTCGAATAAGTATCACCATATTGGCGTCATAACTATGCTTTTATATATTATTATATACCTGTACTCAAACTTACTATGAATACTGACTGCTCCTCGGGGTATAATAATAATAACATACAACAAAAGCAATCCGTCTAGCTTATTATTATATACCTATGCACAAAGTCAGAGTAAATACATACTGCTCCTGGGGGTATAGTAATTGTACACAGATTGCACTGTATGCTGTGAAACGTTGTACTGGTTACCTTGGATAGTGACATATTGCACACTTTGAGTGACAAATTGCATGCTTTAAACTACAGATTTTTTTTTTTTTTAAATCAGTTTATTTAGGCTGAGCAAAATAAGGCAATCTGCCTGTTTTCAATTTGGCCCAGCAAGTCGTACTTGGCTTGATTACAGTAAGTATATGGCATTACCACTAGATTGGCTAGCTAACTTTCTTACCTAATAGGTTATGATATATATATGTACAGTAATAGTCACATGTGCTACTTAATAGTTGGTAACATTGTTCGTTCTTCGCGGAAAGTCTTGCATAACATAAAATGTACATCGAGGTCACGTTAGAACCGATATTCACATTACTGTAATACTTCTTGTCACAGACCTTTGTAAGACAGTTTAGCAAATCAACAGAAAGGACAAAACAACATTCAACTATGCTCCAAGTGAACTGGATGCAGTCCCCGATCCACAACCATTGGAATGGTCCAGTCTATAATTTGGATGATATTTTATTTAATAGTTTAGACGGTTATTTAAAAGGAATGTCTTTTCTTTCGACTTAAATTGGGGGTAAGTTTGGATCAGTCTGTAGGGTGTGGGGAGACTGTTCCAGGATTGGGAGGATTTGTACAACATACTGCGCTTGAAGCCTGCGGTCTTTACAGGGTAAGTTCGTAACACTGCTGCATCATACAGTCTAGTTTCTCTTCTTCTCACTTCTAGATAATCTGGATTTTTACTTCTTTGATACCCCATTTTCCGTATAGCTGACTCTCTCCTCTCGCTGAGGTAGTTAAGTTTCGCTTCTCTATGTAACTGTACCACATGCGTTCGAGGTTCAGCTTTCAGGGCAATCCTTAGTGCCTTGTTTTGCAGTGTTTGCAATTTTTTTAGTGTGTTTTGGTTAGTATTTTGTATCAATACGTTTCCATACTCTGCGTAAGGGAGGATTTTAGTTTTGTAGAGTAAAATAGCTTGTTTTTTGTTTAGGTATTGCCTTACTTTTGCGAATAGGTATATCTTGTTTGCTAGCTTGCGTATAAGTTCCTTTTTAAAAGGTTCCATAGTAAGTCTCTCGTCTAGTTTGACCCCCAGATAGTCAAAAAGTTTGACATACTCAATATCCTGCCCTTGTATCCGAAGTTTGTTGTGGTTAAGCCCCTTCCTTTGGTTTACTCTAGTTGTAAAGATCATTGTTTTGGTTTTCTTTGTGTTTATAGTAAGTTTGTTTTTACTTGCCCAACTTTCAACCTTTGCAATGTCCGTGCCTATTTTGTCAAGGGCTTCCTCAACGTTCTTTTCAGTGGCGTAAATTACCGTATCGTCGGCGTATAGTTTAGTATTAGTGTGCTTTAGTACATCTGCGAGGTCATTTGCATAAATCAAGAATAGCAGCGGGCCCAGTATTGACCCTTGGGGCACTCCACAGATGGCCATGCGACTTCCTGACAGTACACCATTTACCCTCGTCATGTGAGATCTATTGTTTAAGTAACTTTTTAACCAGCCTAACATATTGTAATTTACACCATATTGTCTACATTTGTCGATTAGTATTGTATGCGAGACCGTGTCGAATGCCTTTGATAAATCAATGAACGTGGCTACTGTCGATAATTTATTATTTAATCCCAGAAGAATATCGTCGGTAAGAGCAGCTGTAGTGGCTATAGTGGAATGGCCTTTTCTAAAACCTCCTTGGTTTTTGTTCAAAATTTTGTGTGTCTCTAGGTGATCAGATAATTGTGAGTGTATAATTTTTTCTAATAATTTTCCGGGGAGGGGGAGAAGTGATACTGGCCTTAGGTTAGTTACATTCATGGAGTTACCTGATTTTTTTAGTGGGATAATTTGGGCAGATTTCCATTTGGTGGGGAATGTTTGGCTATTAATAGAACAGTTGAACATGTGCACAATTTGTTGTGGGATCGCTAAAAAACTGTCTTTTATAATTTTGGAAGGTAAGTTATTTATTGCTGATGATTTGTTTATATCTATTCCTTTTATGATTCTTACGACTTCTTCTTCATTGGTGTTCGAGAAAGGGTTGGCATCACCTTCAGATTGCACGCTTTGAAGAAATAACGCATTGATCAAGAGGCAGACAACAGACTTCTAGGCGCAAGATTAAAAAATGGCGGATCACTTCACTTCGCGAGTTCTGTGGCATTGTACAGTAACTACGGAGCGAGTTAATGTGGAAATATGTCAAACATTGAGGTAGAATACGAGTATGATTCACATGATACACTATAGATAGCTTAGATATGCGAGAAATATCGATTTCGATACGTTCACGGGCCGAGCGGGCGACTCTCGATGTCAACAAATGCAAAACCCCTGTGATACACTGCACCGCTCGAGATAGCTGTCCGATGGGACGATCGAGCGTAGCAGGGTGACCCTGCGTTAATTTATGCGGCGCTATAATGTCTTCGCGCATGCGCGGGGATCACTTCCGGTTGTCAACTTCCGCCATGTCTGCTAACGTACACATCGTCTTTGCAAGTTGTAAAAAGTGACTTTGACGTTGAATTACGGTCAGTTTTAGCAAATGAAGACCGAATTAAGGTATATAATAATATGAAACCATGATCCTGTTTGATACCATGACATATGATTTATGATGAAGCTTCTCATCCTGCATATAACTAACCACAATAGGATGAACAGTGATCTCGTCTTTGGAATAATAGGCACTCTGTACCTCTTGGTGATACTGAATGGCCCAGTTTTGGGCAAAGTCTAGCTGAGCTGTTACATGGTTTGTTGGTAACTTGTTTTTGAGGGTCAAAATCTGAGAATGCTGAACATGCACTCTTTCGGCATGCGACTGAAAATCTTTTGTCTCCTTGATAAAAAGCTCTTTGAATTTGGACTTATCATGAATTTCTGTGACAAGCTTCAATTTCTTTGTGACTTGGCCTTCACCATATGTCACTTCACAGCGCTTCCACTGTTCTGTTGTTACAACATCAGGTAAAGATTCCTCAAGTTTGGCTTCCAAGGTGGGAACGTCATCCCCAACCTCAATGAATTTGTCGGGATTTTGCATGAATCCTAGAGGCTTCACAGCCTTCAAAAAAAGAGCCATGTTTTGATGTCTTTTACAAAGACAGACCATGCGGTTCATGTAATGAACAAGACGAATATTACGGGGCCTAGCCCGAAGAAACGATGCCAAACCGATCTTTTGATCAGGAAACTCGGACACATACTTTTTGTACAAAACGGACATAAAGTCAAGCAGTACAGAGATTTGTAACTTCTCTTTCTTAAAGGTCATACAATCCTTCTTACCAGGAAGGGTCATAGAGTTCTCAGGCCTGAGAAGAAACTCTAGTACATGGGCCTTCTTTTCGGCAGACAAAGTACAATGCTGGGTCTTTTCGGTTCTCTTCGGTAACCGCCGGTCAACATCAAGCTGACAGCTTATCTGGCTTGTCAAACGACTACTTTGAACGGGCTCACTTGCCAACAAATCCTTTCGCACAGTTTTACTTATACTTGTTTTCATTGCTGAAACAAGGAGATCTTGAGCAAACATAGACTTCATTATTTTGGGAACTTTACTTGGGCTGAGCCCATCTGACCTGATTATTGCTTCAGCCCCCAATAAAGAATCATTTAGATCTGACCCGATTGTTACATCAGCCTCCACACACAAATCACCATCTAAAACCTTAGACTTTTCTGCATGCTTAGTTCTATTAAGCTTCTTTTTCATTCGCCACAACTCTCTGCGTAGACGGCTGTTCTGTTCCCTCTCTTTCTTAAGCTGCCTGAATGTACGGCTGACTTGACGGTTCACTCGTCTACGACTAGCAAATGACATTCTGACTTTCAAGGGTTCCCTAGGATACATGCAAAGAACATTCATAAAAACTGATGGATAAAATGTGGAAACATGTAAAGAATGTCAATTAATGAAAGGCCAGCTTCATTGGTTGAAAAAGATCTGAAAATGTAGAAGATTGTTACATGAAAAGGAAAATCACAGATGATCAATGAACTTGTAAGAAGAAAATTTTAAGTGGTCCAGCCGGTCTTCTCCAAAGAATGTTGTGTGACCTGCAGCACCTCCTCCTCCATGGTCGTCTTCCTGGCCTTGGCCCGTGAACTTTAAACATAAAAAAGAACAACTTGCAAATTTTACAGAACATGTATTATAAAATAGAAACATGGAAAGAGTGATGTGAGTTGTGGTTATGAAAAAAGAAAGACAGGAAATATATTTCATGTGGAATTTTATTCATGAAATAAACTGAGAAAACATGGAAAGAACATTGTTATGCACAGAACAACACTCATTTAAGTTAAAACAATTAACACTTACTGTGTCAACATCTGTGGCTGACTTTCCTCCCCTGTGGATGTGGAGTCCAGGGAGGGGAGAGGCTCCTGGGATGAGGAGAGGCTGTCATCAAAGGGGGGGGCTTGCGGGTCTTCCGCTGCCGACGTTGAAGCCCGTGCGGCATACCTCTGGTCTCCTGTTGGAAATAATGCAAGCATGCATTTAGTTCTCATTTACAAATAATGTCTTTAATGATGATTGAAATTTAAATCTTTCCTTTTTTGTAAGCAGGGATGAAAGTTGGGAGTGAGGAAAAAATTGTGATAAAGTATGATTCATAACATTATTACTTTGGAATAGAATTACTCTTTGCAATGAATATTCTAACACTGAAAATATTCCTGGTGTATAAGAAGTGTAAGAATTCTATCAATAGTCATACGTACATAACTCAATAAAGTTTTGCTGAATGTATCTATTAGTAAGGTGAAAAATTGTAAACCACTTACTTGCAGATGCTCTTGCCTGAGTGGGTTGGCCATCAGGTCCCCCAGCGGAGCGTTTCCGCAGCCGGTGCAGGGCGGTGTTGATTCGCACCCTCTCCCGTTCTAATGTTGCTTTTTCCTCGTTCTCCCGCTCCATATCCTCACGCTTCACATACTTTTCACGGCACCGGCGCCGTTCACTCTTCCGATATTTCGGATCCTCCCGATGGCGGGCCCTGTAAAGTCGGGAACGCTCCGCTGGGGTCTTCGGTGGCATGATGACTAGACCTGATGACTTTTAAAGATTGGAAGTAGAAAAACACCATAAGTAAATAACTATAACATATATATAATCATTTGTTAGGTAAATAACAACTATTATTACTTTTATTAATTTTAAAGACTTTTTATGTAGATGTATCATAAAAATTCTACATGTAGTCCTTATTTAAATAAAAAGGCACCCTACAATTTAAAAAAAACATGGAAACTATGTACATCATTGTAGGCTATGAATTTCATATGGAAATACTGCAGGTGTTGTCAATGAAAATAAATTACAGATGAAACGGTGAATTAATGTATTCACCGTCACGCACTCTTTCTAGTATATTGCAAATAAATTAGCAATATATGTTGAAATATCATACAAATATATATTGGACATTGTTATAGATTAAATAATATGCATACAGTTTATGACTGAGAGCACCGTATGGAACTCAGGAGACAAAAATCTTCTTAAATGTATTCACCGTCACGAAATTTTGCAAGTGCGATAAAGCATCTTCATCTATGTTCATTATTACAAAGAGCGAATTCAATGTATTCACTGCAGAACCCTCCTTATTTGAGAAGTGAAAAACCCACCGTCATTTATATATATTATATGATTTAGAACTGATTTCCATAATTTCACTAGAAAATGAGTGAAACCGTTGTGCACACTACTGGGCCTCAATGAAGTCATCAAAATTTAGAAAATTCATAAATATACACCTTCCACCTACAGTTAATAATGAAAGCATTTAGAATAGCTGAAAGTTTCATTCAAGAATATCGGATATAAAAGGTACAGGACGGTTTCTGTATTCACCGTCACGTTACCGTCACTCTAGGTTCGGTTCGATTGATGGAACCCTAGATTGCGGCCGGCAAAGTGCGGGAGCTGGTCCGAAAGTTTGAAAAACATCTTTTACAGGTTATAGAGTGAGAATACATATAAAATCATGCTTCCTCCATGATCTATATGCTATGTAGTAACAAGACATCACACATTTTCATGATCACATCATCAATAAGTGCCAATTAAATGGAATTTTCAAACGAGTACTCACCCAAATGACAGCCTCTCCTCACCCATGAACGCTCATCAGCCAGTTCCGGTAAAAAAAGCTAGGAGGTCTTACTGTTACCGGTAGTTATCCGGGAATGTTTCGCGCCATGTATTCACCGTCACGCTCGTTGCGGTGAATACATAGAGGTTTTCGGGTGATAGTGGGCAAATATTGATAGTCTGATTTTACGAAATGTATTCAAATAGTTAGGGAACCATGGAGGGACATTGTGTTAGGTATTACGTTGTGCTATAACCAACCATTTCAGCTGTACGGCAATGTATTCACCGTCACGCTTAACTATTACGCTAAATCTTCCAGTACAATTTCCACTCTGGGGAGAAAAGTTCTTAAGATACAAATTTGAAATTTTTCTCAGATATAGAGAACACTTTTTGCTTTATATATATATGAAAATCACTATCCTAGACCTTATCATAATATATTGTTGCTAGGTGTAAAGCTCACCGTGACGGTGAATATAAAAATTGGACCTGGAAGTGGCAAGTTCTGAAAGAATTAAATTTTGGCCTTGTGACTTAAATCTTTTTTTAAGAAGCTTGACATTATGTATATTTTTTGATATTATAAAGAAAAAACACATTTACCTTCTTTAACTAATAATGCACAAGAATTTCCCTTTTTTTTTAAGAAAAAGACATTCATTTTTGCACAATTTTCACCATTTATGAGCTTCTACTGCCTTCAATAATGGTTGAACACCCCAATATATATATATGCCCAGAAAGGTCTTGCCTGGGCCTACCTCATAATAAGTAATAGTTCTGTATTTGCCTTATTTTAAAGGTTTTATATACAAAAGACATGCTTTTTTCCAATTGTACATTTTTCGTGCAGGTGGCCCATATACAAAATGAATCGATAACAACAAGTGCATGTTGACAATCGTCTTCAACTCTATGCTAATGTTATATAAAAAGACACCCTTTGGGCCCCTTCTAGAAGAAACGCATTTGGTGGTGTAGTGGTTATGGTATTCGTTTTCAGATCTGAGGGTCGGCTGTCCGAGTCCCGCCCGAGCGAATGCTTTTTATGTTTTTCTTTTTAATTACACAGATATCACCACCATTCATTGTGTCATGTTTGTGCAGTGTGTGTGTGTGTATTAGCAACAGGAAGCAGCCATTGTTCTACCTAGAGTGTTTTATTACCTTTGCAAGATGGAGAGTTCCACAACAAGGAACGACTGAAAATACAGATTCACTACACTTCTCCCTCTTAGTTTTGAACTCAATAGCTATATGATAAAACTGTATGTAGTTTTTTTAACCAATATATGTACTAAGTCTATAACATAGTAAATTAGCAATGTCATAAGCACCAATGTCACAAGTACATTTATATATTGTCCGGTTATAAAAGTCTGTAGTCTCTTCTTTTTTTACTAAAAACTACCAAGAAATACTTGTTTGTTTGATATATGCATATTTGTTTAACTAACAAATAATGCTAACTTATTAAGACCAGAACACAACATGAGGTAATACAGGAACCTAAATGGTTCCGTGGTTCACATAGGGATTATTATGCCCCAACTAAGCACAGTGTGACCACTCATGTTCACTTGAACTTCACATAGTCCTTGAATTTTGCGGGCTCTCAGGTGGTCCTAAGTGGATACTGTGACCCTTCAATTCTCGGAATAGGCGTAGATGACTCTGATGGTTTAGTCGGTTGAGTGTTAGTAACCACAGGGGTAGATGGTACTGCGACTGGTGTTTCGACAGCATTACCAGTCTCTGGTGACTGAATTGTAACAGACGACTGGTGTGATGGTGGGCTAGCATGTGATCTGGTGAACACAGGCTGAATTGCCTCTGAAGTGATGATCGCATCCTTAATTTGGTCCACATGTCGCCGCCATGTGACACCTGGTGCCACCTCAATACAATAAGAGACAGGGCCTGTTTGTTCGATGATGGTTCCAGATACCCATTTCTTGTCACCTCTCTAATGACAACCTGTTGTCCAGTCGTGAATGCACGAACACTGGTGTGTCGGCGTGTACGCATTTTCTCCTGCTGTTTCTCTACGCGTTCCCTTGTACTGGGACGAAGAAGATCGAGTCGTGATGTCAGGTTCCTTCCCATGAATAGTTTCGCTGGCGTCTCATTGGTTGTTGCATGAGGGGTCGAAGGATAGGCGAAAAGAAACTGTGATAGCCTCTTCTGCACAGAACCGCCATCGCGTTTACTTGACTTCATTCCTAGCTTGAATGACTGTGCAAATCGTTCAGCTAGTCCATTTGTGCTCGGGTGGTACGGAGCAGATGTGGTATGTTTTATCCCATTAGACTGCATGAAGCTGCGAAACATGTCTGATGTAAATTGGGGTCCATTATCACTGACGACCTGATGAGGTACACCATTTCTGGCGAAAATGGTCCTGAGCACATCTACGGTTCTTTCTGCTGTAGTGCTCTTCATCTGGACTACCTCTGGCCATTTGGAGTGAGCATCAACAACAATGAGAAACATTGTGTCGAGGAACGGTCCTGCAAAGTCGATGTGGATATGTTCCCATGGCCTTGAGGGCCACTCCCATGGGTGGACAGGTGCTCCTGGTGGTGCATTCTTCACTTCCTGACATCCTGAACATCCCTTGCATGCTTCTTCTACATCGGAATCCAATGTTGGCCACCATACATAGCTCCTTGCTATTGACTTCATCCGTACAATGCCTGGGTGGCCACTGTGTAGTTCATTCAACACTTCCTTCCTCAGACACTTGGGTATGATCACCCTCGTTCCCCACATCAGGCATCCCTGGTTTACAGTCAGTTCAGCCTGACGGGTCGAGTACGGCTTCAGAACTGGATTATCCGCATCACTGTTTTGGATAGCACTCCAGCCATATTGAGCTGCATGAAATACCTCACTCAATATCTTGTCACAAGCAGTTTCCAACCGAATGTCAGCTTCGGTCATT
This sequence comes from Alentia gelatinosa, assembly GCA_950022655.1. Taxonomy (NCBI): domain Eukaryota; kingdom Metazoa; phylum Annelida; class Polychaeta; order Phyllodocida; family Polynoidae; genus Alentia; species Alentia gelatinosa. Next base: position 25,221,604 of record OX465592.1, read on the forward strand.
GGCAGACTGTCAAACTGGGAACATTGTACTGAATGCACTGCCCTTTCACTTTCATCGATTTCATTGTTTCCGCAGTCCTGTAGAGGCAAACGCGATAGACTGTTTGTGTTTCCATGTGCTCTCGTACTTTTGTACCTCACCTCGTAGTTGAGTCCGGACAAGAACAAAGCATATCTCTGCATTCTAGCAGCCGATGTCATAGGAATACCTTTCGCTGGATTGAATATCGCCACCAGAGGTTTGTGGTCTGTGATGAGGGTGAACTTCCTGCCAAACACAAAATTATAAAAGTACTTGGCACCCCACACCAACCCTAAAGCTTCCTTATCAATCTGGGCGTAATTCTTCTCTGAAGAACTCAATGACCGCGACGCATAAGCTATCGGCCTCTCAGTGCCATCCTCCATGATGTGGGACAAAACTGCACCAAGTCCCATTGGAGATGTGTCACATGCCAGGTTGAGCGGCTTTTCAGGATCATAGTGTGTGAGCACTTCCTCTGATGTGACCAGCTTCTTCACCTCCTTGAATGCATCGCTGCAGCCCTTGCTCCAAATCCACTCACTATCCTTGTCCAACAACCTATGTAGGGGATGAAGAACTGTAGCAAGAACTGTCCATAGTAGTTGACAAGACCTAAAAACGCCCTGAGCTCTGATGTGTTTTTAGGCTCCGGTGCCTCAACCACTGCCTTGACCTTCCTTTCTGATTTGTGTAAGCCTTCAGCATCTATGTCATGTCCACAGAAAGATAACTTGTCCCTGAAGAACTCACACTTCTCTTTGTTTAGCTGTAAGCCATACTTCTCCAGGCGATCCAACACATTTGTTAGATTTCTCAAATGTTCCTCTGTTGACTTCCCTGTGATAAGCATATCATCGATGATACATTGCACACCTGGGAGTCCTTGCAATACAGTGTCCATAGCCCTCTGCCATATAGCAGGCGCAGAGGCTATCCCATAGACTAACCTGTTGAAACGGTACAACCCCTTTTCAGTGTTGATGGTGAGTAGATGCTTCGATTCCTCCTTCACCTCCATTTGAAGGTAAGCATGCTGCAGATCGAGTTTGGAGAACTTCTGTCCCCCAGCCAATGAAGCGAAGATGTCCACCGCCTTTGGCAGTGGGTATTGGTTAACTTCTAATGCTTGGTTTACAGTCACCTTGAAATCCCCATAAAGTCGCACCGAGCCATCTTTCCTGATTACGGGCACCACTGGTGTGCCCCAGTCAGAGTAATCCACCTTTGACAGTATACCTTGCTCCACCAGACGATCAATTTCTGCATCAACCTTGGGTTTTATGGCATATGGCACTGGGCTGGCCTTACAAAATCTGGGATGTGACTCTGGCTACAGTGTAAACGTGGCCTTTATGTCCTTTAGGGTTCCCCGGTCATCCTGGAAAACAGATGCGTGCTGGTCCAATATGACGTCTAGCCGCTTCTGAGTGTCCTGATCTGGGTCCTGTGATGTATGGATACTCTTGATCCTAGGCCAATCCAACGTTATCTCTTTCAGCCACTCGCGCCCGAACAGTGTAGTGCTGCCTTTCTTTACAACATACAAGTCTAGGGACTTTGTTTGTCCATCCTGCTCCACCTTCACTTTCACAACACCTTGAGTGTTAAGTTTTTCTCGTGAATATGTCCTTAGTGTGACACGAGTCTCCTTGATATCCTGCCTTTTTCCCTTTAATTCCTCAAAGTAGACTCTCAGTCATCACAGAGACAGGTGAGCCTGTATCCAACTCCATCTGAACACTTCTTCCGTTTATCTTTGGGTTTATGAGAATGGGTGCATGTTGATTACGTGCACACGTGGTAGAGTTCATCCACATTTCGATGGAAGCTATTCCATAATCTTCAGACTCTTACGCTGACTCTTGGTATTAGTCTGGCAGCGAGAGGGGTATACCTTGCTTTAGCGTCCAGACAGTTTTTTATTGATGATTATTGATTTCCAGAATCTTCTGATTTCAAATCTGCCGGGTGCAACGCTGAAATATTTGGGCAACTTAAATTATGACCATTTGAAGAAAAAAAGTAAAAAAATAATTTTGTAATCAATAAATAAATATGGCTGAAATAATATTATTCTCATTCATTAAAAAATCTATAACTTTTGAGCCAAATCATATTTGTTTTGATTTTTTATGAAGTTTTTTCTGTGCCATGACCTACTTAGGTCATGGCACATGAATAATTAGGTCATAATGATGGAATTATGTAAAATAGCTCGCTTCATCAAGAATCTTCATAAAACAGATAAGGGATCACAAGAAAATAATGTAAGGCACTCAAATGTGGCTTTCTCATATGTATTTTAGTATTAACGTGCAAATTTCATGTTTGCCCTTTCTTCAATAAATTGACAGTTTTCGAATAGTTGAAAATATATATTTTATAGATGATCTGTTTTTTGCACCCTTCTCTTTTATATCAGTAATTTTCCATAAGGTAGTAGAATTAACCCTCTAAGGATGCATGATACCTCAAGGTATCACTGCACTAAAGATGCATGATGCCTTTAGGCATCAGTGTTCAAATACTTACAAAAAAATTCTAAGAAAGAAACAATAGATGAACATTCATGTAAACTGTGAGGATATATCATCATATTTAGTATTTCTATTCAAAAGAAAGAAATCATTATGATTATCTATCATATTATTTGGTTACAACCTTGAAATTTAAGGTTTAACCAGTCTGTGCCAGTCCTTTAAGGCTCTATTCCATTGCGCCGATTTCACTCCCGATGTGGTCCAGATGTACTCCAGTTTCAGCCCTGGCACCATAACTGGCCTCTGTCTGGTGTCTGTCTGGAGGCCATCGGCGCAATGGAACAGGGTATTTGGGCGTCAGCACCAAGACTGGAGTACATCTGGACCACATCAGGAGTGAAATCAACGCAATGGAATCAGGCCTTTAGTGGGACAAACTGCCACCAGCACCAATCCTTATGGGAGTAGTTTGGCCACAGGCACTCATCCTATAGGGTTAACCAATTCATGGTGGGTGATGCTTTGAGGCACTACCATGCCAGATTGAGTGATGCCTGAGGCATCATTTTCCAAGATATGTATGAAATCTTTTTGTAATAATGTAGGGGTCAGGGTAGTCGAGCAGCGTTGTTTCACTTTACGCTAGATGGTTCGAGTGCCGATCCCTGCTGTGCGGTAAAGATGGCGGACCCATGTATGCTAATACTATGGGGTCGCCCGCATTACGTAACTCAATTAATATATAAGACTGAGTCCGCAGCGGGTTGACAGGACTCCTCGCGGTGCCTCTCTGTAGAGTGAACGCCCGGAGCCTCACGAGTTGGTTAGGTTGCCTTGGAACCTTTCAACGATGAAGAGACCAGAATCTCTTCCCACGCTAGTTGGTACCCCGTAGCACCAATGGATTGTGAACTTAATATACCAAAATAAAAGCTGGTATATTGAAATAGTCCAGAGTCTGCTTTTGTGTCCATAGGTAGTGGTAGGTTGTAGATCCAGCATCTCCCTGCCCTTTCCAGTGGGTCAATCCGAACCCACCCGTACTGGCACAGTAAGTACGGGGTAGCGACTATAGTCTCGGGCCCTTAGTCGACTGACGATTGCCGAAAGTGGTTATACCAAAAACTCCTCCAGAAGCAAGGTTAAAAATTGGATATTTTAAGGTATATAATAATAGAGAAACAGGCTGACTGTCTCCGTACGGATGAAATACTTGGTAAAATCAGCGATCAGATGAACCTCTGCCTCCAGCATCGGTTCATCTGATCGCCAATTTTACCGTGTATTTTACCCATACGGAGTCAGTAAGCCTGTTTCTCTATAATACTTGATATCCTTTCTTTTTCCATATGATCTTTTAAAAACACATTATACCTCCATGCTGGGGAAGTTGTTTTTTTTAAATTTTTTTTTTTATTCCTAGCGATCTTCCATGCGTAAGTCAGTTATGTACAGTATAATACAATTAACAAATATAGTCACAAGAGACCATTACAAGTTTGACAAATGACAGCACAGACAATACAAGGACATCACTATCTTTCATACATCGGACATACAATATCTACTAGTATTACATAATCAATTTGTATGTTAGACATGATACAACAGAGAATAGAATACAATAGCACATGTTTCGATTCACTCGACTATGATATTATGTATTTCACTTTTTACCTTGTTTTTAAAGCTATATCCATAACCTAATCGTTGTGTTTCTTCACTTAAAACATTCCAAAAAAGACTGCCAATATACATTGGCGAATGGCGATATTTCTCCAAATTAGGTTTTAATATTTTAAATTTAATTTTCCTCGCTCCTCTGGTCCTACCATCATCATCCTCAAAAATATGATCTTGGTCTTTTGACCACCACTTCATAAGAGCCAAAAGATGACCAGCTCTTCGTATCCTTAAGCTCCTCAGTTTACACTTGTTTAATAAATCATCAACATGTTGGTCCCTGACACGAGTTAGACCGAGTGCCACTCTTAAAGTTCTATTGAGGAGTATTTGAAGTCGATCCCTGTTTTTCTGTGAGGTACCATAATAGATGAAATCAGAGTATTCCATAATAGGCAGAATCATCTGTTTGGCAATTTTTATACTAGCGTCCATATTTAATAAATACCGAATTTTCCTAAATTTAAATAATCTTCTATTTACCTCCCTAGCCACATGATCTATTTGCTGATTGAAACTTAGCTTATTATCAATATAGATCCCTAAATATTTGTATACATTTACCGCTTTCAGATTATTTTCTCCCATTTTTACCTCCCACTCTCGATTTAGATTCCGCTTATTACCTATCCTAGAATAGCCTTGCCATATGTTAATACACTTCTTAATGAGTTAATAAAGATAATGAAGAGCAAGGGTCCAATAACAGATCCCTGTGGGACACCACAAACAATATCATTTTTTCCAGAAAAAACACCATTTAGTTTTGTTTGACAACTTCTTCGTTCCAGATAATCCTTCAATAATAATAGTAGGTCTATATCTAATTTCATGTCTTTTAATTTCTTTATTAATACTGTGTGATTTACGCTATCAAATGCCTTTCTAAAGTCTAAATATGCTATTAGAGTAATATGTCTTTTATTTAAGTTATTAAATAAAACCTCAAGTAAAACAAAAATTGCTTGTCCAGTCGACCTGCCAGGGAGGAAACCGAACTGATTTTTCTCTATCAGATCATTCGACATAACATAATCTAACACTTTGCTATGTATAACTTTTTCAAAAATCTTTGAAATCATAGTCAAGACTGTGATTGGTCTCCAATTGCTGAAATTTCGGAGTTCACCCTCCTTGGGTATTGGCGTAATAACACCATGTTTAAGGATGTCGGGGAAATAATTTCTGGACATGCAAAAGTTTATTAAATTAGTTATAGCTATAGGTTTACTCAGCAAAATCGTTTTTAAAAAACCCGAATTTATGTAATCAAAACCACTGGCTTTATTATTATCTAGGTTTTTTAAGATACATATGGTATCCTCAGGTGTTATATAAGTTATCGGTGTTTTTAATCCGCAATTCTCTTGCATGTTTTCAAAACTGATTTCTTCTTCAGAGTTTTCGTTATTTATATCTGTAATTCCTATGGTACAAAAATGTTCATTCATTTTATTTACTACTATGTCAATATCTTCATTATCAATCACCGGGTAAACACTTTCTAATTTTTCTCCCTGCCATACATTGTTTAAAGTTCTCCAGAATTTTCGAGGGGAGTTTGTGTTATTAACCAGACTCTTCTGAACCTGTTGGCCTTGGAATCTTTTGATTCCTTTGGTAATTTCATTCCTCAACCTTCTAGCGTCTCTTAATAATTCTAACCTATTATTGACTTTAGTATGTTTCTTTGTCAATTTCTTCATTAGCTGTTTCCTCCTTTCAATTTTTATATTTACGTTTCGTGGTAACAATAGATTATTTTTACTACGTACCCCTCTACTTTTTATAGGACAGATCTTGTCTAGTTCAGTTTTCAAGTTATCTATAAATACCCGGCAAGGGTCAGCTAGGTCATCATAAATATTGTTACTGTCTTCTAATAATTCATTAACTTGTTTCTCACTTAAATTTTTTATATCCCTGTATTTGATAAACTTAGTCAATTTACATTCCTTGATCTTTTTCCTTACAGCAAAAATAATAACATGGTCAGACAGATAGTAATTTACATTCCCTGAGTGTAAGACAAATTTACAGTTAGTGTAGATATGATCTATTCTACTGGTTCCAAGTTGATGTAGAAAAGTGTCCCGAGTTTTAAGTAAATTTAGATTATTTTCTAATAAGAAGGAATTCATGTTTTTATATTTATGACATCTTTTCGCATTTACATTAATATTTAAATCCCCTGCTATCCAAAATTCACATTTATTATACCTCTTATCAGTTAATAAAAGAGATAGAAAATCAAAGCAACCACTTACTTTATCTCCCGGAGGCCGGTATATCGAAACAATTATCATCCTCTTATGATTTGGTACGTTCACTTCTACGGTGACACACTCAATATCTTCACTCGATATACTATAATCATTTAGTATCTTCGTAAATTTTACATATTTATTATTAACATATAACCCAACCCCACCACCTATATTTGTTCTGGTATAAGTTCTATCAGTTCTATAAAGTGTCATTTCATTCAGATCGAGCATATGTTTTGTGTATCGCTCATTTAACCATGTCTCGCTGATACAAATAAAGTCCAAATTGGGAAAATTATACTTAAAGTCACCAATTTTTGAATACAAACTCCTTACATTTACCGCTATTATTTTCATACCCTTGCTTTGACATAGTTCCTTAGGTGTTACATAAATCATTGTTTAAATTCAAAATCATATATCTGTCAACACAATCAAAATAACTAATCTGTTTCATTCCACACATACACAGATTCACACAGACACACAGGCGGGAGGTGCAAAAACAGAAAACACTATTCGATGCTTTCAATATAGCATACGAATAGAGCCAATTTGGAGGAAATACTACCAAAACGGCATAGTTGAGTGTGAAATCCATTAAGGATAACTTAGTAGTCATAAAGACCTAGAAAGCCAAAAAACAAAGCAAAAAAGAAAACAATTATATATATACCAGTAGGTGAGTTGTGTTGTGGCAGCAGACAATAAACATATACAATTACATTTATAGTTTCGTATATATTTTTTACCTTGTTTTTTATACAGTGAAATATATAATTCATTCGTCGTTAATGTCATTTCCTTTGTTCAGTTTAGACATTCCATATTCAAGTTACTCATCATCATAATTCTTGGTTATACAGGCCAGTCAAAAAAAAACAACTTTAACTGAACGCTTTTTATTTTAGTACATTGAAACTTATCATATAAAGAGATTTTGCATCTTTCAATGGGTTTTAAGACCCTTTTTACTGTTGTACTACATATCTACATATGTTTTCCAGACACTTGGTTTTTCTGGATACAGACATTCAGTAGTGACATTATCTGGGTTTGTGTGTGGTAGTTTGGGTGCACACCATCAAACAATTTGAAGTATTTGTTCTTGGTTGGAAAGTTCTTTACATTTTTATGAATAACTCCACCGAGGTATGGAGTCATCACATCATGGGTTTGATTCAACTTGGAAATCCCCTCATTTATTTCCTTCACAATAAGATCCAACTTACTCTGTTGTTTATGTATCCCTTTATGGATCCCGTTTGCAACGTTCAGATCTAGTCCATAAATGGAGCTAATAATCACCGGGATATTACTGTCAATTGCTCTCACTGCTAGGTAAAGTCCTTCAAAACCCTCTATCACAGTGTTGGTCAGAGTGTTGATATTTCCCTTGTTTAGGGTGACAGCATATGGTCGTGTTGTACGTGTAGTAAGCGAATTCGTCCCTCCTACAATGTATACTGCATCGAATCGGTGGTGCCAGTAGGTTGCTTTTTTTAGCTCCTTGATCACTCTAACGGTTTCATTTATCTCACCCCTGAAATTTTTTTTTCCATAGGCTTAACATTGGGATCTCGTTCTCTATGCCCCTATGAGTATTTTGCAGTCCCTTCTCCATAGTCTATATCCTGTATGTTGTCCATTCTTTTAGTCTGTACATGGGTGAGATAAATACAGAAATCAACTCATTTTAGTCAAAGAAGTCGTTCTCCAACTCATTTGATTGTCATGTGATATTCACTCAGCTGTCACCTCATTCATATCACTCCACATCAAACTCATGGAGAATGACTTCTTTGACCAAAACTTGTTGGTTTCTTCTACAGTACACATCGATCAATCTTTCCCTATATTATTCCAAAACTCCAAAGAGTTTATATAAATCATTGATCACCTGAAGAAGCCGATTCACATAATTCTATCATCGTGACCTAATTATTCAATTTAAGTAGGTCATCGCACAGAAAAAACATAATAAAAGATTTAACCAAATATAATTGGGCTAAAAAATGATAGATTTTTTAATCAATGAAAATAAATTATTTTAACCATATTTATTTATTGATTAAAAAATCATTTTTTAACTTTTTTTCTTCAAACGCTCATAACTTAAGTTGCCCAAACATTTCAGCGTTGCACCTGGCAGATTTGAAATCAGAAGATTCAGGAGATGAATAATCATTAATAATAAACTGTCTGGACACGAAAGCAAGGTTCACCCCCAAAACGGGCTTTCACTGCCAGACTATATTGGACCTTCTTCACAGTGGATCCACCTTTCAGCTTACGACATGCCTTCTTTATATGGCCCACTTTATCATAGTGTGACATTTCTCATTTTTGTAATAACAGTCATCAGGGTCATGTCCTGTCTTGCCACACCTGTAACACACACCTTTACCCTTAGATTTGTGTTGTTGTTGTTGTGGTCCGGTCGCCTTAGGCCTTGATTTGTATTTAGTTAGTAATTTTTTCGTTCCGTTGAAGTCCTTTGACGGACATCGTAGTTGGAAAAAATTTATGCATAATGCGTAAATTTATTCGTAATGCATAGATATCAATGATTCTAACGTGGGCTGTTCACGTGATACATTTTAGAAAGTTTATTTAGTTACTGGAGCGGCGCAGTGTGGTCATTTCGCATTGTGTCCACTCTCGGAGCAGATATTAGGTTTGTACAAGCTTGCAGAATGCAGGAGTGTACAACAGAGGATCTGTTCGGAGAGTGAGCAAGGCAATTGCCATAGTAACAGATCCAGCATGTATCACAATGAACACAACGTCTTTGGCGTCACTGTCTTGTCTAGTGAGTGGTGGTCTATGGGTGATTAAGGTAAATTCTGAACATTGTAACACATTGTAAGGTATATAATAATAGAATTACAACGCCTACGGCTTCGGTGAGTACTACCGTGAGCCTAACCTCGCCGTACGGCTCCCATATTCGAGCACTAACATAGTAATTCTATAGTAGGGGTGTGAATAAAAGGACAGTATGATGACCTTGTACTGTGTACTTGGGGTGTGTGAATAAGGAAACAGTATGATGACCTTGTATTGTATAGTAGGGGTGTGAATAAAAGGACAGTATGATGACCTTGTACTGTGTACTAGGGGTGTGAATAAAAGGACAGTATGATGACCTTGTACTGTGTAGTAGGGGTGTGAATAAAAGGATAGTATGATGACCTTGTACTGTGTAGTAGGGGTGTGTGAATAAGGAAACAGGATGATGACCTTGTACTGTGCAGTAGGAGTGTGTGAATAAGGGGACAGTATGATGACCTTGTACTGTGTAGTAGGGGTGTGAATAAAAGGACAGTATGATGACCTTGTACTGTGTGGTAGGGGTGGGTGAAGAAGAGGCGCTTTGCGTCGGTCCCTGAGTCACTCGGCCTGTGCTTGTTCCTCCAGGGCCGGAGCTACTCCAGTGTCTGCCTCTCCTCCTACTCCTCCTCCTCCTCCTCCTCCTCGCCACACGGTGTCGCTGTTGTAGCGCCGGGTGTAACACGTGACAACTCAGTGTCCGTAAATAGCATCACCAGCCCCCCCCCCCCGCCCCCTCACCTCCCCCTTTCCCTGCTAGTCGGCGTCCACCGTGGAGGAAGAGACGCCACCAGCGGGGCCTGTGAGAGCCAACTGGAGGAAGCGCGGCGCAACACAGGAGGAACAGGATTCCACCATCCGCACCGCCACCACGCAGCACCACCCCTCCCCCTGACCCCCCCCCCTCAATCACCCCCTCCTACCAGCCACCACTCCCCGCGCCCTCACACGGACACCAACGGAACTAGACCCTCTCTCAGCGGACCCCGCCCGCCCCCGTCGCCACTAGAGGGAGTGGTTGGTAGCGCTGACTGCGTTGGGAGAAAGAACCAAGGGACGGTCCAAGGTCATCCTGTTACTTCGTCCCCTCCTCCCTCCCGCCTACCAATCCCGTGGGAGCGGATCAGCCACCCCCTCCCCCCTCCCCCAACATCGGATAATTGGGGATTAGCGTTGCTTGTATCGGCGTGCGCTCTACGTTCTCTCTTTGTGTGACTGGTCCCTGTCTGTCTGTGCGTCCCCGCGTCTGCCCGTCACAACGCTGAGGAGACGCCGGAGAGACGCTGACTACTAATTTGGGCGCCACCTTTAGAAAGCCGCCGCCTGCAGACCGGCCGCCAGTCGGCGCTGACCGGAAATACCACCGCCTGCACGCCGCCTGGTGAGGACGCGGAGAGTAGCGCAGTCTGCGTTCTGCTCGTCTCCAGACGGCAAGTTTGAGAGGCCGGCGACCCGCAGTGTGAGGCACGGCGCTCCACGGTCAGCCCGGAGCCACTCATAGGACGGGTCTGCAGGGTGCCAAGTATCCCCGAGTTAACTCCTCCCTCACCACAAGCACCTCCATTCTCACCAGCTCCCAGCAGTTACCCAGGCTGCTCATAGAGGGCGTGGCAGTCCTTCGTCCGTCACTGCGCCGCTCGGCTATTAGCCACACGGCGCCGCCCGCACCAGCACCGCCAGCACCACTCGCGCCACCACCGCGGCCGAGGCGAGACGCACGCGGCTTTTCGCAGGGATTTAAGACACACAGGAGTAAGACAGGCGCGGAGGGCGAGCTGCGACACGAGCGTCCACGTACGGCGGAGGAGCTGGGCCCGGAGCGAGCAGCTCAACGAGCGACCGAGACGTGTACGAGCCACCAGCGACCCGCGTGAAGCGTCGCCCAGAAGCGCCACCGCCGGCAGACCCCGTGAACCTCGGGATGCAAGTGTGGGCTCGTTCTGTTACTAGAACACCCGTGGGATTATTATCCATCCTCTCATAACTGGGATTATTCTTTTAATCATCCGCCGACGCACTGATAACTGGAATTACTGCAGTGTGCTCAGTTTACGGAATAATACAAGGATAATCTGTGCGATTATCCTTGTTGAACGGATTGCTGATTGAGTGGGATCATTCTGTAGTTTTCAAACGGATCGCAAAGTGTTTGTGGTTCCAGAGAAATATTGATTGGCCGGGTGTGATTTTCACGCGGAGTAACTGCCAGGTTTATTTGTTAGTTGTGCGCGGAGGAACGCTGTGACACGGAGTGTGTTGAGTTCGCGCGGAGAGTGTCTATCGGCAGTGCACGATGACGGCGGAGGCGGAGATCCCCGGCGGCCCCGGCTCCCAGTCTTACGGCTATGGTGGAGAACCCACCTTCCCGGACCAGCCCCCGCCCCAGCCCCTGCATCAGAAGGGCCGCGTCCAGATCTTTATCGAGCGCTTCACCGGCGCCGTCAACTACAATCTCCTCGTCGCCAAAAGCTTCTACTTCTTCTTCTTTGCCGCCTTCGGAGCACTCTGGCCGCTCCTCGGGGTCTACTTCAAACAACTGGGGATGAACCCGGCAGAGGGCGGCACCCTCATCGGCTTCCGCCCGTTTATTGAGTTCTTCAGCGCCCCCTTTTGGGGAAGCATTGCGGATAAGTTCAAGAAGGGCAAGCACCTGCTGCTCTTCTCGCTCTTCTGCTGGGTGTTCTTCACAGTGACGCTGACATTCATCTCGCCGGCCACAGTGGCCTGCATCAAGTACAACTCCACGCATCTGGTGCTCACCAACCCCTACTCAGAGGACGAATACAAGGGGAGGTCCCGGAGGTCCCTCACTGGTCCTGGAGATCTCAACCTGCAGTCATGGGTTTGGCAGGATTCCTTGATGGAGCCATCTCGTAATGCGCGCCTTCGTCCCAGACGAGACGCAGACGATGATGACCAAGAAGCTCACAAGCACAAGTACGAGGACTACCTGCCTTTCCCGACCATCACCCGTTACGGGATGTCGCCCATCCCGCTCAGGTCCACGCACATTGTGGCCAACGAGGGTGAGCTGGATGATCTGGTCAGTCCACCTTTCAGCTCAGCCGTCTACAAGGCTTCCAACGTACGTGTTGTCTTCGGGATCCTCCTCTTCCTCATGATCATTGGAGAGTTCTTCAGTGCTCCGGCCATGACCCTGGCTGATTCAGCTACTCTCGGCTACCTCGGAGATGATTCCGAAGCATACGGTCGCCAGAGACTATTCGGGTCCTTCGGTTGGGCCATCACTATGTTCTTCATTGGCATTGCCCTGGATCATTCCACCATCTTCGCGAACCATCCATGTGGTAATATTCGAGCTGGGGAGAAAAACTACACTGTCTGCTTCGTGGTCTTCTCACTTCTCATGATCATGGCCTTCGTCGTTGCCACCCAGTTCCACTTCGAGTACGACGGCATCGAAGAGAAGATCCAGCTTGGCGAGGTCAAGGAGATACAAGAGAAGATCAAGGGCAAAATTCAAAAGGCTGTCGATAAAGGTAGAGGCTTTGGTAAAAACAAAATGGAGGACGGTCAGCAGAATTATCCCAATCAGGGAACCGAACCTGGGGATCCAAACTACAAGGGCAACCAGAACGATCCGCAGATCAAGATCACGCTGGACGGTGAGGAGACGGCGCCTTCTCAGAAGGAGAAGATCATTGATCTCTTATCGCCCTTCATCCCGCGCGGGAAGCCCGGCCAGTCCGGCACCATGCCCGGCTGGATCACCGTGCTGAGGATCTTCGCCAACTACAAGCACGGAGCGGTGCTCTACCTCACCTGGTTCATGGGCTTTGGGGTGGGGCTCGTCTTTACCTTCCTCTTCTGGCACCTTCAGGACATCGGCGGCGGTCCCACGCTCTTCGGGATGGCGTCAGTCATCAATCACGTCTCCGAGGTGGCCGCCTATTTCTTCTCTAAACGCCTCATAATGACCGTGGGTAAGTGTCGCCCTGCTTTATCTTCTTTTTATTGGTTAAATAAGATACGGTTATTATTTTCTTGGAATTATTTTTTATGTTTCCGTAATTCGGCATTACTTTAGTCGACGTTTCGACTCAATCGTAGCCTTGCTGAAGACAATTAATTGCATTTTTCTAAAATGTCATTATTTTGATAGCATTCTTTCCAATTTTTAGAATAAATGTCTAACGCCATGAACATGTATATACTTAGTTTAGTTTTTGTAAATTTACTCTGTTCGCCCTCCTCTGTATGCTGGACTATGGCCAGGAGAAGGTCCTCGGATGATTATTGTACGTCGTTAATTTGTTAAAACAACACTTGTAAATATATCACATACATATACCTATACCCCAATAATAGCGTATTGAGATAAAACTCTAATAGTTAGCAAGGGATTTATAATATTCACAGAGCGAATTACTCATAAAGCTCAAGGAGGTAAAGACATCTACAACCCTACTGAAAAAACTAGACGTATTTACAAGTCCTCAGAAAGCGATGAGATTGTATCTATTATTGCCCTGCATTAAAATTACCTCAGGAGTTGTATCATTAGGAAACGTACTCACTGTGGACAAAACGGTTCCCGTTCACGGTCATTCGTCGATTTCATACTGCCTCACACCATAGACGAAGGCAGTATGAAATAAACGACTGACCAAGAATGAGAACCGTTTCATCCACAGTGAAGACGTTTGCTTATAATTATATAAGCAAACATTATTATTACTGTACCCCTAGTAACGGACAGTATTTGATAGACGTTGGCACACAGTTATATGATAATATGAGAAGACTACATTACTGCAGTGTAATTTTCTGATTCCGAACCCGTGTTTGACGGATGTTTCATATTAGGTGTTTACATCGAGTTTAGAAATCCAGTATCAAAAGATTAAAGAGGTATTCAGTCGTCTTACTATGTACTAAGAAAATCATTAATGTATTTACCATGTTTAAGCCATAGGGGTAATTTTAATCTGATTTGGGCACGCAACACTTATAGCGCACCTGTATCCAAGCATCAGTTCTTGAAGTGACGTTACCATGGAGGTTGCCTTGGCGTCATTCAACTCCAACCTGATACTTTGACGTCATTCAGTATCCCATTGCAGGATAAATCGATTACTTAGGGGGTGTTCGATAGATTACCGATATCATATCGATAGGTTATCCTTATATATACGGCCATGTGTGATGTTGTGTACTTTCATGGTCATACTGCAACACCGGCGATATATATATATATATATATATATATATATATATATATATAGGCAGTAGGTGTATATAGTAAAATTAAAGCCTAGTTAGAGGTCCTGATGTTTTATCAAACACGAAGAGTTTCTCCACATCCCATTCTCAAACAGTTCAAAACATCTATGATTTCACCTGCCCTACGTCATGCCATCACACCACGGTACATCTACTATAGTTCTAGCATTTCCGAGCACGTGTGCTCGTAGTGTCAATATTCCCACTTATAAGATGATTATAACCTACAATCCACAGTGTGGGGGCTATTATATAAGAGAATGTTTACATATCTCAAGTAGGCAGCGTAAACAATGTGTAATGTGTGTTTGACTAGCTATTGTTCATGATAAACAAATGCTACACATATTTCTACGCGACAAGAACAATTCAGACAGGTTCTGATAACGAAAGCTGGAACACGAACGCACGTGATATGAAGGTTCTAATTGCCGTGATTTTAATTACATGTATGTCCAATAATACCTCAGGTATTGCATCTGTTTAGATTATTACAGACGGGAAACTTGCAATAGGGGATACTAGGAGTAGTTGGCAAGTTACTACGGTAGACAGTTGATCTTAGTTCCAATGGAGTCCTTACTATGAATTTAGAAATGAAAGACATTTTGAATATCTTGAAAATGTGGAACAGGATTTGTGTCTCGTTGTAGGGAGCTGGGGCGTGCGCGTGAATATGGGCGTGCAGGGGTTATGTATGAATATAAGCATGCGGGGGTGGGGTATGTGTGAATACATGTATAGGCGTGCGGGTGTGGGGGTATGTATGAAAATAGGCATGTGTTTGTGTGTGTGTGTGTGTGTGTGTGTGTGTGTGTGTGTGTGTGTGTGTGTGTGTGTGTGTGTGTGTAGGTGTAGGTGTGTGTGTGTGTGTGTGTGTGTAGGTGTGTGTGTGTGCGTGCGGGAGTGGGTACGTGTAAATATGGGCATGCAGGAGGGTATGTGTGAATATAGACATGCAGGGGGGTATGTGTGAGTATAGGTGTACAGGAGGGGGGGGGGGGGGTCCCCTCCAGTTCTCGTCGTAGCGAGGCTCGTTAGCCTCATTAGTAGTAATTGCGCTGTAGGTGTGTATAATTTATGGCGGGCGGCGCGTGTCCTCGTTCCCGACTGTCACCGTTATCAGAACGTACTCCCGTCACCTGGAGGGGCGCCGCGGGGCCTCACGTGTCGACTCTACCCGGCCGAGGCCACTCGGCATTGATTGACTGGTTAACTATTACTACTACTATTACTATTACTATGCAGCACATTGAGGCAGCGCATTCCAGCAGGCAGCCGGCCGCAGGTCAGCCGCCATAACCTAAAAGGTCGGGACTTTAAGGAAAAACCTGGGATTTATACATATCTATACAAGAAATTAGGAATTAGCCAAGTTTTGTTAGAGCACCCATAGTTAAATATGTAGTTGAGAGAGAGGCAAAGAGAGGCAGAGAGACAGCGACAGGGAGATAGAGACAGAGAGACATAGACAGAGAGGGAAGTTAAAGTACATGAATAAGTGTGTGAATGAGAGGATAAGTCAGGGATACAGAAACGGGAAGACACACAGAGAGGCAGATATGATTATATGTCAACAATGTTCCCTAGAGAGTATAATCAGCATCATAATGAATAGAAAATAAGCAATGGTATTGTGGGGATGGTTGGCCATAAACCTCGAGGGGCTGACGCGTAGTAATACACGAGCGTTGGCGACGTCAACCTCGAGTGGTTTACAGAGCAGCCTGTCCCCAAATCCATTGTCTGTTGTATCTAGTATCCATCATCTCGAATAAATGAAACCCAGAAAATTGCCATATTAAAGGGTATATCAATGGGGATTATTTTTCTCTTTATCACACCAAGGGACTATTTTCCCGTATACAACGGCTTTGAGGCCGCATACCATGGATTTGAATCCTTATACAATGGTTATGGTATCTGACAGTTTTTAAACAATTGGTAGTGGTAGTCCCCATACATTTTCAATGGGGACTTTGTAGACGATGGATGATAAAAATGACTGGAATCTATGTAATAAGAATTGAATTACCACGTGGACTCGACCGACTCACATTACACTAATGACACCCCGGGGCTCTCCCCGTCCACCATGTCCCCCAATCCCTCATTAACATAATTAGCATAACAAAGCACGTCTAATGAACATGCCCGTCGTCCTCCATGATTACTCTGAGCACAGCGGAGAAACCCGGATGACGAAGACGACTTGGGAATATTTACCCGCGCTACTTAAGTACGTTAATTATTGCCGTCTCTACGACATCCCACCAGCCTCCCGACAGTGAACCCAGACCGGCAACTACTGCAGGCACAGCCGCCTGATGTGAGCAGTGTCCGCCGCTCTAATTGCTATGGTAATGCACCATCAGGAGGTGGTGGAAGATTCACGAGAGGGTTCGATTTATAGACTCATCCAAGGCCACGGGTGGCGCTACCTTGAGGAGAATTCAATACTATATTTTTTCATTTTACCTATAGCTATGTGCACTGCAGCATTTCTCAATGTGGTTTTTGGAATTTCTTAACCATACAACAGTTTATTGTCAATCCTGATTAGTGAATAAGTAAACGGAAACTGTTTGGACCTTGACAGAGGCAATTGACAATCTGAGGGTCCGTTGATCGGTCTGACACAGTAGAACCGAGTAAGGGAACACCTTCCAATCCGAACAAAAATGTCCCATAACGCGGGGTGTCCTTACACGTGGTGAAATTAAACATCTAATAGAGGGTACCGGTCCGAGGAAACGTGCCCCCTCACACGGGCCCCCTTACATTGGGTGTCCCTTAACCTTTTAAAAACTTCATGGATATGAGCAACAAACTCGGACTATTTTCTGTGCATGGATTAATTCAAAATGGCCACGCCATTAGAGTGTGTGGTTAGGCCTCGCATGAATACTGCCAGCTCTCTGGGCAATATCGACGCCGGGAATTCGCCGCACGACGTCGTGTGGAGCTGCTCCATTACACTAGTGTGGTCGCCGCCGACGTCCTTTCCCAGAAAATGTATGGAAATAGGTACATCCAAAAGAAAATATGATAAAAGTTTCTACATTTATTTATCTCTGAGAAATGATTTTGAACTTAAGCGATATCTTGAGGATCATAAGATTCACTACATCCAGGTACCAGAGTACAACTGAACACAGTGGTCTCCTCCGGGCAGGCATATTTCCTTGACATAGTCAGAGGTCGAGAATAAACTAGATTTAAAGTAATTTTCCCTCAGTAATGAATACAGCGGGGTTAAGGTGATGGTCGGAGGGCTGAAGGTTACGATGGCTATGATTAGCCCTGTCTTACCCTACCAGTGGCGTTATAGAATAAGTAGAGGATGTGTGGCCTGGGGAATATGTAGAGGTGAGACCCAGCCGAGTTATGGACTGACTCATCGCTGGGCGACGCCACTGGCGTTTGACCTTGATGACCAGGTGTCTGTCAAGGTCATATACCCAAGCACCAAGGGCGCTGCTTAGAGCGGGCGGGTTGAGGCTGATGAGCATGTCCCGTTACGCACACCCCGCTGGTTCTCATTAGTGATGTATATAGATCTGTGTAACCACCGGCTACCAGACTCAGGTGCTGTATTAACACGCTGTCAATAAAGCCTCGTTCTCAGCTACCGTTTCCATGGCAACGAAGAGTGGGAGTCTTGACAGTTTGTATCTACAAACTAGGACTGACTACAGCGTGAAGTAGATAACCGTTGTCACAGGTCACAAAGGCATTCAGATACGAATCAACATACATTCACAAAGTCTCATCTTAGTTTATGATTATTGACGGTTGTTTTCTGCCGATCTGTTCTGTTTACATTATCCTTGCATACCCTACATATTTGCTGACATCGCTCGACAAACATCTTGTCTAGCATACGGCATGCAATATAAAGATCAGAGACAAAGTAGGATCCAAGTTGTAAACCCGCAACTCGGGACACTTTGACCCGGAATAGATTCCTCCACTTCCCCTTGCCCTACTACGCGGACCACCCGACAACTTGTCCACTCGTGTGGAAGGCACTCGGCGGAGCTGAGTTCTTCTCTTTCTATAGCCAGCAACCTTCTCTTACTAGGACCTCCATGGAGACTTTTACAAGCATTCTGTGCGTAGTCCGGAGTGATCCCTTTGTGAGGTCAGGGAGACTTGCCTTTGAGATTGGAATAACTGCGTACTATGTCAGCCCTGGTATTAGTTTAGCCATAGAAATGATATAAAGATATGCGCAACGCTCACCTACGCAACGTAACAATACATGTACTCTTCCCGATAACCCCAGAAACATTATTAAAATCGTACAAATATAAAGTACTCCATTCGTTTGGATGCACTATAATCGTCACTCGGCTATACTTCGATGGTGATTAGGATGCATCCAAACTCGTGGAGTAGTTTATATTTATTCGATACAATTCCTTTTTTAATCTTGCCACGTGAGAGTTTCAGACCAACGTGATCTCACATGTCTACAACAGTGGCTTCACGTTCATATTAACACATTGAACAGGACACGAGGACGAGCCTGGCGATCTACTGGGCAGCGGTCTACCCATTACACAACACTCCTCTCTGCGCCCGGCGTAGAATTTAAACAATAGCCGGTAACCGTAGTGAATAGCGATTAAGCACGGGCCACACACGGGCGACCAGCGTGTACAGCCTCGTTCTGGCCGTGTAAACAGGCCACCAGGGGGCAGCAGGAGGTGGCGCCACCGGGCGGCGGGTGAGAAGACGACGATCGAAGTTTCACTGGAGTAGAAAGACGGAGCATAGATCTGTCCATCGATCTCCGCCCCCCCCCCCCTCCAGCCTTCTGTGTATAACCCTGACCCGCACTACCACCTCTCCCTCACACCCCAACCCCCACCCCCACCCCCACCTCTCCCTCACGCCCACACCCACACCCACACCCACACCCACACCCACACCTCCCTCACATCCCGTCCATACCCCCATCTCGCCCTCACACGCTGGGTATAATGTTGTTGAGTGTTGTATCAGTGACAGGGTGTAAGGGGCGGGCAGGCTGCAGACACTGGGCACTGGGTAAAACGTTGTTGAGTGTGCGAGTTGTAGCAGGGACAGGGTGTAAGGGACGGGCAGGCTGCAGACACTGGGCACTGGGTATAACGTTGTTGAGTGTGCGAGTTGTATCAGTGACAGGGTGTAAGGGGCGGGCAGGCTACAGACACTGGGCACTGGGTATAACGTTGTTGAGTGTGCGGGTTGTATTAGTGACAGGGTGCGAGGGACAGGCTGCAGACACTGGGCACTGGGTATAACGTTGTTGAGTGTGGGGGATATATCAGTGACAGGGTGTAAGGGGCAGGCAGGCTGCAGACACTGGGGACTGGGTAAAACGTTGTTGAGTGTGGGGCTTGTATTGGTGACAGGGTGCGAGGGACAGGCTGCAGACAATGGGCACTGGGTATAACGTTGTTGAGTGTTGGGGATGTATCAGTGACAGGGTGTAAGGGGCAGGCAGGCTGCAGACACTGGGCACTGGGTATAACGTTGTTGAGTGTGCGAGTTGTATCAGTGACAGGGTGCGAGGGACAGGCTGCAGACACTGGGCACTGGGTATAACGTTGTTGAGTGTGGGGGATGTATCAGTGACAGGGTGTAAGGGGCAGGCAGGCTGCAGACACTGGGCACTGGGTATAACGTTGTTGAGTGTGCGAGTTGTATCAGTGACAGGGTGCGAGGGACAGGCTGCAGACACTGGGCACTGGGTATAACGTTGTTGAGTGTGCGAGTTGTATCAGTGACAGGGTGTAAGGGGCTGGCAGGCTGCAGACAAAGGGTACTGGGTAAAACGTTGTTGAGTGTGGGGCTTGTATTGGTGACAGGGTGCTAGGGACAGGCTGCAGACAATGGGCACTGGGTATAACGTTGTTGAGTGTGGGGGATGTATCAGTGACAGGGTGTAAGGGGCAGGCAGGCTGCAGACACTGGGCACTGGGTATAACGTTGTTGAGTGTGCGAGTTGTATCAGTGACAGGGTGCGAGGGACAGGCTGCAGACACTGGGCACTGGGTATAACGTTGTTGAGTGTGCGAGTTGTATCAATGACAGGGTGTAAGGGGCTGGCAGGCTGCAGACAAAGGGTACTGGGTAAAACGTTGTTGAGTGTGGGGGTTGTATTAGTGACAGGGTGTAAGGGGCTGGCAGGCTGCAGACAATGGGCACTGGGTATAACATGACTGAGTGTGCGGTTTGTATTAGGTCCTGAGGGGCGGGCATCGAGCAGGCGGCTGATTGTAGAGGCAATATTATAGAGGAAACCCATGAAAGTTTAGGGTCTGAGCTCGTATCCCATCGAGTTTGAATCACGTAGTAATTCACAAGGCGAAGCCACGTGAATTGCTATGTGATTCAAATGAGATGGGATCGAGCTCTGACCCTAAACTTGAATGGGTTTCTGAATTTATCTCACCTTTAATATTGACTAATGGGCTAACATTTGTGACATTATCCCCCATTGGATATTTTTCCTAAATATCTAATGGGTGTTAGATACGAGTTTCCAATGTTAAGTCTATGGAGAAAAAATATCTGGGGTGAGATAGAGGAGCAAATCTAACATTCATCTTTCATGAATGAGTGTAAGCATTTCTGTCTTAGGAACCACTCCTCATACATTACTAATAAGGGGAGTGTAGTATTAATGCTAAAAAAACTTACAAAAGATTCACGATTTTGAATACAGATGCTATAATTCACCTTCCCGCTCGACTTTTTATAACACTTCGGACCCACTTTTCCCGACGAGATCACTCTTGAATTCGTCTAAAACCGATTAGTCAGGAAGTGGTGGCTTGATACGCCAAAGGCAAAGACAATGTTTATATGCCTATTTCACTTGCAGATTTCTTTGAAAATATCATAAAAAAGGGGCCAATGGTGACCGATAGGTTTTTTGGGACCAGAAATTCTGCAAGGGGAAGCATGGCTTATGAAGGTATATTCTACACTGAGCCGCCTGGACTGACCGGCACTGGTTGTGTTACCAGTGGTGGTCCTGCTGCCACCCTTTCTCAACATCGGCCTGTGAATGCTTGCCGCTTGGACGCACCCCACACCCCTAAAACACCACCACCTGCCACCACAGCAGACGTCACACGGTCAGCCACTTGAAGCCAGCCCCAGTCTCCGTCTACCCTCCTGCTCTCTCGCCGTCGTATTTTCCTGTCTCCTGCTCTCTTCCCTCATCCCTCTCTCCCTCATCCACTTCTCCCTCCTGTTCTCGCCCTCCTGCTCTCTCACCCTCACCCTCTCTCCTCCTCCCTCACCCTCACCCTCTCTCCTCCTCTCTCACCCTCACCCTCTCCCCTCCTCTCCCGGCCTCACCCTTTCCTCCTTCCTGCTCTCGCCCTCCGGCTCCCTTCCCTCATCCCTGTTTCCCTCATCCCCTTCTCCCTCCTGCTCTCTTGCCCTCATTCTCTCCCCTCTTGTTCTCTCGCCCTCACCCTCTCCTTTCTCCTCCTCTCAGAGCCTCCTCCTCTCTCCCCTCTTCCTCTCCTCCCTCTTTCTCTCTCCCCCACCCTCTCCCCCTCCTCTCCAGCACCCCCCCCCCCCCCCCACACACAGACACACATCCCGGCCCTCGCGCACACAGTACCGGATGTAACCTGATACCAGGGGCCTCCTGCGCAGGCGCGGTCAGGTTGTCGCTGGTTGCCAATTCCGTGCCTTTAGGCCCTGATTATGCTGGTTGCGTAAAGTGTTAAGGAATTACATCAGAGAGAAGGAGAAAATCAGTGACAGGGAAAATAGGCGAGAGGGAGACAAAGACAGAGAGATAAAATAGTAAGCCCCATTCACACTGTGCGATTAGAGGGCTTGCGACTGGGTACCTCTATTCGCCAACTAGCGCTACCTAGCTTCAGGTTGAACATACCTAATTGCTTGCCAATTTCTGTCAAACACTTTTTGGGAACCATTCGTGTTATGTCGTTGGGAGTGTGGCTCTCACATTGGTGACCTGGTTTATCGGTGGTCAGTCTCCACCTAGCTTGACGTCAATGCACGGTGACGTCAAAGACCACCGACACGTGTATGGTCAGTGCTTGTGTCTATGTGTTGGCGTGCCGTAACCTACAGAACTAGCTTGGTGCAAACCTTCTATGGTTAAGAGTTTCTTCTCCTTTCTCTTGCGATGTGGCCGCAGTTGGTCTGCGTGTGTGTTAGATCAATACACACATGACTGGTCTATAACAGGACTTGGTACAGTTATTGAGCGTGGGACACATCAAGATACGCTGCATCTATCTGCTGGCCAGGCTTGTAGACTGGGTTGAGATGCAGAGGGCCAGTGTTCTAGACGAGTGCCCACTTGGTCATGACCAATCACTACAGACCGAAGTAGCTCATCGACCAGCCAACTGGAAAACATCCACACCTTTCAATCATTCATATTTGGGATTCAACGGACATTCACCACTTCCTAGTTTAGCGTCATTTCACTTGATAGTAGAGCTTATTGTATTACGTATACATGTATTACAAAATGATAGGTAGAGCCAAGGGAATCAATTATATGCTGCACATGACTGTCATGAAGCCTGTATGCCGCGGGGAATGCTAGGGAGTTAGGAAAACTAAATATTCCGAGCGACAGTGAATCGAACAATATCAGCTGATTAGGAAAACTAAATAAACTAAACAACTATTGTACGAGTGATCGGTTTCGGAACATCGATGTAAGTTAAAGAGTATAAAAAAAGGAGTGTTAATACATAGCGAAACATCATCACGGTCAAAACAATGCAAGATAGCAGAATAAACTGACAGCTCGGTTGTTTGGACCTGACCAGAGGAGAGACGGGGAGCCGGATATCTAAGATGATTCCAGAGAGAGGTAAAGCAACTAGGGAAATCATGGATCATGTCCTGGCATAGTGGTGGTCACAGAGAGGGGGTGGACTCAGCTTGGTATACCCGGGATTACTCGCGGGAATTACATGTAGGGTCTAAAGCTCGGCTTGGAGTGCGGGCGGGTGGCGGCAGCTCCATGTGAGGCGGGGTTTGGTCGCTTAATTCCGCCGGCGACGGAGAGCAAACAACACAGGTCAGCAGAACACCGCCCTGATCGGCCAGTTGGCGATTAGACCACACAAACAACCCCCGCCGTCCGCCCGCCTTCCCCCAGCGTCCACCCTCCAGTGTCTGCATAGCGACCGTCCAGCGTCCGTCTAGCGTCCGTCCTGCATCCATCTAGCATCCATCTAGCATCCACATAGGATCAGTCTAGCGTCTGTCTAGAGTCCACACAGTGTCCATCTAGTGTTTGTCTAGTGTCTGCCCAGTCCCCGCCCAATCTCCACCCAGTCTCCACCCAGTCTCTGCCCAGTCTCTGCCCAGTCCCCACCCAGTCTCTGCCCAGTCTCTGCCCCGTCTCTGCCCAGTCTCCGCCCAGTCTCCACCCAGTCTCTGCCCAGTCCCCGCCCAGTCTCCACCCAGTCTCCACCCAGTCTCTGCCCAGTCTCTGCCCAGTCCCCACCCAGTCTCTGCCCAGTCTCTGCCCCGTCTCTGCCCAGTCTCCGCCCAGTCTCCACCCAGTCTCTGCCCAGTCTCTGCCCCGTCTCTGCCCAGTCTCCGCCCAGTCTCCACCCAGTCTCTGCCCAGTCCCCGCCCAGTCTCCACCCAGTCTCCACCTAGTCTCCACCCAGTCCCCGCCCAGTCCCCCTATTTCTGAAGGAATCATTTCTGAAGCTGAAAACATTGATTTGATTTAATGAAGTGTATACTTTCCATCCTGTTTAACAACGATGAAAGAAGAAACTTCAGAATAAACTGAGATTGAATTATTACTCTTGTATACACTCTGAAAAGATATACTAATGTATTCTGGAAATATGACAAAATAATGGAGATTTCCAGCGAACACACGTTATATCTCTACTGAGTTCCAACGGGACATCAGTGCGTTTTATACAGCGGCAAAGCCGTGTGGCGCGGGGCGAGTAGTAGAGAGATGGGGGATTGACTCGGGCTTTGACGGCTCCGGGTACGCGGCTTATGGCAGTAGTGCAGGAAATCGGCAAAGCGTAGCAGGCTATTTCTCCCCAAATTGATGGATAACAGCTGAGGAAGATTACCGTCCTGCTATTCCAGAGAATAGGACGATAAAGCGTAGGGACAGGGCAGTGTGTGGGGTGAGCACATAGCAATACAACTGTCTCCACACTGCAGTGAGGGGGGCGGAGGTTATTTCTACCCACTGTTGTACCGGAAGTCCATGAGCGCTTTCGCTGGTTCCCGATCTGGTAAATACCAGTGAGTCTGCGCAAACACAAGCATAATCCCCTCCCCCCACCCCCACATACACACACACTCTCACGCCCACGCAACCACACCACCCTGCACCAACACCGACCCTTCCCGGCCGCCCTTGTCCCTATTTGGCGGTGGCGCCACGGTGCGGTGCACCATGGAACTTTCCACAAAAGTTGAGGGGGAGATTTTGCTATTTATAGTTTTGGGAAATGGCCAATCAGTTGAGCGGTCGCCTTGAGCGAGGAGCGGGTGGCGGCTCGTGGTCGGCCAGCACAGAGCAACACGCCGACTGAGCCAATCAGACCCCCCCCCCCCCCCCCCCCCCTCCCCACACACACACACACACAGGCGAGTAGGGAGCTGGTACAGGGGACATAGCCATTCCCATATGGGGACCTCCATGTTCCCTGAACGTTCAGTCTCCCAGCACACCCTTCCTAACCCTTTGTCACAGAGGGGTTCAGATTCTCTGATGGGGGAGTGCCAAAGCACTGAAACGCCCCCACTCTCCTGGCAGATCCTTCGCTCTGGTTGCTTTGTAAGTAGGCTGAAGGATCAGCTGGAAGAGTGGAGCTCCCCATGAGCCGATGATCCCTGGTAGAGACAGCGAGAGGGGCATGTCAGTAGTGGGTTGAGAACCAGAGACACGGGGCCTCCTTTTTACATTTAGTTTACGCGTATTGAATAGTGGTCTTCTAAGCAATATAGATGTAGAGGGAGCATTCGTTAAGGTTACAGATGGACTGCAGTGGGGTGGGGGGGGGGGGGGGCTATTTAGTGTGAAACGATGGGGTTAGGAGAAACTGGTTGTTACAATGTAGGAGCCGTATACTCTAGAGGGAGAGTGTGATTGATATGAGGCGGAGTAGTTGAAGGGGGAGGCCCAGGAGGGACTTCCCGCGGGGATTGTGAAGCTGAAGAGTAAACAGAAGAAGGCGTGGAGCCGACCACCATCCGATCACGACGGAGAGGATACATTTTGAGAGAAACAATTTACACAACGCCAATTACGAGGATGTTTTGCGACGTGAAAACTATAATTTGCGAACAAACTCTATGATATTATTCGGTCGCATCAGTGTGGCATACCCTGGCTTTTCCTGCCACGGACTCATCGCAGATGGGGTAATAAGGTACCGCCGATAGATATGGGCCTATAAAACGTGTGCGGTAATTTCGTCGCACCAGTGGGGCAGGGACTTTAAGGTTTGGTTGTATTTGGGCGAATTCTGTGCCGATCACAACTCGGGCCCTATAATAGCCCTACTTGAGTCCTAACCCCAATAGGCAGCAAACATGGTCCGAGCAGGATCGCGTCATAATCTGGAAAAAGGTCCATTTCCCTTTGAGTATGATTCAAGAAGGTTCATAAATATAAATAAAAGACACTGTACTACCCACTGTCATTACCTGACTATTCAGATTTAAAAGGTAGAGCAAATCTCGATCGAACTCCTGTTTGTCGCACAAACTTACGTTCGCCGCACTGACTCCTGTTTGTCGCATAAACTCACGTTTGTCGCACTAAGACCTATTAGTCGCAGTAACTCACGTTCGTTGCAGTAGCTCATGTTCGTCGCACTTGCTCCCCTTCGCCGCACTAACTCACTCAATCACCGTTGAACAGAGCTTTTCACTCGTGAATGCCATGTATATGATAATAGAAATCTGGGAGAGGGTAGATTCTCTTGTAAACCTTCGGCAGATTATTCAGTGGGCGAATCAAGCAGGGCTGGGTACTGCGGAGAGTTTGTGATAATATGATAGCCGTAGGCTTCGTGGTAAGGAGAATGCTGGCTGGACATGGCTGGGGAGGCGGTTATTTGATAGGTAGCTAGCAGGAGGAGCGACTGTGTGTGTGGGTGGGGGGGGGGAGAGGGAGCCCCGGGGACAAAGTGCCTAATGAGGGAGTGAGGGCGGTACACGGCTGGCCTGGTCCACATCTAACCGCCACCCTCTCCATCCCCCACACCCCCTCCCTACCATCACCCCTCCCCACCACCCTCTCCCATCCCTCACACCCCCTCCCTACCATCACCCCTCCCCACGACCCTCTCCCATCCCTCACACCCCCTCCCTACCATCACCCCTCCCCACCAATCTCTCCCATCCCTCACACCCCCTCCCTACCATCACCCCTCCCCACGACCCTCTCCCATCCCCCACACCCCCTCCCTACCATCACCCCTCCCCACCACCCTCTCCCATCCCTCACACCCCCTCCCTACCATCACCCCTCCCCACCACCCTCTCCATCCCCCACACCCCCTCCCTACACCATCACCCCTCCCCACCACCCTATCCCATCCCTCACACCCCCTCCCTACCATCACCCCTCACCACCACCCTCTCCCATCCCTCACACCCCCCTCCCTACCATCACCCCTCCCCACCACCCTCTCCCATCCCTCACACCCCCTCCCTATACCATCACCCCTCCCCACTACCCTCTCTCATCCCTCACACCCCCCTCTACACCATCACCCCTCACCACCACCCTCTCCCATCCCTCATTCCCCCTCCCTAAACCATCACCCCTCCCCACCACCCTCTCCCATCCCTCACACCCCCTCCCTACCATCACCCCTCACCACCACCCTCTTCCATCCCTCACACCCTTCCCTACACCATCACCCCTCCCCACCACCCTCTCCCATCCCTCACACCCCCTCCCTACCATCACCCCTCCCCACCACCCTCTCCCATCCCTCACACCCCCTCCCTACCAGCACCCCTCACCACCACCCTCTCCCATCCCTCACACCCCCTCCCTACCAGCACCCCTCACCACCACCCTCTCCCATCCCTCACACCCCCTCCCTACCATCACCCCTCACCACCACCCTCTCCCATCCCTCACGACCCCCCCTACACCATCACCCCTCTCCACCACCCTCTCCCATCCCTCACGACCCCCCCCCTACCATCACCCCTCCCCACCACCCTCTCCATCCCCCACACCCCCTCCCTACCATCACCCCTCACCACCACCCTCTCCCATCCCTCACACCCCCTCCCTACCATCACCCCTCACCACCACCCTCTCCCATCCCTTACACCCCCTCCCTATACCATCACCCCTCCCTCTCACCCTCCCACACAATGCTTGCTCCGTGGCTGGTCGCCCCGTGTCGGGGACTGTGATTGTAGGCTGGTGGGTGCTGTGCGACCCGGCTACAGTCATAGTCAGCGGCCGCATAATCTCACCTTTAACACTGTAAGTTCCCCGAATTCCACGATGTTATTATTTTTAGAAGAATATAAATCAATAAACCTGAAACTATGTAGGGCATAAAATCCATAGAAAAACAGAGAGTGTGATACATACTTTTACATTAAGGATGTTTAAGGATGATGTATTATATCACGTGATGAAATAACTGAAATATGAGTTGACGTACTACTACCCAGCCAGACGTGCGGAACTCTGCCATAGACTCCCGTCAGTAAAGAGTTAATAATATTCTACATGTATTTACCCCGGACTTCCATTGATGTAACGCCTCGAATGAGCATTCATCCTCTCCCCAGTCCCCACCCATCCAGCTCCCATCACACACATCCACAGATCAGCTGGCTCTAGGCCATGGCGAGTTATGGTCGTCAGGTCTACCATTCCGTATATCGTAGTCTTCATGTGCAGTAGAACCCCGCATAAGGCCGCCCCTGACAAATCAAGTCAAGGGGTCGAAAATGAGATTTGAATGTAAGATTGGGAGGTTTAAAAAGTCGGTCCGCAGGTGGATGCTGAAAAACGATATTCAATATCTGTTCTAACGGCTTTTAGTACCTACACCACCCAATTCATCGAAAGCTACCCATGTTGAATTAGTTAGTGTTACATTTGTCAATCAGTGGTGAAAAAAAATCGTACATCCACCCTCTGACGGTGACCAGACAGACACCATTGATCCATCCAATTGGTGATCGTTTAGCATGATGAATAAACGAGGCCTGTCGTCGAGGTTAGTCTCAATATCCATTATAGATAACTCGGCGTAGTGTGACGGACCATGATAAATATACACCCCACACTGACTCACACGCCCCTGACCGTCATCCCCTGCCATTTCTTTCAAATGTAGCGTTATTTACTTTACTTCTTGGCAGAAAACCTCGTAGATGTGACTTAGAATAGATCTTTGCTTAAAAACGCAACACCCTTGATATGACCAACACTATTTTTAGTTTAGTAGAGTAAGGGCTGAGGATGTGAAAGGAAGATAGTAGCGCCAACAGGGAGAGAATATGGGAGAAGAACTACATCACTATCTTGACCCTTCTGCACTGACCGTTCCAAGGCTCTGCTGCCACGGCTGATTGATCTCCCATCATTATGCAGGGGTCATAGTGAAAGGCAATGAAATCTATTTATATGACACCAAATGGGGGAAAAGACCATCCCAAAACTACCACCGTCGCTGGCCACCTTCACATCCCCCCCCCCCCCACACACACACACCCCTATCTCCTATCCGGCTTCTGCGCATGTCTGTGACGGCTGGTAACCAGCGTGATGAGGAGTCCAATCAGTGTGCCGACCCGGAACCGGCGAGAGACTGTGGCTGAGGGTGTGAGACTGATTAAGGTGGGGGGGGGGGGGGGGGGGGGCTTAATGAGATGAGAGGATGTGTAGTTTACAGACAGAGAAGATCTGGTCCGGGCATTTATAAGGAATATGATTCTTCATCAGGGAGAGAGTAAAGATAAACAGACCCCCCAAAGAAAACACAAGCAAAAGGAGATAGGAGAACGACCAAGAAAATCGAGGGTAAGGTAAAAGACAAAGATGCATCCGTGACGTAAGTAAACTGAACATGAGTGATGTCATCTCTTGGACGCCCCTCATAAGAAATCCCTGATTGATGGGGAACCAGCAGTGAAAGCCCAACTCGGTATGAAGAAGCACAGTGTGGAAAGTGAATAGGAAATGGTTAGGAATGCGGCAGACATAGGCATGTAAGAACGGATATTTTTATTATTATTATTGATTGGAACCTACACACCTAGAAAAACAAATTAATTTTGAGTATGCTCAGGAGTATTGTACAAAGACGAGGAGGATATTAAGATCATCCAACAATCTATTATAAGGTACTCCATCTTTCCCATAAGGTAAGAGATTGACTGAGACTGAAGGTCATCTAGACAAGGTCATCACCCTGGGATTGCCCTCCTAGGGCGGCATGGGGCAGCAGGGGGCTGGAGAGGAGGGAGGGGAGGGACTGGGAGGGGTTGCCGGAAACGGCCGATAATAGGAGAGGTACCTCTGCAGCCGTCAAGACATTGGGCATGCATACACTCAGTCTTCCAGCAAGAATTATATCATTGTATTCTCTACATCCAATCGGGATTCCCCGTCCATTCTAAGAGTGTATATAACATTTTGTTCTCGTTTCGTAACTTCAAGCTTTGTTTGCTTCTGCGAGCCGTTTGAGTACAATTTCATGAATAAGTCTCAGCATGGCAAATAATCTGAACAAGCTGAATGCGTTTTATGCCAATTCCTTGGGAGACGTTACCAAACTTGGGATTCTCGCTTGCCGTATCCCAGGTAAGTAAAACAAAGGGTGCCAGAGCCGCGGGGATGCGTTGCAGAGAAAGAGCAATGTCCTTTCTGAATCGATCATTTAAGTGTGTTATTCAGCAATGCCAACTAAAACAGGCCACGGTGTCATTCAGATAAAGCAGGGCGACTTTTGATCTCCATTCTGAGAAGCTGCGCTCACCGTGCAGATGTTGTTCACGTCCGCCGTCCGCGGGAAGTCGCAGTCTGAGAGTGGCCGAACACTGCTCACTCTGTCCTCACACCCTTCTCATTCAATGCTATCACCCCAAGCGTGAGAACGGTGAATGTGATCGCAAGACTTGTATTTTCACGAGATATGACTACTGCAGTGTTGTAAAGACAAGTATAGGTTTTCCAGTTGATAAATGTCTCGGTTTTCTGGCCAAGCTTGCGAATGTTGTTTTGTGCAGCCAGCTACAGTGTTCCTGTATTATCTAAACCATATCTGAAGTATTATTGAGGCGAAATGCTTGTTTAACACACACGATTGGGACTGGAATGCAATAGATGCAATCACTGCATATTTGGAGATAAACTAAATGGGTAGTATAACCACATCGCACTCATGCACTCAGTCCTTTCGTGTTGAACAATATGTTACTCTGTAGGTGTTTGACTGAACAGAGTGAGTAACCAAGGACCGAGTGTCACGTCCACCCGCTTGGAAAAGGTCTAGTTGGTTTTTGTATCAAGCAATAGAACAGATCTATGTTTGTAGACGAGGCGTAGCTAAAGCACGTCCTATCCCACCGCGAATGCAACCATGGATAGAGAGAAACGGGAAGAGGAGCGGGGGAAGTTCCCGCACCTCATCTGCATACCCTGTTTCGGATGATTTGATTGGTTCTGCACGTCACATGACTTGCAGGAGGCGTTTTCATTCGTTTAGAACTGTGTCACAGGCAGCTGAGCGTGATGGTTTGTGGTGTCAGTTCTATGGGGCGCCGAGTGTTACTGTGTACACTCGGTCCCTATGGAGTTCAATAATTGTAAGCTCTCAAGCTAGGAAAGACAGAGTTTTCTAGCCCCTGTCTAGATGTGACAAGAAGGCACCCCTGTTTTTACTGAGTAACTTTACCAAGTTGGGTAAGTGCCAGCTTGGGTAGTTGTCACACTGGCTTTGCATTTGTCAGTGTTGTGAAATGTTTTAAGTGTGTAGCGAGAGTTATTACACTCTCGTTTTTCTCGTGATTTCGACTGTCATTCAGTCTCATCAGGCATTTGTGTGGTAGGCGTTTTTCTGTGGTCTTTCCTCCCGGAGTTTGTGTTCCGAGAGGGGGATATGTCAGCCCTGGATGTTTATTTCGGTGTTCTATAAAACATCGGATTTCTTCTCTCTATTCTGTGTAGTCATAGCTGTCACTGCACCCTCACCTGGTTTAGGATAGTTTTTTTGTCAATATTTTCATTCCATTGGAATTTTGGAAGAAATACCGTAATTGGATTTTTTGTTTGTTTGTGGCGTTTGGGCGGGGAGGGTCTATGTGGTGATCGAGCTAACCATACCTGTTGTCCAGAGTGTTGAGGCCTTGAGGAGCATGTGTCTTTAGTCGGTGTATCCAGTTGAACTCAATTTTGTTTCTTAGTCTCCCAGCTTCTTTTGATTCTGGGTGCCTGTATATGTAGTCCAGTATGTGTACTTTCACATCATTTGTGCCGTTGTGTGTGTCTTGGTTGAAGTGGTGCGGTACTTCGTTTTTGCCTTCATGTTTCTTTATACAATTCAAGTGTTCTCTTATTCTTTCCTTGATTTTTCGTTTCATTTGTCCCACGTACTGTTTGTTGCAGGTCTTGCATTCAATACAGTATATGACGTTGGAACTGTTGCAGGTGACGTTCCACTTTGTTTGGTGTTCTTTACCGGTTGTCGAGGATCTCATCTGGCCATCCATGCATATGAGGGCACAGTATTTGCAACCAATCTTGGTGCATTTGTTGTTGTGAGGTGTCTTGTTGTTGGCATCTTTACTCCTGGTGTTGTTGTTTTGTAGTGCTTCGTTCTCTTGATTTGGCTTTTTGTAGTTGGCTTTTGCCCTTACCAGGTAGTCTCTGATGTTTTTTTGGGCGTTTATATCCTTTGATGACCTTTTTTCTTGTGGAAATTTTTCCAACTACGGTATTTCTTCTGAAATTCCAATGGAACGAAAAAATTGAAAATAAGCAATAGAAACAGATACCGTATTTACAGGTTTAAAAGGTGTGGGATGGTTAGAACAAGTGATTGAACATATACTCGGACTTATCAAACAGACTGCTTGGAGGATCCTGGTGAGAGGTAATGGTACTACATTCTAAATCTGTTTTTAGAGAAACATTGTAATAGGTTTGTTTTTTTCATCTATTGAAAGGTCGCTATTCCTTTATTTTGTATTGTCATCAATTTTCAACCGTTGTAAATGAATCATTTGTGGGATCTCAAGACGGACACTGCACGAAAACCACTATTTTACATATGTATACGAAACGCGTCTAACAGTAGGATTTCGCGTCTAGAAGTTTGACCTATTAGACGTCTCGTAGACGCCTTATCTAGTGGCGTATATACGTGTCCATGGTGCGGTCTTATATACGTTATATATACGCCTGATTCTGTTTATTTACGCCAGTATCCAATAATTCCGACCTCTGCCACTTGGGGACATCAGTGGTAGTATATTGCCATTAACCATCCAAGTCTGTATTATATGAAAATTGCAATCTTTATATTACCAATTTATTCTATAAAACCTTTATAAAACCTGATTGAGTATAAATTGATTAATTACACATAATAAACCATGCATTAAGTTGTTTTTTGCAGTTTTTCTGATTTTTTAAAACTTTAAAACACCATTTCAATGTGTGAACAGTCAGGCTTACTACATAATCGCCTCCCCCCAGAGGATGGGGTTGGGAGGTCGCGGGTGGCGGGTCAGTGTTGGTGTATCCTCTACAAACACCCACAGGCCCGGGCGGGCCGTGGGTCGCAATTTATTTTTTTTCGGTATCATATATACGCCTGGCGTATATATATATCGCACAGAGCATGTTTTATCTTGGATACGCCAGGCGTGAAAGATAGCCAAGTCGCGCGCGTCTACATAAGTAAACTACCTCGTACACGCCCAAAACGCAGACGAGGATAAGAGGTGTATACAAATGTAAACAAGGCACGATACAGCCGATACGTGCGTTATCGCAATGGCGTATATATATATGTAAAATAGTGGTTTTCGTGCAGTGGGAGAGAGGTTTGATTCGCAATGTTCAAAGTCGCTCCAAATCAGCCGATACCTGTCCCATCATTGATTTGGACAGGGAACCAGTTACCCGATGTTACACTCGACCAATAGAACGCCACCTCTGTTTACACCGCACACTCTCAGCGATTCTCGTGAGATTCTAACGGGTTCCCCGTCACGCAGTGATATGACAGGCTGGTTACCAGTCTACCGGTAGTCCTAACGCCAGACACACGGGCCACCAGCCGTGTATTTATAGTCAGTGCTCCCTAGGGGTCGCTGTCTGTGAACGCGAGTTACGGCCGTCACGTGACAGGCCTACGAGAGCCGCCATGATGGTGAGAAATACCCCAACCTGTTACCAGTCTGTCTCTGTGCATTCACTCACTACACTCAGGAACTAGCGCACCACTTGTCCCCTATCTATGCCTCCCTGAAACTACAGAGCAACATTTTTAAGATCATCAAATATCAGAAAGATTTGCTAATCATAGTTTTTCCTTTATCTATCCTCTTGTTGATGGTCGTTGTATGCTATTAAGATTCTGTGAAATTGAAAGAAAACAAAAACAACTTCTTCCTACCGCCTCAGCCCATTGGCTCCCGTGACCCTCAGGGCAGCTGAACCGAAGGTCACGCGAAGAATGTCTTATAACTGTTACCTAATCATGACGTCTGCGCGGGTAATTCTCGTGTTGGTGGTTCCATACCCCTTCCTTAACCTTTTAGCTACATTATGATGCCTGAGGCATTCCCGGGCGTAGTACGCTATGATGCCTTGAGGCATCATTTCTAAAATTAAGTAATTGCTTCTTTTTAATGAAACAATGCAAATATTTTGATAATATTTTCTCAATTTATGTAAAGCTAAATAATAGTTAATATCAATACTATTATATATATATTTTTTTTTAAAACAATTTTTATTAGGGTATTTGTACTAATTACGATTCACCGGATTCGGCATGTGTGCCGTTCTTCCATTCGGGCATATAACATCCTAATTATTTTGGATTACCATAGAGCTGTGATATAATGACGAACCTCTGGATATAATAAAAAAGTGCCAGCGTACTACAGGGGTGAAAATGGTTCTACAGTGGCGTATTTCAGGGTGTGTATTTGGTGCTATGGAGCGTAGTGAAAGGGTTAGGAGACTCACTCACCGACTCACTCACTGACTCACTGACTCACCACTGACCCACTGATTTGTTGACTCACTGACTACCTCACTCACTGACTAACAGACTGTCTGACTCACTGAGTTACTGACTCGATGACTCACTCACCCACACATTAACTGACCCATTTACTCACTGACACTGACTCACTGACTCACCTATCTACTCACCCACTCACTTACCAGACCACACTCCCCTCATATTCCTACCTATCCATCCATCCATCCATCCATCCATCCATCCACCCGAATCTCTACTTTCCCGTCCTTGATCACGTGAACGACCAGCGTGTCTCTGACGTCACGATGGCGACTGGCGCCCTCTGGAGGTGTTGGCGAGAAGACAGGCGACTGACGTCCGTGTGACCCACTTAGGCTGGCGCAGGCGCACTGACGCCAAATATGGCGGCCAGTATCAGGGCGTAAAGCGGACAGAGTAGCCAATCAGCGGCGCTCAATGGGACAATTCTCGTCTTGGCCACTCGCCGCTAGGGGCGGGCCTGGCGAGAAAGGGGGCAGAAAGACACAATCAATCGGCCTCGCCAGGGGCCGCCACCACGGGCTAGGACCCGCTATGAACCCTGGAAGGAATACTAAACCGGAAGCTGATTTGCCTGGCATGGCCGACAGTCAAAGCCGTGAAATGTGTTTCTAGGAAAACCTGAGAAAAACGGGATAAAAAGAAAAGAGGACAATAAAAAGAACATGGCGGCTGCTAGCTCGCTGAGGTTTCTGTGTGTGTTATGGTTAGGGCAGAGGTACATGAGAGAAGCGCGCGGTGTGGTTTAAGAGATGTTACAGTTATAGCCAGGGTCCTCTCACCACCAGACTAAAGGTGGAAGATGCAGGGGTGGTAAAGTAGTGCATTGTAGAGAAGCGAATAGAAACTTATCGACAACCGTTATATGATAGAATCTTTACTCTGAGAATGCAAATGATTAATAACAATGTAAATATCATTAACAATGGAACAACTATAGTGCAAGCAGCTGATTATGAAATCGTTAAACATTATATAGAACCTGAAAAAATGACCCATTTTGCAGGGAGCTACGGGTTTCCCATTTACAGGCACCCTATATATCAATGCCGTAAAACCTAAACCCCTACATAATGCACTGAACATGCACCGGAGTATGTTGAATAAATTATGCTAACAGGGGACAAGAAGACGAGGGTTATGTTTAATAATATTTAAGTACGTTCTCTAGAACAGTCCAAGCCGACGGAAAGCCACCCATAGATAGGTGTTGAATAGAGGTGATTCACATTGACCCTGGGTCTCATTGGTTAAATGAAAGAGTCTTCATGGATGAACCTAAATCATTAAACTGAAGGACATTTTAGTGGGAGATGCTCGCGTCCAGGCAAACTGCTCAAACCGAACAGTGTCTTGTAGTGAAAAGCTGGTGTCCCCAGGTGAGTTGCTCAAACCTCATCACACTGAACCACATTTTACACTGAGTGGCTCTTGTCTCCAAATAAGCTGCTCAAATTGAACCATATTTTACTGTGAGCTGATCAAACTGAACCACGTCTTGTCTTACTATGAGAGGCTCGTGTCCCAGGCAAGTTGTTCAAGCTTAGCCTGAGTTGAATGCTGCCTCACACCACCTTTCACCGCACCATGCTGCCTCACACCACCTTACACCGTGCTGCCTCACACCACCTTTCACCGCACCATGCTGCCTCACACCACCTTTCACCACACCATGCTGCCTCACACCACTTTACTCCACACCATGCTGCCTCACACCACCTTTCACCACACCATGCTGCCTCACACCACCTTACACCACACTATGCTGCCTCACCCCACCTTACACTACACCGTGGTGCCTCACCCCACCTTACACTACACCATGCTGCCTCACCCCACCTTACACTACACCGTGGTGCCTCACCCCACCTTACACTACACCATGCTGCCTCACACCACCTTACACTACACCACGCTGCCTCACCCCACCTTACACTACACCATGCTGCCTCACCCCACCTTACACTACACCATGCTGCCTCACCCCACCTTACACTACACCGTGCTGCCTCACCCCACCTTACACTACACCATGCTGCCTCACCCCACCTTACACTACACCATGCTGCCTCACCCCACCTTACACTACACCGTAGTGCCTCACCCCACCTTACACTACACCATGCTGCCTCACACCACCTTACACCACACCACGCTGCCTCACACCACCTTACACGACACTATGCTGCCTCACACCACCTTACACCACACTATGCTGCCTCACGCCACCTTACACCACACCACGCTGCCTCACACCACCTTACACTGTGCTGCCTCACACCACTTTACACCACACCATGCTGCCTCACACCACCTTACACTACACCATGCTGCCTGACACCACCTTACACCGTGCTGCCTCACACCACTTTACACCACAACACGATGCCTGACACCACCTTACACCACACCAAGCTGCCTCACACCACCTTACACCATGCTGCCTCACACCACCTTACACTACACCATGCTGCCTCACACCACCTTACACCATGCTGCCTCACACCACCTTACACCACACCATGGTGCCTCACACCATCTTACACCACACCGTGCTGCCTCACACCACCTTACACCATGCTGCCTCACACCACCTTACTCCACATGCATCCTTACGCCACACCACAACACGCCGCTGTCACAGGCATCTTATTAGCAAAATCGTTGGCACATTTTCAGCCCGATCAGGCAGCACAACCCCGGAAGGAACGAGAAGATACCGCTGGCTGAAGTTAGGGAGGTGGGAAGCTGACAAGGCGGGCGAGGCATGGCGAGAGGCCTGCAGGGGGGCAGGAGGGGGGCAGGACGGAGAGAGAGAGAGAGAGAGAGAGAGAGAGAGAGAGAGAGAGAGAGAGAGAGAGAGAGAGAGAGAGAGAGAGAGAGGACAGTTCTAAGAAGTATCTCATCTATCACATCACAGAACCTTCTTAAAACAGGGCAACGGTTTCAGAGGAAACACAGATTGGTAAAATATACAGTGACCCGCCAGATAGCAGTTAGCGAGACAATTATTCCACAGTTGGTTAATTCAACCTATTGGAGGGTGGGGGTGACAGAAATTAAATAAAACAGAGCAGGGAGAACCAGGAACATAGAAGGAGAGAGGAAGATAAACCGAGAGAAGGGACAAGGAGGTAGAGGGAGGGGAAAGGGAGTGCACAGAGCTGGGATGGATAGAGGGGATAGAACCAGAGACACAAATAGAGAAGAAATAAATGAGAAAGTAAGAATGATGAACATGTTCAGGCAAAATACAATACATACGATACTGTACGATGACATATTGATCAGTTATTGAACCGAAATAGACGCCACCAATCAGATGCATGTAATTTGTTTGGACCATATCACCGCGTAAAAGACATCAGCCAGACTATGCATGCAGTTCAAACTACATCCTTGAGAGAAACGTGTTGGGCACCGATTGCTATTCTGTTAATTCAAAAGCGGACACTATTTGAATGAGCAAATAGTAAGACGGAGAGACATGTTAAGATGACGAACCCAGCGAGCCTGACATGTTTGTCTCTCGCTAACACTGTCAGGGTGGAGCGTTCATTCCTGACACACCCGTGACATGTTCACAGCGAAGGCTGTGTGTCACACGCTCAACGACTATAATAACAGGTTTAGCATGCTTGTATGTGCGATAACAGACTTTAATAAGTACCCATGCAGTATATACTGTAAATACGCACCGTTTCGCCATATAACGTAAAAATACCGTAGGGAACACTGTTCCGTACGGGAAAATACTGAACACTTCCCCATACGTGTTGACTAAAATATCAATTGTTAGGCTAAATCGAATAAATAATTTTTATCAATTTTGAGTATATAGTAAATATAGAACGACCTACCATGCTTGTACAAGCCACAAAACTCGATAATAATTTACGGTTTGTACGGAACTCGGCATAAACGCCTCGTTCCGTATAAACCGTAAATTGCCATCTCGTTTTGTAGCTTGTACAGCATGGTCTGGACGTTCTTTATAAATACATGAAGTACATCAGTAGAATTTCTGACAAATTTGACCCCCCACCCCTTTCTCCATATAATACGAAATGACACCATCGCTACACACCTCAACACCCCCTCACCACATCCTCACCACATTCACATGATCCCCTCACTACACACCTCACCACACCGTCACCACATCTTCCCCACCCGTTAACTACACTCTGACTACTCCCTCACAGCCCCCTCACCAAACCCTCACCGCCCCCTCACCACATTCATACCACAGCCTCATTACATACTCACCACACCCCCACAAAATCTTCACCACACCCTCACCACAACCTCGCCCCCTCCTCACCACATCCTCACCACTGTCTTACCACACCCTCACCACACCCTCACCACACACTCACTACTCCTCTAACGCCCCTAGGTCTCTGCCTTCAACCCTGCAATCAATACTCCCGTGGCCATGGAGACAGAAATCACCTCTTATCTAAGAACGCCCGCCGACGTCGCCGCGCCATCTGCCGGCCTTTCTTTTGGGTTACTTCCGGTGGGGGCTATTTTGAACACGAGGCTATTTTGGCGGCGTCGGTAATGTGACTGTCAATCACATGTCGTCTCATCTATGACGTCACAGAGAATGACGTCGCGGACCGCGCGTTCTGTGGGTACCTGATGATAAGAAACTGGTTCCAGTATTTTTAAGCTGGGTTCAGTCCAACTGTTCTGTTTACGTCTAGAGAGCCCAATAATATTGTCAAGACGACAGACTCAATATTTCCCACCCAGACACCAGCGGTTTGCTACGAGTTCCATAATAATCTGTTCTTTCACATATTTTGCATGTTATGTTAGATATACATCCGTTATTTGAGATCGATATTAAAACCACATCAGTCGCCTTATAAATCAAACTCACTATTTAAACACAATGATAAACACTATAAACAAGATAAACTAGACCCCAAAGTTGAAATAAGAGTCTTCATGGAAGAACTGCAAAACACCACAGGACAGAACACCACAGGACAGAACACCACAGGACAGAACACCACAGGACAGGACACCACAGGACAGGACACCACAGGACAGGACACCACAGGACAGGACACCACAGGACAGGACACCACAGGACAGGACACCACAGGACACAACACCACATGGCACAACACCACTCCACATGGCACAACACCACTCCACATGGCACAACACCACTCAACATGGCATAACACCACTCCACATGGCACAACACCACTCCACATGCCACAACACCACTCCACATGCCACAACACCACTCCACATGGCACAACACCACTCCACATGGCACGACACCACCCCACATGGCACGACACCACCCCACATGGCACAACACCACTCCACATGGCATAACACCACTCCACATGGCATAACACCACTCCACATGACACAACACCACTCCACATGGCATAACACCACTCCACATATCACAACACCTCTGAACGGGCCACGTCGGAAACTTGACCTCCCGGCGCGTGCGCACGGCCGTGTCCGGTGTCAGCTGACGGGGTCACGTGACAAATTCTATCTTCTTGAAATCAGCCTCGCGCATGCGCCGGCTTTACTGCTGCCGCTGGTTGCCGTGTGACACGTGAGGAAAGACGGGCCCCGGCGAACGGAAGTGGGTGACAGCTGTTTTCCTCTACTCTGCTTTTCTTTATCTCAACTTCACCTTTTTTTCAGTCAAGTAATCTAACATTTTATGTTGAATGTTACGTAATAATATTCATCAACAATGAATATATAGCAGTGACCATTATTTCCAAATTTTTACCGATAATGGGTCTTTATCAACACAGCGGTTAAAAAAGTTGATTCTCAGTTTTATGGATAAAGTTACCCCTCCGAGGCAACTATTATTAATGAGAATTGGAAAAATGCGTATTTCTTCTGTAAATGCGATCCAAAATATCGTGGAAAATGGTTTCCACATTTTGAGATTACTCTGCAATTCTGAATAACTCTTTTTGCACCTTCGGATCTCCTTGGATCCCACTCAACCTAGACCCATATGAGATCTGCTGTAGACAAATCTCCTGGCCGCCATGTTTGTTTTTCTCATTCACGAATGCTTACCTAACTTCCCAGAATTGATCGGATATTGACTTTGATCGACATTTTATCGATCATTTATGACTGTGGATGAAAACACTTGAGGGTTGCCATGTTGAACAGAACAGTTTGCATTTTTCATTTAATCAGCGCATTTATCTTACCACAACACGTTGGAAATGTTTTAAGTTATCATAACTTGTAGGACGTAGCAGCAGTGTGACTGCATCTCTAAAGCGAGATTGATAATCATCTATCAAAAGGAAATATACGCATCAGTGTGCTAAAATTTCCATGTATACACAGATTTATGAATACATACAGAGATAAACATACATTCATATACAGACACATACATGTATGTAAATACATGTCATTTGCACCTTATATGTAAATATAGATACGTACCAATATACATATAGGACTCGAAAACTTTGCATGGATTGCAGAAAAGAAGTCTCCACTGACAGATGTAACAGGCCCAATAATGTGGAAATTCCTGATTCTAACCAACGAGTATACTCGTTGTTCTAACTTATTTGTAAAGGTGAGTAATATATATATGATTTAAATGATGAGACTTCATTGGAGGAAAGGTTTTATTACACTAAGAAGGCGCGCTGCGCAAGTTGTTACAATTAGGAACAACTTCTCATAAATTGGTTAAACAATGAGTAATATGTATATGATAAAATGATAGTTTTGGGAACTATTTGTAAATCACTCATGGTCACTACTGCTTATGGATTTCTATGAGTCATCCGCTCATGGTTTATTTGCACCGAAATGTTGGTACATTCAATAGGTGACCATGACGATTGGTCAGTGTCCAGTCACTGCCAGATATTTTATACTAATCACATTGACAACATCAATCCTATTTTAATTTCACGGAGGTGTATTTTGTCGGTCAGTTTTGCTAGATTTCCCATTTGTCAACACTGAAATCGGGCGATGTATCTGTAGATTACTAGTTTGCATTGACCGATATTTCATCAAAAACATCGTCAGAAGATGTCAGAACATCGATCAGTGGTTTCTCGGTAATTCATCGGTACTAAATGTCGGCCGAGGGAAACCCACAAGAGGGACTAAAGCCTGTCTTAGGAGGTGATGAGTGAGTATCTGACCACACCAGGCCTGGATGCTACCGACGGCCTACTTTTGAAGTACCCCGAGCCTTTCACACCTGGATTTACCTGTACAATCACCAAGGTCACTCCAAGGTCACCCCAAGACCCCCAGACACAGACAGGGTCGATGATCACGTGGTACACAGTGAACAAAGGCCGGCTGTGCGGCGGGAGATGGCGGACGGCGGAGGTGGAGTCCGCGGGATCGATCCGCGGCCAGCTACACGGGGTCTGACGGGGCGTGAGGGGGACCCACACCGCCTCCTCCCATTACCTCATTAAACAACTATTAGCTGCACATGTTCGCTCTGTTCTGATTCGGGTGTTTTCCTCAGAGATCTAGTCCAGAGGTTGAACGGAAAGAGGTCGTGGGTGTCTGTGTTGTAAAATGAGATATGCGAGAATCGGATCTGTTTACTGGACTGCTGCCGCAGAAATAGGGACTGAGAAATAAAAGTAGAGTTTATCAACACATATAATGCAATATCCTTTTGAGCGTAGGGCTCGCTCAGATTTGGTGTAGGGTTTAGGAGAGGTCATGTGACCTTTCAGCGTGCTGCACACTCTGAAGCGTGATTCACCCTGCCGTTCAGACGAGGACACTGTTCCAGTAGAGGATCGTAGCAGTGATTTGTCTCAGACAAATACCGTACCTATCTGCATGTCTACCATCTCTATAGGTTCAATAAAGAGGGGCATTCCAGAGGAATTGTCAGCCGCCGAGACCAATCACTACAAGTATCTAACTCACCACTGATGTCCAATTGAACCCTACATAGTCAGGTGTAGAACTGGCTGGTTGGCTCGGTGCTGAGTGGGTAAACGACCCACTGACTGGACGCTACCCAAGTCTTCTAATCGATCACATATATTATTACATACCTATAGCCGAACATCAGTGAAATACTACCCTCTCACGGGGGTGTAGTATATCGCGACTACGGCCCACTATGGTGCGCTTCGTCGCACAGTACGAAAATACCGTGCATCAAGCCTAGTCTGTGCTATTCGATAAGCGTGCGTAATCGACGTCATCGCGACCAAAAACAACATGGCGAACGTCGTCGAATCGCGACTTGAAACTCGCGATACACGCCCCCCGTAACAACTATGAGTTCCTAATGACCAATCGTCGAGGTAACTAACGGTTGGCTCTCACCTGACACCGTTTAAATTGCTCAAATATGTGAAATTCATCGATAACAACAACGCTCCCTGGTCCGCAACGGGCGACGCACAGACAGAGCGGAAATACTCGTAGCGCATGCGCAAAGTTATCTAGGTTAACGTCACTCTCCTAATCGTAGTAGCTCGCTGCGTTCCGCCA
This sequence comes from Alentia gelatinosa, assembly GCA_950022655.1. Lineage (NCBI taxonomy): Eukaryota > Metazoa > Annelida > Polychaeta > Phyllodocida > Polynoidae > Alentia > Alentia gelatinosa. The sequence goes on from OX465592.1 coordinate 25,264,951, forward strand.
GTTTATACGTCTAGGACTACGGTTCGGAGATTGAAGCTTAGTTATGCACAGGCGCAAGGAGCACATCCTGGGAGTTGGTTTCCGGTTCGTAGCAGACAGTGTCAACATGGAGCGGTTGTGACTCGAGGACTTAATAAATGGCGCGTTTCTGATCGAATTAAGGTATGTAATAATAAGAAAACATCCATACTGTGACCAGAACTATGTCTTAGTTCTCGGTCACCTGTGTCGAGTGACCTCGAACTAAGACATAGTTCGGCCACAGTCTGGACGTTTTCTCCTATTACTCTATGACGAACATGCCATGTATTTCTTGTCATCAGATTCGCCGCTGTAAGCTCAGGGGCCGCGCTGTAGATGCTGAGAAGCGGGCCGACCCGCTGTAGAGGACCTCCCCGTCTAACAATGCATTTCTCCGTTTTATAGTTATCACCGCAGAGATAAAGCCGGCTACAAACCACTTACAGGGTGTAGTCTGCCAAGCGGGGCTCAACTGTAGGTATGTCAATATGCACCCAGATGGCGTGCGCACGCAGGAATAGGTCTGGACAGGCCAGGTGGGTCGCGCTGTGGACACGCACAGACCGCACAGTGCCGCAGTGTGCCACTCAGTGCCGCAGTATGCCGCACAGTACCGCAGTGTGCCGCACAGTGCCGCAGTGTGCCGCACAGTGCCGCAGTGTGCCGCAGTGTGCCGCACAGTGCTGCACAGTGCCGCAGTATGCCGCACAGTGCCGCAGTGTGCCGCACAGTGCCGCAGTGTGCCGCACAGTGCCGCAGTGTGCCGCACAGTGCCGCAGTGTGCCGCACAGTGCCGCAGTGTGCCGCTCAGTACCGCACAGTGCCGCAGTATGCCGCACAGTGCCGCAGTGTGCCGCACAGTGCCGCAGTGTGCCGCACAGTGCCGCAGTGTGCCGCACAGTGCCGCAGTGTGCCGCACAGTGCCGCAGTGTGCCGCACAGTGCCGCAGTGTGCCGCACAGTGCTGCACAGTGCCGCACAGTGCCGCAGTGTGCCGCACAGTGCCGCAGTGTGCCGCACAGTGCCACAGTGCCGCACAGTGCCGCACAGTGCCGCACAGTGCCGCACAGTGCCGCACAGTGCCGCACAGTGCCGCACAGTGCCGCAGTGTGCCGCACAGTGCCGCACAGTGCCGCACAGTGCCGCAGTGTGCTGCACAGTGCCGCTCAGTGCCGCACAGTGCTGCACAGTGCCGCACAGTGTCGCAGTGTGCCGCACAGTGCCGCAGTGTGCCGCACAGTGCCGCTCAGTGCCGCACAGTGCCGCATTGTGCCGCACAGTGCCGCTCAGTGCCGCTCAGTGCCGCACAGTGCCGCAGGGTGGCCGTGACTGGTAGAACAAAACCGGGCACTAATGTTGACATGTTAAATTACCTAATCTCCGTCCTCGCTATTCCCGCCACCCGGATGTACAGCGACGCGTGCTGGCGTGTGGCTGCTTCATCAGCGGCCGCAAGGTGTCGCCCCACTCTACCTATGTGTTATTTCCCTCATTTATCGCTCGCCAAAAGAGTCCCCTCTTTTCTGTCGGTGCTATAAATCTGGGGTCTATTAGTAAACGGGAGTATTAATCTGATGGTCAGTGCCACTCTGCATAATGAACAAAGCCAGGCTCAGCTTGTTTTTTATCTGACGCCTGGATGTTGATTAGTGAGAGCTGATATACGGCGATGCATACACAGTGTTACCATGATTTTTATCTGCATGGTCGTATTCTCTGTGTAGTTGACGCGTAGTAATATCCGAACAAATGCGAGTATATTGCCTAGTGTCAACTACAATGGGCATGCGACCATGCAGATCAAAATCATGGAAATGTTGCATTTATTACATTGACAACCTTCTCCAGCGTTCGACTTTCGCCAATCCGATTGACGCACTGGATGTGCACACCCACTCTCTCCACACACAGAAGACGATTACAATACTGATGACATTCCGTAAGAGTTTAAACCACCAATCCATGTTAATCCTCCACAGTGTTCATTATGTATCCATACAGAAGGGTTAGAACAGTAAATCAACATGGTCTCCCCTAGCTTACACTGTTATTTCGGTCTATACCACAGTAATAACACACCCAAAACTAGTAGGCCCTAAATGGTTGGGTAGGAACTAGCGTTAAAAGATACAACACTTTCAGGGGGCCCGTCGAAGTTACGCTGGTCACGGGTACCAGACAATTTGTTTAGCGGCATCAGCCAAACAGAATGGTGGAAAACGGAGAGCGAGTCTTCTGGTCAAGGTAGACTCATAAAGGTCACGTGATCATGCAAGATGGCGTATATAGAGGAGACCGCCTAACCATCAAAATTACTACCAAGTAAAATCAATTACAATTAGGAACAGGACGTGGAACTTGACAAATACAGACGACTACAGGTGTGGAGCTCGAATGTTCCCCGGTTCGATTCTGAGTGGAAATCATCCTCATCAAACACCACACAAAAGGACACCATACTGAATCCTATGTATCCCGCTGGGCCCTTGATCCGGCCTTGTTTATCCTTTATGAACCAGTGAGTTCCTGTCAGTGGGACGTAGAGTGCCCTGGACAATTCTAACCTGTTCATCAATGTTTATGGGCAAATGCCATCATCAGTGACCTGACAAATCTCCCTACACGAATATAAAGGAATTATTTATGATATTTTCTTGTCACTAAATATTGATTGTCATATATTGCTGCGCCGAACTACTTGTTTTGATTCGCTTTGGCAATGAAAACAAATACCAATTGGCTTTAAAACCCTTTGTTGAGTGGCCGTGGGAAAGGTGTTCTGCAGCTAACTAAATTCTGTCCCGTTTTAAGAGACCAGGCAAATACAGGCAGACAGGGCGCTCGTTGATACTTAGATCAGGTCTTACTGCCAGTGTAATAGGCCTTTTTCCGTAGGCCGGTGTCGCACCTTATCTCCCTAACTACGCCAAGGCTGAAGCCAAACATTCACTTGGCAACGTATTTCTTAGCATTGGATAACTCAGTATATGAGCCTAATACGATCATAAGACCCATGTATCTCATTTTCAGAGAAATAACAATGATTTCATCGTATTCTATGGTATTTCAGCTACAATTTGATGTATCATACATGCATATCACCTCAGTGATACTTTAGATATACCTTAGATAACACAGGGACACCAAAACTGCATACACACTAATACATTGGCAGGCCTAGCTATATTATGCTTTTCTTTTTCCAAGTTAAAACCAAGATGATTATCAACTATAAAGTTTAGACATCTCAGACTTGTTGATACAATACCCAAGTTTGTTACAAGAATCTAATCTGTCAAAAAACAACACTCCTGTAATCACACCCACCGTTCACACTTTAGGTGTGATTGCTGTTTGTCTCTATATACAAGCCGCCTGACTCGGCCGTGTTTGTCCGAGCGGCCGCGTATCTAGAGAGTGGGCAGTTAGGCGGCGCTGAACGGCAACACCTGTATTGTGTTAGGTTTGGGCCCAGTGGAACACATCTTTATAATGATGTGAGGGGCTGCCAGTTAACGACCTTTCCTTTCCTGAGGATTTATCAATAGAATCACAAAATCTCATGCACTACTTTTCACACATTACTTTTCCGTATGCTACTCGGTAACGATCTGTAGGCTCCATATGTTTAGTAGCGAGACTGTTCAAGGTAGATAATAAATTGTGATGTTTATCTTTTATTAGAGCGTGCTAGCACGCTCTAAATACATCATCTAGAGGTTAGAGTGGTCACATTGAACTTTCAGTGTGCTTCCAGAAGACTATCCCTATACTATCTGCATGCTGTCCACTATGATAGTGAGAATAGAGCAGGGAGCCAGTGTCTCAGGGTCTTAGACGTGTGCACAACTGACCATGACCATGACCAATCACTCAAGACCAAAATACCTCCAGACCCACTGGTGCTTGATCTGTTTGGATCCTAGATAGGCAGTGGGTTACAGAAAACTATCCATAGACTGAATCTAACCCAAACCTTTTAATTGTTATTCATTTATAATTGCACGCTCATTCATCTATGATGAACATCCTATTCGCTCCTAGTTATATGTTTTATCACCGGCAAGAAATATTTATATTATTTGTATTGATGATTACTAATATCCTCTAGGAAAATGCAATGCAGAGTTTAAGGCTGGTGCCCCCCCCCCTTCCAACGGCACACCCACGAAATATCACCGATACACTCATGATAAAGGCTGTGCATCGTAGGTGTGTCGTGGATAGGTTTATGATTTTCGGCAACCTCAAAGCTGTTTAAAACTTTTTGTTCCCACATCAAATTCCACCATCTGTTATTGTTCTGTGCCTTGCACTCTTTCGTCATCTCAGTTATAATCATGGTTACCGCTGTAAGTACGGCGTGGCATCTGCAGAACCCGTGAGCAGCCATCCTCGTGCTGGTCTATTCATACGTGTTCATTTTGAAGCCACTTCACGGCTTGGTCTTCCCTGTATTAAGTCCAGTATTGTCCATTGAGTCCCCTCTGTAAATTCCCTGCCGGGGTCGTCAGTAAGCGGCTTTCACCGCATTTCACAGGATACACACATCGATGTTGGTTTGTGGTCATTGATTCCCAAGTCCCTCATCGATTGATATAACGATTCCTGCCCCTGTCTGGTACGGCCAGGGGCCTCCGCTTGCGACAGGTCCAAACACTACTCGACTTGCACTGAGTGTCAGTTCATCCACAAGACTCTCCGACAAACTACAACAAATTGAGATTTTGCAGCATGATGAAAGAAGACCTCGCCTAATAACAACACAGGGGCCTAATAACAATACAGGGGCAGCCTTTAGACTACTCCTACCTTCCCCTACAGAACGTCAATACACTAACCCCCCCCCCCCTACACACACACAGTCTCTCCCCATGCGTCCACTTCCCGGTATAATCCATGCGCCAAGCGTAATCCCTTAGATCCAGTTAATCTGGATTATGACGTAATCCTGGTCACTGTGTTAGCTGGTGGGAGGGAAATTGTAAGAGAGCGCCAATGTAGTCGGGGGAGCAACCACTGTTATCAGTTGTTATAATCTATAGATAATATTGAGACAAGACTAAAATTCCTCCTTGGCAAGCCCAAAAAGATTTCTGACAATATTCATTGTAATTTGTCCCGCCACCTAGAATGTGCAATGTGCTGGAAGAGGGGAGACTATACCATGTGCTGAGATGGGGTAGGCCATAACGTTTGGTGGGAAGAGATGTTGTGAGATGACAGATGTGAAGTTGAACTTTGAGAGTTGAATAGGATGACATTGGAAGTGAGGCTAGCATGTTCAGACATTGACTGTCTCTTCGGGTGGTAAACTTAGAGCCTGGTAAGGGAGGGGGTTGAATGGTACAGGGCGAGCGGCGGGGTGAATGGAGGTACATCAGACACAATGCACGAGGAGGGTTGTTACGGGGTTCTTAGAGCAGGTTCGGGTAGAATACGACCATGGTTTTCATCTGCATGGTCGTATTCTCCGTGTATTTGACGCGTAGTAATTTCCAAGCGCATGCGAGGATATTACGTAGCATCAACTATGAGGAGAATACCACCATGTAGATCAAGATTATGGTCATGTTGTATTTTTATTCGACATTCCAAATACAAGTTATCAAAGAAAAGAGCAAATAACTTCCGATCGTCTCACGCACTGCTTTGAACGCAGAATACCACTTTCCGTATTTTACTCGGTTGCCATCTGTAGGCTCTATAGACTTAGTATGGAGATTCCATATTAGGTGGATAATGAATATCAGGAGGTACTGCTATCGAACTCTAATCTTACTCAAAGCATTTAGGCATTTAACACAGCTTTTCCTCACCCGATGGGACAAGTTCACAGCGTGATGCTGAGACACTGAGGGACATGCCACTCACGGCTGTTATACATCTCTGTAGACTCCCAGCTAAATTCCAACTCACAATGAGAACCAGGGGAAACTGCGTACAGGAGAAACTAATTAAACTGAACAGGGGGGAAGGCAGAGAGAGGCAGAGACAAAGGAAGAGAGAGGCAGAGACAAAGGAAGAGAGAGGCAGAGACAAAGGAAGAGAGAAGCAGAGACAAAGGAAAGGAGAAGCAGAGACAAAGGAAGAGAGGGGCAAATAATGATAGACAGATACCAGTACATGTCTCGGTGGTTTCACAATGGATGGGTAAAGGATTCGTAGGTAGGAGACCTAGAAGTGGAAGGCCTGCGGCGATGAGACCAGGGCCAAGGCCGGGGTTAGTAAGTGCTTCTCTACCCACTACCTTCATAGCTCTATGGTATATGATGCAGGGCGGTCTGCTAAAGGGTTGATTACACCAGGCCGACGGAAATAGGGCAGCGCTGAGGCTTCTGCCACATATGTATACATGTATATGATGTACAACCCCACACCCCCTGGAACATGAGCACGTCCGACAGCATGCGGGCGACGTTTGTAGGCAACTGGCAACAGCTGTTTGGTTGAGTCTTTTGGCTGACAGCCGTTCGATATTTGGCTGATGTCGGGTAATTGTCATACAACGTTGACCGTGCGTGTGTACGCTGCTCCACTGCACTGATATCTACAACCATCTAACATCCGTTGACTGTAAAAGAGCCCGTGCGATGGCCTGCCGGCCTTGCAGTCGGTCTGGTGGAATAACCCTTTAATGAGGGAAATAAACATGAAATACGGGATTCCTTTCTAGGCCAGAGTGTTCCAAATTGCAGGGTTTTACACTTAATAGGAATTCTTACATCTGATTATTACACTCCCTCACTACCTTTCATATTACATAAATTGAGCTATACATAAATAATCAAATTACCTTTGTGTTATCAGTGCAAATGCTTTCTTAATGAGGAACACCTTTATGTATATGAAAATCCTCATTTAGGAGAAATACTATGAAATGAACGAATAAAGAGAGGCCTTAACAAGAGGCTCTACTGTACCCCTCTCCGTCGCCACCCCGCCCCATCATGCCGCCTCCCACGGTAGTCACCCACTTTGGCTGTTGGTGTAGCCTTAGGCATCTGAGCAATGGCGAAGGTGTCGAGTCCTTTGGGCCAATTTCCTCGGCTGTTCACTACGTGTATGGCTGAAGGCACGGAGCCACACACGTCGAACCCATCCATCATATTTTCCCACGAGGTGGGCGTGTCCCCGGCCAATGAATACAGAGAGAGGGTCCTGAGGGCGGAGGCAGGGCCGAGAGATACACACAGGACGAAGCTCACTTACTAGGCACCACTCCAGGGATCTGAGGCACGCTGATGTCAGAGAGAGAGAGAGAGAGAGGGGAGAGAGAGAGAGGGGGGGGGGGGAGAAGGAGTGGGACCACCGTAGACGGAGACAGACAGGGAAGAGAAGAGCCAGAGAGAGGGGTGTATAAAGACAGAGACAGGGAGAGTAGTAGTAGGTTAGTGAGTGACTCATGGGCAGAGAAAGGCAGAAAATGAATAAGAAAGAGACAGTGAGAGACAGAGAAAGGGACAGATAGACACAAAAAGTGAGCAAAATACAGGGAAAAGGGCTGAAAGAGGTAGAGGCGAAGGAAGTGGGAGGCAGAGACAAAGGAAGAGAGAGGCAAAAATGATAGACAGGGAAAGGACCAACATATCAGAGAAAGAGGCAGAGAGTATATAGAGAGAGAGAAAGAGATGGAAAAAGAGAGAGATGGGGAGTAGAGGGAGAGAACCATAGACATAGAGAGAGAGAGGGATTGACAGATCTGTACAGACAGATAAGCCCAAGGCATGTACCTTTCCAAAAATTAGAGGTTGAAATATTTCTGTCCATAAACATGAAAAAGAATGGAATTGAAAGTGTTGTACTTTGAAAAAATATAGCAAAATTGGATGTTGGACTTTGAAATGAGAGGTCATGACCTTCAGCAAGGTCATTGACTCTATAATGACCATAGAGAATATATATAGAGCTAGATATCGATTTTTTAAATTTTGGGAAAATATCAATTTCAACCAAGTTGGAATAGAAAGTATGCATTTTTCAAAAACATGCCATCTAGCCATGAAGTCAAAATATTGCATTTTCCCATAGACACCAATAGTTAAGCACTTACATTTTCAGATGGCCCTCCCATAGAAGTTAGTATGGTGACATGCCATTTTTTTTGCATTTTCTATTTGCTGATATATGGAACTTATATCAGCCGGAGTTATTTGCAAAACTCAATAGAATTTAGAAATCACCCAACTACCCGCATTTGTCTTTAAGCCTCTGGCTCACGGACTATAATGAGAGAGAAAGAGACACATTGAGGAAAACAGCGCTGAGCTGCACCGTAGTGAATGGGTCTCAACTGAAATTCTTCTGTAGCAATTTCATAAAGATAATTTGGTATGGCTCTCGATACAATACTGACATGAAGAACTGATCTCAGACACAGCTGTAGTCCTATATCCACTGAGCAAAGGTGACTAGTAACTAAAAGTGCCTTTTGGAAAGAGAAAATGCAAATTTGATATTCCGGAAGGCAAATATGATTGTTTGGAATAACTTTTTCATCAATACTGAGGATTGATTTTAGGAATCGACACGAGACGAAGGTCACCGGGAGGACGAGAGTATTGATACAAGGGCGGCGTTTACACCTGACGACTTTTGTCTATGATTATTGCATTTAGCAGCACTGACAGGTGGTTTTACGTTTCCAACAAAATGTCAGTAGGTGTAAACAGTCAAATTCCAAACAAGGCCAATGCTTCAACTACTTGAAGGACCAGCAAGTATCGATATCAACATGTCCTCGGTGAGCACCACCTCACGACACTGTGATGTCGGTGCGCTTTCTGCTGACAGGTGTTAACGCCGCCTTAGTGCTACCAAGAACGATCTCCGCGAACAGGCACTTTCAAATGCTGAGAGACAACCTATAGGTGCAGTGAGTTGACAGATAGGATGAGATTCACAGAAGGGCCTGACAGTAGACCTATTAGTGAATCTACCAGTGACTTGACAGCTAGACCTTTACTTCTGTGTATATTCTGACATGTGCTGATAGACGCAGGGAGTTTCGGTTTCAGCCAACTTCAGCTTAATACAGCCTGCCAGACCACAGAGAGTAGACAAACAAAAACACAATAGCTGATATCATGGCAGGTAAAGTGTCGTGCATAGTGGAATAAGAGGGACACCCTCTAGATACTTTCTACCACACACTAACAGACTCTGGGCAAACTCAAGTGAAATAGCAGGGTGAAAACTTACATGTCACTGTAGGGAGTATAGGCTGGTGTAGGGGGGTTTTACGGCGGTAACGTGCCCGGTTATTTAACTGTCGATTGACTAGGGCTCTTATTGAACGTGTCTGAGAGTCTGATAATGTGTTTCCTACATTGTATTGTTCGTATATTTGACTTTTATACTTTTAGAAAATAAGGACAACTTATCGTTGATGGTAAATAAAAACCAATCATCAAACCAATTTGGGGAAACTGTTAGGTTGTACGTGGTCTATTACTCTTGCATCTTTGATACTTAAATGCCATTATCAAACAACCCAAATGAATTTGTGAACCTACATTACGTAGCCATGCACTATTTGTGAACCTGTATACTTGTCCGGAGCCATTCATTGTTTGTAACCTACCTACTTTGCTGTCCTTGAGAACAAGCTATATCTGAACACCGGCAAAGGACGACTGAGTTGAGCAGTTGGAAAGATTGCCTGGTATTGGATTCAATTAAGACACGACGAGTGTGTGTAGAGCTAATGAGAAGGGGCCCGCTCTCTGACGCTGCAGCCAAGCCCTTTCATGAACGACCCATGGTGGAGAGTGGAGACTACGCTTCTTGAGCCTTCAGTAAATCACCGCTATCTGGTGGTGAGTGATGGGTGATGCGACCTAGATACCGCCAAGAGACTATAATTAAGAACAGGAGGTAGAAAAAATGCGTACAAAGCAAGTAAGACGGGTTGGACTGTGAGTAGATAAATTAAAACCAACAGAGGCGCTCAGTTCTACCTCCCGCCGCCTCTTCACAGTGAATCCACGCGAATGTTTTTAGTCTCCGAGTAATTAGAACACTCTCGTCCTTCATCTAGTGACAAGAGGGATTCTTTATCTCTGAAACTTCCAAAAAGCTTTGCCCGACACAAATTCAATACGGTTTCTATGAAATAATTGATTGCAGGCGTTACCTTTGATTGATGATATTGATTGTTTTGAATTTCATCCTACCTTTCATACTTTAATGATATTACCAATTTGATTTGTACTAATTAAATTCCAATGTAAGGGAACTAATTTAGAGGTTATGACCGGGATAAGGGGTTGTGCACGTTTAGTACTCCCATTAACTACTCAAATACCACAAGGACAATATTGAAGTCGAATGGGCCGCAGTCAACCCCTGTCCAATATAGGGTTTATTGATAGAAATAAACCATAGCAGTGCTCTACGGAAGACATATCTCCATGTTTCCCCTATTCCGCAAACAATTAAAGAATTTTTCGACTATTCAAAAAATATTTTGACGTGACATGTTTGGCTGTTTCAAAATATATTGGTATGAATATAAATCATATTTTGTAAATCACTGTTATAAAACTGTCACCTGCGAGAAGACTGATGGTCGCTGACTGATCTTATTTAGTGAACATTTCTACGTTGTATCATCCCGCTTCACTTACTGTCCAGGCCTTGATAAAACCGCTGCTGTTGTTCTATTTAAGCTGAGCATGTATTGTGTGAGCTGCTCACAGTTCGCTGTTTCCTGTTATTGTTACGCCCGGGCATATTGCAGTAATCATTACGCCCAAGCATATCGCTGCAATCGTTATGCTGGGCTTATCGCTGTATTCATTACGCCCGGGCTTATTGCTGTAATCATTATGCCCAGGTTTACTGCAGTAATCATTACACCCAGGCTTATCACAGTAATTGTTACACCCAGTTTTATTGCTGTAGTAGTTATGCCTCGGCTAATCACTGTAATCAATATGCCAGGGTTTATCACTGTTATCATTATGCCCAGGCTTATTGTAATAATCTTTACACCCAGGTTTATCACTGTAATTGTTAAACCCAGCTTTATTGCTGTAATAGCTATGCCTGGGCTAATCACTGTAATTAATATGCCAGGGCTTATCACTGTTATCATTATGCCCAGGCTTATTGTAATAATCTTTATACCCAGGTTTATCACTGTAATGATTACATCCTATATGGCAGTAATTATTACACCCGGCTTTATTGCTGTAATTTTTATGCCCAGCTTTATTGCAGTGATCATTATGCCTGCCTATTTCACTGTCATCATTATGCCCAGGCATATTGCAGTAATCATTACGCCTGAGCATATTGCTGAATTCGTTATGCCAAGGCACATCACTGTATTCATTATAGCTGGGGTTATTGCCGTAATCCTTGTACCTGGGAATACTGCAGTAATCATTGCGCCCGAGCTTATCATTGTGACCGACATGCGAGGAGAACAGACTGGTGCCACCTGGCGCTTCTCAGAGACATGCCGCGCTTACCGGACACAGCGCCATCTAGCGTATCGCGGCCGTTAGTGACGTCACGCCGCACGCTCTTCAAAGACTCCTTTGATCATTTTACATTATCCTGCCAAGTTGCCGCCTAAGACTCAGTGTATTGCATCTCCCAACTCTGAAAATGCCGCCAAAGAAAACGGCCACGGCCAAGACTCAGAAGACACTGAAAAAAACATCGGCGGGGGAGAATAAGACGGTCAAGATTGATAAGAAGATCGAGGATATTACGCGCGAATTGCGAGCTATGAAAAGTGCGGTAATGGCCGTCACACAGGCTGCGGTTTCTAGGAGCGAGGCGGCGGCCTCGTCCCCTAGGCCTAGGGTGGATACTACGATGTCAGTGCCACAAGTTACACCTTCAACACCTACGGGCCCCCCCCCCCCAATGCAGGGATTTCAGTTTCATCGGCCTGCGACTGCGGTTAGTGCTGCTCCTACGACCCAAAATAACGGATTTGCTGCTTTGATGTTGTCATACCCCTGGATACCCCGGACGCTCCCAGCCTAGGCGTCTCGTTTCAAGATCAGGGCATCGATGAGCAGGTTCGACATCTTCTTCAATCAACGGCTCACGTCCTACGGCCCAACTGCGGTAATTTTATAATTCCATGTCACTATGTTTTATTGCCCACCCGTAAGGATCATATGAATCTGGGGACCGTTTATTTACAAGAACACATCTGGGGGATTCTCCGCATTGTAGACGATGCTGCAGTGCCCCCTACCGTCAAACCTCACATATTGTCTCACCTCAGGGAAGTTGGTGAGGACTGTCTTGACTATGACTTCACGGCCGTTCGCTGCTGGAGCGAAGAGGTATTCGTTCGTATCGCTGAAGGTCGTTTCGCCCGAGGCTGGGATGATTCCGAGCAGATTCAGCATCTCCATACGGCCATCTCCCATTCCGAGGCTTCGCGGGTTTGCCCGCAGTGGAGGCACCGTCGGCAAAAAAGAAAAACAAGTCACCGGGCGCCTCACCAGCCCACCCCCCCTGCAAGGCTTACAACGGAGACGGGGGTTGCGCCGTAACCCCCCCCCCCCCCCACGCGGCAAACAGGGGGACGGTGGCCCACTGCTGCTCGTATTGTTTTGACAATTTCCACGCCCACCACACACACAGCTTCGTGGATTGCCGCATCAGAGCCCGTCAAGAGGAGCTCGACCTGCCGCATCCTCCACGTCAGCTTAATCCTCTCCACCAGGAGGAGAGCCTCCCCCCCACAATTATCGAGCTGCTCGTCGCGAGGTCACTTCGGCCATACGGGCCAATACCACGACACGGACCTGTGTGATTTCCTCCATTACGGGTGCCCTATAAGTTTTGATCAAACCCGTTGGCCTCTCTCCACTTTCACCAACCATGCTTCAGGGAGGTCACAGGGTGCAGCGCTTGATGCTTTTGCCACTAAGGAACTTAGTCTCGGGGGTCTGACGGGCCCCCTCGCTCACCTGCCGTTCGGCCGGAGGGGGTCCATGTGATCCTGGATCTCTCCTTTCCCCCGGGTCAGGCGGTCAACGACGCAATAGCTCCCGGCTATTATCTGGGCTCTCTAGCTGCCTATACTCTCCCCGGTGTCGGGGATTTGATCAAGGAGGTCCTCGCGGCGGGCCCATTGGCACACGTCTGGTCCGCGGATCTCTCCAGGGCATACCGCCAGCTCCGGATCGACCCCATCGACGCCCCCCCTTCTGTGCTTCCGAGTGGGGGGGCGTTCTACGTGGAGCGGTGCCCCCCTTTCGGTTGCCGCACCTCCTCCATAGCCTGCCAGCGCACATCCAACGGGGTGGTCTACATGATGCGTTCCCGTTCTCTGCACTGTCTGGCCTACCTGGACGATTTCGCGGTCGTTGCCGCAGGGAGGGCCGCCGCTCAGGAAGCCTACGATCACTTTGTCTGATTGGCGGGTCACTTGGGCCTTCAACTGGCCGCCGAGAAGTGTCAGCCCCCCACCCGCCACCTCACCTGGTTGGGGTTCGCCCTAGATATCGACGCATCCATGGTCTCCATTCTGGCCGGCAAGCTGGCGGAGGTCCTGGAGGCGTGCCGCGAGTGGGGGGGGGGCGCTCACACGCCACTCGTCATCAGCTACAGTCGCTCCTGGGCCGACTTGTCCACGTCGGTCACTGCGTCCACTACGCCCGGCGGTTTATGGCGCGGCTCTTCACAGCTCTGCGGGCGGCTCAGGGAGCCACAATCATCTCCGTGGGTTCACGCACCGAGTTGCGAGGATTTACCGGCTGCCGCAGAGATGTTCACTATTCATTTGTAATTGCAGGCACCCCTCTCGCCCTCGACGCTTGCCCCCTCCACCCACAGAAATAAGGAGGTTCAAGCGCAGCATAATATCTGCTTCACCGCCGTTGACCACGTCTGCCCCACGGTCTTGGAGGCATGCCTGTATATCCAGCACCTCGCAGACTCCCTGTCCTCCCCCGGGGCCGTGAGGAATGCCATCTCCGGGGCCCGCGCTTGAATCTCAGACCATGGAGGAGACGCCAGCACTTTTGACTCTCGGCAGGCGGCCGCAGTGTTGCGCAGCACAAGGCTTCAATCTGCTCACGTCGTCCGCCGCACGGCTGCTCAGTTTACTGCGGTCATTCGTTGCCTCCTGCAACGGGCTGGGTTCTCCCACGGAGGGTGCTCATGGCATGCCGGCCGCAGACTTACGTCGCTGCACCTGGTCCTCATCGGCAGCCATGGCCCCGTATCTCACTTAATGTTTCAGACTTCCAGTTTGGTATCAATTTTCTGACATTATACTGTTATACCAGTATGAGACCTTTGTTCATACTGTTCACATATTTTATTACCTGTATGATACCGTTGTTTCATACCCCACACTCTGGGTAATAAAATTTTCTAAATGCCTTCGATGAGTTACTGGTCATTGTGACCGACTTGGGAAGGTATAATGGACATGCGAGGAGAACAGACTGGGGCCACCTGGCGCTTCTCAGAGACATGCCGTGCTTACCAAACACAGCGCCATCTAGCGTATCACGGCCGTTAGTGACGTCACGCCGCACGCTCTTCAAAGACTCCTTTGATCATTTTACCTCCCACCCACCCAACAGGTTCTATTTCGGGAGTATCAATTTTCTGACATTATACTGTTATACCAGTATGAGACCTTTGTTCATACTGTTCACATATTTTATTACCTGTATGATACCGTTGTTTCATACCCCACACTCTGGGTAATAAAATTTTCTAAATGCCTTCGACGAGTTAAGTACTGGTCATTGTAATCATTATGCCCGGGTTTATCGCTGTGATCATACCAGCTTTGACGCCTTTCCCGGCCGAGATCCTCTCCTTCACCACCATCTGCCGTGGGGTCTCGGAATCCGGCCTCGAACTCGGAGGAGAAACTTCTCACCCTTAAAAGGTGTTCCTGCAGGACTAGATCTCAGGCAATCTTGGTCTGTTTAGATGACCTGGACAGCTCTAGCCTATATATTGTGAGTTTTCCCCCATTAGCTCGGTCCTAGTGGAAGATTTAGGACGACCAAGGAAGATGCGTCCTGGTTACACGAGATGCAGCCCTACCCGACAATCCAAGGACATCGGGCCGGTGGAATCCAACTTATGTTACAAACCAGTTTTACTTTGTTACGAACTGTGTACGGTATTTCTGGAAACTCTGGGGGTTTTGACTAGGAAAAAAAGTGTATTGAGCTTGGGAAACATACTCTAATATAAACTGCCTAGGTTTCAGTGTGCTGCAAAAATTGGAAGAAAAATATACACCACATTGAAACCAACAAAAATCACTACAGACCTATTGGTTCAGGCAGTTGCAGAAATGGCAAGTTGACTGGGTGCAAGTGTGGGTTAAAGAAAATGACCCATAGACTGAATGATCTCAAACTATTTAATTGTTTTTTTGAAAATAATTCCACACTCATTCATCAATGATGAACATACCATTTGCTCCTAATTAAACGCCAGCCCACAAAGCGGACCAGTTACATCCGGAGCGGAGGGTGGTCCGCCCGTCAGGTTCTCTCATACTATCTTTTTCATTATCATTACTTGCAGTGTTCACAGTTTTGTCCTGTCTTTTCAATTTCTATTAACAAAGCCTCTTGCCTGTTTGATAGAAGAAAATGATTGTTAACTCTCAACACATAGCTCTGCGCTTGACATGATGAGAATCCTGCAGTGGCTAAGCGAACTGCAGGAACAGAGAGACATCCCTAAAATTATGCTCTGACCAAACCTTACATTGTCGACGAATCAAAACCCGCCATACTACTTTATACTCTCACTACATTTTACACTGAATCAAGAAGCGAACATTTTTTCTTGATTTATACAATATGTTTCCGATGTTTCCGAATCATATCAAAGTGATTAAAGCCTTGAGCATCACAGACACTCTGTAAATCAATCAATGTTGAATATATTCATACCGTTGGATACTTATTATTCTGCCCATTATCTTTTACTGCATTCGTTTAACATGTTCGTATTTATTCTTACTTTCAGGTGAGTATTGTTCGTGAAAATCTGTCGCTTTTACGGAAGATGTCGGTAAGCCTTTAGATATTACATCAGAAGATTAGAACAATACATAGAAGTCTACTCGATTTAGATAAATTCGGATCAATCCCAGTGTCTCATTTATCTCGTCCTTTCGATTGAATAAATGTACGAGGTATAATCTTACCCCTGTTATTTCCCCCAATAAACTTAACATTGGGAACTCGTACTCAACGCACATGGAGTATTGTAAAAGAAATAATCAATGGAGGAAAATGTCACAACTATTCGCCAATCGGTCAGTGATAGGCGTGAGATAAAATCTAAACCACACTCGATCGATAGCCACTGAAAACACGCCATTAATTTCGGTGTGCTTCATAATCTCACTCAGCTTTGCCTCATGGGACTACCAAGCAACCAAAATTTCATGGCATATTTTCAGTAGCTATGGATCTCGATGGAGGTCCTTCTTAGTGTGTATCGACACTGGAACACCCACATCAGAAGACGGTAAAGCATGTAAAACGGCGACGTTTCTCTTGTGCCGATTGCGGGAGTCAAATAAGTCTGTTTAAATGGGGTTCGAACTGAGGACGCTGTACCTTCCATGAACACCTTTCTGTTCTTCAGACACACAGCAAAGCCAGGTACTATTGCTGATACTAAGTTATCCTTTTCCGTACCCGCAGGGAAACAGAAAAAAACGAAGTTCAATATTGTATCGATCGGCTTGAGACTAGATATTCCATCTTAAGACATCATTAGAAAATATAGATTCTTAGCAAATTCCGTGATTAAGGCTAATTGTAGGAGACTACCAGATATCCACATCCCCGTGTGTCATTGCCTCCGAGCCACGCGAACAGCAACTCGGCGGACAGAAAACCTTGGCTCGCTTCCGACAACCCAGCGCTGCCTTTTGGCCTATGAACATGTATAACTAACAGTCATCAACCACAGTCATTGTCCTGTAATTGTTTACCCTCGATCGGAGCCTTTATTGGCGGAGTCTGGGTCCTATGGTCACGTGATGCCGAGCTGAGGGCTCATGTGAGGGGAGGGGTGGTGGGAGGGGGAGAGGGGGTGCTCGGTAGTGATAGCCATAAAGAGGGTAGATAGAGGGAGGGGGGAGAGGGAAAGGGTGGTAGATAGTGGTAGACATAGAGAGGATAAAAGGCGCTGTAGATGAAGGGGATAGAGGGTAGAGATAGAGGCTGGTGGGAGAGGAACTGTGTTAAGGTTAGGGGTAGAGTCAGGAAGTGTTCGGGTAGGGGGTGAGAAAAGAGTATATCGGTAGAGGGTAGTGTTTCGGGGCAGAGGGTGAGGGTAGAGTGTTGGGGTAGGGTGTTGGGAAAGAGGATGAGGTTAGAATGCTGGGGTTGACTGTGAGGTGGAAGGAGGGGGCACTAGATGGCAGCACTGAGGAGGGGAATGACCCGCGGGAGGATGGGGTTTGAGAGAGAGGGGGGTGGGCGTTAGAAGAATTGCTCCGCCCATTGCTAAGCGTCCCCAGGACAGAAAACATTGCCTTACGGCCACCTGGTCAGCAGTAGGCGTGTGGAGGGGTGCATACCCAGACGCCAGGCCTTAGTAAGCACCTTTAGTCATTAATAGACCTTGTTTCCCCAGGCTGCGCGTTCCCACGCCCCCCCCCCATCTCCCTCCCTTTTCATCACCCTGTCCTCTTTACTACCAGCGTCCCCGCGTAGCATGCGACGCCTGCTGGACTGTCTCCACACTACGTTCCGCCGTCACACATTGATAAAAGACACCTTCTCAGTCTGCTCTGCCATTTTCTATCTCTCAGTTTATTCTTTGTAGAGGTTAATGTGTTATATAGCTGGACGATGGATTGTGCAGAGATCTGAGATAAATCTAAGATGTAATACTGGTCTGCAGTCTGGGGTGGGCTGAAGAGAAGGTAATTAGAAGAAATCTGATTATATGATACGAGCACCGAAGTTTCGGAAATAGAAAGATAAATCTTTTTCATTAATGGCGTGAAAATCACTACCGTATTCTATGTCATTACTATGATAAAGAGGACACAAAGCTATACATTTCCTGTACGGTTTCACTAAAAGGCCGTCTGTCGGTGGTGCCACCGACTGTATATATTGGTATCACTTTATTGGTGAGGGTGGGTATCGTATGCACGGTTCCTACTGTATTTTCTGGATATAAACATATTTAATTGGCATTGTTACATAATCTCTGCAAAATTGATCTGTTTTATCTCATATTTTTACTTGTTCATCCTTTGGGATTACATTCTAGACTGTTGCGTCACTCTTCAATATTTTTCAAAATATAATAACCGGAAATCATTCAAATCTAACAGCTGGTATATTTCAACTCCTCCCTCCTGTTTTGCTACTCTATACAGCATAATCGCGACATTAGATTTAACTTGGCAAGACAAGTAGTACATCTCTCATGAGACCAGTAGGGACTACATAGATCTGGTAAAAGCATGTCATGCACATTTGCTCACCTTCATGAATACAAGAATTTTCCCATCCACTTTCTCTGTACTTTCTTCTTTTCTTTGTTGGGGAGAGGGTCAATTTTGTTTACAATCACCGAGTTCGGCGATACATCCGTTCTTCCACTCAGGCCCTATATATAAATAGCATGTAACTGGGGATTCTTCCGTGGAATCTAGCCCTCCTACTCCTCATTCTGATAGTGGGTGTCAAACCAAATGAGCAATGGTACCATTTTTGGGGGAGTCTTTGGTATGACTGGACCAGGATTTGAATCCCTGAACTCCTATGTTTGAGGAAAGCACTCTACCAATATGCCAATAACCTGTTTTAGATTAAGTTAATCACATCAGTGTCATATAACTATAAGACAAATGAAACTTGTATCTCTCTCACAAACTATGAGCGATTTGACATTCGAACTAATAAAGTATCACTTATTTCCGTGCAATTTTTCCGTTCCAACAAATCTGTCAATTTATAGGTACAGATTAATGGGAAAGAAAGTCTAGTTAATTACCGTGTTCTTGGTTTGTGATGTGAAATATTCATCCTGCTGTCAATTGTTAATCCGGGAGCACGTCGGACTCGGCGGTGATTGCTTGGATCTGGCTTTATTTGACAATAATCTGCTGGGGATCGATACGTCGAGTGGAGGGTGGTCAGAGGCCCCTGTCTCCTCTGTCTGAACACTCAACTCTGATAGCTGCAGCCAGCCGCCAGGAGGGGTAAACAACCCGCCACCACTCTGCTTGTGGTGTAAACATGCCTCTGCCAGTCTCCATGATATGTAAACGTTTAACAAGCAATACCCGCAATGCTGGCATGAATAGAAATGTTGCTGCATTTACACACCCATCGTAAAGCCTCGATAGGATCAAATCAAAGTCCCTGGACGAGTTAATGTGTTGAGTGTGGGTCGCACCCACATACGGTGCATAGAGTAGGAGGAGGTTATAGAAAGATTCCGCTTGCTGTAGAAAATACTCCTTAACAATCCGTGGGTCAGCCCTGTATGGTTAAATACGATCAGGTCCAGTACAGTAGTGGACATCTGGTAAAGTGGACACCTGAAATAGTAGAACTCTCACTGAAGTAGATCTCCGTCCCAGGGGAGTCCAATATTTCAAGTTTTTCCTGTACATGTATGTGATGGTTGTCCCCATGTAAATGTTAATAGATGCTGGTCCAATTTCAAGACAGTCAAAGTAATATATAGATAAAATATAGATTTAAACACTGTTGTATCTAAGTTGAAGCATGGCCAGAGAGGCAGCCCTGTTTAACCTAATACCTTCATGTATTAGGAAAAACTCACCTAGGTGAGAGATGCATTTTTTTAAATTAAAAAAAACAACAAAAAAACAACCAAATCCATTATTTTCTTTACACTATCCCATCCTTAAAGATAGGACCAGATA
The DNA here is from genome assembly GCA_950022655.1 of Alentia gelatinosa. Taxonomy (NCBI): domain Eukaryota; kingdom Metazoa; phylum Annelida; class Polychaeta; order Phyllodocida; family Polynoidae; genus Alentia; species Alentia gelatinosa. Next base: position 25,284,862 of record OX465592.1, read on the forward strand.
TGAACTTGCTGACTCAGCAAACCTCGCCGGCATATATTGAATGTTTTAGTCGTATACAGCAGCGCCGATAGAGATTGAATCTAGATGGCGCTGCCGTCGGGGTCCTCTTCAATCTCCGCAAATCATGTATCAAAACGATGAGGCTTCCTTATCAGAGATCGATTTGAAAATGGCGTCGTGCTTCCTCGATCAGTTCACAGTGCTGCTGTCGGAGAACCTCACCGGAAGTGGAAATCTCCGCCATGGCCGATCCTGTCTGTATTATCGCCGCGCGGTGTTTAGCAGAAACACTATCTCAGCACACAGCCTGGACCCGCTTACCAGAAAATAGAGAGTACAACATGTACATTCTCCTGTGGATATAATGCCATCAAGTAAGGTTTCTATATGCAAAAGAGCCCATCTAGTCCAACCAGAAAGCGAAACTGGAAACTCTCAAGGGAAAAGCTTTATGGAAAATATAGATTTTTCTCTGTGGAGGAGGGTGTGAGTGAATAGATGATACTTGATGTTGTATATTATAAGGGAGGCTGGGCGGCTCGGTGGCGGGAGCGGGGCCGGCGCACACAGCGACGGACTGTGATATTATTGGCGATGGACTAATTGGAGGACAGCGGGCTGCGGTAAAAGCTGAGTAGGCCTTTTCGGCGCGGTTCCCGGCGTCAATTTGCCCGCCAGATTGGTCTGATGCCGTGCACATGGCTTATCATTGGACTGTGGCTCAGGGATCGATGTCTGTGAGAGGGGGCCGGGGGGAGGGGGTAGGCCCGGGAAGGGTACGGACAGACCCATCCATTACCCTGCCAACCAGACCCCTGTAGACTTGTCCCCCTCCCCCTTCAATATTCCACTTTTCATTCGCGGTGACTCTGTTGCGATATCGATGGTTTATGGTGTTAAGGCTGTAGCGACTGGCAGGGAGGTATTTGAGGTGGAAGAGGTGAGATTGGGTGTAGCGACTGGCAGGGGGGTATCTGAGGTGGAAGGGGTGAGATGGGGTGTAGCGACTGGCAGGGGGGTATCTGAGGTAGAAGGGGTAAGATGGGGTGTAGCGACTGGCAGAGGGGTATCTGAGGTGGAAGGGGTGAGATGGGGTGTAGCGACTGGCAGGGGGGTATCTGAGGTAGAAGGGGTGAGATGGGGTGTAGCGACTGGCAGGGGGGTATCTGAGGTGGAAGGTGTGAGATGGGGTGTAGCGACTGGCAGGGGGGTATCTGAGGTAGAAGGGGTGAGATGGGGTGTAGCGACTGGCAGGGAGGTATCTGAGGTAGAAGGGGTGAGATGGGGTGTAGCGACTGGCAGGGAGGTATCTGAGGTGGAAGGGGTGAGATGGGGTGTAGCGACTGGCAGGGGGTAATCTGAGGTAGAAGAGGTGAGATGGGGTGTAGCGACTGGCAGGGGGGTATCTGAGGTGGAAGAGGTGAGATTGGGTGTAGCGACTTGCAGGGGGGTTTCTGAGGTAGAAGGGGTGAGATGGGGTGTAGCGACTGGCAGGGGGGTATCTGAGGTGGAAGAGGTGAGATGGGGTGTAGCGACTGGCAGGGGGGTATCTGAGGTAGAAGGGGTGAGATGGGGTATAGCGACTGGCAGGGGGGTATCTGAGGTAGAAGGGGTGAGATGGGGAGTAGCGACTGGCAGGGGGGTATCTGAGGTAGAAGGGGTGAGATGGGGAGTAGCGACTGGCAGGGGGTAATCTGAGGTAGAAGAGGTGAGATGGGGTGTAGCGACTGGCAGGGGGGTATCTGAGGTGGAAGAGGTGAGATTGGGTGTAGCGACTTGCAGGGGGGTTTCTGAGGTAGAAGGGGTGAGATGGGGTGTAGCGACTGGCAGGGGGGGTTTCTGAGGTAGAAGGGGTGAGATGGGGTGTAGCGACTGGCAGGGGGGTATCTGAGGTAGAAGGGGTGAGATGGGGTGTAGCGACTGGCAGGGGGGTATCTGAGGTAGAAGGGGTGAGATGGGGTGTAGCGACTGGCAGGGAGGTATCTGAGGTAGAAGGGGTGAGATGGGGTGTAGCGACTGGCAGGGGGGTATCTGAGGTGGAAGAGGTGAGATGGGGTGTAGCGACTGGCAGGGGGGTATTTGAGGTAGAAGGGGTGAGATGGGGTGTAGCGACTGGCAGGGGGGTATCTGAGGTGGAAGGGGTGAGATGGGGAGTAGCGACTGGCAGGGGGGTATCTGAGGTGGAAGAGGTGAGATGGGGTGTAGCGACTGGCAGGGGGGTATTTGAGGTAGAAGGGGTGAGATGGGGTGTAGCGACTGGCAGGGGGGTATCTGAGGTGGAAGGGGTGAGATGGGGTGTAGCGACTGGCAGGGGGGTATCTGAGGAGGGTAGATTTGAGGTAGAATGAGTCAGATGAGGCTGAAGGGGAAGCAGTGTCTCAAGGTGGTGTGGACCCACATCTACGCAACAGAGACACATAAACAATAACCAATGTTTTTTCGGACAGGCGGCTGTAAACCACTTGAGGTTGACGCCTGGTCAATCTTGAGTGGTTTACAGAGTCGACCGTCAAAAAACATCGATTGTTGTATTTCTTACCTATGTTCATTAATACTATTCATACAAATTTGATAAAAACGAAACTGGAAACTCTCAAATCACCCCTTTTGACTAATAGGTTTGCCATTTTGTTTCGGTCGCTTTGTAGGGACTTTCTTTTTGCTAGTATCTGTTCAACGAGTATATTTTGCTTAAACCAAGGGTGTAGTGTACGGCCACTAATGAATACCTGATAGTGGTTTATTGTGGCCCCATACATTCCTAATGGGGATTTTGTACATGGGTAAGAATTGACTCGCCACTTCGCTACACCTCCTTATATTCATCCCGAGTCCTTCACGTCCAATTCCAATCAGCATTCACAGATCACAGATTGTGTTACCTTCTTGAACACATCCTAGCTGAAGAACAAAAGTTTGTATTAGAGTCATTACACAGTTTCATTCATTTATTGAGCGTGAGTCATTCGCTCAGCTACTCTGCCTAAGGGTTAAAGTGGTCACATAGACTATCAGCTTTCTGCATGAAGCTATCGCTTCACTATCTACGTGTTTTCACTATGGCATCGGGAAAAGAAGCAGAAGGCCAGTGTCTCAGTGCCTTAATGGCGTGTCCAAGTGACCATGACCAATCACTTGAGCCCAAAATACCTAATTGACCCACTGGCGTTTGCGAATTTTGGATCCTCGAGAGGCACTTGTAGAGTGCAAGTCGGTTGCAGAAATGACCCATAGACTGAATAAATAAAAATATATATATATATGATAAGATGATACCAGGTTGACTTTGTTGTTGAGGTATTGGGCGAGTAGGTAAGACGTGGGTTACCTAAAACCACCACCAATCGAGTTCTTATAGGGAGGGGTTTGTCTACTGATGCCAGACCCTCTTTAAGGTAGCGTTATATCGTCTGTCAATGTACCATTAAAGGTTATATAGACCAATTAAGCTCTCTTAATTGATCCTAAGGAGTATGCCCTGCCCACACGCCCGTCAGACACGCGCAGAACGGGGCATACATACACAATATTGACTGGTTTCAGATACAAGCGGCTGTATGCTCCGAGGAGTTGACGCGTAGTAATATCCGAGCGTATGCGAGGATATTGCGTAGAGTCAACTCCGAGGAGCATGCGACCGCTTTTATCTGAAACCAGTCTATATTGTATTTATTATCCCCCTTTTTTGACAAGTCGCATGTCGATATTAGTTCGTTTTAGTTATGCACTTTTTCCCTCACGGACTATTTTTCTGTATGCGCCACCCGGAGCATACAACATATCCATATGCGCCGGGTATGTCCATACACACTCACTATGTGTTTTCTATGGACACTTTGTATTAGGTGGATAATAAAAATGCATATCTCGGCTGAGGTATAGGGTCCGGACGACGTAACCCTGATGTCTGACCTACACCTCCTATAAAACCCCTCTGAGCACTGTGTATGCCTCACTGACTCTGAGTCTCAGTGTGAACACATGTACCCAGCTATATTCAGTAAGGTGAAACTGGGATACACAACTACACAACATGGCAGCTTTGATAGAGTGAGTATGATAAGTAATACCTTATGAGTTATAGATTGAGTGTGGACCATTATACTATATAACTCTGTGTATGTTAGTCTTAACCTGAAGTATGCTTGTCTGTTGGTATGGTGGTAGCTATGGCTCTGTGAGCACATGTGTGCCTGTAACAAACAATGTTGACCTGTGCGATTCTAAGTGTGTATACTGTTTCTGTATGTCTGAGTATCTGCCTATCTGTCTCTGTGTCTTTCTGTTTATCACTCTGGTCATGTCCCACCAATAGCTCTTTACAATAAATGAAACAGCTGCACTCACAGGGGTCCATGACCCACCGATCCCTACTTAGAAGTAGGCCCCCTCCCACCTGGCTTATAAACACCCCTGACTGGCCCTGCTGCCGACCTGACTGGTCGCCACCGCTGCAGGTGCCTACATACACATGCCTGTTCTCTCACTCTGTGAGTGGCAGGTCTATATTTTTAATAAAATTATCATCAGGACTAATTTCTGTATCTCAGCTTTAAGAAGCAAAAAGGTTCCAGTTCTAGCCGGTTTATTTCAATAATGCAAAACCCTAATTTTCACTAATCTGCCTTAAGTTTATCCCTGATAGCCAGATGTGTCCCTAAGATGACCATCCATCAACTCAGGCCAATATGTTTTCTACTTGTTCTTGTATGTGGTACCACATTAAGTGGACCCTCATAAGTCAGACTAATCTAAACCAGAGAGGATCCATCTTTTCTGATTAAGTGTACCCCATAAAGCAGGGCACTCACCATCTTAGACTTAGCGGGGAACGCTTTAACGGGATCTACTGTATGGTTAATGTATATTATTATATACCGGTGCACGAATGTCTCACTTTTACGCGATAGCAGAAAAGATTCCGTTCGGCCGCACTGTGGCGTAAAATATTTTTACGCCACACCGTACCACGTGACTTATTTCGGAGGTTGAAATAGGTTGATAATGCCAAGTACAAAAATGGCATTTAAGTAGAATATTGGTATATAATAATAAAAAGACATAGTGAGTGTGGCCGAATTCCATCTGTTCCTCGATATTTTGGTCAGAAATATTCACCTCAGTCTTCGACTTCGGTGAATATTTCTGACCAAAATATCTCTGAACAGATTCCATTCGGCCACACTAACCATGTCTTTCTATATTAACCAGGACTGCAGAGCAAGACTATTCTATTTGCGTACATATGACGGTGTGTAGACCACAGCGCAAGGCCAAGGCATGGACGTATAAATGTGAAGAAAGTGGGAGACAGGTTTCTCAGGCGCCCCCTTCTAAAATCAATACATCGACGTAAAGTCTACACTAAGTCCGAGTCGATATGGACATTCTCAGCCTCGCGCCCACTCCCTCCCCGCCGCCACCAACAATCCTCACTAGATACAGGGGACGGAGCAAGATGGAGTATTTGACGCTAGCACAATGAGATACTCTTAGATTAACTATTGGCCCTATGATATTCATGGTCAAATTCTATATGTGAAATTAATATGGATGGCGTTCGATAATCCTACCTTTTGTCAAGCATGTTCCGTCAACGTTATTCCCTAATTCTGCATTTATATGATGGTCTCATCACGGTTAAAACGGTATACGTTTCTGACCTTATACCGCTGAGGAATGGATGTAGACGACAGCGGAGGGTAAAGGTCGTCTTCAAAGAACGCCTCTACACGCTCAGTCAATTGCGCATGCCCGTGCCTGGAATCGAGGCTCTAATCAAATTTCGCGCTGCGTTCCAAACTAGCGTCCTCCACTGGGCATGCGCGGTCGACAGGAAACTCACTTTGCTCCCCCTACAAACTAATTTGTGACGTCTCGTTCATTGCAAGGGTCCCCTCTGCATAGAAACGAGATTTGGACGGCGGAAGTCCGCTTTGCGCACGCGCTGGTCGGTGTGGCGGGCCGTGGTGAGCGGGCGGGCGCCGCGCGGTAAACGGGACAAGTAAACACTGATTGCGGCGCGGCTCTCAGACCGTTTAGCTCCACTCTGATTGCCGTCTGCTTGCTGCATCCTTTTGGCGGGAAAACTGCCAAATTGTTTCCAGTCTCTCTACTTATACTAAGAAAAGGGATGTTAGATTTTACTTTTTTATGCTTTTTGAGAAAAATCGCGTCGTTGGTTTATATACAGAAAAGATAATTAGCATTTTCTTAATTTTCGTGTGACAGTGTACATTTGTATTAGTTTTCTATAGTATAATACCCCCTTTCAAGTTTTGTTCGAAAACTCCTAATTCGTTATCGTGAAGCTATGGTCTCAGCAAAAAAGGCAATTATGCAGTTGATACCAAATGGCTCCTTACTTGACAACAATAGCTAGAGGGAGAACTATGGACTTAAACCAACAAAATGGTCAGACATTTTATAGATGAAGCGATGAAATAGAAAGGTCATAAAAGTAGGACTATGGCATGATTCATAGTTTTCTTCCTGTACTGCAGCCATGTACTATTGAGGGCAGTCCCGTGCACAGATATAGTAAATAGCAGAAGGAGGTTAGAGGTTCACAGCTTCCTTTTCACTCTGGGCTTCTTTGCCATCTCTGGACCAAGCAATATGATTAACAAAAGGTGCAGGAACCCAACATGTAAGGTTCACAGACCCTAACAGATTCTTCATGACACCTGGGTTAAGTTGTAGTATAGGATCTCTGCTAGGAGAGTAACCGTGAGATCCTTTAGTGTCGCATGGTGCTGAACAAGAAATGGAATCTCCTTCCCTACATCTGACTTGGCACCCTCAAAATAGAGCTGGGCCATAAGATTACAAAACGTCACATTTAGAACTTTAGGAAAACTCCAGTAATCATGTCTATGGTGATGTGAGATTGGATTCTGTGTATCGCCTTTATAACTAGGCCTAGCGATGCCGACCTGGGGTTGTATTCTGCGCGTCATCTTTATGACCAGACCTCACATCACAGCCCCGCACTGTGCGGGCTGCTGGCCGCGCCACCTGGCGGGCTGTGTGTCGGGTTAATCTGCCGCGACATGACGCAATCACGCGCGGCCTTTTACCAGCCTATTAATACGCACCCTGTCAATATTACCCCAGGTTATCCCCTTATAAATCCCGCCGCCGTCCGGGCCGTCTGTTACCCTCCTCCACCCCCCCCCCCTTGCCCTATCTAATCCCCCTGTCCTGTTCTGTAATATCCGTCCGTTCCTGCACACACCATCCTAGGCTGACGACTATTCCACTATATCCCATCTGTTCCTGCACACACCTTCCCCTGGCCGATGACTATTCTGCTGTATCCTGTCCGTTCCTGCACACACCACCCCAGCTTATGACTATTCCACTATATCCCATCTGTTCCTGCACACATCACCCCTAGCCAATGACTATTCCACTATAACCCGTCCATTCCTGCACGCTTCTTCCCTGGTCGATGACTATTTTCCGATATCCATCCATTCAAGCACACACCATCCCTGACGACTATTCCACAATATTGCGTCTATTCCTGCCTACACCACCCAGGTTAACTCTTCCTGCACTCAATACCCCTAGTTGACGACTGTTCCACCATATCCTGTCCATCCAGTCCTGCACACATCATCGCCGGCTGACATCTATTCCACAATATGCTGTCCATCAGTTCCTGTACACACAGCCCTGGCCCACGACTATTCTGCTATATCCCGTCTGTCTGTTCCTGAACACATCAGCCCCGGCCGCCGCGTATTCCGCGCCGTCCCGCCCCGCCCCGCGCCTGTCAGTGTGAACGGCCAGATTCAGGCCTCATCCGGTGGCGCCTCCCCCGGAGACCGGAAGACAAGTCCGGCGGCTGATGAGCTATTGATCCGGACGGATCCGGCGGGATCTGAGAAGATCGACCAAGACGCCCCCTGCCGCCAGTCCCCTCCATCTGTCAGCGTTCCCGTGACCCCAGCGGCGCCCTCACCCGGCGCCCCGAGATAGCTCAAAAATATTCTCAAAATACTTATCAGTTGTTTTCTATTATTAAGTCTGGATTATATATATATATATATATATATATATATATATATATATATATATATATATATATATATATATATATATATAATATACACATTGTATGTATATCTATCCTTCCTCTCATATAAATCTCCATAGACTCATGGTGGGCCTGTATGCCACGGTTACGCCATAACATAAAGGATAAAAGCAAAACATCACTCAATTTCATAAAATTGTTTACATGCCATCCATAGTCTTCCGCTACAGATATCACTCAGCTCTACTTTGTGATATCATTCCGCGCATACAACTCATACCATATAAACAAACATATGAAATTTCATGATGTTTCATGATAATATATAAATATATATATGTATATATATATATATATATATATATATATATATATATATATATATATATATATATATATATATATTTATATAACGTCTGAATAACGAAAATTTCACACTCAAACCTGCGCTTACATGTACCCCGAAGTCGTTGACTTTGAGTGTTTGTGTCCTCCAATGATAGAGGGCAAGTTGACAGGAGAAGTTCAGGAAAACACTACGAGTGGAGGGCAGGGGCTGCTATAGAGGTGGGTGGAGTGGGTGGTTGATCGAGCCAGGGGCCAGGCTGCAGTGATAATATTAACCAGGTCCCCGATCCCAGTCGCGTGCTAACCCCTGACTATCCATCAGTTTCCCAAATCTTGCGAGACTCGTCCCTCGTGGGACACGAAAACGAATGGGTGGAAGAAGTTTACAGGAAGTCGTGTCGGGGAGAGGTGAGGCGTCAGTGGTGAGGGGAGAGAGATGGACAGAGAGGGGTGGACCGACAGAGACAGGTGGACAGACAGGTGCGGGTTGACAGACAAGGAGGGCTGGATGGACAAGGAGGGGTGGAGAGACAGGGTCGGGTGGATTGGGTGGACATGCGGGAGAGGGGGGGGGGGGCAGTCACACAGGGGTAGACAGGGAGGGGTTGACGGAGGGGATAAGGGGAGGTAGACACGGTGCGGAAGACAGGAAGGGTGTAGAAGGTGGACAGGTATGAGTGATACTATGGTAGAAGGTAATGTGCAGAGAATGTGGTTGGGTCTTTCCCGAGCCTGTACATAAAAAATTACAAGTAAGCTTAATGCCTCAATTTGGAGACTAAACTACCTGCCTCCATTGGACTTGGATTGCCGTGGCACTAAACTCGTGGAAACAAGAACATATAGAAATAAGGGTTGATAGTGAGCTCAAATTTAGACAGGATATTTCAGAGGTAGCAAGAAACACTAACAGTAGACTTTTCAAACTAAGGAAAATCAGGAGTTCCATTAGTAGGGAAACAGCAAAGAAATTATAGAAAGTTGTGATCCGACCAATCATGGAGTACTGCAGCTACATCATAAACGGGGCTAGCACGCAGGATACGGAAACCCTACAGAAAGTACAGAATAGGGCCTTGTGCATCATACAATACCAATATCAACTAAGTCAGAGTATAGCGGATCTACACAATAATCTCAGTATTGACTTCTTAGACACAAAACCAAACATGCAGTTGGTACATCACATGTTCAAGCTCTCTAACATGTCGGAATTGCTTGAGGAAATTGATGTGTCACCAAGAGATCAAATAAAGTTAAGTTCAGGAGTACACGAGCCAGAACGAGCTTATTCCCAAAATCGCCAGAGTATAGGGGTATTAAAGTATGGGATAACCTAACCGAAGAAGGCCGGAAAAAGGTCACCTAAAAAAATTGAAGATAGTTGTAAAAACCCAAATATCAGTAAATGAATGGAGGTGACTGACCTTGGGCTATATTTCATATAGTGTGAGAAAAGATAGTAGTATAAAAAAACATGGTTTTTGACACCAGGACGGCTAAACTTATTTGAGGTGTCGACGATAAATCGTTCTGAACAAGGTCGAAGACCGAGATCAGAACGATTTATCGTCGACTCCGAGAATAAGTTTAGCCGTACTGGCGTCATCAACATGTTTTTTTATTATTATATAACTTAGATTGGTTATAATCCTCCGAAATCGACTCTGTTGACACTATCACTCTCTCTCAGCGTGGCAAGTACATTACCAGACTCACCCGGAAGTTAATTGCGCCTGCGCGAGTTAAGTTTGCTCTCCAAACAGATTTTTTGTTCGAATCGATAGCGTTAATGAATCTGGACTCCACTTGGAGAATGTGAAGTTACCCGGATTCACTTTTTACATCACCAATCGTATCTACTGTTTGTTGCAGTTTGGTTAAACGGAACGGAATATTGGGTTCGGAGAGTGAGGTTAACGTTTTCCAGTTACCACGGCGCCTTGGTTCGTAGTGCCTCAATTCGCGTGTTGCGATGCGTCTGACACGCGCAATGGAACGATTTATCACATGTATTGACCAAATATCGAAGCAACTAACGTGTAGCTTTAACCTGATACCGTTTAAATGGCGTACATATGCGATATTGAATGATAACATCACTCGCCTTGCGGACTTGACAGTGCGGCTGCCGATGACGTTATCATCGGATTTCCCAGAGCGTAGGGAAACCCCGATAATGATGTCACACGAATACGGCTGCCTTTGTTGACGCCCGCTCGGCGAGGGTCTATGTTGATATCGATCGAATATGCAGATTTAAGCAATTCAAACGGTATCAGGTGAATTCTACTACACGTAAGTTGCCTCGATATTTGGTCGATACACGTGATAACTTGTTGCGTTGCGCGTGTAAGACACATCAGAACACGTGAAGTGAGGGCATCCGCCATTTGCAATTTTTCCGCCCAGGTTTGTGTTGTCGGCCTCTCGGCCAATGAGAATGCGTTATTTCTTCAAAGCACGCCGTAGTATGGTCAAAGCACTCCGTAGTATGGTTCAAAGCACGCCGGAGTATGTTTCAAAGCACGCAATCTGTCTGTAGGTAGGATGCTACAGGGAGTATCGTGCAATACGTGCGATACGAATGAACCCCCTAGCAGCATACAGTATGGTGAGTGACTTAGTGCATAGGTATATAATAATACGGCAAATGTATGACCGATTTCAAATCGTTATCATCACCCTTCATTGTATGTAAATAAAATTGTGTGTATTTTTCCTGATGCAATTTGTGAAAATATGGGATTTCGACGCACTACCCAAATGCAGTGGAAGATCTGCCAGGGACAGAACTGTTTTGATTATTTCTGAAATTATTTGAGGACAAAAACCTCGAAAGGTTGAAAAACACTGAAGTAAAATTAAAAACGTGTGCTCAGGTGAGCGAACAATAGCGGAATAACCGTCTATTCAGGTGGGCGTCACCAGGTAACCGCCGGTTACCGCATCTGTAACCGGGATACCCAAAGGGAGGGTGTGACACCAGACAACAAAGAGAAAACAGCAGTGAATAATTGTGAGTAGAGTATTGGTTATTGCTCCAAATTCATATAATCATGGTTATATAATGATATATATTCGCATATAATATGCTCAATATATACATATATAATATGCTCAATGCTTCCTTATGGTAGTTGCTATAGACATTCTCTCTCTCTCTATATTATATATATAGAATATGCTCAATGCCTCCTTACGATGGTTGCTGCAGATATTCTGTCTCTCTCTCTATATATATACTTTGTATGTATGCATTTGTATATAAATACTAAATATATGTTATATGACATTCTACCCTCATTATATAACCTAACACTCAGGATATTCGTCGAGTCAGCCTGGAAGTAGGTGGCGCTACGAACCCCCAGGGCGGACATCTTGGGGAAGCAACTCCGCAATGCTAGGCCTATGGGAGTTTCGGAGGTTTATTTCTGATAGTATTTAATATGTTGGGATGTGTTAAATGATTCTCAAGTAATGCACTCGCCCAGATAAGACTTCCCTCGAAGTTTCAGATCAAATGATTATGTGATTGCCTCACTTTAGACTAAAAACACGATGTCAACAAATCGTCGAAACAACCGATTTTCTTCGAGTTGGAACGTTGGAATCATGCCTGGATGGTGTATATAGTTATATCTTAACTATTATATATAGCTATTGTACATGAGGAAGTCAATCAGTTTAGTTTTTCGCTATTTTATACTCTGACAGAGCTTTGTGGTCACCAGCAATATGGCGGACTGTGTCTGTTGTTAGGGAAATTTGCATAAATTGGAGGGGATTTTAAACCGGAAGTCACCAGATGACTCGGAGAATATAATCCTTTACACGCGGAGTGATATCCAGGTGTGACAGGGCGTAGGCGGATGAATTTCCGGTGGCGGCTGGACGTTTTTGTCCAACAGAGGGCGTGGCAGAGGTCCGGGGGCGATGTTTCCGATTGAGCCAATGTCATTAGAGCGGTCCTCAGGGAGGTTGTCGGGGCGGGGGGAGGGGGGGGGGGGTCTGTCACTCGCCGCACGTACACGGCGGAGAATACGTAGAATGACACCCGAATAAAACCGAGAGGACCATCTGGTTAAAAATATTGTAGATATGCCTGCGCCAAAGAGAAAACAGGGAAGAAGACATGATTTATTGCAACTTATAGATTTGTGATATTTAGAGACTAAGTCTGTCATATTTACTTAGTTTCTTCATAGAACTGATGACTGTATATTTTACGATCCACTGAAACCACAATCATCTTTCCGCATATCGAGCATAGCAGCTAGATAACTTTGCTTTCGTCATAGTCTATATCAGGATTATGCAATCAAAATATCAGCCTTTCATTTCTTGCTAGAAATGTCTTCTCCAATACTTGTTTACAAATGAACATACTGTTCTGACAGCTCTTGGTACTACTTCAAAGTTCCTCTGTATCATTTCCAATAGTTATGATCTCTATTTTCTTTTGGTTGGTCTTCCATCATGGCCCTTACATCATAATTATAGATATTCAAGGTGATGCATCATCTTGAATATCTACATTTATTGCTTTTGTACAACAAAGGGATTCTCATATTATAATAGTTATTAATTATTAGTCGATGATTCAATAAAATGTGGACCCTTGTCAAAGTATGATAAAGTAAAAGCTTTGAAAACGATTAAAAACCCATACGAATACCACTGCAAATTGCCCGTAGTACTTGTTAGTTAGAGACATGTCCGGACTGGGTATGGGAAACAGTGTAGAGGGCATCTGTAAGTGGCCGCAGTCGCATGTGTCACGTTGGAATATGTCCACCATGATTATAGGCCTGAGTCTTTGAAGTAAGCTGCCATTTGCCCATGCTGCACCTGAGTGCATATCATGTGACTGCATCCACCCAATGCTACAGTGATTACCACAGGAACTATCTCCCACGCCAAGACTCTGCATGAAGGGGCGTGTGATGGCGTGGCTAAAGGGATGTTATCAAACAGGTGGAGTGCTTGCCAGTCAGCGATACTTTGAACAAGGAGATATTTTCCTCCAGTCACTGCCATAGAAACTTTTGAACTCTCATCACATTAGGCTGCACTATATGACGTACCTGTGATTTCATCGGAAATATTCACCCAGCATGGTATCAACGGGGCAATTACAGGTAAACGAGGATAGCAATACATCGATTCTACGGCTAAACTAATATGCCAATCTATTGAGATTAGGATAAAACTACTTGCGGGGACACGTAAGTGATGCCTGACGGGATGAGGTTGACCTCATTCAAGTCAGAAGGCCGTTAGGCCGAGCTGCTACAAATAGAGGTTAAAATGAATTAATTGGTATGGTAATGCCCTTTCTATTGTGTTACTTAAGTAACATCATCGGATACTCCAATCAAAACAGCAGAGCTGATGCAGCATTCGCAATCTGAGACATAAACATGAACTTGATATCTCTTGTGACATTCTTACTCGATGGAGCGGGAATGACAGTGTTAAGACAGTGGGTGCCTTTTCCGGTCAGGAGACCACTGTCTACAGCCTTATCAGGCGCCCAGAGGACTCCTTTCCCTAACCCCCCCCCCCCCCTCCCGCACACCCTATTCGCTTCCCAATGCCTCCTACGGCACTTCCCATACGACGCTCTTGTGACGTCACAGCCCGTTGCCATGGTGCTGGTGTTATCTGGTGACGTCATGCCCCGCGGCTGGTTGCCGGCGCGCCTTATCGGGCCGCAGTTCGCCGCGCCCCCTGTCCGTCAGTGCGGGAATCGATCGGCGGGACGCCGGGGCGGCCACCATTTGTTATTGAATGCCTCCCGCCTCAGAGTCTCGTGCCGGATTCGGCCGGCACGAGGGACCGCGAGATCAGGTCTAGGTGGCACTGTTGTACTTCCTGTACAGTGATGAGTATACGCTAGCGTCCCCTGGTGGGCGCGATAAGGCGGGTGGCGGTATGGCAGTGAGCAGAGGAAAGACAGAATGCCAGATTTGAAATAATATTTACATTTTAGTTCGGATGGACGGCCAGGATGCGCCGCTCGGCAGCACAGCGTGAAATCCGCCAAGCTCTACCGTGTCGGGTCCCGGGCCGTCAAGGAGAGTGATTAAAACCATCAACATTTCATTTAATGCTACAATCTGCGTAAAACAACAAATATAAAAATGGAAATACAAAAAGGATAGGACGCTCCATTGTCACATTGGAATTATTGCACATGCTCTATGGCTTTGTGGACTGAAATCTCAAAAGGGCAGATACATGTACTCTTGTGTTATTCTAAAAAAAGACCACATGATAGCCAGAGCGTTTCCACTCGACCATATAATGCCATTTTAACTGTAAGTGATATTCATTTTGTACCACTGTTACTGATAGAAAGGAGGTGAGGTATATAGAGAGTTTTATCATAAGTTGTCTCATGTTTCCAGGATTAAATCTACTATGCACAACATTGGCACTGTTTTTATGGTGGTTGATGCCACTTACCGGAAGTAGTACATTGATAAATGTGACAAGCTATCGACCTTTTTTATATGCTTTCTCTTTTTTATTGAAAAATGATATTGTTCTTGGTTCTGGTATTTGCGATCCTTTTATTAAATGGCAGACCTATTCATATTTTTTTCCTAGTGTTTAATGTAGAGATGGATAAACGGAATCTTCTATAATAAGCGAGAGAAGTGCGGGTTATTTTGTGACAGATGGAGCTTGCACATGCTTTTGGTCTTTATCTAAAGGATGCTCTTTTCCGGGAATGGTTCTTTATTTTTGACCACAGAAGACCTTGAATGATGGAAGGTCTGATGATGTGTAGTGGGAGGGTGGCATGTCTACACCTCACAGAGGGTAGTATGTAGAGAGAGGGTGGCCTGTCTACACCTCACAGAGGGCAGTGTGTAGAGGAGGGTGGCATGTCTACACCTCACAGAGGGCAGTGTGTAGAGGAGGGTGGTACGTCTACACCTCACAGAGGGCAGTGTGTAGAGAGAGGGTGGCATGTCCACACCTCACAGAGGGCAGTGTGTAGAGGAGGGTGGCATGTCTACACCTCACAGAGGGCAGTGTGTAGAGAGAGGGTGGCATGTCTACACCTCACAGAGGGCAGTGTGTAGAGGAGGGTGGCATGTCTACACCTCACAGAGGGCAGTGTGTAGAGGAGGGTGGCACGTCTACACCTCACAGAGGGCAGTGTGTAGAGGAGGGTGGCACGTCTACACCTCACAGAGGGCAGTGTGTAGAGGAGGGTGGCATGTCTACACCTCACAGAGGGCAGTGTGTAGAGGAGGGTGGCATGTCTACACCTCACAGAGGGCAGTGTGTAGAGGAGGGTGGCATGTCTACACCTCACAGAGGGCAGTGTGTAGAGGAGGGTGGCATGTCTACACCTCACAGAGGGCAGTGTGTAGAGGAGGGTGGCACGTCTACACCTCACAGAGGGCAGTGTGTAGAGGAGGGTGGCACGTCTACACCTCACAGAGGGCAGTGTGTAGAGGAGGGTGGCATGTCTACACCTCACAGAGGGCAGTGTGTAGAGGAGGGTGGCATGTCTACACCTCACAGAGGGCAGTGTGTAGAGGAGGGTGGCATGTCTACACCTCACAGAGGGCAGTGTGTAGAGGAGGGTGGCATGTCTACACCTCACAGAGGGCAGTGTGTAGAGGAGGGTGGCATGTCTACACCTCACAGAGGGCAGTGTGTAGAGGAGGGTGGCACGTCTACACCTCACAGAGGGCAGTGTGTAGAGGAGGGTGGCATGTCTACACCTCACAGAGGGCAGTGTGTAGAGGAGGGTGGCATGTCTACACCTCACAGAGGGCAGTGTGTAGAGGAGGGTGGCATGTCTACACCTCACAGAGGGCAGTGTGTAGAGGAGGGTGGCGGCTGTAGCGACCCGCCGATCATTCACATCTGAGCTGCTCCATCTTCACGCGGGGTCAGATAGGAGCGCTGAGCATCACCCGACCTGAGAGCAGCTCGCAATCTCTCTGACCTCATTCCCGCACCCTCACAGCGGGGCAGCCCTAGCCTGCTGATAAGTGGACCATGGGTGCGGAGTCTTCTGTTAGTTCTGTCCAAAGCATGCTCACCCGGCCTTATTCACCCTGCCTGCCTCACCTCTCCCAGCCTGTGCTGTTCCACCCAGACTCTCTGAACCTGGCATAGTTTGCAGGGAGAAGTAATGCTGGGAAGAAATATATTTTCATACCCATGTTAAGGGCCAAACCCACTGGGCATCCGATGCACAGCTACGCGCCTTACGACACGCTCTACGGCGCACAATTGCATTGGGTTGAATGGGCGTCTGGGTGCATCGGGAGGTCTGAATATCTGCGTGGGCTTTGTTGGGTTCCAGGCATGATTTATACTCAACACAATGGGGTACTTTCCCAATCATTGTCAAAGTGGAGAAGTTGATATCTATTTTTCGTGGAATATATTCTGACATTCTAGGAAAGTCACAAGTCCTCCTATATTCTACACCCGTTCGTATACTTTTAACAGCTGTGTAGTGCTGTTCCTTATACTTTATATTTATTGTTATGACACCCTATGCGATACACTATACAATATAGAACAACTTATCACAGTCGTACGTGATACAAGATGAGATGAAGATCCACGGCCGAGTTCCGTAAATAATGTGCGTCTGTTATTCCCTTTGGTGCAGTGAGGAGCTCATTCTCAAAACACAGCCACCTGTCCCTTTGAACCCCTCTCCCGCTTCACCTACACTCTCCACCCGTCATTCCCCATATTTAACCTTTAGTGGTGCACCCACAGAGCCATGGGACGACACATAAACGGCATCTTTGAACTCAGTGCGTCTAAATACACCAAATCAGCTCCATATGTCAATGAATTATTATCCAGTCTACAGAATACTTGTTTTTGTGGCCAAAACCGGACAGAGCAGGCCAGAATATGAAACAAAGAATTAGCAGCGACACGTACAATGTTTGTTTTCACCGAACTATAATTGCGTAGATTGTTGACGTCACTGATTGGTTGTTTTCGCCCCCCCCCCCCCCCTCCTCGTCCGTCCCGTAACACCGCTGACGCGCTAATCCCGATGACAGTCCACTGGTTTCTCATACAAAACACGTGTTGTCTTTTACTGAAGTGTTATCATCAAGACGTGACAATGCTTCTCTGATTCTAGGAACAATGAGGACTGTTAATAAGCACCGGAACTGATGACGTCATTCACAATCACGTGGTTTGTGCGGTTTCTATAAAATACAGTCACCATGGAAATGAATAGGAAAGAGGCGGTGGAGTGAGGCGTAGGTTATTCGATCTAGGATCCAGGTATAAATCGTAGGTTCTCGCAAAGATGTATTCATCAATTATTATTAGATAGTTATCAATTATTATCATTAAACTTGCAGATTGATAAAGCATTCTTCCACATATTTCCTGTGTATATTGTTTATGAAAAAGTAACTTGCACGCCTGTAGCAGTGAATTTAACTTATATACAAATACATCGATGCAGAAGTATGGTATACTTAATATACGAGATCCTCAAAATAGGCTTTCCGTAGTGTGTCGAGGAGGCATTAATTATTAGGCTCCCGTAATGTCGAGGACCAGATATCTGACAAAAACACATTCATCTCACATGCCTGTTGTGTCAAGTCCATATGCCAAGTAAACATAATTCTGGCGGGAAGTCAAGGCAAGCACAGAAGGCGAGGAGTGATGGACACCCGTGCAGGTTTGCCCATTGAGTCAGATGAATAACAGTTTTAATCTAGACCCAATCCAAAGATAAGTAGCCAATTAAGAGTAGCTAAGATGTTTTTATAGATAATATGATGATCAATAGAAGAAAGTTCAAGCTTTTAACTAACATGCTGTGTGGTGACTTCAGAGTCACGCTGATTGGCAGCTCAGACTGACAGACAAACCTGTCGCTGATTGGCCAGGCTGAGTCAGCTGACCTAAATACTAGCCGCTGATTGGCTATGAACTCTAATGGAGCTGGTGCCCTGCGGAACATTAAGGAATGACAACTGCTGATGGATCTTCTCATCGTGATCTCAAATTAGCAACAGTGGACAGGATGGACGGAGGACATTTTTTTCTGTTAAAATCCCTGGGAATTAGTGAGCAGACGACATTTGACTGGGCTGTGGGAGTGTTTGTCGTCTGCTCCAGTCTGATCGATGGCACGCGTATGAATACATTACCGTGACGTCTTCCAAGTGTCAAAGGTAGATCCGAGGCATGCGCATGAACAATATGATTTGTATTCCTTCGCTGACAAGTACAATTTTTGAAAACGGAATTTATGAATAAATATTATAGATACAGTTTGTGCTGACCAGGCGCCAACGAAGGGGTTCCACTTGATAAGACGAAAGGTGTATAATACAACCTCTTTCATATGAATATCACACGTGATATTTCGATGGTAGCAGTAAGTCTAGGTTAATCTTATTCATGAATCATTCTTAAAGGTTCTCGCAACTATAATGGAGCCTGTGGAGGTTCTCTAAATATGCCTCTAGACTAAATATCAGAACTAAAATAGTCCATTATTTAGTAGGCTACTTGCTACATTAGTGTCAAGTCTACATCGCCTGTTCTGACGATAAACTAATTCTAATGTTCTGAGTACTGTCGTACGGTTATCAGTATTATGATAAGTGGTCAGACTTAGTAAATCTCACCTGCCATGTACATGCTTTAGGGCCGGCGTCTATGTGTATATGTTGCTTCCCGAATTCAAATCTGCCTGTTAGTATATTATCCAATATATACATTATAACAATTCAAAATTACTATATTCAATGCATTTTGATATCACAGAAGGTTTTATCTTTTATTGCAAATTCAATTTAGGGGTACTATGTAGCTCAGTGGGTCTACCAAGAGGCCAGGTGAACCGAAATACTTTACACGGCTATTCATACTCAATGATCACTGGTTTGAGGATATGTGGCCTTTTATTTCACCCCTGATATTCTTCTCCAATAGGCTTAACATTGGGAACTCGTTCTTCATGCCCCTACGATTATTGCAGCCCGTTATGGTCTATAATATATCCATATCATGTCATGTCATATCATGTCTATATCATCCGTTCATCTATTCTTTTAGAAATTTGTTTCTCCAACTTGTTTGAATGTGCTTCGCCTCACTGATATCGCTCCACATCGAACTCGTGGAGAACGACGGCTTTGACCAAAACTTGTTGGTTTCATCTTTTATTCTAAGAATAATTGAAGCGTAGTAATATATGAGTGATTAAATGACTTCAATTCAGTGAGGAATGTAATGCAAACATTGACAATTCAGTAATGTTTATACTGATGTCATTCCTGGCGATACACGCTAGCCCTTCACTATTTGTGGGACAACTGCTTTTGTAATGCGCAGAAGACCAGTACGTCTTGGATGAGTGGGATATTTGGACCCACAGACTAGACAACACCCACACCTTTTCATTGTTCACTTTTTAAATTCCACAATCATTCATTAACGCTGAAAGTTCCATTCATATTCCTCTGATTTTTTAAAAGAAGTAATGCCGTCTAGTAAAAGTCCACATCCAAGGTACATCCTTCAAGTTGACAAATCTTCAAACCGCATTTAGAAGAGTTCCCTGAAAGGATATCACAAAGAACAGTCACCACTATATTTGGCCTGCGTTTACCTGAACACTCCTCCCTGGGCGAGTTACGCACTTTACTAAAAGAAGCATCAGAGACGTGAGAATGTCGATATGTGACTCTGAGAGGACGAAACCCGTCTAGCGCTGACCCGTGAAGGCAATCTGCTCGTCGTCTCGGTGTCTTCACGAACATTGATCCGGTAGACGGGGCATCAAATTGCAACATGCAGTATTCTACACTCGCCAAAGAACAGGTTTTCCTTTACAATCTGGACAAACTACAGTAGAGCCCGGTGAAGAGGAGCGCCCTCCATGCCGGACGTCGGTGGTCTGTCACGGGTTGTACCTTAATGAGCTCATCGGTCCTGTCCCGTCCTGGTGCACTCTACGATCGCCGACACTCACCATGTGGTGTGGCCTATCACAGACGAGGTGACGAGACGGGTCAACCACATGTTAGTCGTCATCTTTCATGTAGATCTGTATCTCAAGTACTTAAAGGGGGCGTCCACTGCGCTCCCGATACACGCCCATAGGCCTCACGATTGACTACCCGATTTTCAAAAGATTCTGATTCATTGGCCATATCACTAGGTATTTCTAATCGTATTGTACGTGGGTCTATCGTGGTGAATCAGCGGCAGAGGGTGCACGGTTTTACGATGCACCCTACGATACACAACGATACCCCACGATTGGCTACCGACACGCCATCATTGAAAACCCGAGACTAGGCCTGCCGATAAGATCCAAAAATTTTTGTAGCATATCGGTGTGTATCGGGAGCGTATTTCATGGGAAAATATCTTTAACAGGTGAAATACTTGACAGAGAATTATGAAATTTCGTAGAGACCCTACGATACAGGTTTTCATGGGCACGAAATCGGTACAAAATCGTGCAGAGAGGTGATCAACTGCCCCGGTTATAAGTGACTTTCCGACGCGATTTTTATTCTTTATCGGGAGTTGCATCGTAGGGCATATCGGAGCATATCGACCTCAGTGTTCGCCGGGCCTAAATCTTAACCTCGCTTACACGGGGTAAAAGATAAACATCTAATAGAGGGATCCGTTCCGAACGAAGGTGTCCGTTAAGGCGGGATGAACGCTTACGCAGGGTTGCCGTTAGGCGGGGTTCTACTGTATAATGTAAATTTCACACTGAATATGGCTGATACAGAGTTGTCAGTAGTATATCCGTTTGTCAAGCTGAGTAGTAGATCAAATTGTCACACCGTGTATGGCTCATTCAGAATTTAAAGTAGTATATCAAATTGTCGCACTATGTATGGCTCATACGGAATTGTAAGTAGCATATTTAATTGTCACACTGTGTATGGCTCATACAAAATTGTAAGTACAGAAGAACCCCGCCTAATGGACACCCCGCATTAGCGGACACTTTTGATTGGAACGGAAATTTTCCCCTATATTAGATGTTTAACTTGAACCGGCATAAGCGAGCACCTCGCATAAGCAGACACCTCGTGTAAGCAGACTTTTTTTTCTGTACAAAAGAGCCTAAAACCCTGTGCAAGCGGACACTTCCGACAAACACCCTACCAAAAATAGATTGATCTGTGATTTTTAAGAGCGGTTTTAGTATTTCCTAGAAATCATATTTTGTAATTTAAAGTTTAAATACTTAAGAGCAAATTGTGATATAAGAAGATGGATTCCAGATCTATCATCGCCTCTATCTCTCCTACACATCAATATATAACACTTGTATATTCGGCCCGAGGAAACCTTAAAACCCCGCGTAATGTATGTAAGTAGCATCTAATTGTCGCTCTGCTTATGGCTCATACCGAATTGTAAGTAGTATATTTAATTGTCGTACTATAAATGGCTCATATGGGATTATAAGTAGTATATTTAATTGTCGCTCTGTTTAGGGCTTTGTAAGAACTATATTGACATCAACCAACCATATGCTCTTTCAGGTAGACTTCTGTAAATGTTTCTGATGAAAAAAATGATATGAGGAGAATTCGATTACAATTGATTAAAGATGAAATATGAATATGACTACAGACGAAACCCAATGATCAAATTGGTTTGAGAGTTTGTTGCAAATCTGAATTCTAAGGAATAACGTTATAATAAAACGTCATAATAAACAATGCCGATGTACCATTTATTAGTATGACACCCGGCGCTGATATAGGCAGTTAGGAACGTTTCCTCACACACTTTCACCGTAAGTGAATTCATATTTTGCATATGATACAAAGATGTATTGACTATTAGAAGTGGTATATCAATTTGATACTTTAAACACAACCCTAACGGTAGATGTAGTGTTGTCGTGTATGATACGGGATCATAGTTAGAGTGCTATGTAAACACGCCAGTGGCCTGGTCTCTGATAAACACACTGAGGTTTTATGTCCTACCTCCAGTCGGCCTGTTTTATCTCAGCCGGTTTTTACTACATCAGCGAGATGACTTACCATTCATTAAGGCCGCCACACTCTCAGCAGCCCCCATATCTCAATAACACACTTAACCACCCGCCTCCACGCCGCGCTGCCTCCCTCCTGTGGTTACTTAAAGAAGTTGATTAGTTTTGAGCGAAAAAGACAACCACCACGCACCCCTCCCCTCCCACCCCGTCCCCCCTCCCACCCGCCACCTCCTTCACGACCAGATTGATGCGCGGGGCAGGCGGGAGGAGGCGTGTGTCGGTTAGTATTGATTCCTGACACCGTTGGCGCTGTTTAATCAAGTGGCGAGGTGACGAACGACGCCATCTGGTGGCCGAGGTGTGGGGCATGTGGAGTACCTGGTGTAGGATGGGCCCAGCAGCTAGAGGTGTGAGGCAGGTGGAGTACCTGGTGTAGGGTGGGCCCAGCAGCTAGAGGTGTGGGGCAGGTGGAGTACCTGGTGTAGGGTGGGCCCAGCAGCTAGAGGTGTGAGGCAGGTGGAGTACCCGGTGTAGGGTGGGCCCAGCAGCTAGAGGTGTGGGGCACGTGGAGTACCTGGTGTAGGGTGGGCCCAGCAGCTAGAGGTGTGGGGCACGTGGAGTACCTGGTGTAGGGTGGGCCCAGCAGCTAGAGGTGTGAGGCAGGTGGAGTACCTGGTGTAGGGTGGGCCCAGCAGCTAGAGGTGTGGGGCACGTGGAGTACCTGGTGTAGGGTGGGCCCAGCAGCTAGAGGTGTGAGGCAGGTGGAGTACCCGGTGTAGGGTGGGCCCAGCAGCTAGAGGTGTGGGGCACGTGGAGTACCTGGTGTAGGGTGGGCCCAGCAGCTAGAGGTGTGGGGCAGGTGGAGTACCTGGTGTAGGGTGGGCCCAGCAGCTAGAGGTGTGGGGCAGGTGGAGTACCTGGTGTAGGGTGGGCCCAGCAGCTAGAGGTGTGGGGCAGGTGGAGTACCTGGTGTAGGGTGGGCCCAGCAGCTAGAGGTGTGGGGCAGGTGGAGTACCTGGTGTAGGGTGGGCCCAGCAGCTAGAGGTGTGGGGCACGTGGAGTACCTGGTGTAGGGTGGGCCCAGCAGCTAGAGGTGTGAGGCAGGTGGAGTACCTGGTGTAGGGTGGGCCCAGCAGCTAGAGGTGTGGGGCAGGTGGAGTACCCCATGTCGGGGACTCACTGGGCAGGGGGATGCTGAGTACTGGAGGCAGTGGGGGCACATCAAGACCCTTTGTGGGGGGCTCACTTGGCTGTGGGGTAATCTAACGATGCAAAGCTGAGTGAGATTACATAACAAAGCAAAAATGGTGTATTTTCAGTGGCTTTGGATCGAGTGAGGTTCATATTACATCTCATCCTTATTCCTGATTGGCTAATCTAGGCTAAGTGAATCGCATTCTATCGTTATGTCGATATATCCCACTACCTAATACCACCGTTAGAATAAATTACGGTTAAATTGATAATTTTAATCAATGGATGAAGGTATCATGGCTCTTCTAAGAGGCTAGGTGCTAAATAAAGCCATCAGAAATAAATGTTTCCCGCCACCCCCCCCCCCCCCCCTTCATTGCGTCAAATCTCGTCTGCCCTCAATTTCACGTTTCATTCCATTTCAAGTTCGCCGCTTTAGATTTCGCGGCCCGTTTCATTCTTGTCGAAAGAGAGCCCACACTCGGTAAATTGCCAGAGCGCAGGAATATTAATAAACATTGCCCTCTCGCCTTCCATGAGCTAATGGGATTCCACTTATCCACTTTCGCAAATGAGATGAGCCAATTAAACCACATTCTATAAAAGCCTGTTTTACGTCATCTGACTCGCCTAATGGGCCGGCCCCCAACGACAATAAAAAGGGCCTGAAAACATGACTCCTCCAGCATCAATTAGCACCAAGCAGTCAGTAGCCGCGTCCTCTCACCGCCTCTCCCAGACGGGAAGAAACTCTATATTCCAGTCGTGAATAACGTATATTTAATTAGTTTCGTCATTTCCATGGGACAGGTTCCCGATACTTGGCCTTGCAGTGACCATAGTAATTAATAGGTTATGAGATTCGAGTATAGTAGTACCTCACACTTAGCCTTGGCTCTCCCATGAATAGATGATAAATCCTATATCTCCTACGGAATGGAGGAGGAGGAGGAGGAGTAGGAATGGTAGAAAAAGAAAGGAATCCTGGAGCATAGGTGCTGCCCTTTGCTTGGGGTGAATCATGTTATTGTCATGTGTGCAAAAACGTAACTTCAATTTTGAGATTTGGATTTGGGAAATTACTTGGTAACTAACAATCGTGTTGGTCTGATGGGAGTACCACCAGTGATATATCCCGATTATATACATGTGTGCACAAAGCAATGGTATGAATAGACAATAAACGATGGTTTTGTGTACAGGTGGCCGGAAACCACGAGAAGTTGACGCTTCTCAAGTAAATTAAACCTAGGAATTGGCATGTTAAAGGATTTATCAAAATGGACTTTTTTTGCTCTATAGCGCAAAGGGACTATTTTTTCCGTATACCATGGCTTTGAGGCCGTATAGCACAGATTTGAGTCCGTGTACCGCAGCTTTGGTATCTGACAGGTTTTATACAATGGGTGTCGGTTTACTGAGTCCCCACTCACTATCAATTGGGATTTTGTATTTCATGGATAATAATAGATCAGAATATTTGGTAGACACAAGTAGCCGCCGGTTCGACATGCTAATTAAATTGAAGGAAGTCAGTTTCTTTGTCTGCTGGTCCAACAAGCTAACCCATCACCTAAACTATGTATTAAACCAATGAGACCTCTGTCAGTGTTGAGCTGGCAGAATCTATATGAATCATATGATATAATTGATCACAACAGTTTGGTGAAATAAGAAAGTCACAAATGAGTTATAGAAATAAAGTCGACATTGATCAAGAGATTCAGTAAGTTAAGTTCTAATTTGAGTATAGATAGATATAGTATTGACTGAACGATCACGTCCAAGTCCCGGTTATAAGCACTATTCTGTATACAAACGTCATATACAAACGTCGGCTCATACCAATTATAGAAGAGATTGGTGGGTAGTCCTGTGCCTTATATCCGTCGCATAGCCGCAAGTCGGACAAGCCTCGACGGGATACACCAGATACAATTTCGTCCACATTTATTCTGACACATTCTTACCTATTAACCTATAGTGGTGCCGCCATTGTCACATGCAACGCTGAGCTAGGCTCCTACAGTGTTCTTTTTAGCATGGTCCCCTCTAACCGATACCACTTTCTATCACATTTATCTTTAGATATGTCTATTAATTAATACCTATTCTCACTGCAAAGGCGTGCCCTTACAGTATAGTGGCACACTCATTCAAATAGAAATATTTCTTATATACAAAGACATAGAAATCCATATCACATTCCATATGGATTATCACATTCCACAAAATCTGTTCCAACTAGAAAGGTTTGGTTTTCATAAATCCTATATCTCCTACGGATTATTTTATTCATAAGTCACAACTAAAAGGTTTGAACTGATAATTGTCGATATTTAGAAATCATCAGGTGGCGTCATTGTGAATTGTGGATATCCTTTAAAAAAAGTTCTTCCAATCCGTTTTCTCCTTCCAATAACATCTCCTCTTCTCCAAGCTACCAGCCCCGTCCTAACCAACCTGCCCCTGAACTCTGCATCCACTCTACTGCCCCTTAAACTACCCACCCCTCCCCACCCCAGTGACCCTCAACCCTCCTGACCCCTCACCCCCTCCCCCTCACCCCCTCCCCCTCACCCCCTCCCCCTCACCCCCTCACCCTCCCCCTTCACACACATTGCCCGCATTTCACGAGTCAGTAAGCCTCGTTCCCAAACACCCGTCAGGGGGCGTGGTTATGCTACCCACGTGACCTGAGGCGCTGAGGTGCAACCGGAAGTTGGTAGCCTGCGTCTCTCTGGGGAACTTCCGGTACTTGAAAGGAATTTGGCGGGGCAGCGTCTGGAGCGGACGATTACTGCCGGCATGCCCTCTGGTGGTGAGGAGGGCGATTGACTTCCAGAAGCCCCATTCCTAGCCGAGCCAGCACGGCCCGACTGGATTTGTGCGGGGTTTACATCATCAAGGAGGTGCCTGCACTCACACAGAGAACAGGCTCACATACGTCAATGTCCGGCGACCTACTGCATTAAGACACAATGATAGATGTATATAAACTAGACATATACATGTCATTTAGATAACCCAGAGAGCCCATGAAGGCAGTTTGCATTTGTAATGACGTAATTCAAAAGTAAATCTCAAGATGAACCTATAATATTAAATCAGGCCCCGGGGGGGGGGGGATATATAATCCTAGAAAGTTTTCCTTAATCTGAGCTCCAGTCCCAGAAATAAATTGAGGTGATACTTACAGGAGGAACCAATGGAGATGATATCTACGCAATATAGACACGGGCTGATGGTCGCCCGTGCCGTCTAGCAGTGTAGGGTCCACAATATCCGAGTCTCTATGTACGGGAGTAGCATTGGAGAAGTATGCTCATGCGTGTATGATAACATGGTTTATATACTGCTTGACACATCTATCAAGAACATGTTATGTTACCTTGATAAAATATTGTGATTTGGTTAATGAACCAAAACGATAACTCCAAACAAATTAGAAATAGGTAGACTTTCAGGTAGATTCGAACACCGGCCTGAATTCAGCAATAGGAATCAGAAGTTGATAAAAACATAGACTTACGACAGACAGTTGATGATGCTAACAGTGGAACAGCTGAGAGTGTTTGAACAGTGCCATGACTCCCACTAAACTAGAATTTAGAAAGGACTGAGTCAGAAATATTATTTGCTGATGAAATTACCATGGGTGACTGTATGGATAAAGTCTGGTTGTTTTTTGTCTGATATTTATATTTTTAGTAGGCATTCTATCAGAAATCCTTTCATACTAAATGATATTCATGAAAGCCAATATTAAGAGAGCTGGAAGAAGTGGAGTCGATTCATAGGACCGTGACCTTCAATCACATCATCCCAGCTCAATATCTGACCTGGCTTGGCGTTTAGTGTGAGGCTGGCAGGACCCTCAGGACCGGCCTCACGAGGAGGAAGATGCCGCAAACAGGGGTCGCATATTGGCAACTTGATGTAGAGAGGTTATGGAGGAGAAATGTAACCTTTGGAAGGAGACTGGTTGGAAGCCCAGGAGGGAGTGGGCGATACTACCGCGAACTGATACTAGACGGTAGTTATTGTGTAGGGAGTGGAGATGAGTGGTTATCTCGGGGTATGCTGGGGAGAGGGGGACGGACTGTCGTCAGTTCAGTGTCAACCACTGGGATTCTGCTCAGGTAGAACGGAGAACCTAAATCTCACTGAACTCCTTCGTTACACGTTGCTGTTGTGACTTAGGTCCCAGGGTCAGTCTCTTTGTTCACATGTCTCTATGAAGATAGGCGTGAACCCTGAAGACGACCCAAGGCTCGATTCTCGACACTCAGGTGGGCGTTCAGCCACCTCCAGAAACCCGGCACCGACGACCCACGAGCGCCGGGCTGCTTGCCGGTCTGACGGGTATGCAGAGCGTGTCTGCTTAGCCAAGGTACTGCTTCCCGTGGGTGGCGGCAACAGACACGAAAACATCGCTATGTCGTGCGCAGTGGGTATAACACTGGAAATCAAGAAACGTTTCATAGCATCTATAGATTCACCTGGGTTACTGCTGCCGGCTACTGTTTTCCTGTGGAGCACTGCGTATGTTTCACCACAACATTTGAAAAACCAGTTATGTTGTTGTCAGAATAAGTAGAAGTCTTATTGTTTTTGCACATAAACGTTTGATATTCGAACCTAAAACCTGCAAGCATAAGGTCATCAATACCAAAACACACAACCCCGACGAGAAAGTGCTATAGGAAGATCCCAGGAAAAAGCTCAGTGTGAAGTAAGGTCTTTTCCACTCTTAGTTGGTAATAGAGGCATCGGGTGATGGCACACAAAAGAGTGGTTGGCGGGAATGTGCTTGTTTGTGTTACGTGCGCTATCTCTGCGAAACCCGTCCAACCTCTGGTGTGCCAAGAGTTCATATACGAGCATAGTAGTGTCTATCAAGTCATCGCCATACGCTTATCTATGGTGCCATCCCAACAGAGAGGAAGTCCTAATTCTGTATAGTTCGGAGCACCTCGGAGGTGATACTCAGGGCAATAGATTATGATACATTGATATCATATCCCCTGTGCGGGTACCGGGTTGATAGATTTATGATTGAAGTCTAAATCAATTCCATTTGATAAGAGTGGAGTGGTGTGGAGGGTTAGCGATTGGGGGGAGGCAGGAAAATGTTGTGAAGTGGGTTTACTGTTTACCAAATATGGGCAGCAGCAATGATTCTCCTTGCCTCCCATATACCCTACTTAGACAATTTTTTTCAATGTCTAGCTTTTTATTTTACACCTGATACGATGTGTCCATGTAGAACACATACAGAGTCTCTATTGCTACCAGTGGAGGATATAAACGTGTGTGTCCTCCTCGGAGGAGGATACAAGTACACGAGTAGGGAGTGCCACTCCATGGCTTTTTATGGGACTACTTTAACTAGGAGCAAGTAGTATGTTCATCCTAGATGAATGAGTGTGCTATTATAAATGAATAACAATTAAAAGGTATAAGCTAGATTTAGCCTATGGATAGTTTTCTGTAAGCCAATTGCACCCAGTCAACTTGCCATTTCTGCAACTGCCTATCTAGGATCCAAACAAATCAAGCACCAGTGGGTCTTGAGGTATTTTTGACTTGAGTGATTGGTCATGGTCAGCTGGGCACGCCTCTAAGAGACTGTGACTCTGGCTCCCTGCTCTGTTCTCAATATCACAGTGAATAGCACACAGATAGTGAAGGGATAATTTGTATGCAGTACCCTGAAAGTCTATATGGACCCCTCTAAACTCTAGATGATGTATTTAGCGCGTGCAAGCACGCTCTAATAAACAACGGACTGTTCCTACATCGAATTTCTGATTGTTAAAAAATGCAATTTCCAGTAATTATGAGTTCACGGATAACACTTCACTACATAGAGGATACGGCCACTGTCATCCCAAAAAATTGAGATTAAGTAAATCTAGGAATATCTAAAACTCTTCGCAAACACACACGCCCAACCCCACTCCCACCCCCACCCGCTTGCCAGCGTGCAGCTCTTCCTGTGTCAGGGCTGCAGCGTCCGGTCTCACTGGGTGGTGGGGAATGACCAATTATCTCACCCCTGGAATAAATGTCCATAGGCATAACATTGGGATCTCGTTCTCCATGCCCCTTCAAGTATTGCAGTCCGTTCTCCATGGTCTATATCCTATTTGTTGCCCATTCTTTTAGTACGTACAGGGGTGAGATAAATACAGAAAGCAACTCGTTTTGGTCAAAGAAGTCATTCTCCAACTCGTTTGAATGCTATGTGATATTCACTCGGCTGTCGCCTCGTTCATATTACTCCGCATCAAACTCGTGGAGAACGACGACTTTGACCAAAACTTGTTGGTTTCTTCTTTAAGATACCATCCTCCATTCATTGTGTCACTTCTCTAGCAGTGAAGCAGTGGCTCAGACCCTTCACAGGGGGAGGGTGAACCTCTGCCTTCTCCCTCTGGGGAGATTATATGGTGATTAACTGGTCTGGGCTGGCGGTGTGGGTCAGGGTGCGGGGACGGGGTGCGGGGACGGGGTGCGTGTCGGGGCGGGGTGGGCGAGGAATGCGGGGCGCGCTCCTCATTAAATAGAGCGGCATCCTTGATGTCTCAGATTTAGAGGAACGTACTCGGATGCCCTGCTCTCCGGTCTCATCAGTGAGCCGGCCCCGGGCCTCGGGCTGCCCGGTTAGTGCTCTATTTGCCCGGGGTCGGGGCCGGTGGCGGCGGCGAGGGGCTCTGTAGGCGCAGATCGCTTCCCTTTAGGCTCCCCAAATATTGGCAGAAAGGAAAAGCAGGTTATAGTGTGATGGAATTAGGAGTTGGGAGGACGCCGCGGAGCAAGGTGTGGACACTGAAGATGCGCTCTGTGTTCAGCATAGATTACGGCATGGCCTGCTCGTAATCTTAAGGATGGGATTAGGTGGACGAAGACCTTCTTGATGCGACCTTTGTAAAAAAGGAACTAAGAAATCTGTCCGATTCCAAGTACGTGGTGCTTAGGGTGAGCGGCTTAATGAAATCTGCACAGTAGCCTGTATACTAGCTTTTATCCTACCCCTCATATAAATCTCCATAGACTTAACATGGTGTGACTGTATGCCACGGCTATGACATGAAATATTTATATGCCACGCTGATATATGCTACTAAAAACATGTGACAAGGTAGGATACAATCTAAACATCACTCAAATTCATATAATTGTTTATATAAAATTCGTTGTCTTCTGCTACAGATATCCCGCGAAGAAAACTCACGCAATATAAACAATCATATGAAATTTCATGACGTTTCTTGATAGTATCTCCACACGTTTAGGCGTCTCACGGGTTCCTATATAAACCTTCAGACCCCCTCAGGACCTCAGCCCGTCTCGAGACTGGGCTTGGACCACCCTCAGAAACGCCCCTATACTAACCTGCCTACTAGGACCAGCCAACCTCGGATTGGAGGTCCGAGCCATTAAAAAGTGCAGTAGAGCTACTCATCAGCTCTACTCACTATGCTAGCAATGATCCTCTGTTACACAGTAAACTGGTGTCCTAGTTTTGTATTACATATATACATGTATTATATATATACATATATATATTTCACAAATAGATTTGATTGAAAGTAATCAGTAGCTTTTGTTGAACTACCCCTTTACCCGCTTTGGTACTTCAGTTCTTCTGATGTCCGTCAGATGGCGGTGTAGAACGTGTCATGTGATCATGTCACGTGATATGATATTAGGCTTGCCCGCCTAATTGGCGTCGCGTTATTTCAAGGACATTGTCCCAGTAATTACGTAACGGATTGAAAGGGGTGGTTTAAAAAAGGATATTCCTTTCTTTTCGGTCGCCTTTGTGAAATTGGCTCTCAATGAATTTCGCTGTGAGGATAATAAGTCGTGTCACGTGATGTTTGTTTAGGATCTTGGTTTTTGACGTCAGACGCGCGGCGCCTGGCGAGGCGGAAAAAAACGTCGTCTGCCCAGAACGAGGACTGCCCTCTGGCGTGGCCAGCAAGCACTAGGCTCCTGATTGGTAATTGGCGTGCGACGGTCGGTCTTTTGTGAGTATCATCGGTTGTTGATTGATGGTGTATCTTAGCGTGGGACACTCTCAGATACGCTACCCACGATTGGTGTAGGTTAAACATACGTTCAGGATGCGGCAAACTATATCCCTTCAATATCTGCGTGCCAGCCATGTGTGATTGGTAACGATGCAGAGGTCCAGTGCTTTAGTGGCTTAAAGGGGTGCCCAGTAGACCATGACCAATCACATCAAATGGCGTTACTTCATTGACCCACTGATGCTTCACATATTTGGACCCAACATAAATCAGAAAAAAACATTTTCAAACGTCGATTTTTTCCCTCCGATTTTCTTTGCAGGACATTTACTTACTGATAAAAGCTAATTGATAATATGAACATATATTTATATATAGTAATTTATCCGTTATTGTCTTGTAAGACTGTATTTCATAAAGACCGATCATTTTGAATAACGAAAATACCACAAAGACCAAGATAAGGTAATTATTTTGTATCTATTTCTCATGGAAACATCCATCCCCCAGATACAAGAGAGCAGGAAGGTGAGACTGAATCCCTGTAAGATACACAGATAGGTGGCTGGGTACCATGCAGGGGGCTCGGGCTATGAATCACTAGCAGGGCAGCTGAGGGCTGGTGGCGCTCAGGCTGTGAGGTCAACAGGCGGGCAGCTGGGTATGGGAGGGGTCTGCCTGAGAGTCCCTGTGAGGTCCACAGGCGGGTGGCAGGGGCCATGCAGGGGCTTCAGGCTGTGAGTCCCTGTGAGGTCCACAGGCGGGTGGCAGGGGCCATGCAGGGGCTTCAGGCTGTGAGTCCCTGTGAGGTACACAGGCGGGTGGCAGGGGCCATGCAGGGGCTTCAGGCTGTGAGTCCCTGTGAGGTACACAGGCGGGTGGCAGGGGCCATGCAGGGGCTTCAGGCTGTGAGTCCCTGTGAGGTACACAGGCGGGTGGCAGGGGCCATGCAGGGGCTTCAGGCTGTGAGTCCCTGTGAGGTACACAGGCGGGTGGCAGGGGCCATGCAGGGGCTTCAGGCTGTGAGTCCCTGTGAGGTACACAGGCGGGTGGCAGGGGCCATGCAGGGGCTTCAGGCTGTGAGTCCCTGTGAGGTACACAGGCGGGTGGCAGGGGCCATGCAGGGGCTTCAGGCTGTGAGTCCCTGTGAGGTACACAGGCGGGTGGCAGGGCGCTGTGAGGGCGGCTCGGACTGTGGAAGGAGGTGGGCGTTGGGGGGGGGGTGGTGTAAGGGGAGCTAGGAAAGGTAACAGATGCTATCGATCGGAGATATCTCAGGGCTAGTGGCGCCCGTCTACCCTCATGTCGATGGCTCTACCCGTTCCTGGTGGTGCCCCAGAATGGTGGTGCTGCTGCCGTTGGTGGTGGTGCGGTGACAGTTTCGTGATAGACCGAGGGCTGTCAGTGGTATAGGGCCCTTACTGCACCGTCGCCACATCTTAAGCGGTGAACCTACCTCCATGCGACATGCTTACCACACACTGTGTAGTAGCTGTGCTGCGGCCTAACTGATGCACTGAGACAGGCGTCTGTATCAATACGCAATCAATGCAATTTATTAAACAAGATCGATATTATCAGCAGGCATACGGCACACTCACGACTCCATAGTAAAACAAAGCCGTTATCATGAGTGTTGCGGATGTGTCTTGGTGTGTCGTGAGTGACATCGTTGGTGTGTCGTGAGTGTGTTTTGGGTGTGTCGGCAAGACGAATGTACTTCCCAACACATCACGGGAAAGTCTAGAGAACGTGGCGTTGACTTAGGCGACTACTGAGCAAGTGACGGTACCTGTGTCTTCCGCCGCTCACCGCGGGGGTGCACCTGATTTGTCGGTGAATCTGATTGGTTTGTCTTCTAGGAAAAACAATTTCACTCCTCCTGATTGGCAGTGGTCGTTCCAGCGGTGGCGGGAGCGGCGCTGTATCCAATAAAAAAATCGAGTCTTTGCAGACAAAAGGAAATTTTTAATCTACATCACGGGAAAGTGTCGTCAGTTGAATCATTGACTGTACATTGTTGAGCAGGGGTGTCACCTTCGCATCTTAACATTACAGAAGGGTTTAGAGAACCATTGAGAAAAGACTAAACTAAAAGAGTTCCTCATGTTTATAAAGATAGTCTGTGTGCAGTTATGTATTACCTGAGGTTATTTTTATATAGTTAGACCACATGTAAGTTAGCCATTTGGTCCTCCTTCTATTGAATGATAAACTCTTTTTCGGATCCCTGCCCCTGGTCCCCCCTTTAAGATTTCCACAATCCGCCAAGTATATGAGAGACCACGGGACATGGTTTTAAATAAAAATACTGTGCAGTGCCCGTAAGCCGATCCCAAACTCTACTTTACAACCCCTTTGCCCAGTGCCCCGAAGGGCATGGCACGCATTACAATGGAGCTACTTCAAACCCGTCCCACCCCATATCCCTCTCCTACCCTTTTTTATAACCCGATGACTTACTCCCCAAATTCCTCGATTCGTTCTCCACCACAGCCATCCAACCTGTCGATTATCGCATTGCCTCTTCGGGCCATCTTCCACTTGCTGACAAAATGACCGTCGATCTTTGCGAACATTTCGGTGGGTGGTGTGATCTCAAAAGAGGGGTACATGCGGTCGATGACCCTGGTTATTGGTGGTCAATTTCACTTGCCGACTTTTTACCTGACCACTACTTTCTGGACCCATGAGTAAATTCATCATTAGCAAGATCAAATTGAGTTCAATCAGTGGCAAATTTGTCTTTGAGTAGTGTCAGATATGCAAAAGTAATTGGCGCATAGTTCAGTGGGTCACTGTTTTTTCCAAATCCACTTAGCAATTAGGTGTCTTCCGACAAACTCTCAGTACTAAAAGTCGGTGGGTGGAAAATAGGTTCAGATTTACAGGCGTCAGGCTGGTGTTCAACCAACCCCAGGTCCCCAAGTTGTCTTTACAACCCCTTTACCCAGCTAAATAGACCAAGACTGAGAGAAAATGAAGTCATCATCATAAGAAATTGAATGGTTAAATACCCTGTTTTCATATTCTGGAGTTCTGGCTGAGAATTTATGATAACTTTTAGTTATTCAATTTTTCATACAAAACTATTTTGACTCTATTGAATTTATCCACCAAATATCCAGCATTAACGGAGCCAGCTTCAATGAATATAGATGATGGTCTATCAGACGAGACATATTTTTGTGCTGGTGTGTCAGAGGAGGCGATATAAGAAAGAAGTACCCTGGGTCATATAACCCTAGGGATATACAAGCTTTGATAAGAGGGGGTGTGATGGCCTGTTGCGTCACTGGGGTCTCACCTCATCCTAACGAGGCAGATTTAGTGTCATCTTACACCAACGCGATATTATAGCAGAATCTCAGCGATGTTTCTCGCCCGAATATATATTGAATTTTCTTAACCACTCAGCATAATGTAGTAGAACTGAGAACGATACAAATTTCAGTTCTCTCACTAGATTCTATTCTCAATTGCTTGAATATCTGACCTTTAGCTAAGATCAGATCAAAGTTGATATTGTTCTACGTGGGATTGACATGTATTGCTAATTTGAAGTTTTCTGTGATAAACGATAGATTAATCACATGCACCCAACGGAAATCTCATTGTTCAAGGAGAAATTTGAACGCATGTAAACTGAAATTTAATGTTTCCACCAAGAAGGTCCTAGCCTCGTTTTCAACCAAAATAAATTGTTAAGAAAGTATTTGAACAGCTTAATTTCGGTACCTTGTTTTCAGATCAATTGTAGTGTTTCTTTGGTATTCACATTGTCTACCATATCTTTTTTAAATGTATTAAAATGGTATAAAAACATATGTACGGGAGGAGAATATAAGAAAAAAAACTATATTCGGTTCCTATTTTCTGTATCTGAATTTGAGTAATTTAACATGACAGGGCACGTGATAAGGTACTTTATCCTACTCCTAATATAAAATCCCATAGGCTTAATATTGAGCTTCCGTATGCCACGCTGACTGGCATACAGAGTTTTATATGCCACTTATGGCATACAGATTTGTTATCATGTAATATTCCAAAATCGAGGAGACGAGGTAGGATATGATCAAAACCTGATTCGTTTTTAATATCCATATTTGAAAATTAATTACTACCAACTAGTGCGTGAAGACGTCTATTTTCGCATGTGTAAAAAAAAGTCGTGGCATACGGTAGCCAAGATTGAAATTCATTCAGTTTTACGATAGTATCACATAAGCAGACTAAATCAGGGGTGTAATAATATGCCGGAACTACACAATTGAGAGGGGTATGCCACGAGTTGAAGATGTTTGATAATCTCATGAAGCAAAGCTGAGTGAGATCATTCATCACCTTCAAAAGGTGGCATACTTCCCAGATATCTGAGTTTTAATAGATTTGTATTCTATCCTTTGAAATGAATAAAAAAAGGCCTTCCTGATGATGAAGTCCTTTAGCTACGATCTATCCCACGATGTACGACCTCATATACGATCGTAGATCGTAGAGAGACACTTGAATCGTTTGTACAAATGGTCGTATCTTGACATAGATCGTACTGGACAACAGGTTTGCTATGTGTAAGCCATGCACCCCCACCTCACATACACACACACGTAATAGAACAGCCTGACCATATAATAATGATCGGATGCACAGTGCTGGTAGTGTACTTGATAAGTGCCTAAAATGGCGTGTTTTCATAATATTTAGGTACATGATAACAAAAAAACCTAATGACTGAGCCATAATGATGCCATTATTTGCCCGTTGTCCCATTAAAGACCTCGAACAGCCATCCCTAAAGGCTCAGTAAAAACATTTTCTCTAAGTACCAGTTCTTACACTAGACCACAATTACAGATACACCGCACACCTCTGAGGAAACGTACTTCAGCATCAACCCTTACACTAGAAATTACATCTCAAAGGTTCTATAATCACACGAAAAGAAAACAAAATGTAGAGGGGGTGTATCACAACAGACACACCCACCAAGTTCACACACAGAATAGCACTGTCAACAAACATAGTGAAAAGAACACACATAATTGATACAGGGTACTCACACAGAGTAAATATAATCCTAAACTAAACTCACCTCTATAGTTACAGAGGTACCTGATGACCCAGAAGATGGAGAAACTGCACACATGAATGAGAATTCTAGGCATTTAAAGACTGTTTACAACCACCATGACACTAGAGAGCGGTCAAGGTTGACAACACAGGTCACTTCCACCTATGTTACTAACTAGAGGCCTACACCACATTGTGTACAAGGAACCACAGACAACCATGTGATGATTATGCCATGCAAAATGGTCGGATGTGGAGGTAGCATGATATGGGTTAGGGCCTAGTGGTGGGAACCAGCCAAACTGAAGGCTGACATTCACGGCCTCTTTTATTTGATGCTATAACTCTGTCCTGATTGGATTTATAATGTACTACTTAGGCATCAATAAAGAATTTTTTGAGAAAAAAATGCATCATCCAATAAAAAGAGGGATACAAACAGAAGTTAGCGAAGGAATGGACGAGAATATGTGGTTTGAATTAACTATTTGGCCAGCTGTGCAATGGTACAGGCAGTCGAAACAAGCCCCGTAACTTTTCCCTCAGTTCTTACACTAGAGCAGAAAATAACGGCGCGCCATATTCCTCTGAGGGGACTACTTTAGTGGCAGTTCTTACACGAGACCAGAATTAACGGCACACCCTATGCCGCCGGTAGGAACTACTTTCAAGTGTGTAATATTGTCACAATACGCCCTGCGTTCATCTCCCTGTCCACCAGGCGGCGCCACCCCGGCGCGGCGTCTACTCTAGACTCTCATTCCGATAAAGAGGCTCATTTAGCGCAATTTGCTGCGATGTCCAGCCCCGACCCGGACCTGGACCCCGGACCTGGACCCCGGACCTGGACCCCGGACCTAGACCCCGGGCCAGGCGGCAGGGGGCGGGGAGGAGGGGGATTCTACAGCCTGGTGGAAGCCATGCTCCACACATATATATCCAATCACAACCACCTCAAGGCACAGAATGGGTCGCAGCAAAATGCCATGTACGCATGTACTATACGGTAACAGGATTACTGTAGTTGTACGGCAACAGATTATCCCGAAGCCCGATTATACCAAGTAATTTTGAGTCCAACTAAAGCCAGCCTGTCTTCGTATTATCGACCTTACAATGTCGACATTGTACCTTCTATTGATGAAAGTCAATCGGATGGCACAGTGTGACAGGGATTTAAATACAACATGGATTGGAGCAGGCGGCATATGTCGTTGATACGGCCACAGGTATATAATACAATTGTACCTGTTACATCTACAATGGGACCACCTGCACAGTCAACGAAATAACCTCTTACGTCCCGGAATCATTCACGGAAAAAGGTTCCTAACAACTGTTCCTTTTTCTTTCTCTCTCTTTTGGAGGAAGGGGGATGATAATATCTATGGAGACTAGTTAGGGGTTCTTCTTTTTTCAAATTCTGTATTAATTTTTATTAAATTAGTCAATTATCAATTGGAAGATATTAACGAAATGTTTAAGGTTTTCTGTTATTTGCGTAAGATGATGAAGAATAGGGCATACTTCGTTGAAGTTGCCATCGAAGTTTAAGTCAAATCCTCTTTGTGGAAATGACTCAAATTGTATGACTTAAATGCCACACATTTTCCAAAAATTCTCGGATACGAAAGACTTTACCAAACTCTCCCAGAATCCTTTGAGGTACAGCGCTGCCGCCACCTAGTGACAATAAAGGTAATAACATCATTCAATCCAATTTCCAGAGGATTCGAAATCTTCATAAGAAACATGGATTGCAAATAAGAATTGCCTCAGTGGAAATGGCAGTTTCTTTTATGAGAGGTTTTCCCCGCGCCGATGTCTAAATGTTTTTGTGTGATCATTTTACCCAAAGAGCTTAATCGTAATGGAAATAGGGCAATATGGGTTAACTTTATGAAGAATAAACGAATGCAATTGTTATGATTTCTATACAAAACGCCGACTGTATTGATATATCTGTGAGCAGGTTGCAGATCATGCACTGTAGTATAAAGTAGAGGAAGTGGAATACGTCATTGTAGCTGATACCCTGATGGAAAACTTTCGCTCGTTAGCATTACAAACTGTCCACTTGGGGCTTTAGTATGTTTTGTGTGGGCAATCTCTGACGATGCTTCAATGCAAAACTTTCTTTCAAAAACAATATTGCGATGTGGCGGCCAGATAACTCCATAGTCCCCTGCCAAAGAATAATAAGAATAATGCAATTCCAGACAATTTCCGGAATATTTGCCATCTTCATCAGAAACATGAATCGCTGATAAAAACTGTTTTCGTGGCAAATAGGGTGTTTTCATGTAGAGCACGTGTAACGCAGGTGGCGAGGTTAATAGACGCCATCCATCTGAGTGATATAAAGATGGAGTGAAAACGACCAAGATTCTGTAACTTTGTCTTTCCCTTGTGGTGGGAACACTCGGGAATCCCGCTCGCGTGATGTGCATTTTGTTTGCACGCACTGGGACCGTGCCTCCCCAGGAGCACCCTCAGTCTCCACCCTGCTCTCAGCCCCTCTTCCCCCTCCTCTCCTCAATCACTCAGTGACCCCCCCCCCCCCCCCCACCCAACATGATTGAGCCGCCCTCACTCTCACCCCTCACCACACAACCCGAACCCCACTCTCACCCCTCCAATCCATCCTCAACTCTGAACCCTACTGTCACACTCCACGGCACAACCTCTAACCACTCACCGCACCTCTCCAATCCACCCTCAATCCCCGAACCTCACTGTCACTTCTCACTACCCTACCTCAAACTCCACTCTCACCCCTCGCCACACAACCCGAACCCCACTCTCACTCCTCAATCCATCCTCAAACCCTGAACCCTACTCTCACCCACATCCAACCCTTGCCTGTACCCCACCTCAGTTAAAGACAGGAGGAAATCAGTATTTGTATTTTAGACACACAATTACGATTAGCAACGATTGTGCAAAAATGATAATATATTGAGATTGAGAGGGCTGGGTACGTTCATTTGTAAAGTGATGTTTAAATGGTACTACTGACTGACGTGATCAGAAGGGTGTGGACCCGTCAGACGGGGACGTGTTCCGGGTGTGGTGAGAAGTGTGACGTAGGAGATGCCCAGATAATGTAAGACACGTGACCACCCTGGTCCCCTGACCCACAGCCGAGCGGCGACACATTCCCGAGCTGCCGGAGATGATTGGCTTGTTGACCGCTTCCCCGAACATTATTACTTCTGTGACATTTCTGGTGAATCCCATGTTATGCAGACCTCATGTGCCCGAGTTCTGTATATTCTACCGAGAGCTGACAGAATATATGCATTTCAGTGCGACAATCTTCTATACTCTCAACCTCTAAGGATAACAGTACAAGTGACAGTATTTAGTGCCAGGTACTGTGTTAATCCTCAGTGTATCAACACAGTAAGTATTACCTGACACATTTTAAATCCAACATGTGCCATGTTATTTCTCCTATATCTAAAGAAGTAGTACTAATAAATGGACAGAGACCAATAGGTGTATAATAATATTCGATACGATGCATGTTTCTGGAGATTCCTGAGGGGGATCAAGAATTATCTCTAAATGTTAGTATGTGTCTATAAATATCTGAAATGTGTGAAAGGGCAACCCCGTTAAGCAGGCCACCTTGACAAACTACCTCTAACGTATGTATTGTGAACTCTAGAGAAACCATACTGCATTTATCGATGCTCTATTCTGATAAGGCTATCATTCTCTCGGGTAGATTTACCGATGGTAGTAGTTGTAAAAATGGTCAGAGTGAAAAATGCATGGCAATTGTTATTTAAGGCTAAAATCATGGAAAAAGAATGAAATATAAAAAAGGCAAATACAGAAAGACAAACCGCCAACACCTTGCTTTATCTAGACGGTTAACGAAGTGTTGCTGGCCGCCGTAATCTGGCTCTATATACGCGGGCTGCCTTCTCTCTGTACTGATTTAAGAGCCGTGTGCAGCAATTCAGACCGATGGGCTTTGCCCTGTAGTCATGCCACCCATCCAGGATAATCAAAGACCTGAAAAACATCAACTGCCGTCTCTGCTTGCTCTGATCAACTCCGAGCTGATGTGAGTAACTCCGAGCACCTCCGAGACGGCCCGAGTAGCGCCGAATAACTCCAAGCAGCTCCGAGACGGTCCGAATTTCGCCGAGTAACTCCGAGCAGCTCCGAGACGGTCCGAGTTTCGCCGAGAAGCTCCGAGCAGGTCCGAGACGGTCCTAGTAGCGCCGAGTAACTCCGAGCAGCTCCGAGACGGCCTGAGCAGCACCGAGAAGCTCTGAGCAGCTCCGAGACGGCCCGAATAGCCCCGAACAGCTCTGTACGCCGAGCAACTCCGACCAGCTCCGGGCATCAACAGCGGATCCGAGTAGTGACGAATATTTCCGAGCAGCTCCGAGCAGCGCCATACATTCCCGAGTAGCTCCGAACTCATCTGCCAACAACTGCCACCAGCTCCAAGCCCAAGCCACGCCGAGCATTTCCGACCAGCTCCGAGCAGTCCCGAATAGCTCCGAGCAGTCCCGACCAGTTCCGAGCAGTCCCGACCAGCTCCGAGCAGCTCCGAGTAGCTTCAAACGGTCCCGAGCAGCGCTGAATACTCTGAGTAGCCCCGACGTGTCTGATCTACTCATTACGTGTAGACGTTTTCAGCATGATTACCTGTAGCCATCTTTTTATATCACAGCTTCTCAGAAGTAAATGCCCGCCAGCCTAGGAACATATCTGCGAGAGAGGCTGCGGGGAAAGTGTCCATAGTGGGTATGTATGGATGAGGGATGGGCCCAGTATCAGCACGCTCTTAAAGAAGCACTCCAGCTTTATATCATCACATGTGAAGTTCACGAACTGAGCCAGTGATTATCATTTCCCATTTATTAGAATTGGGTTCCTTTATTGGTGATCATAATTGCATTCTACTGAGGAAGCGGACACAGCCATCAGGCAAACTAGACATGTATTTTACTGCTTGGCATTGGCTAATTTGTAGTTCGAGTAGTGAAGAATGCATGCACACCTAAGCCTCACTGACGTTTCAGAGCTTAGATAAGGATTAATCCTACCCCTTATATAAGGCTTAACATAGCGAAAAACATCAGTGGCTTGATGGAGAGTAGTATAAACTATGTACTCTCGGTGTAGATTAGCCGTCCTTTTACTTGTTATGTGTTTTGTGGAACCATATAATGTAGCGTGAAAGAATAGTCCATCAGACACCTGGGCCCCGTTGCTCCTGTTTTTGTGGCATCGCTAGCTATAATCGGATCGCAATTTTATTTTAACGATTACTTTAACGATCCGACTAAAAAAGTTTTGCTCCAGTAATATCGGATCGTATCGCTATATTTCCGCAGTATCGCTAATTTGTACGATGCGATTACGATACAATTCAGGGGCACATATTGAATGAGACAGGGGAAGATTTATTATTTCTTTATTTAAATACAGATGGCACTTTAGTTAAAACTGATCTGACACCTGGTGGTTTGGATCGCTATTTCCTAGGTAGAAGAACACGTGGGGGGGGGGGGGTGGTGCCACCATGGCTCGTTATTTGAAATATCAGACAAGGCTGTATTTAACCTACAGCGATACGATCCACAGTGCTGTGAAGGCCGCGTAAAAAATATTGCTAAAAGCCGTATTTTACTCGGCGATGCGCCTATGCGATTACGACGCGATCCGCAAAATATCAGGAGCAACGTTTTGGCCCTCGGATCGCTATTCTGCAATCCGCAACTCTGTCGTAGTCCTGGAGCAACGGGGCCGTGTCACGTTAACATCATAATGTAACAACAATAAAAGTGCCATGTCAATTCGTAGGTTAACTGTTCTACTTTATGTTCTCATTGGTCGGCGGTTCCTACTGCCAGCCGTCAGCCGATCTGTGATTGGCTGGCGGCGCCATGCCGGAGCTGGTAGACAGATTAATCCGTCTTCAACGTATATATATATACGCTGGTGCCATGGCTGACCCGAAAGCGGGTCAGGCGCCCGTCACTGTTTCCCTGTGTGAAGGGACTGACCATTTGAGCCATATGGGTGGGGGCTGTGGACTGTTCATTTTATCAGTGGCAATGTGGTGGTTTTATACTTTGAGCTGGAGACAGGGGGCTGGACGCTGTTCTCTTCAGAAGCTGATGTCTTTCAGATCGACCAGCTGTGCCCTCCCCGCAGGGTTCTTTCGGTAGCGGTTTGGTTTCATTTCTTATGGAAGTTCATCAGGCGTGACGGTACAACGTCTTCTTGTGGTCATTCTGGTCTTGTGGTCGTTCTACTCAGTTCTCTACTCTCTTGTTCGGGGGCGTCTCTTTTGCACAGAAAATATTTTAAAGTTTTATGCATTTTAAAGTATTATGCATTTGCTCATTTGTTATAACCCATTTAGAGCCAGACCAACCAGCCAGTTCCACACCTGACAACGGAGGGTCCAGATATATCAATCACCAGTCGATGAGGTATTTGGGTCTGCTGTGATTGGTCATGGTCACCTGGATACTCCTGTATGACATAAGAAACTGGCCCTCTGTGCCTCACCAGTGAAGGGACAGTGAGTGCAGAATATTGAGAGGTTAAGTAACCTCTCTCTTAAGTTTGCAGCGTATCAGAGCATCAACCGGACTTTGAACCTGTCCAGGTTCCATACAGGGGCATTGAGTGGGGATTCGATTGGTTCAACAGAGTTAAGGTTCGATCCGCTCAGTTCTCAGTGCTGTGGTAACTTTAGGAAACGGTTAGAAAATTTACAAATGAACCTCTATAAAAGCAATGGTAGGGAACAAAAAGAGGTGGCTGACCTTTCCCAATTCACCAAACACCTCGCTACACAGTAAAACCCAGCGTGCACGCCTCGGCCTATATTTAAATTAAACTACATCCTAATAACTAGCACCGTTTTAGTATTTTCATTCCACTTCAATTCAAATCGAGGTCGGTCTCGGCGACTCGCCAAAATAGACGGTGGTGTCGGGGGTTTTATGTGTAAATTAATAGGGAGCTGGTTCCAGGCAGAACCTGGTTTGGCTGTGTTCTAAGGCTGGTTACCAGCCGCGTCTGCGTCTGCGTCTCAGAACTTCAGAAAATACTCACAGTATCTGATAGACAGGCGTCCCACATGTCAGATAAAATACTCATGCTGTATCACAGACGGGCATGCCATATGTCAGATCTTCACAAAATACTCCTGCAGTATGACAGACAGGCGTCCCACATGTCAGATCTTCACAAAATACTCCCGCGGTATGACAGACGGGCGTCCCACATGTCAGATCTTCACAAAATACTCCTGCAGTATGACAGACAGGCGTCCCACATGTCAGATCTTCACAAAATACTCCCGCTGTATGACAGACGGGCGTCCCACATGTCAGATCTTCACAAAATACTCCCGCGGTATGACAGACGGGCCTCCCACATGTCAGATCTTCACAAAATACTCCTGCGGTATGACAGATGGGCGTCCCATGTTAGATCTTCACAAAGAACGTTCAGTATTTGACATATAGCTGTCCCACGGCTGTGACACTGACTGTGATTAAATGCTTCGTATTTCTAGAATATATGTCCTAGTCTAGCCATTTATCATCTACCTA
The DNA here is from genome assembly GCA_950022655.1 of Alentia gelatinosa. Classification (NCBI taxonomy): domain Eukaryota; kingdom Metazoa; phylum Annelida; class Polychaeta; order Phyllodocida; family Polynoidae; genus Alentia; species Alentia gelatinosa. The sequence continues at coordinate 25,329,184 of OX465592.1, forward strand.
ATACAAAATGTCCCAATTAAGTATATAGGAACTCTGTATAGGCATACCAGGCTGCAAAATTGGGCGCATACAGAAAAATAGGTTGTGGAACGTGGCGAACAGCTTTAGCGACTGCTGGTAAGTGACCGGGTTTTGTTTTCTCTACCTGGAAGTCACGTGAGTCAGTTTGCCGACCTAGTTTGCACCTCTCCCATTGGTCTGTTGTGAACATGTGACCGTGCGTTCGATTTTATTGGACATCGCTTGACCAGGGTGTTGGTCATTGGTTTGTGTATGGTTAGTGTTGTGTAGGTAACTGACCTCTAGTGTGAGGCCTGTGTACCTTGTTTTGATGAGTCCTGCCCTCTGTGGGGTTACGGAGGGAACGTGTGGCATACAGAAAAATAGTTTTGCGTATTTTTTGGAATATTTTCACCTATAAACGAGCAATAGATATCATGTCACGTCATAATACTCTTTTCCTTCTTGGTAGTGCGTGTACATATATTCTGAAGCCTCTATTCTGAAGTCTTTGCAACTTGGTGAAACAATTTGCCCGAGCGCCCTTTATAAAGTAAATAATGTAATCCCTGTTTTGAATAAACGAAACAAACACTAATTGACCCTCTTCATGTAGGTCGATACACATTGTTCCCAGCTTAGTTAAGTAGTGAAAACATTTACATGCAGGTAATTAAGTTGGTACCCCTTATAGATTTGCACTGAAACACTGAAACCTCGTCATCAGTTGTATGCGTAAGTATTGTTCTGAGCACGGGTACCTACCGTTTCAGTGGGTTCACTTTGGCTCTCTAATAACAAGTTGTGGTGTTGTATCCACATTAATACAGTAATTCGCCTAATCAGAGCGCCAATAGGATATGAAGGTTGCCATGCTTTGACACATAGAAACAGTTCTATATGCTTTCCCTCTGAGAACCAGTCACATTATTATCATGAGATACATCCATAACAGGTCTAGGAAGACGGTTCCCGAAATAAACATGTCGACCGTTCTTATTAGTCGGTCTCCAGGGACTTGACGACAGAGACACGTGGCAGATTTTCCGGAAATGACGTCCCACCTGCATGTCCCCTGTCCACCCACGTAACACCACGTGACGCCCACGTCACGCCACGTGACCAGTGCAATCTGCGTCCGCCCTGATTCCGGTTGGCAGTGGCCTGTACCCGGAGTGTTGACTACTGCTCAAGTGGCGGCCGCTGGGAACAAGCAGGAACAAGCTTATCGATTGTCGTCTGCCAGAACCAACCATTCGAACGGCGAGAAGGGAAAGTTGAAATGAAGGGAAATGGCGGCAGGCCTTTATCGACTGCAGACCGCAGATCACGCAAACATGCGGGCATATTCTCGGGGCAGCGAGTTCGACTCTTTAGTGACTGCTCCTTAGTGTTAAATTCGGTGTTTTAATAACTGACCGCATTTCATCCCAGTGGCTGCCTTGTTATAGAACCCAAACACTTGTGCGTCACCTCTGGTTGCGAGAGGCCATGTTTCGAAAGAAATGAAAAATTCGAAAGAGAAATTGCCAAACATTCCCCCAAATCTTCTATTCTCATAAACCGCCATACAAGTTTGATTTAGAGACGATAGGGAGGTATTGTCTCGTGAACACAAAGGGCAAATATCATGTTATATACGGAAACAGGCTTACTAGGGTCGTACGACAAAAACACACAAACTCAATCTCAATTATCTCTGACCTACAACTTAACTTTTAACTTCGATTGATGTCGACTAGTCGCCTCACTTGATACATACCCGTATGGAAATATAGTGCATGGATAGAAGCGGGCGCAAACGTAGGTGGTTCTGCCATAGCGATATAATGATATAAGCTGCTGTACTGGTCATCAACAAATTGTATTCTTAAACATGTTTGCACATGCTTCTGGTTGGAATCAATTCTGCTCTTTTATTGTCTAGGGGCCATCAATAAAGTACGCACTAAAACATTTGACCTTCCCCAGCCGTTCTACGTCTTATGCGGAATATAGTAATGAAGAAATTGGTCTATGAAAATCCGACATTGCTTTTCCGAGTCACTAGTAGCATACGAACAACTTTGTTTCAATATTTAAACTATGGTAAATTAGCCGTTATTGTACAGATGATAACAATGGAATAGAGCCCTGGTAGCGGCAGCGATGATGGTGGCAATCCTCATATGTGTCAGATCAGGCATAAAATCCCAGCTTTGTTCACAGTGAGGTTCAGTTATACCACCAGGAAAGGAAGATGGCGTTGGCCTAGTCTGCACCTGAACGCAGCCATCTTAGTTTTCTCCCACCACATGACTGTTGCCGAGAGATCACGAGAGGTCGTCCATTAAGAAAGCTAGGCCCCTGGGGGTGGCGGGGTGGGAGGGTATGAGAACGCTAGGGGTGGGGTAGTAGAAGGTAGGGGTGTGTGGGAGATGTGGGGTGTGTAGGGTCGAGTGCAGGAGTGGCTGGAGATCTGTGGACGCCAAGTCAGCGTCTTCTATCACAAACAAGGCGAATTAGGGCCTTGGGACGCCGGCCAGTCACGTGACAAAGTCACAGGACATGTCACGTGACTTGCTGCGATTTTTGGATGGCGGAATGAAGACGAGACTGAAGGCAGCTTTTACTTTACTTGAAGGCACTGTGGGGATAGGGAAAAGGACGTGGCATATTACCTGGCAGGTCTTGACAGACGTGTCAGGTCATTTGTCTTGCTCTATATTTATATACATATCGCGGGGTAATGTTGGGTATGGCCGTTGGCGTATCACAGAGTTACAGCAACAGAGTGTTTTGTTCTTGTAGATATGTAACCAGACAAACCGTGTTACTCTCGAGCACCAGGGATTACTTTCTTACATTATATGCACAAAGGGGCTACATATCCCGTAGTCATTCTCTTTGAGGCCCATAATCAATGGATTTCAAATCCGCAATCAATGGTTAAGGGTTCTGACCGCTTGGAGACATTTGATAATTACATAGTTCGCATCAAGTGTGGTTGTTTGTTTATCAAGGATGACCACATGATGTTAAGGCGGCCAATCAGAGACCCTCTTACATGTTAACGTCTCAATCAGACTATCTATCCCTAGTCCTGTGTATCTTTAAGTGGTGGAACTGCTTACCACGAGATCCTCTACGACAGCACCTACGACACATTCAGGGTGCCAGGTTGGTGCGTTCACTCCCCTGACCGACACACCCACGACACACTCACAATGGAAACTGGGCATTACGAGTGGCATAATGCATGCCTACGGTGGGTCGGAGCACTGTGTGACGTGATGCACTCACGATAAAAGGTTGTGTCATGGGTGTTACAGATTGTTTCCTACAATATTAAAACTGTTAAAAATATCTCACGACGGACAATTACCATTGTGACAGAGTGTCGTAGAGAATGCAACACCCAACTACGAAGCAGACACGGTATTTTTTAGAGACACAGCTATGACACAGACACAGTGTGTCATAGAGACACTGCTATGATGTAGACACAGTGTGTCGTAGAGATACAGCTATGACACAGACACAGTGTGTCGTAGAGATACATATATGACACAGACACATAGAGACACTGCTATGATGTAGACACAGTGTGTCGTAGAGATACAGCTATGACACAGACACAGTGTGTCGTAGAGATACATATATGACACAGACACATAGAGACACTGCTATGATGTAGACACAGTGTGTCGTAGAGATACAGCTATGAGAGAAATACAGTATGTCATAGAGAGCTAAAGTGTCTTGTTTCGTGTACTATATATCTGCATTAGGTTTCAATTGTCTAGTAACCCGATATCCTATCGCTAAATCCAATCTGGCAAGCCTCGTCTCATGTAACGTTACATGTGTCATCCACCTAACATTACGTCTTACCGTCCTCCAGCCTGTGTAGCGCATCAGCCACAAATCTGTACTGTCACCCGTGTCGCCATATTGGTCAGCTGACTGTAAACTACGGGCGTCTCCCCTAGCATGGCGCCTTCTTTGAGCCCCCCCCCCCCCCATCCCTCAGTAGCACCCCCGGGCCCTGTGCATCCATTGATCTCCCCCCCCCCCCCCCCCCCCACACCCGTGAAGCCGTGAAGAAATATCAAAGACCAACCGTAAATATTAATCGCCACATAAAATCACCCTACAAATCACTCCCACAGAAAGTATCCTATACCTAATAAATCTAGTGATCCCACTAGTGTGTCTCTTAGCGAAAAGTATCTGTGTATTTAGTCTGAGGATTTACTGTTATTTTACCGTAAATGTCATCATCTTAATTTGTTTCGATACTCCTGTGTAAATACTCGAGTCTTGGCGGTGTTTTGGGGGGCTTTACGGTATTGATTTCGTCTCGTCTCCACAAAGAGAGTATAATTAGGGACGCTGGTTCTTGGCGTTGACGACAGCTGTCCCTTGCCGGCGACCAGCTCCGGCTCCGAGCTGGTTCCCGTCGAGTGCTGCTTGTTACACTTTGAAGGCTGTAGAGGCATGCCGGGGAACAGCCGTCAACTACCCAGAATGCCTCGGTCCCACCTTCTCTAATAATAGTGCATTTAATCTTTGTAGACGCTCACATCTATTTTCATCCAGTGCTTGATATTTTCCTTTGGAGACGTTAACTTGCAATCGACAATCGTAGGCCTCTAGATTTCTTTTAGAATATCTCATGGGAAGTCTTGTGCCAGAGGCAGAACAGACAGTGACAAAATCAATTCTAAATGAAAACACATGATTGAACGTTGTAGCTAATATCACCATTGTCTTTGTCAAGTTCCACATGAACCCATGTTTGAACGTTGTATTTGATCATCAATGTCCTTGAAGGTAGGGTAATTATAACAGACAAAATGGCACATGATCGTACAATATTGAACAATACTCCTAATATATATCGTCGATCCCTGCTTGCGTTAGTTAAGAAGGACTAACAAATATAGTATAGTATCTCGAATAAGTTAATTGAATATCTAAGTAACCAAAGATTTTAATGTGAGTCTATGCCTGTATCTATTCTTAACAAAATATAATAGAGCCCAGTGTCTAAGGAGTTTTAATGTTCAGGTTTGCCATTATTACCAGATGTGGTACATATGGCCCTTGGGAGGTGCTCATCAAATCCGGATAAAGGATACTCATTTTGAGATTGGATAACACCCTCTAACTACCATAGTTCCTAGCAGACTACAACAAATCTAGTCAAATTCTGATCGCTGAAGATAATGTGCTGAGGAGGTTTTCTGTTTTCTCTGTGTGGCTGAGGGTAATTTGCTGTGGATGTTTTTCTCTCTGAGGCTGATGGTGATGTGCTGTGGGTGTTTTTCTCTGTGTGGCTGAGGGTGATGTGCTGTGGGTGTTTCTCTGTGTGGCTGAGGGTGGTGTGCTCTGGAGGTTTCTCTGTGTGGCTGAGGGTGATGTGCTCTGGAGGTTTCTCTGTGTGGCTGAGGGTGATGTGCTGTGGGTGTTTCTCTGTGTGGCTGAGGGTGATGTGCTGTGGGTGTTTCTCTGTGTGGCTGAGGGTGATGTGCTGTGGGTGTTTCTCTCTGTGACTGAGGGTGATGTGCTGTGGGTGTTTCTCTGTATGGCTGAGGGTGATGTGCTGTGGGTGTTTCTCTCTGTGGCTGAGGGTGATGTGCTGTGGGTGTTTCTCTGTGTGGCTGAGGGTGATGTGCTGTGGGTGTTTCTCTCTGTGGCTGAGGGTGATGTGCTGTGGGTGTTTCTCTGTGTGGCTGAGGGTGATGTGCTGTGGAGGTTTCTCTGTGTGGCTGAGGGTGATGTGCTGTGGGTGTTTCTCTGTGTGGCTGAGGGTGATGTGCTGTGGAGGTTTCTCTGTGTGGCTGAGGGTGATGTGCTGTGGAGGTTTTTCTCTCTGAGGCTGATGGTGATGTGCTGTGGAGGTTTCTCTGTGTGGCTGAGGGTAATTTGCTGTGGGTGTTTTTCTCTGTGTGGCTGAGGGTGATGTGCTGTGGGTGTTTCTCTGTGTGGCTGAGGGTGATGTGCTCTGGAGGTTTCTCTGTGTGGCTGAGGGTGATGTGCTGTGGGTGTTTCTCTGTGTGGCTGAGGGTGATGTGCTGTGGAGGTTTCTCTGTGTGGCTGAGGTGATGTGCTGTGGGTGTTTCTCTGTGTGGCTGAGGGTGATGTGCTGTGGGTGTTTCTCTCTGTGACTGAGGGTGATGTGCTGTGGGTGTTTCTCTGTGTGGCTGAGGGTGATGTGCTGTGGAGGTTTCTCTGTGTGGCTGAGGGTGATGTGCTGTGGGTGTTTCTCTCTGTGGCTGAGGGTGATGTGCTGTGGGTGTTTCTCTGTGTGGCTGAGGGTGATGTGCTGTGGAGGTTTCTCTGTGTGGCTGAGGGTGATGTGCTGTGGGTGTTTCTCTGTGTGGCTGAGGGTGATGTGCTGTGGGTGTTTCTCTGTGTGGCTGAGGGTGATGTGCTGTGGAGGTTTCTCTGTTTGGCTGAGGGTAATTTGCTGTGGGTGTTTTTCTCTGTGTGGCTGAGGGTGATGTGCTGTGGGTGTTTCTCTGTGTGGCTGAGGGTGATGTGCTCTGGAGGTTTCTCTGTGTGGCTGAGGGTGATGTGCTGTGGGTGTTTCTCTGTGTGGCTGAGGGTGATGTGCTGTGGAGGTTTCTCTGTGTGGCTGAGGTGATGTGCTGTGGGTGTTTATCTGTGTGGCTGAGGGTGATGTGCTGTGGGTGTTTCTCTCTGTGACTGAGGGTGATGTGCTGTGGGTGTTTCTCTGTGTGGCTGAGGGTGATGTGCTGTGGAGGTTTCTCTGTGTGGCTGAGGGTGATGTGCTGTGGGTGTTTCTTTGTCTGCTCTGTGTGGTTGTAAAGAGTGAGTTTGTCAAAGTCGTTGTTCTCCACGAGCTTGATGCAGGGAGATATGAATGAGGCCACAGCCGAGTGAATATCACATAGCATTCAAACGAGTTGGAGAACGACTTCATTGACCAAAACGAGTGGCTTTCTGCATTTATCTCACCACTGTATACACTCACGGAATGGACGACACACAGGATATCGACCATAGAGAACGGAGTGCAATACTCATAGGGTCATGGAGAATAAGTTCCTAATGTTAAGTATATGGGACAAAAATACTAGGGGTGAGATGAAGGGTTCTGTGCTGTGTGTGATCCTCTGTCTTCTCTGTGTAGTTGAGAGTGTTTCTCAGTGGGCTCTGTGTTAATGAGACGGGGATAATTCACCGAGAAGACTAATTAACGTCATGAATTATGTATGGTCTAATCAAAGGGCATTTGCCCGGCGGTGCTGAATGTTCCCACAGACGAGTGGGAGGTCTTGGTGGTGCGGGAAGCCTGGACGATCTGGTCTCTTTCCCATTTGTATTGCACGCTAATTTTAGGTTGCCTAACTCTATTCTTAGCCCATGACTGGATATAAGTAAGTTTTTCTACAATATGTATTACACTCCCAAATGCATTGGACGAAGGAGGTTTCATTCAAATGAAGAAATCAGTACAGGTAGGCCACAGGCTACTCTCTACTAAAAATGGATAATCCAATCATTATCATTAATAAATACCCAATGCCGCTCTTTGCAGGTTCTTACATCAAAGTATATTTGCAGAACCCCCCACTCCTGCTCACAAAAATACTTATATGTAAAGCGTTACAAAAGCTCCGAGGCATATAGAACATTGCCAATTTATTGATTTTCTTTTTTGGTGGTTAAGTGCAGTTCTAAGAACTGCCATTCAAGGAAGCATCAGCAAGAAAGCAGACGTTTGCCTCGGCTTTCCTCTAATTCTCTGATTCTTTTTACGCTCACTCACGCCTGGTATACCTGGGTGAATATCACGGCTAGTATCCCTGGGTGAATATCACGGCTAGTGCTCCTGGGTGGATATCACGGCTAGTATCCCTGGGTGGATATCACGGCTAGTATCCCTGGGTGGATATCACGGCTAGTACTCCTTGGTGGTTATGTACCCACATTGTGATTCTTAAAACATGGAGATCTCTCCGTTAGTAAATCTGGATTAGGTGAAGTTACCAAATGGAGACTGGAATGTCATGTACGTCGAATAAGGGTTGTAGCCTTGAAATGTACAACCCATGCGGCCTTATCTTTTATAACTGTGGTTTAATATGCTTTTAGATGCAGTCTTAAAACGTTTCTAGTCATCATGGCAGTGCGGTCGCTAGTGCATGATCACGTTCATAAGAATCCGGCCGGTGGTGTGGATATGATGCCGTTCATGAAATATGATTCCGCTTCCTAACATCTCCTTTTTTTTTTAAAGAAGAGGATGACTACTTAAAAGTTCAGTCTATGTCATCAGATAGTCTGTGAAAACAGCACTATAGTTACCACTACCCAATATTAACTTGAAATCGTTATATGAGAAAACACAAAATAGATCTTAATATAGTTCACACAGTTCACACTCTATAGGTTCAGCTTCACTGGTGGTATGCCTTTTGTGGCACGCTGTGATGACCTTACTGGTGTTGGTGTAACAATTCGTTCCCTCACTTGAACTGGTGGATTAGTAGCCTCAGGTAACTGCTGTGGCAATTCTTCATTGATAGCAGGAGCCAGGGGTGGTGGTGCCTGCTGGTTGATGATCTCAGGTATGTCCATAGGTGGATCGTGGTTGCCCCCTCTAAACAGATGGTCAGGGTGACGTCTAACCAACTTGTTCTCGGTGGTGTCCCGGATCAGGTAGCCTTTACCACCAAGGTTTTCGGTGATCACACCTGCAAGGTTTTGGTTACCTCTCCCTGAGAAGTTCCGGTAGTACACTGACTCTCCTTCCTGAAAGGACCGGTAGACAGCTTTCTCACTGAGTCTCTCCTTTTGCTGCCTCTGCTTATTGCATACTTTTGCCTTCAAGTCAGGGCGAGGTAGATCTAGAGGACACTTGATACGCCTACTGAACAGTAGCTGGTGAACGTCCGGTCGTAGATTGAGGCGTCACACGGTAGCGGAAAAGAAAACAGTTAACTCGACTCTGAACCGTTCCGCCATTCAACTTCTTCATGGCGTTTTTAAAAGTCTGCACGGCTCTTTCTGCCAGACCATTTGAAGCTGGATGGTATGGCGCGGATGTCAGGTGTTTGATACCATTTAGTGAGACGAACTGTCTGAAAGTCTCACTCTTGAAAGATGGTCCGTTATCTGTAACTAGTACGTCAGGTAGACCATGGTTTGAGAAACTGGCCTTCAGGTTGTCGATAGTCACTTCCGACGTAATCGAACTCATGGTGTGAACGTCTATCCATTTAGAATGTGCGTCCACGATGATCAGGAACATGTAGCCCAGGAACGGCCCTGCAAAATCCGCATGTAGACGGGACCACGGCTTGTCTGGCCACTCCCACGGGTGTAACTCCGTACTCGGCGGAATGTTACGGTGCTCCTGGCAGGTTGAACAGTCAGAAACCAACCTTTCAATATCTTTGTCGATCCCTGGCCAGTACACGTAGCTACGTTCCAGAGCCTTCATACGGTTCACACCAGGGTGGGTAGCGTGTAGCTCTTGCAAGATACTGGATCGCCCAGGATCGGGTATCAATACACGAGCACCCCACAACACACAACCGCCTTGTAGACTCAGCTCCGTGCGGCGGTGGTAGTAAGGCGACAGTTCCTCGGATCTCACGGTGTCTGGCCAACCTTCCGCTAGAAGACGTACTACTTGGGCCAACACCGGATCCTTACGGGTCCACTCCCGTATCATCGTAGATGTGATGGGTGTGACATCTAACTGTTCCAGCGTTAGTACCACATCAGCTGGCACAGGGGATCCCTCCAGTAGTCCTGGTGCAGGTAGTCGTGACATACAGTCAGCATTTCCATGGTCGACTCCCCGACGGTACACCAGATCGTAACTGTACCCAGCTAAGGTCACAGCCCAACGCTGGACTCTAGGTGAAGACATCACCGGAATCGGGCGGTCTGCTCCTAACAGCCCGAGCAAAGGCTTATGATCAGTCTGAATCTTGAATTTCCTACCTTCTAAATACTTGTGATATTTGGTGACACCAAATACCACCGATAGGCCCTCCTTGTCCAGCTGGGAGTAACGTCGCTCGCAGCTGTTCAACTTACGTGACGCGAATGCCACTGGCACTTCCTGCCCACTATCACCGATGTGGGATAACACAGCTCCGACACCGTAGGGAGATGCGTCACAGGATAACACAATGGGCTTACTCGGGTCGTAATGTGTGAGCACTGGTGCAGCCTTCAACATTTCCTTGGTAGCCCTGAATGCCTTGTTACGTTCTGCCGTCCACTTCCACTCCACTCCCGTGCGCAACAGCTCGTGAAGTGGCTCCAATATGGTACTCACATTCGGCAGGAACCGGTTGTAGTATGTGAGCATACCCAAGTAAGACTTTAGCTCGCCAACACACGTTGGAGCCGGAGCGTCCATAACTGGCTGAATCCGCTCAGTCAGTGGTTCCAGACCACAGTTGGAAACCTTATACCCTAGGTACTGGACCTCCGACATTCCGAACTCGCACTTAGCCTCCTTGAGCGTAAGTCCGGCGTCACATAACCGGGTCAAGACCTCCAGCAAGTTTTGCTCATACTCGACTTGCGTCTTGCCCGTAACGATCACATCGTCAAGGAACACAGTTGTCATTGGCACTCCCTGAAGTAGGCCTTCAATGGCCCACTGGAATATCGCTGGTGCTGCGGCCACGCCGTAAATAAGCCGCTTGTACTTCAGGAGTCCCTGGTGAGTATTTAGTACCAACAACTCTTGACTTGACTCGTCCAACTCAACCTGCTGGTACACATGAGAGAGATCCAGTTTAGCAAAACGGACTCCTCCCTCCAGCTTCGTGAACAGGTCGTCAGGTATCGGTAGCGGATACACCTCTTTCCGCAGGGACTTGTTGATAGTGACCTTGTAATCCCCGCAGACCCGTACCGATCCATCGCGCTTCAAGACGGGAACTGCAGGCGATGCCCACTGAGCATAGCGCACTGGTTCCACGATACCAGTATCCTGTAGGCGCTTATACTCAGCATCCAGTTTACTGCGCATGTAGTATGACACCGGTCGGGGCTTCACAAAGATAGGCGCAGCGTTAGGCTCCACTTCCACATGAGCCTTGAACCCTTTAAGCTTCCCCGGCTCCTTCCGAAAGAGGCTGGGAAACTGGTCCTTCACCGATGCTGCATCACTCACCACATGGTACACCTGGTGCTGCTGCGCCAGTTCCTTCCAGTTCAAACGCAGCTCATTCAACCAGTTACGGCCCAACAGCGCCAGCCGCGTACCGGGTGTCACAAGCAAGGGAAGACGACAGGTTTGACCTTCGTAATCGACCTTCACCTCAGCTTCGCCCTTCGGAATTATCACCTCACCCGTAAAAGTCCTCAGCTTGACAGGTGACGGTTGCAGCACTAATGGTGAACCCCACTGCGACAGCTGAGTTTCTCCGATCACAGAGAAAGTCGCTCCTGAGTCGACTTCCATCGTCAGGTCGACCCCGTCCACGCACACAGTCACATTCCACGGCGGAGAACCTTGGGCCGTACGAACAGTGAACATACTGTACAACGAACTGTCCAACCTCTGTGTCGTGTACACTTGGGGTGAGTATTCCTCGGACTGGCCCTCTAACACATGAGTTTTACCCTTTGTGCCCTTTTTATCAGGCACCTTCGATTTACAGGCAGGGACTATGTGACCTCGCTGTTGGCATTTGTAGCAGGTGGCTTCCTTCCACTTGCAGTCGGACGACTGATGTTTCCAAGTACTACAGTGTGAACATCGCTCCTTGGCCTTACTTCGCGCACTACCCTGTGGTTTCCTACGCTGCTGGTGGTCAACCTTGTGGACAGCACTCATATTCGGGGCAAACTCCTTTGTCTGTAACTCCGCCATTTCCATGGCGCGGGCCATCTCACACGCACGGTCGAAAGTCAGGTCAGCAGTGTTCAACAGGCGATGTTGAATGCGCGAGTGGTTCAACCCACACACAAAACGGTCCCTCAATGCTCTGTTCAGATGTGCTCCAAAATTACAGTGGATAGAGAGCTTTTTGAGTGCGACAATAAAGTCACCGATAGACTCAGCCTGCTTCCTAACACGCGTACCAAAATGGAAACTCTCCACGATTTCCAACGGGGCAGGGTTAAAATGACGTTCTAGGGCTTGGGTAATTTCATCTAAACCCACATCCTTAGGGCTCCTAGGGGCTAGCAAATTATTCAACAGGGTGAATGTCTCTGCACCTACTTCTGTCAGAAATATAGCCCTCTTTTTCCTAATCACAGCTGCATCAGCACCTGCATTAGCAGCCCCCCCTTGTAGCACCAAGTCATTTGCCTCATAGAACATATCCATACGGTCACTGTATGCCTTGAAAGTCTCCTTAGAGGGGCTGTACTCACCCACTCTGCCTATATAGTTAGCCATCTTGACACACACAGCCTATACTGGGCACTACTACAGGTTTCAACTCTAGTGCTGCTTATACTACACAGCACTGACTATAATAATACAGGTACAGCTACCACTGACACAGATTACAAGTCACAGAGTCTCACTCACTGACAGCAGTTATCCAAAGTAGACAGCAATGTTTACAGCATGGATCCTCAGGTTGACATCATTTATCCTGGTTTCCACCAGTTGACAGACATCCAGAAACACTTCACAGCACTCCTAACATACTGTCCTTGAAGTGTACTAATCCCATCCTCGTCGCCACTTTTATAACTGTGGTTTAATATGCTTTTAGATACAGTCTTAAAACGTTTCTAGTCATCATGGCAGTGCGGTCGCTAGTGCATGATCACGTTCATAAGAATCCGGCCGGTGGTGCGGATATGATGCCGTTCATGAAATATGATTCCGCTTCCTAACATTATCCATGCAGGGTAACATCATTAGGATGTCAATTTGATAAGGCACGGTTGTGTTACTCACCGGGCACCAACATAGCGGGATGACGAGGAGAGATTTCCACCCCTGGTTTCCTGGTCAGAATGTGCACCTCTCCAGGGCCGGGTCACCGCATTTCCCTTTGAATACCTTTCACTTTGAAAGTGATAACGAATTGCCCTGTCCCTTTATTCTTCAAGCATATTAGTCCCATTTTTTTTCTTATTTGAGATAAACAAAATAGGCCAATGTTCTCTAGTAGCCACCAGATATGTTCACATTCTCCGGTATCGGCACCGCTAGTATAGTTACATTTCATGTTGAAAGGGAAATTGGTGGTCGTCAAACTTCCCGTCGTGATTCCGCGGATAAAGAAGTGCGATCAAAGCTAGCCGCTCGCGCAGACTCGCCGAGTCTACAGTTAAACCTGTCTGCACTTCTCTATTTGGCCGCAGTGCGTCGCCACCGGGGTGCCCGCCCAAGTATTGTAAAGCAGGTCTCTGTGAACAAGACTGCCTCGTTGTGAGAACCTGTCCCGAGGCCCCCCTGTTCCCACCCCACACTCTCAGCTCCAACTGCCCCTTTTATCGCCCACCCTTCGGCTGGTGCCCGGTGCGCGTAGATGGGAGGCTAATTTCCGCCTCCTGTATTGACGGGTCCCCGGGCCGGGCTGGCGCGCCGCTAGACGTGTACCCCGTCCATCGTGAACGACGCTCTCTTTATTAGCCGCTGGTAGCTTAGAAAGGCGAGATCTGGGGCTGTATCTGCTACATATGCATGAGTTCATATTGGGCGCTGTATCTCATGGCCGGTATCACCGCGTGGGGAGGTGCGGCGGAACGGAAAACTCTGATAGTTCACATGTTTAAAGCTGACTTTCATCAAATAAAGAAAAACGGTATTTATATAGCATGCGCCTATCATTAAGTCTTGTTATTAAGCCCTCGTGATTTGTATCAAGGAAGGAAATATGTCGTTTTTATGTATAGTGTGTGTGCTAGGACAGGCGTGTAATACTGATTTTTCAAATGTCCAAATGTGCTCGAACAGTTCCACGTACAGTCAACGCAAAGCGAACAAGTGCTATAAATAATGTCCAGTTTTTAGTTCATTGTCCTTTCCGTGGACATAGCTAGTCATTTGACTTAGCATCCATTCGTATTGCTTTAAATCAATATTCATAACATTCATGAGTCGGTTTCTCCATAATATTCTTCAGTGACAGAGTGCATAAATACAGTTAAGTACAATATGACAATACATGTGCAGGACATATGTATTGTCACATTGTACTTAACTGTATTTATGTATGTGTATGTTGGTGTATTTATATCAAACTCTTCTAAAATAAAAATAAGTAGGAAAATATAGCAAATAAATGGAAGAAAATGCATTATTATGAGTTGCACGTATCTGCCCAGTGTCACATCAGTTTATGTAGTATTTGCAGATTACAGACTGAAGGATTATCAGGTGGCTTGTTGGTGTCATAACTGCCAATTAACCTCCGTCCCGCCCCAAATGAGTGCAATAATTAGACAATTAACGCAAAACCCACACGCGCTCTAGACGTGAATTCCCGTTAGCATGACGAGACAGGAAGCGGCCTCCATTAATGAATGCCGTGGTCGTGCTCGTGGCACTAATCACCCATTAATTAGCGCTAATTGGCCTGTGTTTTCCTTGCAGGTCACATCAAGGTGTTGTACCTGGGGCTGTGCGGAAACATCGCCCGTTTTCTCTACATCTCGTGGCTCCGTAACCCCTGGTGGATCCTTCCCTTCGAGCTCGTCCAAGGTGAGACTCTCCTCTTATCTTGTATCGTGTGTGCATATTTGTTTTGTCATTATCATATTTGAAATAACAACTTTTCCTTTTATATAATATAAATGTTTAACTGTGGAATACATGTATAGAAAAAGGGGGTTACAATCACCATTTCCAGATACTACTCACACAGAACAGTACCATATGACTGTAGAAGAGGTCCTACGAGGCCCAACGTTCAAAAATAAAGATAATCGCCCTGGAGGAAGTCTTCGTGAGGGATCAACGCCAGATTGCCTATAAGTGTTTAGATTAATTGACCTACATCTTCCATACTCTGGTCTACTCAGGTGTTTGTAGAGAACCAGTGCTCTGACTTACGTCATACGATCGCTTCCCGTGTTGTGGATGGTTTTTTTTATTGCAGGTAATTCACCTCTATTAGAGATGGTCTTCCATTACATTACAGCAACTGTCCGGTTTATGTACATAGAGTGAAATTACAATTCTCGTATAAAGTATAAGCAACATAATAATAATGATAATAATAATAAATGGTGAGATATCAGTGATTCTCACTAGAGCAGTACCAGTATCAGTTCAATGCAGTTGATTTATCATCTTCACTGAGGTTATAAGTGATGAAATGAGGATGATATGACAGTGTTTAGTAAACAATTACACTAATAAACCATTAAACAATTATGCCTCCAACGTAACATCAAGATTGTGTCCAACACAGAATGGACAATGTAATATACCACATCGATGGAACTATAATATTTAGTGAGTTGGTAGAGCTGCAAACTTTGAGACTTGGGTTTTAAAACTATATTTGCTTGTTGCACACTTTATGGACTCTGGCAGTTGATTCCATGCCCTTTCACCTCTATACTTGGGTGACTTACGCATAAACTCGCTCCTAGGTCGTGCCTGAGTAAATAAAAGTTTCGTTTTGGATCTTAATACCATGCCATGTTCCACTGACCCACCTGAGGTAGGCTCAGGATTATTACCAGTATTATCAGGTAATTTCAGATACAATTTTCTCATGGTTGATTATAACAATTCGGTACGTCGTCGAGACAGAAATTTTGTTTTGGCGCGTGTGTGCAGCTCTTCGACAGTGTGGGTCATTGTACGATCGTTCAAACATAATCTTAGTGCATGATTCTGCAAGCGTTGCATCTTGTTTAGATATGTTTTGGCTGCACTATCCAGAAAAATAGCAGAATAATCGAAAATTGGGAGGATGGCCTGCTTGTAGAACTTAATTGCAACACTGGTCGTAAGTAGGTGTCTAATTTTTTGTAACAAGAAAATTTTTCCATTCACTTGCCTAATTATTTTTTGAGATTGCTTCTCTAGATTTAAACAGAAGTCCAGTTCTATTCCTAAATATGAGTAAGAAGTCACTTCATCTAATCTAATCAAATCAGCATACAGAGTAGGTCTTACTACGCTTTTAAACTTGTTTGATGGCATATACCAGCAGACTTTTTTCTTGCTTGTGTTTACCATAAGTCGATTTGTCTTAAACCACTCCATTAATCCATCCAGCTCCGCTTGAACTGTATCCGCAGCAATTAAAGAAGAAATATTACTGTTATAGATTACAAGGTCATCTGCGTAGATTATATACCGGGTACGACCCAGTACTCCTTCCAGATCATTAATAAAGTATATAAATAAAAGGGGTCCTAAAACGGACCTTGCGGTACCCCGTAATCAACTTCATTCCAACCCGATGTTGAACCAGCAAAACGCACCCTTTGTTTACGATTTTCCAAGTACGAAAAAAGCCATTTCTCATATTGATCCCGTAGTTCTAGGCAATACAATTTATCAATAATAAGTTATGATCCACACTGTCGAAGGCCTTACGCAGGTCCACAAAGACTGCAAGTCACCTGTTTACAATCACGAGCCGCATACAAATCATTAACAAAACGATAAACAGCATCTATCGTACCAAAGTTTTTGCGGAATCCATATTGGTTTTCACAAAGGATGTTATTATTCTCGAAGTGGTTACTAAGGTAAGCATGAAAGATCTCCTCCGCAATTTTTCCGGGAACAGTTGTTCGGGTTTGTGGGTGCCCCTGCTTTAGGCAGTGGTACTACGTTAGCCAATTTCCATTTATGTGGGAACACTCCTAAGTCCATACTGCACTGATACAAGTGTGTGAACTGTTCTAGCGTCAATTTCATGAACTCTTTTAGTACGGAGGTCTAACATCATCAATACCAGAGGATTTAGACGTTGCGATATCATTAAAAAGTTCATACAGGTCTTTTTTATCAATTATAAAGTCAGGTGATATGTTTTTCAACTTCTCTTTGTAATCACAGGTAGGAGCATTCGTGCCTTTAGCTATTTTAGCCTCACTAACATGAAAGTTCTCAGCTAGTAATGTACTAACACTAGAGAAATGTGAGTTTAAGTATTCAGCTGCATCATCAGCCAATACCTCTTTATTGGTGACCGGGGGTCTATTATCCTTGTGGGATTGTCATTGTTTGTCGGCTTGGAGAGCTTTTTCAATTCTTACCAGAGTTTCTTAGTGTTATGCGAGTTTTCATCTAAAGTTTTCTTTAAAATATCCGACTTAGCTTTACGCACTTCACGACAAATTTCAGTCCTCAGCTTTCGAGCCCTTGCAAGTAGATTTTTATCCCCAGTTTTTATAAATAGCGAAGAACAGTAGTCCCTATCTGAGATAAGACCTCTGATGTGCGGAGTCATCCAAGGGGTTCCGTAGTCAGTAGCTGACCAAGTTTTAACAGGACAATAATAGTCCAAATAGTCCACCAGGACCTCTACCAGGAAGTTCCACAGTTCATCGGGGTTTGTAAGCAACCAGAAGGGGCTCCACTCTGTGTGGAGCAACCAAGTGCGCAACAAATCAACATCATGGCGGGCATACGAACGGCCTTTGACCTTAATTTTCTTTTTGCGTCTGCGTTTGGTTGCTCTAGAGACAAAAATAGATAAGTGGTCACTATTAAGGTAATTTATTACACCACTGCAATTAACTGCACTAGATGAAGTTAAGATTTTGTCCAAACATTTGGCTGAAAGGCCTGGTACATTCATTTACTAGTCTCTTTAGTGTAAAATCACGACAAAGATCATTCTCTTTTCCAAAAAATTTATATTATAATCCCCCAATATCCAGCTTTCATGCTTCTTAAAATGGCCATCTATGAGGATATTATGAAGATACTCTAGAGCTCTCTCCAGTTTGCCAGTATGGGTGATATATACAACAATAATTAACAAAGGTGTATTATAAGGTTTCTATAATCTATCGTTAAACACTCAACATCATCCGAAATTATACTACAATCGTTGACCATGGTACAATACGGAGCGAATTCATCCTTTACATAACACGCGACCCCCCCCCCCCTCCAATTCTATGTGGTCTATCTAGTCTAAACAATTTCCTTCCTGTCCAGTTCACAAGTGCATCAGTGTAATTTTCATTAAACCATGTTTCAGAAAAACAAGCAAAATCCGATCGTGATAGTGCATGGAAAACTTCATCAATCTTGTTGCATATGCTCTGACAATTTAGGTGTGAGATACACAATCCTTTACAGTACTCATCAGTAGAGATTGTCATGAAACTATATGATAACGATGGAAAAGATGAAACAAAAATGAAAAACAATGATACAGTATATACAGATTGATAAGTCCCAATGGTGCAGAAGCAGCAGAGATTGGGATTGAAATGTGATGCAGAGAACTATCACTGCATACAGGCAGGAGATAGGGTCTACATCACATTAATGATGTGATAGTTCTTAGGGAAATTTGGATTTCGATTTCACATTTGAAGTTGGGCGTATAGTGATCAACTGAGGAGTAAATTGAGGTCCGCAGAAAATACCAAACCGAATTAGGTTTGGGTTCCTCAGTATTATGTGTGTGCAATTTACTAGTGAACAATGATATTTCTAGGGCAATTTATCAAATAGTTTGATATAGATCCAATCATAACAATCACATGAGAAGAAAAAAAACCCCAAAAAAAACAACACCCAGACGCATGATTTATACTAAGATTTAAAGTCTATCAATGTTAGATATAATCTTGCCAATATCAGCAAGTATACACAGGATTTGATAGCGCAGCAACACATGAAAGCTCCAAATTGAGTTTAGCTAAAGCCGTCTTCAACAGTGCTTCCTGATAAGATATTATATATGCAGTGATTTCAATAAAGTAGAAGTTGAAGAGTTATATTCCATACTCACAGTTTGCGTAAAGATGCTATAGTGGACCGTAATATGTGAGATCGACGTGAGACCTGGTCGTACATGGTACAAGACGGTATTTACGGAACGGGGAAGTGTGGCAAAGTTTCCGCAAATACCGTCTTGTAAGACCATGGTAAGTCATTCTCTTTTCATTATAAACCCAGAAGTAACAATATCTTACAATAAGTGGACTTGAGTACTGAGAAGCGAAAAGTAAAACTAGTAAAAGTACGTGCACGGCTATCACATGGAGACATTAATACTGTGAGCGAATGGAATATGTATGGAGAAATAGATGGAATTCAGATACATGAGCTGTGTCGTGGAGAATGTGCTTCAGACTTTAGAGTTGTCTGTCTTTGATATGAACGTTATTGTCTGTCTTGACTTGCAACTAGGTTCCATTAAACAAAAAGGATGAGTTTAGGATGAGTTTAGGTACAATGAGTTATGATATATCGTATGGGACGTGAAACGTGTAGAGGCTGACAGAACAGGCGGCAGCATGCCAACTTGGTATGATCACAAACATGCAGTATGACCATGGTATTTGTTCTACATACCCGAAATTCACAACATCCTTGCATTATCTGGCATATAGATAATAGCAATTGAACTTTCACACTCCGCTGATATCTCAACGTGTTCCGTACAGGAGTGTACGGCACAGGATGCTGTACAAACGAGTACGGTATTGGGAGCAGCGGTATGCAACAATCAAAAGTCCATGCTGGTTTATAAGTAAATCTCTAATTACGTTTTCTCTGAATCAGGAACAGAATTGGAAACAGAATTGTCCTTTATCTATCTAAAGTAAACTAGGTATGGGACAATATAGTGTCTATGGTCCTCCCCCTCCTGTATGGTTTCTAAGCCTCTGATTGGCTGATACCCTGGTGACACCTGGCGTACCGCTGATCCTACCTGAGTGTACGGCCCTCAATAATGAAGTAGGCTTCGCCCGGGGCACCTTAACACTCCTCAGTCCTCACACTGTCAACACCAATAAGCACCTGACTGTGCCGTCACCCAGCAACCAGCCAACTACACTCTCCGGTCACATGTCTAGTTCTGCTAAGTCTACTGCCTGAGGAGAAGGTGCGTGCTGCCAGCACGATCATCGAGCCAGATCACAGCACACGAAGTCTCAAGCCGTCCTCAATGGAGCCAAACTCTCTTCAGGCGTGTTCCCATTGGCCTATCATTTAGTACCGTTGTGAAGTCGCAACACCGACTGATTATTATATACGTAATACAGACGCAACGGGAAATGCATTCAAATGGAGAATGATTCTTTCGGCGACGATAACACAATTTGGTTCCATAGACCGACCGCTTCAACGATCGACAATTATCCTTATGTAACAAGAGGAACATGCATTGGAGAGGTAATCATTAAATACAGCAGACTGGGACACACACAGCACGAACGTATCAGTCTACGTACGTGTGATTTCCGCGTTTATGTGTCTCCTTGGGCCTAAATAAGGTCGCCCTATTTGTGGAAATATTTTATTGATTTTATTTCATTTGCCATTGATTATCCAAGTCCGTGGTAAATGAAAAATCCAATGTTTATTCAGTCTCTTAATACAGGTATTGCATGCTTCTTAATACGTAATTTGTAGAACCTACTTCACGCTTCATTTTTCATATATAACGTTCCTTTTTTTTTGGGGGGGGGGGGGGTCTCGTGTTCCTAAAATAGCTAATTCTTGTCTGACTACGTTACCCGATAATCGATCGCCACCCTGGCGTCTTTTCAGAAAGTTGATTTAATCTATATTCGTTAGAATTGAAAATACACTTCCACGATTCACAAGAAGTGACATTACTTTGAAACAGCACAACCTTTCATCATTTGGAACACTCTGGACAGATACAATTGCTGGCTTTGAGGTTTCACAAGCTTCATGGTCTTACAATTATATATTTACCAGTTTGCATCATAAAAACTTACTGAGAGCCGATTTGGTATCATCTGATTAATTACATATGAGAAGCCCAGCATTCTTTTGTTTTTTAACCCTTGTTTGATAAATTTTACTGTTTGATTAAACATATCCTCCAGATACCTCGCAGTTTCATAATTGACTAAAGATACTTGCACTCTATGACATTACGCCAATCACAAAAAGAAATTAAGTCATTGATGCTATAAGCAACGCAATTACCGATATAAGAACGAGCGAGGAAAATAGCACCCATTGAAATCAGGTCAGTCCACTGTGAAATAGTCCTATCATATATCCGATGTTTATTTCATAACACTTTTTATATCTGCTAAGCATTTAGCGATAGTTTGTACGTAATGATCTCTCATCACTATTAAAGAGAGAGAGCAGAATGGCTGATCCCTGTAAACAAAGCTGAATGCCCGGTATATATTTAACTGAGCCAGGCCTGCAAGCAAATAACCAAAGTGGAACTCTCCACGGCCTGAAGCAAGAATCGCCTCGCTGGGGCTTCTATTTCAGGCACTATTGACTCACATATCGAATATCAATCTATCCGAGCGATAATTGGGGGCGTTCTGGTACGCCAGCGTTCCACGTCACGTGGTCACCACTTCCGCTCTCATTTATCGTAAAACCTCGTGATCACGTGACCAATTTGTCACGCGGGGGACGCCAGAGTTTGGTCACGTGGTGTGGGGCAGAGGCGACATCTGTTGGGGATCTTTATCATGAGCGTCCGGTACCGGATGCAGCGTTCTCAGTCGTGTCCGTGTATTCTCGCGAGAGCTCTGCTCTAGCTATAGACCAGTCCAGGTTTAGGCATTAGAAGCCGCCATGTAAAATTCATAAATATAGAATAGCACTTGTGTTTTCCGTGTTTCGAATTCTTCACTTTCAAAGGTTTGAGATAACGATTTTTTAAAAACCCTATAAATACTATTTAAATACTGATTTGCGGCCAGTATAAATCAAGGGGAAAAGGAGCAATCCATGATGCATTGACAATTAGAATCAGGCTCGATAGATGAGATGTTCTCCCTATTGGTATGCAGTAGTGTGCAGTGTGGGCGACTCATTCAGCACACTGTCAGGGTCCGTATCAGGGAGTCCTGCATGTTACCCGCTCAGTCAAACCGTCCCGACACTGCAGAGTTATTTTTAAACCCAGTCTCATAATACATGGCAAACTGCAGTGAGTCACGGGTTTCACGAATCACCTCTCTTCGTTAAACTCCAGAAAACATCGGATTGATTTTAGACTGTTACAGGTGACGAAATCATTCCGGTTGGGGTGAATTTATGATGCCAATAAACACTTCTTTAAATAAAAAATAGATATTCCCAGGACTGCATGACAAGGGCAGAACCAATACCCACAATATCATGGAGAGGCCTGCCTCCGCTGTCCACAAGACTACTGAGAACCCGCCTGTATCAAAACGCCTTCATCGTGTCAGTGATTACTAGAGGGAAACTGACTAGGGGGGACAGAATTCCGGAATTGCTGGTTGGGGTGCCTGAAAATACAACCCGACACCGAAGGTGGAGAGCTCTAATCTGTGAGAGCTCACCGAGTAGTTCTGGAAATCTGTTTCACAGAAAAGGTTTCCCTATTATTAATATACTCGAAAAGTATATACTGTATTTTCGCTCTAAATCTGATGTCTGTGCCATATACTAACCTCATCGAGTAACTCGGGCGGCTGAATGTATTCATGTTTTCGTAATACATATTGTCCAATCATAATACTGCGTCAATGTCACGTGGTGAGCCTTGATACAAACATGTCACCGTTGATACAGATATTATGATTACCATATCCTGAGCAGTGGTATATAATTATGGATTGATCAGTTATAGGTATATAGAATAGGTGTCCCTCCCCCTCCCCCAATGATACTTGTTCTAGAGATTTCTGGCTACTCTCTTTGCACGACCTGCTAAGCGGACCAGCCTCCGTTCCGGATTAAAGGTGTCTAAATCTTGACCTACTTACCGAGCTGATATTATATCTGAAAAAGGGGAGTCCTCTGAATACAGGTGGTCAGCTAAAGAGGGTGGTTGCTTAACGGGGTGGTCCGCTTGATGGGGCGGTCCACTGAATGGGGCAGTCTACTTAATGGGGCAGTCCACCTAATCAACAACAGTTGCCCCCCCCCCCCCCCCCATGTATAGTGGCTGCATCTTCACAGGTGGCACTTGAACTCGTCCAAGTAGTAATCACTCTGTGCCATATTCCCTTCCCCCCACATTCTATCGTAGTGTAGATGCATTAACATTAGAGTCTAGCCTTACTGAACCTTTATTCCTTTCTCTTAAGAATTCTGTTGATATTTTGAGGTTTTCCTGTTGGCTATAGATTTATTCCATGGTTGTTGGGAGGCTGCCAGTAACACAGCAGGGTTCGGGGGCTCGCTGGGGTGTGGGGGAGGAGGGGTTCTTATGGATCTGCCATATCCCGTCCTCGACAAACCTCAACCTTCAAAAGACATCTATGACCTTCGGGAAATCTGCTTGTGAAAGGGGGGTATCAAACAACAGAAGCGGAACAACAGAAGTACATCCACATTCTTCTCATGAATTATTCCCTTTTCACTACAAGATTATAGATTGAAACACGTAGGAAATGCAAGTTCTTCCCAAATATATCCTCGCTTTTCTCTCAGAATGTATTTTCTGAGAGAATGATACCGCCTGAACACACTCGCAGAGAGTTGACGGTGGGAGGCCCATCTCACAAGATGAAACTTGCACACATATCCTCACTTTTCTCTCACTCTTCACTCAACGCCCATAGATTGAGGAAAATACTCTTTTCACTTCGATGCCATCGATTGAAACTTTTAGGACATAAAAAAAGTATATGCATTCTTCGGAAAAATAATCTCACTCCATGATCCTAGATTGAAGTAAACAGAACTTGTCTACTTTGTCCCAAACCTCCCATCTCTTTACTCTTAGATCAATGCATGTGTAGGGCCCATGTTTGTCCGAAAACCTAAATATCCTGTTTGACACAAGAGCAGTCCACTCAGCACTAACCCTGCTACTTTCACCCCCTCCCCGGTCGCCCCCCCCCCCCCTCCGCCCCCCCCCCCCCCCCTCCAGCCTCCACCCACTTAACCAGGGCCCTGATTTCACTGGTATCTGGAAAGCTCATGAATATGCAAATATCCCATCGTCCGGGATTTCAGAGACGGCCATGTCGCCCACTGTGGCGGGTGAGGCTGGGTGCAGGGTGTGGGTGTGGATGTGGGGGTGTGGGTGTGGCGGTGTGGGTGAAGCTTGGTGGAGGGTGTGGGTGTGTGTAGGGGTAGTTTTGGGTAAGAGTGTGTGGCATAGTGCGGGTGTGTGGGTGAGGCTGTAAGATAGTGTGGGTGTCGGTAGATGTGGGTGAGACTGGGTGGCAGGGTGTGGAAGGGTGCGGGTGTGGGTCAGTCTAGGCAGTGGGGTGTTGGTTGGTGTGTGTGGGTCGGTGTGGGTGTAGTGCGGGTATAAGGAGGGTGAAGGTCAGTATGGTTGTGGGGTGGGTATAAGGACGTCGTGCGGGGGTGTTTGGGTATAGGGTGGGTGGGTGAGAGGTTAGCGGGGGCCAGTGTTGGTGTGTGTGGGTATTAGGTGTGTGGGTGTGAGGTGGGTGGGGGTGGGGTGGGTATAAGGTGGATGGGGATGAGATATGTGGGTATAAGGTGGGGGTGGGTGAGAGTTGTGCGAGTATAAGGTGGGTGTATGTGAGGTTAGCAGGGCTCAGTGTGTTTGACTCTGTAGCCCTGTCAGTGGGGTATGGCCTGGTCCGTTTGGTGGCTCTATAGCCCTGTCAGTGGGGTACGGCCGTGTCCGTTTGGTCACTCTGTAGCCCTGTCAGTGGGGTACGGCCGTGCCTGTTTGGTCACTCTGTAGCCCTGTCAGTGGGGTACGGCCGTGCCTGTTTGGTCACTCTGTAGCCCTGTCAGTGGGGTATGGCCGTGTCCGTTTGGTGGCCCTGTAGCCCTGTCAGTGGGGTATGGCCGTGTCCGTTTGGTGGCTCTGTAGCCCTGTCAGTGGGGTACGGCCGTGCCTGTTTGGTCACTCTGTAGCCCTGTCAGTGGGGTATGGCCGTGCCTGTTTGGTCACTCTGTAGCCCTGTCAGTGGGGTACGGCCGTGCCTGTTTGGTCACTCTGTAGCCCTGTCAGTGGTGTAGTCTTGTCCGTTTGGTGACGAGTTGTTAGAAGTGGTCGCGGAGCTCGGAGCGCCGCGGACAGCCCTGGCGGCCATTTTCCCGACTGTGTCCGTTCCGTTCTGTTGCCAAGGTAACGGCAAATTGCCATTGATCCTCGGTAATAAATAGAGAAGCCGCCCTCCCGCTCTGCGATCGAAGCGCCCCCGCCCGGCCATCATCGATCCGACGCCACTGCGCCTGCGCCGCCATGCCATCCCAGATTGCACCGCACGGGGGCTGTAGTTTCTGTGTTTGACACCAGGTGGCGACACAAGCCAGATGACGCTATGATTTTTCTGGCCTCGTTCATGGACGGTAGTTTTTTTGTTCGTCTTGTTTTTCTCTGTTAGTTCACAGTGAACTTGTAACGTGTGCAGCTTAATGACGTCATCCGCAAACTGTAGGAAACTCTAGGGAGAAGTAAATTCTTTATTAATTATAGCGCTGTTTGACCAATTACCGGTAGTTAGGTGCCATTATGCTCTATTATAGCGGGGATGCTGAACCTTGCTGATAGGGCTGGGAACTATATCATGATAAGCTGGACTGGCCGATATAGAGAATTCCGACTGGGCGAGCCGAAATGGTACAGCCGAATCAACAATGCGGAATATGCTTGTGAGCGTTTTCTATCTGTAATTGCTTTATTCAAGGCACAGTTTGTGAGCTGAAAACATGGACCTAAAGGTCAACGTGAGTGCAAGAACATCAACTTATCATGTATCAGATCACGTGATATAGAAATAGAAAGCCATCCAAGTACGTCCCAAACAATAAACTTGCGGAAGACAACTTTTCAAACAAGGGAAAATGTGTCGAAACGTAAGATAAAGGTTTGATAAGATATGTGGTAATTATTTGACAATATGAAGATAAAAGTGTACACACATGTATAATATGATGAAGATAGTTAATAGATGCAAAAGTTTTTCATTCCTAACCCTTCGCTTTCTGTTTTGAAATGTAGAGTTAAACGAGGAAATATGTTTTTGAAATAAAATCTGTTACATGAATTATCAAATAGATTTAATTATCGTTTATTATAATAAGACGAATTGAGTGACGGATAATAGAAACTATGAAATAGTGGGAGCGCGCAGCACGGTATAGAGGAAATGATGGAAGTGGGTGGGTGGGAAAATTGGATGAAGCAATATACACAAGGTGTATCGATGGTTGGTAGAAGAAGAGATAGGAAGTAGGTGTGGTGGGACCAAGGATAAGACTTTGAGTATTTGTATGGAGGCGGCATGAGTTACAAGAGTCAACACCAGAGGGGGTGAGAGCGATGATATGGCATGGGTACACGCCCATGTCTACACACTTTTGGATGGTAGCTGGGAAATATGATTGTGTGTGTTGTATGGAAGATGAAATTGTGATGAGGGGTTGAGAGGGGTAGGTTGCATTTTGGAATGGGGGTAGATGGCGCTTCTGTGTGTGGTGTGTGTGAACAATGAAGCCCCTCCCCTTAAACGGAGAAGGGCAGTTTGTAAAATAAATAAATCAAAAGAAAAGTAAACCACCGATGACGATTCATCGCGTACCAATTTCTTATGTCAACCCGTTTTCTCGCTCTTTTTGCGTGTTTTTTTTCTGCTATGACTTTTTACTTTTGAATTACCCAATTGGGATCATCATCCGACGTCTCTACATCCCTATTGCGGACAGTTATATTGGTTTCTATGCGAAGAGATGAGTCATCTAAATTGTCCACATCAATCAGTATAAAGAATGGCTGAATCAATACAGTCACTACTTTGTAGCAGCTCCTCCCTGTGTTGATGTATACTGTATGGCAGCCATGTAGTGATTGGCATTTTTACCCAATTATCGCTCAATCTAATCCCCATTTTGTCTACATGGGAGCAGAGTGCTCTGACATGGCACCTGAGTTGTATGTGACATGAGCAGCCCCCTAGCATGTGCGACAGACTGTAATGAGACTGGTCATCCCTGATTGGCTGTTGGTTCAACAGCACAGATCTTGCAAGCTTAAACTACAGCAAGATACCACCTGCTGTTTGTATATTAGTTGAATAACCTGTCATTAAAATCAGTTAAGTTTCCTGTCTCGTGGTATTACCTAGTATCTCTGTATTTGTGCTCTCACTCGCTTCATTTAAGGCATATCCTTGCCAAATACGGCTCTAGACTTAATAACGTTGTCAATGGGTTTCAGTTCCTCCCAGACATTGAAGATTTTCCCCGCAGCACATGAAAAGTAAATAAACCTATTGATCTCTAAGCTGATGCATGACTTGTAACCTGTAAGCTGTGACCTGTAATATGGCCTTTGACCTTTGATTTGACAGTTGTCCTGTGATTTGAAAAGTGAACTATTATTGTCAAATGTGACATTTGACATATGATCTGTGATTTGAGCTGCGACCTCTGGTTTGACCTGTGATTTGACCTTTGACCTGTGATTTGACCTCTGAATTGACCTCTAACCGCAGGCCTGACGCACGCCACTGTGTGGGCGGCCTGCTGCTCCTACATCACCCAAGCGTGCCCGGAGCAGTGCCAGAGCTCGGCGCAGATCATCATGCAGGGCATCCACCACGGGCTCGGCCGCGGCTGCGGCGCCCTCATCGGCGGCATCCTCGTTTACAACTTCGGTAAGGTCGCCTTGTGTTACTTGATGCTTTTACAAGCACAATATTGACTGTTTAAATACACAGTATTAACTGTTTTAAATACACAATATTAACTGTTTTCAGATTCAAGTAGCTGTAATCTTCGAGGACCAGATGCATAGTCATCTCTGAGCGATAGCGAGGTGGTTACGTACAAGCTGGTCCGAGAAGATGATTGTCGCTTTTATCTGAAATCAGTTTATATTGTATTTATCAGCCACCATTCCTTGCAAATGATTTTGCTGCTCTTCCATTTCCAAAGATTTGAACCTTGATCGATGTGCCTCCTATGTTGATATAGATATAGTTCCTAAATTGCCTTTGAGGCGGCAGTCAGTTTGTATCACTTCACCA
The DNA here is from genome assembly GCA_950022655.1 of Alentia gelatinosa. Classification (NCBI taxonomy): domain Eukaryota; kingdom Metazoa; phylum Annelida; class Polychaeta; order Phyllodocida; family Polynoidae; genus Alentia; species Alentia gelatinosa. The sequence continues at coordinate 25,357,231 of OX465592.1, forward strand.
TGTTAGTTTTACACGGTCACTGGAGGATAGATTTTATGCTAGAATACAGGACAGAAAAAGGTTAGAATTCGTTGAAAACTGTAATCTGAGAGATTATGAATTGACTAAACTTGAGCTATTCTGTAGTCCGCATTGAAGTGTGATTGCAATATTGTCTGCTGCTGCTAGGGGCGCGATGACGTTTTGGGAACTATTTCCAGTAATCTCCTGATTTAAGTATAAGGAGATTACGGACCTCAGTAATAACCCACTTACAAATTATTCACATCCAAATCTATTCCTATGGAAAGTCTGAAATCGGTGGTTGATAAAGGGTGATATCACCATTTCAATTTCGGTAAAATTACCGTGTATTAATGATTATTAATGATGCTATTCTGCCATGAAATTCTAGTTTGCAATTCGGAAGTGTGAATTCACTCAGAGATTAACCATTGTTTACAACTTCAGTGAGAGAATGTTTTGATATGCTCGTTAGTGATTTGGTATATGGTCAACCCAGCGATTCTCTATTGTCTTATTTTACTTTAGGTTATTATTAGGTGAAATTCTCATTTAACTTTGATAAAAGCAGTTTACTCAAATTTTCCGTTCCGCATGGTATTGTGCATTGCCTTATCTCCATATGTTCACATAGATGGTGCCATTGCTGTCATTGCTGTGCACTCTCTGTGGGTATCATATTGCATGTATTTATACAAACTAATTGACTGTAGGTTATACATGTACTGACATTATTACCATTTTGCAGCGGGTGCATGCTATTCTTGGGTGTGGCATTGTCTCTTGATATGAAAATAGTTTTAATCTTAATATTGATATTAATGTTTGGTAGCTGGCACTTAGCACAACCACAGATAGTACTGTATTTTATACCTATGCCGGAAAATACTGTGGATAATCGTCTTTGCTGTGGTGTTGGTATTATACATAAATTAATACCAACATACTGTGCCAGTATGGATAAATAGCAACATTATTTGTATCATTCAATCTCCAAACCGATGTTTTGACAGTGCGCAAAAGATATGATTGGTAAGTGACGTTCGCTCATGCGCGTAGAAGAATGTCACTCGGGGCCTCCCAGCACACTTTGAATAGCGATTTTACGTCGCTATGTTTTGGTAAATATTATATTAATTATCGATAACTGTAGGTACCTAATATAGTCCCTAGGCCAATCTGGAAAAGAGGCTTATTTAAGGAGTTGGCTGCCCCCCCCCCCCCCCTGGAAACATTTTTTGCTATTTGGCCATATTTTAGTATCCCTGAAGAACATTTTGAGGTATTTTAAGGGTTTTGCGATAGCAGGTTCCAGGTATATTACCGATTTTGCTATCCCTGCCGCTGAAGTTGTTTGACATATCTGAGAGTCAGTATTGAAGAGATATGGTGTCTAAAGGCTATATGACCTTTATATATGCAGTTTTTTGCTATGTTGTCATCTTCTGGCACCCCTTAGACACATTTTAATCTATTGTTTAGTGTTCTGTGATCTCAGGATCCAGTTATATAACCAATTTTTCTATCACTACCACCACCGTCTTTTGACATTTTCGACACCCAGTTCCAATGACAGAGTGCCTGAAGGCTATTAAATCTTTTCATATGCAGTTTTTTGCTATGTGGCCATATTGTGACATCCTTTAGGAACATTTTGTGCTATTTTTAGTGTTTTGTGATATCAGGTTCCAGGTATATTACTGATTTTCCTATACCTGCCGCCCATATCTGAAATCAGTACCAATGACATGTAGTATCTAAAGACTACAGAACTTTTTTATATGCAGTTTTTTGCTATGTTGTCATGTTCTGGCATCCCTTAGACACATAGAAAATAGAAAAATTGGTTATATAACTGGATCCTGAGATCACAGAACACTAAACAATAGCTTAAAATGTGTCTAAGGGATGCCAGAAGATGACAACATAGCAAAAAACTGCATATATAAAGGTCATATAGCCTTTAGACACCATATGTCTTCAGTACTGACTCTCAGATATGTCAAACAACTTCAGCGGCAGGGGTAGCAAAATCTGTAACACACCTGGAACCTGATATCACAAAACCCTTAAAATACCTCAAAATGTTCCTAAGGGATACTAAAATATGGCCAGATAGCAAAGAACTGCATATGAAAAGATTATATAGTATTTAAATTATTTAGGAAACAAATATGTGGATAATTGCAAATGTGTAAAGGGGACATTAATAGTACACACATGAAAAAGGCTGCTGTAGGCCACTGAGAAGACATATTTTGATTCTGTTTGCTGTATTGAGTCTACAAAGGACCAGACTATGGAGTCCAATACCAAAGTTTAATCTGATGCATCATTGTAATACTTAAAGGAACACAGAACCAAGTAATGGCTTTCAGCACTAAGAATTATAGGCGTTCAGGCATTTTGATGGGAGGTCTCTTCAACAGCTGTTTTCATGGTGATCTGACCACTTGCCAGAGCGACAACAAGTGGAAATATTAACTACAAAAATGGATCTACAAGATAAAACAATAAAACAAATGTTTCCAGGGGGGGGCAGCGGAAATGAAAATTTGGGGTCTTGGCCCAGGGACTAATAAAAGTGAAATGTGTTTACCCTGCTGGGACGGCCTCTCATACCTTGTTTCTTCTGATAGAAATACCAAACGAGCGCTTAGAGAGAGGTCGTCCCAATAAGGTCAATTTATTTCACTAATATACCACAGATCATGCTTAACTCGGGTATGTTTTGCATGCACCTAGTGTACTTTCTGTGGGTATGATGTTATTTGTATTGTAATATGTTAATGACTCATTGCAGGCACAATGTACACTTTCCGCGGGTATGGAATCGCCTGTATCGTCATTCTCGTCGTGTACGCGGGGCTCAACTACATCTTCAGAGACAGGTGAGTTTACCGTCTTACCAGCCTCCGTGTAGATAGTGACAGGTGAGTTTATTGTCTTACTGGCCTCCGTATAGATAGTGACAGGTGAGTTTATCGTCTTACTGGCCTCCGTATAGATAGTGACAGGTGAGTTTATCGTCTTACTGGCCTCCATGTAGATAGTGACAGGTGAGTTTATTGTCTTACTGGCCTCCGTATAGATAGTGACAGGTGAGTTTATTGTCTTACCGGCCTCCGTGTAGATAGTGACAGGTGAGTTTATTGTCTTACTGGCCTCCATGTAGATAGTGACAGGTGAGTTTATTGTCTTACTGGCCTCCGTATAGATAGTGACAGGTGAGTTTATTGTCTTACCGGCCTCCGTGTAGAAAGTGACAGGTGAGTTTATTGTCTTACTGGCCTCCGTGTAGATAGTGACAGGTGAGTTTATTGTCTTACCGGCCTCCGTGTAGATAGTGACAGGTGAGTTTATTGTCTTACTGGCCTCCATGTAGATAGTGACAGGTGAGTTTATTGTCTTACTGGCCTCCGTATAGATAGTGACAGGTGAGTTTATTGTCTTACCGGCCTCCGTGTAGAAAGTGACAGGTGAGTTTATTGTCTTACTGGCCTCCGTGTAGATAGTGACAGGTGAGTTTATTGTCTTACCGGCCTCCGTGTAGATAGAGACAGGTGAGTATATCATCTTACTGGCCTCCGTATAGATAGTGACAGGTGAGTTTATTGTCTTACTGGCCTCCGTGTAGATAGTGACAGGTGAGTTTATTGTCTTACCGGCCTCCGTGTAGATAGAGACAGGTGAGTTTATCATCTTACTGGCCTCCATGTAGATAGTGACAGGTGAGCTGCTCCAATCCCTTAATGATGACACGCTGTTACGTATTGATTAGCTACTGGTAGCCCCTTCATAAGACACCCTCCACAAAATGTGGACTTTTAAATAATGATTATGATATTACCCTTAAACCCCCTGCAGGTATTACGGAGGTGACAAGCCCGACTCCGACCCTCACGAGATGCTGGAGGAATCCTCTCAGCTCGCACCATGCGGCGTTCCCATGAACCCCATGTCCCGGAACCTGTCCTCCAGTAAGCTGAACGAGCATGCGCAGCAACCACACACAGGTCAGTTTCCGCTTCTCGGATGCCCGCATATTGTTGTAATATAAACATGTCTTTTATCTGAATACCAAATCTGAAGGTCTCCCCAACATATGCATGTAACGGAGTTCTTATCTGCAGTGTCCTCTATGCTGCCCAAACTATATAATCATAAGGTTTTCAATTCAGTGGATGCGGCCGTTTGTATACATGCAAATTGTTTATATACATATACGTGTTTATAAATTTCTGTATATGTTCATTTATGTATGCATGTATTGATATATTGTTAATGTAATCATGTATGTATGTTTCTACTTGTAAAAGTTCTGTTGAAGTAAAGACCAAAAATATGGCACTTTGGTAATTTTCAAATCACCAAATTGTTTATTCGTATTTTTCTAAATATAAAGTGGTGCAGACGTTCTACAAATTATTTCTCCATTATCACGCTACATGATGCCCCCTATTCTAACCTGACTCTCAGTGAGGTTTCTCAAGTTGCTCCTGGCATGAAGGCGAAGCTCATGACCTTTGCCCTTTGACCCGCCGCGCTGCCCTCTGTCCGGTCAATAAAACTAGAAATGACCTTCCTGGAATTTGCAATAAAACCGAGTGACTGCTGCACCCGGTTCCTGGACTGGTGAGAATAGATGTGGAGTTCAGGGCGGCTGGGGTCTCGGGAGCTGTTTTCAATGTACTGCTGGCCTCTTACTGCAGAATCAATCTAAGCCGATGCCACACTGGGACTTCTCCCTGCAACCCGACGCGTGCCGACACAACCCGACTGGTCGAGTTTATTCGGGAGGTCGTGATCCTCAATACGAGAAGTGGATGTGGTCGGGTTGGTTCTGGAGGGAGAGTTTGTGATTTTATATCATGTTTACAAACCTCATGGGACTGCCCAGTTTGGTTTACGATACCGCATTGATCAGTGCCTCTGTGACCTGTGGCAGAGTATTGTTTTTTATTTTGTGTTTTTTTAAGCAATTTTTATTATGGCAATATTGTGTGTACACAATCACTGAATTCGGCTCTACCGCTGTTCTTCCACTCTAGCCCTAGCCCCCCTACTCCTCATTCTAATGGTGGGTCTTAAGTGGGCACCATTTTTGTGTAAGTCCTTGGTATGACCCGACCAGGGTTTGAACCCCTGATCTCTCATACTCGAGGTGAACATCCCACCATTTAGCCACAGTCGGGGTGTTACAATTCATTGTTCACGGTGATAACAGGTAGAATTAAAACACAACAGCCGCAATATGAACTCAGTACAGAAAGGCCTGAGACAGGAAAGTCGGATGTGTATCTCTGATATCAGTCACAAGGTAAACATGTCACTCTCTGACGCAGACTTTCACCGGCGGAGACGGGGTGAGTTTGATAGAGAACCTTCATTAAGTCTGCTGAACCTGATTACTTACAAATGTGCTCTTGCCCACCACTGATCACTCCATCAATGATTAACTGTATTGTACACTCACAGAGGGGGACTGCGACAGATGCTTACATGAGATGGGCATTGATGTGGTAAAAACGGGGTTTTAAACAGCAGTCTAAGATGTGTAGCTGTATTGTGACAGGATTTAATATCCACAACATTCATATTTTCTAGTCAATTCTCGACAGGGGTAAAGGCAAGATCCACTATTATCTTGGACGGGAGCTAGAATTATACCCAACTGTCCAAGTGGTGCACAGTCGGTCACCCGGACGTTCCAATAAGAAAAAATCTGTCGCAATTCCCATATACTAGTGATGTTCATATTGTTTAACAATGTAAATGATGTTGTTTTAAAGGCATATCCCACATTTTAGAATGCGCCAACAGGCCAATCTCCAATATTGTAAGCTGCTTCAGACTCATTCCTTTTAGCTTGTTCTAACGAAATGACCTTGGTTTTACTATGTAAAATCCGACATTTTAGAATGTCTATTTTATTCTATTATGATATCTAACACAATGCTCCCCCCCCCCCCCCCCCCAAGGTCTCTAGATTATATATCTGTTATACAACACTTTGTGAACACCATCTTTAAGTTTTCGGAAGATGACAAGTTTTACTTTTGACGGTGACTTGTAGGGTATGCCTTTAATGTGGTGGAGCATGCTGTTATCTCTGTTATCTCTGTCTGATCTTTCTCCCGGTGTGCTCCGATCTCTCACTCTCTCACAGACCAATACGGATCCACTAAGACAACAAACGGTTTCCTTGACACCTCAAACAATGCCCAGAACCAGGACTTGTATCACGGTAAGCACATGGCTCCGTGGTCACTCTCCTACCACCGCATACTCTCCTATCATCTCACATCGCAGCTTGCCCTATCACATCATCGTAGGCACTCATATATTAGCACAGGTGCAGTCTCTATAACAGTGATGAGTCCACATTGCATGACATGGTCTATGATAGTACTTACAAAATATTCTATGTGTGTGTTTTTGATGGCGCATTTGTTCGCCGACAAACCCACGATGCACTTGTGCCAAAATTTACTGAACTCATTCTAGTCAATTTTAATCAACAGACAAGTTACGGACCAGAATCACAGCAAGCTATATGAGCTTTACTGTTATCATGTCCCTAAAAAATAGTAGTGAAATAACTATAATAGGAAAACATTAATCTCATCCAAATTGTGCTGGTGTGAACGGAAGTTACGGTGCCTACTCTGATTGCGTATTCAAAGTGGGTGAGTATTGAGTGTCATACCAGCATACTTTACAAAGTATACTGGTATGCCAAGAATACCAACAACCTATGAGAGTTTGGTGACCATCTATAATAATGATACACGGACACAGGGTGTTGTATGCATGTCGTGCTGAATGGTATCACTTCTGACCTGTGTTTATCAACATTTTCCTTACATCGTTTTTCATGCGAATCGCTGTTCATCAGGAAATAATTCAAGCAAATGTAGGCAGAGGGCCTAATGTTAAGAAGAGGGCCAACTAAAACTTTAGCCCATATATATAGTCACATCCGACGCCTGTTGTTTTTTGTTGGTATGAGGGGAAAGATGGCGGCCTCATGCCTAAATAGCTATGTGCCCAATAACACAAGGAAAAATAACGTAAATACTGTCTAGAAAAGTATACAACAGAAATTGCTGTAAAATTACCCAGTCTGTAACTGAAAAACTTGCTACGTGTGAGAGTTTACAATAAACAAGGGGGAAAAAAGATAGTCCAATGTACTCATATATCTAATAAAAAAATCTAATAAGAATACAATCAAGAAATGAGACATGTTCCAATACAATGGAGGCCTGGAAGAGTGACAGTTGAAATAACGCACACCTCACTGTAGTTGAGTGTAGATCTCGGTCACAATAATGTCCACTTGTTCTACTGTATATGAAGTGGTGGCATTAGTAAAATCTTTCTTGGAATAGGATGTTATAAATTTCACTTCTATTACTTGCCCTTTTTATATGCCTAAATTGAAATTTATCTGCGTGCCTTGACAGCTACTTCTACGAGTCCTATAGAATATGCTGCTATAAAGTTAATGCATTTTCCCACCTTTCCCTCTTATTCATGTAGACACACGGTCGCGGTGCCTGTTAAACAGGGCCACGGCACCAGGGACCTGTTTCAGTAGTTTCGTGACATGTCTAGATGGCGTCTGAGACACCATACGGACAGATCACAAGATTGCAATCGATGACACGCGGAGCTTCACTCACTTCTCGTAGGAATTAAGCAATGACACTTTAACATGAGTAGGAGATACATATTACCTTTAATCGTTCCAAATATGAAGAAGATTTGGCATTCCGATTTTCTGATATTTGCTAGTCTTTTTCCGCTTTTGCTTGCACTGTTGGTGCCGCTGTTGATGTCTGTCTAGGCCTAATGTCACGAGCCTACTGAAACAGGTCCCTGGTCTGGTGGAGCACATCGTAATTAGTGAACAGCTCTTTGACACCATTGAATATAAGACTAGCCTGAAAGTATATCATGGGTGTAATCCTCGCTGATGGTCCAACTCAGCTAACAGTTTAACTGGAAGAGAGAAGTGGGTTCAAACTCACAATGTTGACCTGTCTGATACACTGGCCGCCAGGGCTCGTTGCCTCCTACTGCCATTTCCACTTGACCCACTTTCTTCCCCTCATAGCTAATTTTCATGTTTCTATTTTCTGTTGTGCACAAGCTTAATAAGATAATCATGGAGTTATAGTTGTGTTTTTTTTGTTAATCTGTGCATGTTAACCTAACCTTTCTGCCTTCTTAACCTAAAAGAATGAAAGCACTTAGTTCGAGAGTAAGACCTTATGAGATCACATCCCATTAGATTGGTTCCCTGCCCACATGGATAATAGGACAGGTAGCGGGTGATTTGAAGCGACCTTGAACTTTGCAGATCAATATTCTCTCTAAAACACTGACTTGATCCGTGTCCTCAAAAATAACGTTTTTACTCTGGTTTAAAATGAATGAAAATAAAAAATGAAATGAATGTCAACCTTTCAAAAGACCTAGCGAATTGGATGAGAATTGAATTATATCACCCTATTTGGGAATGGGAATGAAAATATCATAGAAACCTTTTGTATTGTCCAGGGAACCAGCTCAGTGCAATCCCACAATGCACCACAAGATGGTGGTAGTTACCTGGCCTAATCTGCTCGGCGGAGGCGGCGGAGATGGGAGTCGTCCACGCTCCACGCTCTATTGTCTGTTTCTCTGTTTTGACACCAGGTGGCAGACCCGAGCAGAGCCCGGCCGGAATCGGGGCCAGCGGCATCTCAGTGCGCGTGCCCAGCACCGTGCCCGCCACGGGCGCCCCCTACAGTCAGGTGAGCCGGGAGGTGGCGTATGACGGTATATCCCGGGGGTGGGTTGGTGGGCGGGGTGGGGGAGTACCGACATATCATAGTGTCGTCACACGAAAAGCAAGATCATACTTTGGACCAAAATATCATTCGATTAATAGAATTGTTTTAGTTGATAAGTTGAAATCATGTAATAGCCTAAATCAAGTAAATTCCAAATGAAGACCGCATTATTTTATTCTCATTAAACAGCTGTTGAAGAGATAGAACTGGTCATTCATGAACAGTTCAGTGCACAACACAACCGTATGGTGTCTTATCGTAAAACACATGATAAGGCGGTACTTCATTCATAAAGCGGTATACACTTCTTACAAGTCTCATTACACGATCAACAGATTCCCTCCTAACCTGCTGTTGTCCTTACCTCTCACCAGGGGCCGCCACCCGAGCGGCCCGCCGCGCCCACTCAGCCCCGGCGGCCACCTAGCGGAGGAAGCGGTTACGACCAGCGTCCCGCCGACTATGACTCGGGTCGCACCGGAAGTTACGACCAACCTCCGCGCGCAGACTACGACGCGCCTTCCGGCGCCGGGCGAGGTAGAACCGGAAGTTACGAGGCGCCGTACGGCGGCAGCGGGTACGACCAGGCGCGGGCCGGATATGAGGACACGGCGTCGCGCGCGGCGGCCACGGCCCCGCGGCGGAGCGGCTCGGGACAGGAGGAGGAGCGCGCGACCGTCGACCGGCAGCAGCACCGCGTGAGCCGCTCAGCGAGCCGCGACAAGGAGTACGGCCAGAGTATACGGGCAGGCAGCTACGGCTACGACCAATAAGAGCCACCCGCCGGCACACAGGTGAGCTCCCCCAACTCACTACAGTACGCAGGGTCTACCATGTACTAGGATAACACGGCGACGTACTATGTTTATACAATATACCGTGTGGTAGGTTTAGGTGAAGTCTAACATCTTAACAAGACATTATTCCAACTCTATATCATAAGATTGAAAATGCCGTAATACGCAGGAAGAAAATCTACACGCTATAGGAATCAGTTGTCGTATTGGGAATTGCATTGATTCGTAAATCTCACCTCCATAAGTATCAATTAAGATCGTCAAAGAAGATAAGGAGATTTTTTTATAACTTTGACCCAGGGGGTAAAAGAGTAAAACATACACTTTTCTCTGTTGGCTTTTGTTTTAACAAATATGCCTCTAACATCCAAATCACATAAGAATTATCAAATGTATTCAAAGACAAATGTGTTTGGAAACACATTATATGTTTTCATATCTCTTTAGACGAACATGAAGAACTATAGAATCTTAGTGAAAATGACGATCCTGTTTGTTCGACACATTTTTAGTCTTGACATTTGAGAGGTTTCTTGCTCCTTGATGGTCACTTATAATGCCTCACCATACAATCTATCTATTCAGCAATCTCAGAGATCCACAAATAAATTTCATATTGTTTACTGTTTTTTCCTTCCACAGGACAAAATAGGAAAATACAGTGGTCCTTCATGCAGGCCCGATACCATCCCATAATAGTACCAGGACTCAGGGGAGGTTTGACGTCTTTGCTGACGTCACATATAGCAGGTGGAAGATCCAGTGCGCATGCTCACTGACAGCGACTCCTGGTGGAAAACAGCTCAACTAAAGCAGAAGGTCTGAAGGAGAATGGCGTCTAGGAAATAAACATTTGCTGAATAGAAACTGTAGAGGGCGAATGTCCACCAATGATAGGTAGCTTACATTTCATTGGAATTATACGAGTAACTGAATGCTATAGATGGAATATATCTGTTCATCAATAACATAAAAGATCTGACGTAAAGTGGCTGGTACCTCAAGGTCATTCTGCACACGTGTTGGCGGCTGCAGCCGCATTGTGGCTTGTCCGGTGACGACTGTAGTGATACTTCAGATGTTGGACACATTGAAATTCCAATACAGAATCGCCAGCTTTTAGCCAGTTTATTCAGGGAATCTGTACACTTCCCAAACCTGATTCTTTATCAACAGATCAGTGGTTGCCTCTCGTGGGGTTATCTATGTAAATGTTCGTTTTGAGAAACAGGGAGGTGTCAGACCACAAGTGAAGTCTTGGACATCTCAGTGGTGATTGGTATTCGATACTTAAAAGAGCACTCCTGCTGCTAGCTCTGTGCCACACTGTCTAATGTTCAAAAATACATCAATTCTCATAGATGCCTCTCCTACTGTTGGCAAGACATTGCTTACAGGGAGACAAGAGAGTTTAAAAACTGGGTTGTGAGACCTGCATCTGGTCAACTCCTTGGTGTAGCTGAGGACTAGAAACCAGGGTTTAGCTTGGGTACTAGAGGTAGACATTGATGGGTCTAGTGTTAGCATGGTTACTTAGACTAGGACTTGCTGGCCACCAGTCTCATTGTGATAATTACAAATGTTAATGGGTAAAGATATTTATGGCGTCTTTCTTTCTGTTTCCTGTAATCTCTAACACTCTAGAACGGAGGTATTTCTGCTACTCTGTGTGGTTGTAAGATGTCATTCATCTCTACAGCATCATTCATGTATCACAAAGTGAATCTCAGAAAGGTATCCGTGAAATGCATTCAAATCAATTCAGATTCTTCATCTAAAGCATCATATAAAGTTCGAGTGTTTTATTCGAATTATGCATTAAATTATGAGATGTTTTAATATCACATCTATTTAGTTAACAGTACAAAGTGTGTTTCATTTATAGACATATTACTCGGTTTAGTTGAGTAACACATTATATATCTGTCGTATCCATCCATCGGAGGTTAGAAATGTGTTCAATGAGCGGAATATACATATGTTACTTTTTATTTCCTCCACTCTATGTGACATGTGACTGATATTGTCCAATCAGATTATTAGAAATTCAGTGAGGGGTATCTATACAGGGACTGTTCATGTAGAAATAGAACACAAAATAATTCGTGCAATAGGAATATCTCAGTGAGGTGTACTTGGACTTCAGTCAACCAGGTCAGCCCATTGCGGTATGTCTACGTCAGTGAACTGCCACACTCTCCAGTGCTGCCGAGGTTATTATAGAAGAAACCAATGACAGTAGTTAGGGTGGACTAATATGCCATGAATTTGAGCGCACAGTAATTTCACAAGGCAAAACTACTGGAATCATAGAGCGACCAAATAAATGGCATATTGGCCAACTATAACCACTTGAATTGGTATCAGATTGTATCCCATCCCTATATTCTACTAACAAGAACGTGATTAAGATATCAAGATGACGTCATCTTACCAAACGTCGATGGGGTATTTTTACATTACTACAAAGAGCGTTGGGTATGAGTTTCCTAGACTGGGGAACTATGCCAGGGGTCGGATAATCTAATCATTGAACGGACGGCGTCCGCTGTGGTATAGACCTGTAGCACACTTTGTTGTTTACTAGACGCTAACTGTCCTCCGAATCCTTTCCATAGATTAGTCATGGTGCTACTGAGGAATAGAGAAAGGCAGGTCCATCGTTATTATCATTGTTTACTAAATGTCGTCTGCTCATTAAGCCTGAACTGAAAACGAGGCTTTGGGTCACTCCGTGGGTAAATGTCGGGGAGAGAATCTCTAAGGCTGTGAGTGAATGACAACTTGATGGTCGATTGATGTGAAATTTTACTTCTGTACAGACGGTAGACAAAACTCGTTAAAATCTGTCCAATATTTTGATTGCTGATAGATATACGCACGTGTATTCAGACAGCATGCCTTTATGTTCAATGCAATGTTATATTTACTCAGATTCCAGTAGGGGTTTCATGAATTAGGTAAGAATCACTGACAATGACATGATTGGTGATCACGACTTCGATGTTTTGATGTGGTATGGTGTCAACATAGGGAAACAGCCGGCCATCTTAGTTATAGGAATATTTAAGCTGATATCAATATGTGACTCGCCAAGAGAAAAGGATGCACCGCGCAGGATTCTGCTTCTGATTCAGAGCAAAGATAACCACAAATTTATATTACCCAGGAAACCAATGCGAGCACTCAGACGTAACCAATACGCCATAAGTTTGATCGAGTAGCGACTTCACGAGGCAAACCCAATGGAAATTACTTAGCGATAAACAAATGGAGTTCTTGCAATGCCTAACCACCCGAATTGGTTTCAGACTTTTCTCACCCCTAACTTCTGATTACAACCCGGCGTTTACACTAAATGATTCTGGGCGATGATTCTTGAATTTAGCACCACCTGACGACTTTCAACAGTAAAAGGCTAGACATCGTCTAGAGAAAACGCCAAAGTAGTGACGACTACAGATCGTCTGACTACGCCAGATTACGCAAATTGGTACCTCCTGGCGACTGTGCAGATATTTTGACGCCGAGGACTATTTCAAGGCTGTACTTTTCTACAAAGAGTCTTCTATAGTATAAACCTTGGAATCCTTGGGTAGACGACTATTGTGACTGATATTGCGTGATCGAGCACCACCCGACGTCCATTGGATAGACAATCTTTAGTCACCACGATTTTAGTCGTTTAATAATGTAAAAGCCAATTTTTATTTTCAGAATTACTACAGTTCTCTAAGCGTTGCCTGATCAGTTCACCAGCGAATGTCACCAATCTTTTAGAGACATCTACTGTTCATAACACTAAATTAATCAGACACAAAGCATCATTTTCTCTTGGTGGGTGAACATCTATACACAGATCTGTTCTTCTCACTTCTTGTGCACTAGGTCTGACTACTAGGACATAATCCATACATTCCATAGTTAATTACAAGTGCCAGTTTGCATTAAATAAAGCAATCAATATATAGTGAGTATCAGAGCAAGATTTTAACTCCGGCTTCCTCTAAGAATTAGTGCCTGGCCTATTTATATGAAGGTCCTCATTGAATAAATGCATAAATGCAATTTTATTTTAGCCTATTGTTCTGACAATATTACTACTTGTTATTGTTCATTAACATGTTGGGTTGGATACTGTCACAGAAAATACGTCCTATATGTTATAAGTATATATATATGTATATGAATATAAACATAAGTTTATGTTGTTGATCTCTTAACATCGTTCATGACATCGTGATTGTTTATCACCTTGTAAATTATACCCATGTGTAAACAATTACATCCACAGATAAAGGAGAGTCCTAGGAGGTTAGTGTCTATATTGTATAGAGATAGACGTATGTATTACGACTGTGTGCGGGTATAGCTAATGTTTAGCCCATACAGTTATCCCTCCTTCATACACACAGGAAGCGGATACAATATATATATATATATATGTATAAATATATTATTTTGTAGGTCTGTATTGACAAATACTCATAAATCTGCAAAACAAGCAAACTTCAAACACTTATAGAACATAGGTTGTATTAGGCGGAAATAAATTATGCGATATCTATGAATTCTGTCTCTTTATCAAACCGAACAAAACGTATATATAAGCAATAAACTTTAACGGATTAACTTTGAAACTTTATATATCTTGATGTAATGGCAACACAGTATGGATGGTAGTACTTAAGCCGAGCGCACAATACTGTGGCGGTATCTGTACACAACGCGACATTACCAGTACACTGCATGGACGACTCCGACTGATAGAGCGACTCAGACTGATGGAGTGGGGCAGGTTGTAGGGAGTTATGAATGCAGAGATAGAGGACGTCTTAAAGAATGTATGAAAGAACGTGGAGTGGAAACACATATCTTGTCTCTATCAAGAAAAGTCATTCCCTCATGACGTCAAGACCGGATTTCTTTATTACATATACATTGCTTGAATTATTGGCCATTCCTTACACTGGCCACGAGAGAAAACGTTAACTCTGGTGGAGTACAATCCGCTGCTGCCTTCACACACAATCATAGACCATGTCAGAATAGCAGGGCTTCGGTCCTTGATATTGTCCGACTATAGTAAAGTAAGCTCTGTCCCATTAGCTCTGTCTGTCTATAGTGTAATAAGATCTGTCCTATCAGCCCCATCAACAGACTATCAGGGTTAGCATGTGCATAGTGAAGGGAAAGGTTATTGCAGCTAACTCAGAGTTTTATGAAACCTCCCCAACATCCTTAACGTGTAGCTGAGCGTGTTTCCCACACTCAATAAAGGTGAGTGACATTGTAGGGATGGGCCCGCAGTGCTGCCATCACGGTTCAATCTCTACCTCACCTGGGGCCAGCGGTCGCAAATTATTCATAATTTACCAGATTCGGAAGCAAAAACTCTCAACCGTGATTTCATGAATATCAAGAATATTTTCAGAACCACAATGTATGAAACTATATATATTTGTAGAATTGATTTACGTCCAGACCATTGCAGTCTAGCATTCAGAACACAATTGCTTTACTTGATATCTTGCTATTCTCAGGAAAGTGTTTTATTAACTCGCGACGACGACGCGTCTCTGAACCCCGCTTCACTCTCCTCCCCGAGCTCCCGGTGACGTCACTGGATCTCCTTGGCGACGATGATGTCATACTTGTGTCCCCGGTAGCGGATCTTGATGGAGCAGCGTACGGAATGCGCGCGCAGTATTCCCGGAAGTTGTGGTGTGGGTGGAGCGATGAGGAGGTTGGTGTAGGCTTGGACCAGTCCTACCTGTAAATGTAACACACTTATATCATAGAGTGAACTGCGCCGCCAAACACAGAACTACAGAACAGCAGCGCCACTCTATCCCTTTACCAAACAAAGTTTTCCTTTATTGTCATTATATTCAAAATGCACACAAAAGGAAATAAGAGCTTGGAAAAAAAGGCGTCAAAAGTAGAAAATGACACACTCTCCAACCGTAGGTCTTGGTCAGAAGAAAGATATGCAGGGAGAGATACAAACACATACAAGTATTGGGTCAAGGCACTGCGTATTTAAGCCAGCCCGAGAACCACAGTGGCTCCAACGCCTCTGCCGTCCCGTACGATTATTGCAGGACAGTACTCTGGACGTTTTGAGGGACTTTGAGGGGCGTTGTAACGGGTAAACTGGTGTGTGGGTGCAATGATTGCTGTATTACATCTTACTTGTCAGCACTGTTCTGCATGCTCACCTTGACCCTGCAGCCTGCACCACAGTGTATTGTACCTGCGCTAACATTAGACACGTAGATAGCGAGGGGACCAGCGTCTATGGCAGTCTGAGGTGGGGACCCGCCAGTTCTGAGGCGGTATTTGATGTTCAGAAGCAGTCTCGCACTGACAAGAACCTAATTTTGTTACTCTCTTTGTCTTCTTTCAAGGTAAGGATATCTGAAAGTTCTAAATTTTGTTTACGACATGGCTAGATACTAATCAAGGGAAATGGTACGGGAATCGCCCCCTCGTGGCACTTCACTCTTCCTACATAGGTCTCGGTAAGTCTGTCTCTATGTGGGGGTTAAACTCCATGCAGAACCGACAAAAAGGCAGTTTTTTCTATCTGGTGTGTGAATATCACGACGGAACATCTATTGTTTTTTTGTTTTTTTCCCATCGTCATCTTACAGTCGTTATCATGGAAATACATTCTAACAGATAAGTATTGAAAATAAAGTTGATGTCCTTACAAACAGACCTGTGGTAGAGAGTATAAAGAAGCAGGCTGGCGTTATATAAAGGCACGCGCTTCCTCCCACCTCTGCCCCTCAGTGTATTCTCAAAACACTGTAGCAGCCATCATTCACCAGATGGCGTGTTCGCGGCTCAAGGTGCCTTGCCAGGCTGCCCTGGGCGCCCAATGCGGTAGTGAAAGAGACTAAATACACTGTTCATGTCATTACTGTTGAAATGCTTCCTAATGCAGCCAAAAGGGAATTAGGCAGTTGGACTCGTTTTTGGCTATATATCTCAAAAAGATAATAACAGAGTTTAAATGAAGATAAAAGAGAGATGCAGTAACCATTTGCTTATACATATTTAATTTAAGTAATCATAGGAGTCCATTGAATCAAAGATTACCGAATAGGGGAGCAGAAGAAGAATGTACAAACCGTGATTGGGGACATTAGTTCGGGACGCTGCTTACAGAGGGCGTCGAGACGCGGCACGATGTCGTCGCAGTCCTCGGAGCGCGTCAACTCCACCACTTCCGGTGTGTTGTTGACCCTCACCACGGAGGGGCGCAGGTAGGCGAAGTACCGAAAGGTGCGTCCGGACTTGATCATGCGCAGTATGTCGCCCGACGCGTCCACCGGTGATGTTACGTTGACGTAGAGTCTGACCGGCGTCGCTGTCACTTCCGGGGCAACTGGAAAGGCAATCAGACGCCATTGTGAGTTTAGCCTCACGCACCAGGGAGCGGCCGCCCTCCCTCTGTACTCCGAAACTTTGGTCTGGTCAGCCTGCAGATTTCGTATACACACTTTTAAATTGTGTATCTTTCATCTGGAAGTTAGCAAGTTATGGTGCTATGGCCCATTTTCAGAGGGAACATATTTCAGGACGGGGACACACAGCCACACACCGACAGGGAAGAGGTCCCTAGCAACTGTCCATGTACTCCAAGGTGTGCCTCCACAAACAACATGCTTGATACGCCTTTTCTGAACCGGAGGGAAGACGCCTGGTCTCCTTCACAGGTCATCAGTGGGTGAAAGCCGTCACAGAACTACTCAACACGTTATACCACTAGCAGCCGCCTGCACCACACCACTCCCCTGAGCCATTACCCTCAGAACCCATCACAGCATTAGCAGCTAAAGTGAGCCTACTGGAACATAAGACAATACTACCGGAGAGGAAGAGAGAGGCTTTTGTCTTTAGCCTATATGGGTTTGATGATAAAATTAGGTTTTAAATTCCTATCAACACTACTGCAGTGCACTATATGTGTCCATCCGACACTCAACTGCCAATACACAAGAGTGTTCTTGCTTTCAATAAACGGGCTCCATCATCTGTATTGGATGTATTTCGATAGATCCTGGTAGGCTCTTAAATATTAGTGATTGGGCTACTTAATGACTAACGCGGAAGACAAGATAAAACTGGAAATATCTATTCAGAATATATACCCCCGGGGCAATTACCGAGGCATTTGAGATTATATTAAAAGTCAAAAAGCCCTATCGTTGAGTGGAGGAAGACGAGCAAGTCACTGTTCCTGTAGGGTGTGAGGTTCTTTACGGCGGAGCAGGAGAGTGTGAGGCCAACACAAAATGGCCTATATGTGAGCTATTTATTCATATTTCATCCGATTATTGCTTCCAAGATGCTAAATGATAGGCAGGAGATATTCCTATGAAATAATATCTCACATACACGCCAATTTGTGTTGGCGATTCCAGAGATCGCTGCCTTCACTCGCTTGGTGTGTCCCCGGTATTAACGACGGTCGCTCTTTCCTGCCCTCGCATTAGTCCCAATCAGGTTAGGCACAATGTGCGTCGGCAGCAACCTTCCCAGACTCTTGCCATGGCCATGTCATGTATTCTGTCAACCATTGACACCTGGGGCCTGTTAAATAATCTATGATCATACATGAAGACCCTTTTCTGTGCTTTGTACAATGGTTATCATTTAATAATATTTCAGTTTGTTCGCTTAGACAGTCTTAACCATCCATATGGTCATCTATAACTGTAAATAAAGTCGGCCAACATCGTCCCTTGGTCTCTATGGCATACAGAAAAGTGTCTACATATACAATCCTAGATTATTAAACGGATTATTATCTTCTAAATTAATGTTACTTGCAGTATCCCTTTATTGCCCCCTTCATGCATTAAACACAAGGGAAAAGAGTTAATTCTTAGTAAGTGATCTTTATTCTACCTTGATATGTCCTTTGCTTTACACAATACAATACAATATGATAAAATTGGTTGTCCATTACAAAGTACAAAAAGAACCATAGACCAAACCACACAAGCCTCAAGCAAACTTCCGAATATATACTCACAGCAACTTTGGAGGTCACCTCCACCATCACCTGTCCACTAAGTATCATAGTATTCACAAGCATCAGATGACGCAATACATCGGGAGCAGGACCTCGTCTCTGTGACGAGGCAGCTCCAGGCTCACTCCCTCTAGTCTTTGTATGTCAGCTATTATATATTACAGTATTTTACTCATGTAGCCAAACTTATTCGCCAAGCTTCCTGGCACTAGCTCGAGAAACTTCCTCAGCCTTTGTTATCACCAGCTTGCATGGTTGTGGACAACTCTCTCCTTCATGAGGAGGAGACAAACTCCAGTAATTGTACCCGTACGGAGCTCAAGGCAGACGTAATCTAATCTGTTGAGGTGCACGCGTGAGAAACCAGTGAGGCGCCTTCACCTCAATTAGTATTCATGAATGTCAATTAGACAGAAATCACATAATCCAAAATGACATAATGAAATATGTTATCTAAGCTGAAGTACCGGAAATGATCAGTTAGTAATATACATATCTCTGAATTAATTATGATTAATACACTAAAAGTTCGTCCAGATGTTATACGATTGGTTAGTACCAGCATATTATGGCGTTTCTTTTCTAATGTTTTAGCGACATCATTTATCAATGATTTGTAGGTGATTGACGGTCATGCCATTCATCTCGTTTCATCTCATTGATCTCATCAGTGGTCTATCTATGACGATAAATCCTGTTACAGTGACAACTTAAAGTTTCTAGCTCTGTGCTCTGAAAAGGGACCTGGGAGGTGTTTTCAAAACTAAGAACGTTATTGGTTGAAATAATACGATTAGGACGTACCTAATTCCAGGACATCTTTTGTAATTTCTATCGTTTATTTTTTCGTACCTTAGTAGAAGACGTTTCGTTATAAAGAAGTGAACCAAGTATTGACTGGTGGAAGATTGGCCACCGCCAGAATTGCAAACACATGAAGACCTTGACCCGAAATAAAATCATTAAGAGCTATAAATATACCACGAATCGGTATCACACTCATTGAGACAAAATATAAATACATTTCTAAAAGTTGAGAATGAGGATCACGTTCTCTGAACACACCAGTGTGGGTCCAGAAGGCCTGTCTCTGGAGGTGCTGCTTGAGTAGGTTTCGGCCGCTCACTCTGGTTTCATATTACCGTGAAACCTTTTTTTTTAATCATAAAACATTATCTGCATTCATTCAGCACTTGGCATGGAATGCACCGCACAACGGTGTACAAGACAAGTAATCGTTACATCCAGCAATGACAAATCTTAAAATACATGTTTGAGTAACCAAAACCACTGCTAAGTAAAACACAAGAATCATTCAATAGGTTAGCGAAAGCAACCATTTGAGCACCATCGTGAATATAAGGGTTAGTTTCCGACTGTTGTTATAAGTGTAATGACAGAAGTGAGGAGAGGAGTATGGAGAGGTGCAGTGGACCTGCGCGCGTACCTTGCCCGTACAGCTCCATCTCGATCGGGTAGTGGTCGCTCACGTTCTGCGTCTGCGAAAACGGGCAAGACCGATTAACATTTTGTCAAAGTGAAGTTCTACCAGTACCTGACACCTTGACGAAGGGCTTAAAAGGCTCGGAACATGTCGGTACAACAAGTATTATAACAGCCTTTTCATTTACCTAGTATGCCTAGCCCATCACCGAATTAGTCTGAATATTTTCCTTACCATCTTTTCTACCAGCTGACCCCTTTTATTTGATTTTTTTTTATAAAGTCATCTGTACATAAAATTTTAGAAGAGACTGGGGCACACGGAAGAAGATGCTTCTTATATGTTAAAGTGGTTTAAATGTTCTTTGAACATTTAAATTAGGGAAAAGTGAATGAAAGTCCCCTCTTGATATGACGGCTATATGACATGATTACCTGGTGACATAATAACCGTGGAATCTGACTGGGAACATAAAATTAGTGATTAAATGAGCTGTATGAAGTTCGGTATTTGTTTGATATATGATATTATACGAATATAGTAACATTGAACATGTATAAGAATATTGAAATATAATTAGGGACATGTGTGAGGCGGGGATGTATGGACTAGAGAGTGACAAGTCGTGTAAACAAAGTGAAACACCAGGTGGCAGCACTGAACCAACATATACCATGGACGGTAGAAGCGCACCGAGAGCGCTCTGGCCCTGACGACATCGGGACGTACTACAGCCTACACGGAAGGTTGAAAAACTAAGTTGAGCATATAATATATCAATATAGGTGCGGGTGTCTCACCCTTTTACTTGACTATTAAACCTTTACTTAAGGAGTTCGGATTATATTACTTTATTGATGCGTTAATGTTATTTGTCAGAAAAATGTGCAATAAGCTTCAAGTACCAATAGGAAACCAGTGATATGCGCCGAGTTAGTGAATGATGTTTGTACGTTACCAGTGTGGTGTTGAGCCGGTAGGCGGCGTCAAAGTGGAAGGGCCTGGCGCTGCCGGGGACGACGGCCTGCCTCAGCGCGGCGCCCGCCACCACGAACCTGCCGCAGACAGCCACGAGCACAGCGTGTTACACACAGCATTAGAGTAGTCGCTCGCCTAGTGACATTTTATATGAGACCTCTAACACAATTCATCAACAACTAAATCAAAAAGAATAAGACCAAAAGGATTGGTATACATGTATATAGATCGGTGGTTTTGGTTTTCTAATTCTCGTTACAGAGAAAAAAGGGATAAAGATCATCAAAAAGTCAGCGTTCTTCGGTACCGATTTTGAGCGCCCACCGCACACTCTCACTGCATGAAAATCTAAACCAATGGTTCCTGGAAATCGTTGCTCATTTGGTTGGCAACTGGAAACTGGGCTAGTGGAAATCGCACTGTTTTGAATATTGGTGGATCTGTTCTCACGACAAAATCAACCCTTGTTGAATGGATCAGCAACGAATTTGGTACAAAAAAAGCAAAACAATCAAACATAGATCAGTCGCTCACTTCTTTCAAATTTTGTTTCCACTTGCAGAGTTATGAGAAACAAGTAAAAAGCAAAAAAACTTCTGGAATATAGACTCAGTCTCATTCTGGGCGAACGAAGAATTCGCAACTCGAATTATGAGAAACATGTTTAAAAATTGGTTGGTGGTGGGCGACACATTTCTCGAGTACCAGAGCTGGGCGGGTGGAGACGATCCCCCGGGTGTTGGTGGCGGCGCTTACCGGTCGTAGGCGCAGTTGGTGTTGGCGATCGTCGTGTCGACGCCGTCGCCGATGAGCCACTTGAAGCGGGGGTCGGTCCGGAGCCGGATCTGCTTCCAGTCGTTACTCGTCACGTAGGAGCAGTCCCCGTTAAAGTCACCCATCAGGATTATATTCTGTGAGCGAGAACACAGACCGAAGAGTCAGTTAAAGTCACCCATCAGCATTATATTCTGTGAGCGAGAACACAGACCAAACAGTCAGTTAAAGTCACCCATCAGGATTATATTCTGTGAGCGAGAACACAGACCGAAGAGTCAGTTAAAGTCACCCATCAGGATTATATTCTGTGAGCGAGAACACAGACCAAACAGTCAGTTAAAGTCACCCATCAGCATTATATTCTGTGAGCGAGAACACAGACCCCACACTGACAATAATCACACTTCATAATTATACAAACACAGCACGATATAATACAGCGATATTTCAATATACTTCTGATTCTGCCGAGGAGGAATAGTGTTATTAAACTGTTTCTTTCATTAAATGTGCCAAGCCGTAGAATGAATTTTAGAAAAGAGTGCCTTAGCCTTGAGGGGAGACTAGTATAGAGATCTCATATAACTGTATCAGTATTTCTTTGTTGAACTCAAACTTTGAATATAACTCACCGATAGACAAGGTCTAAAATAAAACTGCGTCTCAGAGCACATGAAACTATAACAGTTAACCAAGTATCTGACTTCTGATACGGTGCTACAAAGCCTTAAATAGCAATTTTTTTAAACTATTCTTGTTTCAATTTTCTTTATTCTTCCCCTTTCTTCTCCTAATATCAACCACCTGTAAATATTGTAATTGATTATAGTGTCTGGAATAAATGATTGAAATTGAAATTGAAATTAAAATTGAAGTGAACTGTCATCATGTGGCGCCCCCAGTGATTTGGTTTTGAATTGTCAGTGCGCAGAATATAACGAAGGTCGCCCCTGAGCCCCCTATCGGGTGATCATGGAAGCATGGTCTGCTCTTAGTTTGTCAACCAACCCCTTCTAATGTAGTCTAGCTCTGGCAGCCAGTCTAGGTCTGCTCTGTGCCGTATAAGTAGGGAAAGAGAAACAATAATCGATGGTTTATATTACGAGCCGCCGTAAACCAAGAGAGGATGACGCATAGTAATACACAAGCAATATAGAGTTTATTGCGTCGTCAGCCTTACGTGGTGTACAGAGCTGGCCGTTCAGGAAACATCGATTCTTTCCCATGGTCATTAATGATAAATTACATTTTTCTAGAAATTCCATAACGTATGGAAAAGCCGTAAGCCATGGGTGTGTTTTATAGCCACTTAAAAACAATGGGTAGTGTTTTATTGTGGCCCCATACATGGTCAATGGGGATTTCGTAGTCCATGGGTGCTAAATGACATGTTGGGTAATGAGATGCCTTGCTGGCGGTGGCTGAGAGGGGGAGGCGCGTACCTGGGTTCTGAAGGCCCGCGCCGCCGTCTCGTACACGTCCGTCAAGTTGTCGATCTCCCGGTCGGCCTCCAGCGGCTTCGTGTGGATCCCCACGATACCAAACTCACGAATAGCTGCAGAGACAAAACAGGTAAATATTGATACTTCGTACTCATGCGATAGGGAGTCCCCACTGAAAACAGTAAACTGGATGCTTAGTCGAAATTAGGAACACTGAAGTTGTGTATTGAGAGCTAAAAAAAAAGGTCCCTTCTAGGCGCCCTTTACTGGATACCGACCAAAACAAAATGGTGGATCTGTCAGTCGATAGGGCGAGTCGGCCGATGAAAATAACAACATTTTGCTTTCATCAAGTCTATAATATTAATCTCCATTGGTGAGAAATACAGAAGTCGATAGTTTGAAGCTGTCTGCTCTGTAAACCACTCGAGGTTGACGATGTAATACACTCGGCATCGCTTGTGTATCACTATGTGTCAACCACTCGTGGTTTACTGCCCCAACAAATCATCGATTATTGTCTATTTCATCAATCCCCGGTATGTGTTTTACGATTCACTAAACAGTTGATCAATAATTTCCTCGTAGTTGACCGCGCAATATCATCGCTGTCGCTCGGATATAACTAGGTATCAACTACTCGGAGATTGCGGCCACTCGTACACAACACCAGTCATGTTTGTGTATTACCCCCCGCATACCACAGACAGACGGCGCGTGCGTCTTACCCGCGTCACGCGCGTAGAAGTGCACGCAGAAGGGCGGCCTCTCGAAGTCGTCCCGGGTGTCGTTGTAGGTGAAGTGGTCGAGCTCTCGCAGACGGTCAGCACTGCAAGTAAAACCAGCATGAAGCGGTCGTTAACAGGCTGAGACTGGACTGTCGGCAGGGACACAGTATGAACCAATAACACCATGTTAGTTCACACTGGTACACTTGGTGAACCAATAACAGCATATTAATTCACACTGGTACACTGGACAACAGCCACAGAATCTCCACTAGCTGCCACCTTTGTCTCTACTCTGTCACGACCAAAGAGTTTGTGTAGTTGAGTCTGGGAATAGTTCATGAATATCATTCTTGAACCAAATATTATTATATAACTATGTACATGCTTTGACCTTAGTATGGCGTGCTTTGAACAAATAATGCATTCTGATTGGCCGAGAGGCCGGAAGCACAGATCTGGGCGTAAGATTAAAAAATGGCAGATCGCTTCACTTCGCGGGTTCCGATGCGATCTCACACACGCAATGGAACAAGTTAAGGTGCACATTTAGCAAATATCCAGGTAACTAACGTGTGGTATTCACAAGAAACCATTTAAATAGCTTAAATATGCGATATTGAACGATAACAACACTCGCTGCAAAGTTACACCGACTTGACAGGGCCAATAGCGGGAGGCGAACACCCGACAATACAGTGGTGTCAGAATAGGGGGGGCAGGGGGGGGCCACTTTTTTGCCAGCCCAAAAAAGTCAGCACCTTCAAATTTAACTCAATCAAGTGTAAAAACTGTCTTGATTTTTCAACATCGAAAAATATCTAAAACTTTTTAGCATACAATGATGGCTAAGCCCTGACTTTTCACTGTGGAAAAGTGTCAATGTCTGACCTTTTACCGTGCAATGATGGCTAAGCTCTGACTTTTAACCCTGGAAAAGTGTCAAAGTCTGACCTTTAACTGTGGAATGACTGCTAAGCTCTGACTTCTCAGCATGGAAAAGGGTCAAAGTCTGACCTTTTACCAGCAATGACAGCTAAGCTCTGACTTTTTCAGTGTAGAAAAGTGTCAAAGTCTGACCTTTTGCTGTGCAATGACAGCCAAGCCCTGACCTTTCACCGTGGAAAAATGTCAAAGTCTGACCTTTTACTGTGCAATGACAGCTAAGCTCTGACTTTTCACCATGGAAAGGTTTCAAACTCTCTGACCTTTTACCATGCAATGATGGCTAAGCCCTGACTTTTCACCATGGGAAACTGTCAAAGTCTGACTTTTTAGCGTGCAACGATAGCTAAGCCCTGACTTTTTACCGTGGAAAAATTTCAAAGTCTAACTTTTTAGCATGCAGTGACAGCTCAGCCCTGACTTTTCACCGTGGAAAAATGTCAAAGTCTGACTTTTTCACATGTAATGAAGGCTAAGACCTGACTTTTCAAAGATTTACGGTAAATCCAATGGAACAGGTCAATGTCAAACTTCATACCATGAAAAAAGTCAGCAATTATTCAGTTCGCCCCCCACTTTCAAAATGTTCTGACGCCCCTGCAATAGCATTTCCAGACGAATGCTCTGCTGACTGCTCCACATGATCAGATGCTCATAGTGTGCCAAATATTTAGGTTGTTGTAGAAGTCTATGGTGGTGGGTGGGGGAGGGGAATCAGCGGATTTTTGAAAGGGCAACCACAGAGTCGAGAGATAATCTGTGGGGCTACCAGCGATAGTTGAGATCTCATTGGTTTCTCACGAGAAAAGTAGATCAGAAAACTACAATACTAAACTTTGATTTTGGCATGGCTCGAAATGAATCAGAAGAGAAGAAGTTTGTCTGAGTATATTCCTATAAAAAAGAAGAACAGGTTCGAGTTTTTCACTGTACGAGAATCTCACTCTCGTGACCTTTCAGTCTCCATGCCTAGGTCTGGTTCACTTTGTCTCTATGTACGGCAGCAACTCCAAGCGGATTCTACCAGAATCATAGTTTTTTAGATATAGTAGGTAATCACTTGAACGCCCCATGTTAGATGCCTCGATATTTGGTCGAAACACATGATAACTCGTTCCGTTGCACATGTCAGATGCATCGGAACATGCGAAGTGAAGGGGTCCATATCCATATCCGTGCTTCCGGCCTCTCAGCCAATCAGAATATGAAGGAGACCGCATTAGTAATGACGTCATATGCAAATCAGCATCACTCTCCATATCGTAGTCTCTGTTGCCATCAACAAGCTTGAGTAAACCTAACCTCTGCTCGGAGAGTGTTTGTGACTTCCTGTTTATTCTTGTGATGTACTTCCTGTGCTGGTTGGGAGTGACAGTGTCAACAGAGTCAAGTTTCAGTGAGTTTCGGCGAATTACAACCAATCTAAGGCATATAATAATTAAAAAAACATGGTGATGACGCCAATATGGTGAAACTTATTCTCGGAGTCGACGATAAATCGTTCTGAACGAGTTCTTCGACAACAACACCGCATGCCGGCGGACAGATGACGAGGAAACCCCGCCCACCAAGGAATACACTCCCGTGTATGAGGGTGCTGGCAGTGGAGAAAAGCAATTGCCTTGGCAATTGCCCCAGGAGAACGAAGACGCCATACCCCAAATCGACTTCGCCGCCGTTAGGGAATTCTGTGAAACCGGAATCCCTTCTCCCGGAGTCCAGACCGATCCCGGAGCATTCGCCGGACACCGGCGAGCCCACTGGCCGCACTTCTCGGCACCTGAGGCCCGCATCTCTATGCGAGCCTCGGGGCCTGCATAGAGATCCCTACAGACCTCAACATTCCGGCGTGGGTCCGATATCTCTCCGGAATCCCCGGAAAGGAGGAGCTCATGGATTTCCACTGGGTACGGGTTTCCGGTCAGTGATACCCGTGGTGTACCCAATCACCCCAGTGCGACGTACCCCAAGGAGGATAGCATAAACGGATACATAGTAAAAAACTCTGTATGGTGAGGAACGGGAGCATGGCCTCCTGACCGTGGACAGTTTCGTCGGCCGCCTGGTGGCCTCGAGGCCCGGGAGTTTCATGTGCACGATAGATATCTCCAGGGCGTACAAGAACTTCCGGTGCGTCTGGTGCTCTAACCACTAAGCTAACACCCCACCCCGGTCACTCACAAAATGGCAGCTGTAGTCGGTCCTCGGGCAAATGCTCCACGTCTCCAAGTGTAAACGGCCGGCCAGGCCATTTGTGAGCAAGCTGCTGGAGGCTCTCCGAGGCATGTCCGCCTATTACATTAACATTAATTCGGAAATGAGGCAAGACCTTGAGTGTTTTCTACGCTTTGCCGAGGAATGGAACGGCCATGCTCTCATCCTGTGAGGTCCACCCACCAAGTGCCTCATTGTTGATGCGTGCCTGTCTGGGATCGGAGGCACAGACGAAAAATATTTGTACGCCGGCCAAGTCTGCCCTGTGAACGACCCCGTGTGCTGCATCGCGGAGCTTGAGGCACTCAACACGGTGTACGTTATGTGCACGTTCCTCACAGATCGCGACCGAGGCACCCGCGTCGAGGTCTACTGTGACAACATGGGGACCGTCCAGGCACTCTGGTCGGGGCGTGCCAGGAACCCCGTCCTGGCCGAGTATGCCCGACAAGCCTTGATGGTCCAAGCCAGACTCCAGATAGACTTCGTGTATACGCATGTACCAGGGGTTCTCAATACCATAGCCGACGCGCTCAGCCGGGCGCACCTGACCTCGAATACGTCGCGGACCACGCCCTCTTGCCGGCGCAGTCACGAATAAACTCTCCCACGTGCGGTCGCACCTGCGACTGACGGGGGGGATGTCGCGCCGATGGAGGACTTCAGAGTGAAGCGCGCCCTCAAGGCTATGAGGCACAACAAGACCTATCAACCGAACGTCAAGCCGCCGGTCCCAATGGACGTCCTCAAGGCCGCCCTCGCGGCCCTCACCGAGTCACCGATACACATCGCGTTGCGGGCCGCCATCCTGGTGATTTTCTGGCGGCACTGCGACAAAGCGAGGTCGCCCCACCTTCTGCGGCAAAGTACGATCCGGCGCGACATCTGTCACGCCAGGACATGGTGGTCATGCAGTGTCCATCCGCGTCAAAGCAGCAAAAAATATGCAGAGGGTGGGGGAAGAAAAGACAGTGACCCTACAGGCGTCCCCCGAGTCGACCTCGTGCCCGGTACGCGCGATAAGGAAGATGATCGAGGCTGCCCCTATGGACAGCCTCGAGGCCCCTTTTCTCAGACTCGGGGACTGGGAAGTGCTCACCACAAGAACTCTCACCAAAGAATGGAAGTGCCTTCTACAGGCTGCTGATCAGCCATCGACCTATACGCTCCACAGCCTGCGAAAGGCCGCCGCCACTCAGGCATACCAGGCTGGTATGCCTGAGCTAGCCATCCAGCGCTATGGCAGCTGGAAGTCTAACGCCCACCGTACCTACATCAAGGACACTGATGCCAAGGCCGTTAACCTT
Source organism: Alentia gelatinosa (assembly GCA_950022655.1). NCBI lineage: Eukaryota > Metazoa > Annelida > Polychaeta > Phyllodocida > Polynoidae > Alentia > Alentia gelatinosa. The sequence continues at coordinate 25,385,758 of OX465592.1, forward strand.
GCCTTGATTCGCTCCCTTAACAAAGACTCTTAATTCTCTTCCCACCCTCCCTCACCTTATATTGGCTTTTTGGCATTTTTATTACAATATACAATTACGTATGTATTGTCTATACAAGTGTATTGTATATCATATTTTAATATTATAATAATTGACCTTTATTCTACCTGTTAATTATCATATCTATAATATTACTCACCTTCATATTTATATTACATATTAATATGCCGCCCAGTGAGGTTGACATAAATATTTTACCTACATAAAATTCAATAAAATGTTATTCTCCCAGCTACTGCTTCTCTACTTTCATCCGGGGATAGGGTAATGGGATACTCATGGCCTTTGGTCAGGGGTAGTCATTGCTCCCCCCCCCCCCCCCCCCCGGTGTCCCCCTCTACCGCGCACCACAGGCGCCCCTCCTGCCCCCTCGCGGCTTTCACACGTACTGCGCAGTCACAAGCGCCACCCCGGTCCGGGTCCCGGTCTCACTTCTACTCCACCCGTCCTGCAGTACACATGTACTCCAGTACTTTCTCGTCCCGCCCACAACCTTCTCTCTTTCCTTTACCTACTCACTATCTTACCTACATAAAATTCAATAAAATTTTATTCTCCCAGCTACTGCTTCTCTCCTTTCATCTGGGGATAGGGCAATGATGTGTGAACTCAAACAGTCATGACTGAGGAGAGAGGGGCACTGCATGCCTTAATATTATGGGACTCTTGGTAAAATATATTATGGAAAACTGAAAATAATCATATTTTGTTTTTGAATGAAGAAAAGAAAGAGAGCCTACTGTCTGTATTTTATCACAAAACAGTCTTTAGTTGGAGTCTTTCCTTGGATTTTTCACAATGCAGTCCTATCTGACCGAATAGTCACATTGTATTTGTTGCATATCTCAGAAAAAGACTTTAAACTCCCTAATAACCAATGTAGAAAATCCAGATAAAGAAAAGTAAATGACTTAAGACCTGTGAAAAACAGAAGATAAAAAATAATTCTTAAGGTATTTGATATTGTATCAGAAGTTAAGTCATTAGGCCCTACACATAGTGGTGTTTACGGTTATGTTGTATTCTACGGTGGGCGTATAGGAAAAATAGTGCGTACGAAAAAAGATGAATACGTGGTAAAATTGACGATCTGATGAACCTATGCAGGAGGCAGAGGTCGTCAATTACACCTTGTATTTGTCACGTCAGAGAATATCAATTTGTTTACCTTTGCTTCTGGACGATTTGTTGGGTTTCGCTGCCGTGCATACCTTGTACGCCACGTACATACCACGCATGCCACCCGTGGCGTACGGGCATAAAGACGGCATGGGTACACTGCACGAAAAGTACCGCTTTACATATGTATCCGAAACGCGTCTAACAGTAGGATTTTGCGTCTAGAAGTTGGACCTGTTATCCGTCTCGTAGACGCCTTATCTAGTGGCGTATATACATGTCCATGGTGTGGTCTTATATACGTCATATATACGCCTGGTTCCGTTGTATATACACCAACATCCAAAGGTTCCGATCTTTGCAACTTGGGGACACTACTGGTAGCATATTTCATTTGCCATTAACCATCCAAGTCTGTTTTATATGAAAAATGCAGTCTTATATTACCAATTTATTTTATAAAACCTTCTCACTGAGGCTGGCTGGAGGTGGCGTGGGGTGGTGGGGGGCGGTAGGGGGTGGGGTTGGGAGGTCACGGGTGGCGGGTCAGTGTTGGTGTATCCTCTACCAACACCCACAGGCCCGGGCGGGCCGCGGGTCGCAATTTCTTTTTTTTTTTGTATCATATATACGCCTGGCGTATATATATGTTGCGCAGAGTATATTTTATCTTAAATACGCCAGGCGTGAAAGACAGCCAAGTCGCGCGTGTCTACATATGGAAACTGTCTTGTAGACGCCCGAAACGTAGACGCGTATAAGAGGTGTATACAAGTATAAACAAGCCACGATACAGCCGATACGTGCGTTATCGCAATGGCGTATATATATGTAAAATAGCGGTTTTCGTGCAGTGGTAGGAGCGGCTGGTATACGTAGGACGTACGGCCAGGAGTATAATAAATATGTATACATTTAAGAACTTGGTGTATGCATACATGAATGTATGTATGCATATACATGCGTGTATGTATTGTGTATGTATCTACAAACAAAACACTAGATGTGTCATATCTTCATTATAGTTGCATGTGAGTTACATACGACCGCTGAGTGAGGCTGAGAAGGTGGGTTTACTTGTAGATGAAGGCGTATTGTTCCTTGGAGGAGGACCGGCCGAGCCGCTTACTGAGCACGTAACGCGTCTGAGCTCCTCCCGCCGCCCTGAAAACGAGCAGAGTGCGGCCCGTGTGAGATGAGAGACGTGATGAGGGAAACGTGGCAGGCTCACATTTCTCGTCGACCGGGTTAACTGTGATGCAGGCCACATTCTCAGTGTAACCCTCTGTCAACGGTTAGGCTGTGTTTTCTATAAGCAGCAATGTTACATCACACTTTGTCTACCATGAATAATACTGATGTTCGAATTAGTGTGCTACAAGATTTCTTGTTAAGCCTTTCTTCCTACATTGTGTCTCTTTCTAATTTTCAAACATCTTGATAATACACTTTTTCCTTATCTCATATATTTCGTTAATATACTAATTTGACGGAATTAGACAAACCAGTGAGTCATAGCTCTCAGCTATTAGTTTTGATACAGTATATATCTATGCTATTGCTACTACCACTGATACTATATACTACTTCTACTATTTCTCAAGCTATTACTATGAGAAGGAGCTCTCTCGCTCTCCCTCTCTCTCCTTCTCTCCCTCTCTTTCTCTCTCTCTCTCTCTCTCTCTCTTTCTCTATCTATCTATCTTTATTATGTGTCTAGATTGGCTCAGACTTGACTGCAAGTTCTTAAAGTGCATGTTATGAGTGTAGATACCTGATGTCGTCGATCAGTCGCAGGAAGCTGGTTGGGTCTTTGTCCCTGATTTCCTGGACTAAGGTCACGTCGTATCGAAGGAGAATCTGAGAAATAAAATCACAAATGGAAGTCAGAGCACGCTTGTGCAGTCAAGATAAGTGAATGCAATAAAGGTAAATTGTTCTTCATCTTACTTTCTTTTGGTCAACGTTTATTGAGAAGCCACATTTGACATTTGCAGAATTGGTGTCAGTTCTGGGTAGAGGGGAGTTGTGGAATGTCCCTTTGACTGATGTTCCACACGCCGCTTGTCCCTGCCCGGCGGGCTGCGACTCGCAGTATCCAGCTAAAACCTGTAGGCTTAACTAGCTTCTATTATCGCTCATGGCCAAAAGTTAAGGGGTCTTCCATGCATCAGACCGTTCCAGCTAGGCAAATATTACAGGTGTATCCAAACCTGGCCAGGTTGTCTCAACCCACCAAGATCTAATACTAGTAGAACACCCTCCTTAATGGGATGTTCACTGCCGGGGTTCTGCAGAATGTGTCCGAGTCGGGTGCATTATTTCTTGAAGTAATTTTTGTGATAGGTACTCGCTACATAACAAACATTAACAAACAATGATAGACGTTTCCACATTTAAAAGGTAAAACTGTTTAAATATTTAAAGGTTGCAACTCCTCGACGACAGAGAGAATGAAACACATGGATATTCAGAAATAAAACTGTGCGAAAAATAAAATGCCCCACTTTGTATCCCTGCCACAACACGCCCCTTGCGTCACTCCCGGACACTACAGTCATTGTGCATGCTATATATTGTCGTAAAGTGACAGGAAAATGAGAGCTTATCACCAGCACACAGCCGTGCCGTGAAAGAGCCGAGAGTTTATGATCTCCGCTCCGCCTTTACGTTCCCAAGTGGACCATGGACGCTGTGAGACATCCTCTTCGGAGGTCACCAGGTGTTCACAACACCCTATCTGGTTTACTGGGCCTCTGACCTAAAGGAAATAGTCGCGTCCTTATGCAAGGTGTATAGTTACGGAGGGGTCATGTCACAAGTGAAATATTTAGATCGACCACATGGTGGTTTGTGGTTTCTAAATAAACACTGAAGGCAATGTCTGATCAGAGGATGATATTGCTGCCGATATGTGAATCAAGAACCGCTAATGCAGGAAACAGGACCTCCGATAAAATGTCGGATATTGGAAACAATAAGAATACAGAAACACCGATCGATTCTTGTACTGATAACAATGGAATTTTACTCTAACGACCAATAGAGAATGGTCAATGAACAATGATTTCCAATGCTTCCAAGTGGTTGATGAGAAATATTATTACTTTCCAACTTCTCTATAGAGAAATGCTCGTCGGCTTCCCCTGGTCCTAACTGGTCGGGCTCACTCCACGCCAATTCTCCATAAGGGTTGGCCCCAAACAATAACCTCTAACATAAACATCAGTAAATACATAGGGAGATATAATAGTATATATAGGTTTAAATGGGAGACAAGGCTCAGGGGAGCTGGGGTGGTACCTCCCACTGCGGGTCTAGGCGGGCGTAACCAACAACCTCCAGGGCTTCGGTCACTTGCCCTCCAGTGCACACGCAGTCAGCACGCACTCTGCTTTACGCTCTAAGCATCACCATGGCAAACGGGAGAGATTCTACCTCCGACTTTGACTTCACGGCCTGGGCCAAGGCGTCAAGTCTCAAATAAAAAACAACAGAAGTCCTTGTCCAAGACTATTATGACTGGCAGTCTGTTCTGAGACTGGACACCTGCTACAGAGAGTTACAGGCACAGAAAGGATACCGGTGGGGAGAGAGGGTTTCGGCCATCAATACCCTCTCACTGCTACCTAAGAGGATGAACCCCACACAGCAAAAGACTCAGCAGGGATCCCAGGAGGGTAATAGAGGTAGGAGCAACACTGGAGAATGCCCCTACGGTGACAAGTGCAAGTTCCGCCATAAAGAGGCATAGGATCCTAACCCCCAGTCCCCTAACAGGGATGAGGCTCTCCGCCTAGAATAGTTTGATCCCTTAGGATGACCAGGATAGGGAGTTCATTATGGAGAGCATTACCAATAGCTTCAGGATATCCAACACAGATACCGCTGTGGCAGGGGCGGAGCAAGACAACCACAGGTCGGCGCTTTCCAATAGGATTTTGGTTCAGAAACAAATTCAGGAGGAGTTAGAGAATGGCAGGTATGTGATCACAGCGGAAAAGACGAGTATGGTATCAGCACTCGCAGCCATTCCCAAGCCCCCGGATAAAATTAGACTGATACATGACAGGAGTAGACCTGAAGGGTCATCTATGAACTCTTATGCAGTCAATGACTCATTCAGGTACCAGAGCCTAGAGGATGCCGCCTCCTTTACAGAAAAAGGGGACTACTTATAGCAAAGGTTGACCTATCTAACGCCTATAGGAGTGTGAAGGTGCACCCCAACGATTTTCCCCTTGCATAACTTGTATGCCCTCATACTAGTGCTGCATGTGCCCTACTAGTAATAAAACTTTGCTTATCTCCACTCCAGTCTCCTTATTTAACATGGCATATCATGTATTAGCAAGCAGTCCACAGCTACACTGCAAAGAGGTTCCCGTGAATTTTACGGGTTTTCCTTGACAACTGGGGTGCTGGTGAAAGGTATGTAGACGTTAGGGCCCACCACCCAAAAGTCGGGATGTTAGGGTCCACCCATCAGGATGTTAGGGTCCACCATAATATGTCAAATTATTACTAACATTTCATGAAATTTGCTAAAGCTGTGTCATTTCTGTCTTTAGCTAACAGGCTAACAAAGATTAACCGATTCTGCACATTTTTTAACACATCTATTTACCGTTGACTGATTTACAAACAATCTCCAGGCTCTCTGCCTTATCTGATCTACTGCCTGGCCCTCAGGAGCGATTCATAAGTCGATCATACAGATTGGAGCATAAAGCCAGCACTTAGGCAAAATTCGTATTCGTAAGTTCGTATACTACTAGCTATACCCGAACACTAATGAGGTGGGCCCTAACGTCCATTCATGGTATTTCTTGCTCCCGGATCCACAGGTGTGAACGCGACATCGCGGTGTGGCCGAGGCGCGACTGAGGCTTTCACATCACCAGTCTCGGCTGGGCCCTAACGTCCCGACTTTCGGGTGGTGGGCCCTAACGTCCTGAAATCCGGAGAAATATTGTCAATTTCACGGGTGACAATAATATTCCAACCGTAAATCTTAACTATAATAAACGGTATTTTGACAAATGTTGTAACCCGTAAATATGAAAATGCAAAGCTGTAGAAATATACTATATAGATGACCCTTTAATATGCATATACCATAAATCTTGTTACTGGGGGTTTCTCTAATTGTTGTAAAAGATATGTAAAAGATATACATGTATGTAGAATCTGAATACAATGGTGAATACTTTGCGATCACTGTCATCATAGATTCACTAAGCAGCATATTGGCTTATTGATATTGTAGTGGTCGCCGGTTTGGGTATTTAACCCAACCTTCGGGTGATCGTTAGATTATCTGGCAAATTGGTATATTGCCACCCTATGTGCAATCACATAAGTCTGTTCATCTTTTAAGGATAAAAGCTGGTAGACTGTAACCCCTCGTTACACAAAACCGGACACAGCCAGTTTTGATAAAAGGCTTTTTCTTAAAACTTTAAGTAAAACAGAGGAGCAGAAGCTACAACTCTAAGATACAGCCAGTAATCATACCTTGCTCAGCGGAGTGCCAAGCTATGTCCGAGGGAGCTGGACTATTATAAACCAAAGACAAAGAGAACATAGCAAGTGACCTGACGTCTGCTGCAGCCTCAGCCTAATATATACAAGCCGAGTTACGTAATTCAGGCGAACCCGTGGCTTTTACATGCACAGGTTCTCTCGAACTAGCGCACAGCAGGGACGCATTCTGCGTCCTCTATCAAAGAGTGAACATACTACCACTCGACTGACCTGACCCGTACAATATCATAGATCATTGTGATCAATGATATCTTAGCATCTATGTTTTCTACTCTGATGTTATCAGTACAGACTATATCAAAGGAGTTTTCATTAGAGACTGAGAGTACAAGGTTACATTTGATTTGGAGGATAAAGTTCAGCTTACATATGTCTTGGAAGTTCGGGTTTGAAACGGGTTTCGCTGGTTCTATGTACTTGATAAAGTACCAGCCGCGCACCAGCGAAATCTCCGCACTCCAGAACGAGGCGTGCGCTGTCAGAGTGAAGCCAACACTGTAGCAAGTGCCTCAGACCACTATGATAATGAAAAGATAAATTGCTCTTCTGCCATAAATAAATGGCCAACTTTTATAATCAAAATATTGTTAGAAAGCTGAGACTTAGGCCTTTCTCTTGGTACTATTTATGATATACCTGTGTTATGGATAAAATTTCCTGTCATAGATGGAAAACCGGAATTGTTTTAGGTAAAAAAACTTAAACATGTTACCTTCCTGTCTTTACACTAATTTCATGAAAAATCTATCACGATGACCTATAGATATTACCATTCTATCTTCTTAAGTACTTGAAAATGATTAAAATGATATCTATATTGCCAGTCTGTGATAAATATTTTCTGAGCTAATTGACTAATAACACATCAGTTAATTGTCAGGAAATTTGGGAATTTTTCTGCAATAATTTAAGTTTTTAATAATGTCAGGGAAATTGACTGTTGTCAGGGAAATCTGGAATATCTATGTCTAATCATAAAGAAATCTCCATCTCTGACACTCTTGAGAATTGTGTATATTTCAGAAAATTATGTAGATCTGTACTAATTTTTATTCTTGACCCAACAAGCAGTACTGACTCTAATATAATGACTGTAAGTTCTTTGGCTAGGTTATCACAATATTTGATAGTGTTTTAAGTCTGATACAATAATAAACCTGTTACAGTAGAAAAATAAAATATACAGGGGAATAAATATTACACTTGTAGAATATTGCAATCTTTGACAATTTTGTATCAAAGCCAGTATCAGAAATGCAATAATATCAGAAAATCAACTTAGTGCTCTTTTTGACTCCTTGTCATCTGTCATGCTCCATTATCTCAGGAAATATTTATCACAGACTGGCAATACAGGTATCGTTTTAATCGTCTTCAAGTACCTAAGAAGATAAATAATAATTTCTATAGGTCATCACGATGGATTTTTCATTAAATCACTGTAAAGACAGGAAGGTAACATGTTTTATTATTTTTTACCTTACAAATTCGGAAGTTCAAGCCATCATGGCAAACCTTAGCCAAGGTATTGCTATATGATATGTATACCAACAAATAGACCAGATTTCTAGCTTTTTAACAATGGTTTATTTATAATGACCGGCCTGTTATTCACAACGATAGAACAATTTCCATTTTCCGAGTTTGAAAAAAATAGGTTTTTGTAATATCAAACGCTCAGTAGTTAGGTCGCACGCCTCGTTCTGGTGTGACCTACTTGTCGGCCATTACAAGATGGCGCCAGTGTGAAGAGGGTCTCAAAGTGGTGTTTAATCCTCTCATTGATAATGATATCATTGAAACTTGAGAACAAATATAGTTTAGATGACACAAAAATGCATCCATATCTACATTTCCATATATGCCATGGTTTACAGTACTGAATACCGTTTCGTGATACCAAATATACGGTATGAAAGATTACAGTGATGTACCACCCACGTTTACGGTAGTATCCTGTATTATTTATTGTATCCTTACAGTGTAGCCGTTATTGCAGTAGCACCAGCAATAACGCTTGTAACAGGAACCCGGTATTGGACTTAGTTCATTCAGATTACTGTCACGCATCTTTGACAGTAACAATACATCATTTGAATGAACAAATGGTATTATTTAACACACTTACTGAAGCATACCATATGAAATACAACAAATCTTAAATACCTCATCCTATACGAGCTAAATGTGAGAGATTGTGGACTGACATTGACCGACCTTGACGAGCTGCTCCCGGACTAGCGGGTTGGAGTACTTCCGGGCCCCGTAAACCCGGATGTTGAATGCCGCCACTTTCAGCGGAGGCGCCTGAAGACCGCGCTTCACCAGTGACGTCACGCCAAGGTCAGACTCGGTCTCCTCTGACTTCTGTGACCTCTCGTCGACCTCTGACCTTTGAGACCTCTCACTGACCTTTGACACCCGTGACCCATCGCTGACCTCTGACCCCAGTGACCTCTCGTTGACCTCTGACCTCTGTGACCTTTCGTCGACCTCTGACCTCTGTGACCTCACCAAGTCTTCTAGAATGTGCTCAAGTCGATCAAGGTCGGCTGGGTAGGGACGCGCGGGTGGAGCGCACAGCAGGGCAACCAGCAGCAGCACCTGGGGAAACCAGCGATGGAGCAGGTCCATGGTCACGTGTCACGTCACGTGTCACGTCACGTGTCACGTCACGTGTAGAGAGCCTGCGGAGCAGAACTTAATAAGTCACTAATGAACTGTTTAGACAAGTACCTGAAATAGGATACTAATTAGAGCAGGCGGCACCATCAAGATACTGTTGTATGTAGATGGAGTCTGTCTCCCCGGTCTTACATGTTTTATCATTTATTTACGCTCCGTTTGCAATATCGTCTAGTTGGAGAGGGAAACTGAAAGCACAGTGTAGGTAAAGTGATGAACGAGGGAAACGACTGGTGAGACTCTTTTTTGTTCAGTAGAATCTACTAAATGAACGCGGTACTGACCTCCCTGCTGGTAGGCTGGATGTTTTTCACTAACTAGAGTTCTATTTTGTAGACATTAATAAGACCATCTCCACCTCCTCCTATCATAGATACAACCAGTGTGAGGTCCAAGTAACAAACAGTTACCCCAGGTCATGCACCTCAAACAGCATCCTCCAAACTGCCGAACTGACTGATAATTGTGCATATGCACCAATTAGTTATATTTTTTGTTTGGTGTGTCCCCCCTTTGTCGCCTTGGTACTCTCTCATCCCTATATTCCCAAACTGCTTCGTTTCACATATTTGGGTCATGATTCAATCCACAGGCAAATATTTCGTTTTTTGCAAACCAAGATGGTTCGCACTCTGGGTTTTCCAGATATGTTCATCCAATAATACGACTCATCGAAATCCATAGCTAACATCTTTTTCTTGCTCCTGATACATTTTGATCAGAAAATAACATCCAGATACTAAGATATTTATACTGCAAAATGATAAAAGGTTATCACTGACTGACTCAGTAAGCCCAGTGGCCATCTTGCCACCACCTCTCGTCCTCTCACAAGAAATAAGGAGATGTAACCAAACCACTGCGGTTACAGTGGTTGGCTCAATTTTCAATTGCCGATGGACGTCACGCTAGTTGCTTTGTGGTCATTTTGAATGAAACTACTTTGATTTAGTATTAAACTGATGCAATGTATTTAGAAGAGGTAGATATAACTAATGATATCATATCTTGGCCGAAATATTGATCAAAATCGAACTTTGATGACTTTGACAGCTGTTAGGTGTCGCACACACTTGACAATTTTATACGGTTCAGTTAGAATAATTACCTTCATAATGTGGGTGTATTGTGCAGAATTACAAGTCTATCAAATAATCCCATAGTGAGATTAGGTATGTTTATCTGCTTCAAAATTAAGATACATACACTCTGACAGCAATTTGTTTGTGAAGCCTCGTTTTTGATTATGACTACTAAAAAATGGCGGACAGCTGGAGGCAGGAGGAGATCGATTTGAACAGTAAAACAAGGTGATCTGGTCTCGTATATATAGGTATGAACTATGTTATAATTAATGGTATTAATGTTAGGGGTCGCCATCCACAACTACCCGCTGGGGTCGCTACCAGCACCCCGGCCCGGCCACTCCGCAGCCGTAGCCTGCAAGCTCAAAGGGTTTCCCCCCCATTTTTTTGTTTTATTCATTTATAAAATGTTTACTTTGTTAATAAAACGAGGGGAGTCAAGCCAAATACTCCCAAGCTGCATTCTTCTTGTCATTATACTTCCTATACTATTAATATGTGTGTATTTTGTTAAGGAGGACGATGTTCTAAGCCAAAATATGTTTATTCACCATGGAAAGTAGAACCCAGAATGGTCTAAAGTAGTGGCGTCCGACCATAATACTAGATTACAGGGTCGGACCAGTCTGACTATCCTTTAAATCCTTCATCTGTTCCCACCGGCGATAAAAGAAACCAATGCCTTTTAAAGAACGCAACACCTGTTTTAGTGCTTATCGCGGTTTCAATTATTTTACCTCTGTTTGTCTAATATCGGAAGCCAATGTGCATCTCAAAGCGCCCACTTATTTTATTTGCTGTAGCTGGGGAATGGTTCCCATGATCATTCAGTGATGTACTTTCTACAGAGCAGACTATTAAGGGTCAGGTATATTCCCCTCCTCTAAGTCTATTTCTCCACGGTCAGCAGTCAGCTAGGGCAGTCATTTATAATTACTCTATTAATAACTGATCATATTTGGAACAGGGAGCAACGTCTCCAAAATAAAGCCTCATTTTATTATTGTGAATAGATGTAAGTATGTGTGTGTTGTGTGTTGTGTATCGGTAGAGCGCTGATGTATGTAGGGAAGGATAAATAATGTGCTATATGCGGGTGTTTATATTGGCATTATATTGGTACGTATACATCTGCTTAATGATACGTTTGCATCTAACCTTAAGTTCTATCAGCGAGGTATGCATATATACATGTACATATTGGATGTTAAGCATGTATGTGTAATATCTTTGTGCTTGGTGCTTTCCTCTATGACATAGTGTGTTTTGCCTGTAGATGTAAATGCCAGCTCGAGACTCAGGTGTTTAAGATACAACAAAATCTTAACCTGACTATGCTGAGGACCACTTCTGTGGTATACAACTGACGCAAATTATTAGACAATCGTATTATCTTGTATGTAAGACTAGACAGGAAATAGCACGCCCACCTCACTGTGACTTCCGGTAGAGCCTGGATCCTCGACGGGATACAACAGAGTCCGGAAGAGTTGGTGAATCTCTGGAAGAGTCGCTGAACCTCCGGAACAGTCGCTGAACCTCCTGTAGAGTCGATAAACCTTGATGTGCACCTCAACCACCGAACCTCCGGCAATGTACTACATGTGTGTACAATTACCGTTAAGACCAGGTGACTTTAAGTTGTCAGAGAAGTAGGTCACTGGTCACACTTCAGTACATCAGGTGCCTTAGTGGTCAGTGGACTGGCACTGACCCGTAGCTCTGGACTTAAGATCCACCGAGCGCTACAGCCATGTGTAACTGTTCACTCCGGTCGGTTCGGCCTGGCCTTTTATGAGCGATGCTCTACAAACAGTAACCTATACCCGGCTCACTCTCCAAGCACATCCTGGATGTGGTAGACCCTGGGCTTGGAGAGTGTAACGGGAAGACCGCGTGTTTTACTTAGAACTGTGTTTATACAACTGTACGCTGAGTACGGCGGATACCAGAACGAGGCGAGATAGAGATAGCGCACACACACACACACACACACACACACACACACACACACACACACACACACACACACACACACACACACATACATACATACATACATATATATACATATAAATATATAGGGGGCTATTATAGTTCGTCCCTGACCTGCTGGCATGATCAGACCTCCAATTACCACGCCAGTCATAGTAGCCCTGGGACCCCACTCAGTCTCATAATGGGACTGCGTGATCGTTCTGAATCTCGCAGAGAAAATGGTGTCAGTTTTCAGGCTATGCAATGATAGCGAGATACAGTACAAAGACAGTCTGCCAGGATAGCAGGTTTTGTATGCCTTCTGTTGACAATTTACACAATTTGTTTACAAAAACAACTCAGTCAAAGTAACAGATGATGCATATAATACAGGGTATCGTTGATGAAATAATGGTATGAGATGAGTTTTAGTCCACAACCGTTGGGCAAAGATTCGACATCACGTCAGCCACTATGTCTTACACAATTAGAGTTTTACATTTCATTTTTACATGTTTCTTGTATAAATAGGGAGAGCAATTTTGTACCTTGCAGGGTAAGTCATTCCATGCCTGCATTCCCTCATAAATATGATTTTTTTTTAAACGAAGTTCTTGGGCTTTTTAGCCTTATCTGCCTTTTGAACTGAGATGGAAGTAAGAGAATATCTTACAAGTAATGATTAAGCAGTAAGTCATTTGTTAATGAAATCATCAAGGTTTCAATAAAATTAGAGTGTGTAAATTTAGTTTCTGTTCTCATAATTTATCATATGAAGAGGAGCATTAATTAAGGAATACAATTTCCCTATATGTGTGTACATGCATATGCAGACACATTGAAACTGATTACTAGATGAAACTGATTGTTTGTATCAAAATTGTTTATTATAGCACATTTTGATTGTCACTGAATCAAGCTTTCACAGTAATCTATGGTACAGTCCACACTGCCCCTCTGGCGTGCCGTTGCGGTTGATACCATGAATGCATCTTTCAATATGCTAGACCAAACGAGATGTTTGGATTGGCAATACTTTGACTATGACAGCCGCCAGGGTAGACTGGCCTAAGTCCCTGTGTCCTACCCCTCCACCCCTTCTGAGTGACACAGGGAGGACACATGCTATAATGAATTGTATTCCGATTTTCTTAAAACATTTAATGAATGTTCATAATCAAAGACCTGAGCAAGTCTACCAACAGGGGTGTATTGCAATTCAGTTTCTTTATATAATACTTAGTCTCAATTTTGTTTTCCAATTATTTCGGAAAGATTATTCTATGTATATCACGTTTTGAAACTTAAAGAAACGCAGTTGGATTCATTGGACTACCTTACCATTGAACTGTCGGGCATATACTGTGCATCGCTGGATAAAACACACGTGATGAAGCAACATTTTATTGTTGAACGTAGGATCAACACTTGTCCTACTCTGGATATACAATTATGGACATGTTATCTACATGCTATGTAGGAAATACCTCTCCTATGGCGGTGACATTAATGACATTAAGGTGTTGGATAAGTGTATGAATAATAAGTAATACGGTGATACTATTTGTATTATATATTACAGGACATTGATAAAATAGTACAATATTTCTATCTTCATGCAGTAACACTATATTCTTGAACTCATCACAAATCATCACCTAGGCTTGCTCAAGTCTTTGATTATGAACATTCATGATTAAACAAAATTACGATAAAATATGTAGCAGTGTGACTGGTCCACGAATCAAAGGAGAGGAGGGATGCAGGGACTGGGCCAGTCTACCTCCCACCCACCCTTCAGAGACTTTCTTGAAAAAAGAAACTATACTCCTTCGGAGTCCTCTTGGCATTTTTGACTGTTTAAATTATAAGTTATAATGCACTTATTCCACTTCTTATAACATTTGATACCACATAGGTATTTTCGGAATAGAGGGAAACTGACAGAAAGTCAAAGTTAGGAGGTAAAGGCTAGGAAAAACTACTGCCTAAATCCTTGGCCATAGGTAGTAATTCTTCTTAGCCTTCGTAACCTTGAGGCAGATCCGACTTTATAGAGAAACTTGACTCTCTATGGTTTCTGTCCACTACGCTTTCCATATGAATTTTGTAAGAGATGATCTGATTGGTCTAAACCTTAACCTTTGGCAGTAAACGTCAGCCATGGGTAGTAAATGTCAGCCTTGGGTAGTAAACGTAAGTTATTCCACCCCCGTAGCATGGTTTTATCATAGTGTTATGTATAGGAATTGTCATTACACACACTATAACATTTAGTACCAACACATATTTCTGTAATTGTCATTAATTGGGCACAGAGTGATTGCTAGTTCCGCCATCATCCACAAGGAAATACTAAGATAGCGCCACTGTAGGCGGGGGGGGGGGGCAACCACTGCTATCAGTTGTTATAATCTATAGATAATATTGGAACAAGGCTAAAATTCCTCTATGGCAAGTACAGAAAAACATGTCTGATAAAATCCGTTGATATTTGATCCCACCACCTTGTGTGTTCTATGTCGTCGGAGGGCAATATGACCGTCTCAATAGCAAAATAGCTATGTGCCCTATACCAAGTAATACCAGACAGATATTTTTGTAATTGTCAAATTCACATCGTATTTTGGATGATAAAATACCCTCCAACACTACCTGAATTTGTTATTGTCATTATACCAATAACTGTTAATGTTAAGGCTGTGCTCCACTGCAGCCGACCCTGTGGTAACTGGGTGGAGACGAGGGGTGATCATTTAGTCGTGGGTTGATTGGTGCTCAATATCATGTAGTGGAGCTGTCCTGGGTTACGGCCGAGATCATCGCCGCCCGTTCGCAGTAGGGTATCTAGACTGGCCCCAGTCCTTGTATCCTACTACTCCTACCCCTACACCCCGCTTTGATTCATGGGCCAGTCAGAGAAGGATACTTACTAAAATAAACTTTATTCTGATTGTGATTAATCATTTAATGAATGTTCATAATCAAAGGCTTTAGCAAGTTTATAGGGTATCCACTGATGTTTTACTGGATCTTGATTAGATCTTTCACTGGTCTCTCAGAAGTTTGCATTTATTGAATATGGTGTCAGAATGATTGGGTCAATCTATGTTTAAAGTAATTCAATATGTTTCCAGGTACATTTGTGATAAGTATATAAATAAGCTGTGAAACTTGGTCCTACATCAGATAAGTTATTTTCATGTGGCAGATCCGGTACAAATACTGCTACAAAGTGATCATCCTTCACGTGCGCAATTCTGGGTGATGAAAACAAAAGCGGTTCTGCTGGTGGGTATGGTACAGAAAAAGATCATATCTGAAAACAAAACTCTCAACGCACAGTCAATCTAATGAGATCCAATCCTCATCAAAACTCTCAAACAACATCGCCGAATGACGCCAATATCACTCTACCTATGGGCGAATGTCTCACTTTTACTGGCCATGGGTACAGATTTCGTTCGTAATTGAGTGACGGAATGATACATTTACGTCAATCCGTACTACATGATCACTGTCAAATGGCGTTTTTAATTATTTTCATGTATAATAAGGAGACATAGTAAGTGTGGCTGAATATTCACCTCGTTCTTCGAATTCTGTCAATATTTCCGACCAAAATATCGCTGAACAGATTCCATTCAGGCACACTAACCATGTCTCCATATATTACATACAGAAGACGTCAGCTGAGAGTGGCATCCTCTCAGTAATCCGCAGGAACACATCGTGGAAGAGGTAGATAAGGCGGAATATGTTTAATCATACAATCTCCAGAGAATGTAGTATTACCCCAATAGTTCCGTATAACAATTGGGGCTCAGCTCTCTTCATTCCACGTAACAATTTACATTGACAGGTATTGATACTACTACATATATACGCATGTTCTTCATTCCTATCCGCTTCTCCATTTGCTGTTTTGACCCAGTATATATATTTATTGGCACAGTTGAGCGTAACATACAATGGTCTTCCGCTGGTCCTGAGACCTCACCGATACATTGTAGTATCTCGATCCTGGGTGTATTAAATCAAATCATTATTTTGGTCTCAATATGTTAAGGTCAGAGATACAGACTCTATGTCAGGTTAGAAAAACTGTAATGATGGTGCCACCCGTAGGATTCTATTCTGACTGGAAGTTATGCTAGGCCTAGGACCTTTAGGTGCTTTTATCTGGCTAGATGGTTGATTATGCATTTTCTTTCATAATTATAAAGACATGATTCCCTCAGCCAGACCCTGAATGGACCAACTCCTTTCTGTGAGCAGGCCGGTCACGTTGAGTAGTCTAGTTGGACTTTGTGGACCACCAGATAAATAATACCAAATAAATAAATCAACGCAGCCATTGATTGTTTGTGGTTTTATGTCTAAGAGGAACCCTAAAGGTATTACTGGCCATCAAAGACTTTGAGTGTTTCACCTTTTATCAAATTCTTTCCAATGCGTTCAACAATGTTTTTAAACAAATCTTTTTAAAAAAGCTCACTATGACCTTCTTTGGAGTAGTCTAAAACGGTTATTTTCAGGTTATATTTTTTCAAGAATTTACAATTATCTGTACATGTCGATGTATAGCAGGATATATTCTGCTGGCATAGGTCCCTTGTATGTTTGACACAACGGGGAATTTCTCTTTCTTTAGACAGATCAACTTTATTTGTTTACTACGTCTTAAACCTCCAACATTTTCTCTTCGCATTGATGGTATTCTGATGGATGTGGAGTTTGTTCCAGTCAGACTGTCATTTGTCCGTAACGAGTTCTCATATTGGGCCATTCACATCAGTGTGTGGAATTCTCACTGTATCGTGAAACATCCTCAAAGCTTTCTTTGCTGCTCTGCAAGCATATTCATTCCCATCAAATCTTACATGACTTGGCTGTCAGCACAGAAATACTTCCATCCTTCCCATTTTAGAATGGTTAATTATCTCGCTAGCTTACCTTACCACTGGGTTGTGTGGAGAATATGAGTGGACTCTTTGTAAACATTGTTCTGAATATAATGTATGTAATGAATTTATTGTGGTCGGAGACACTTACTTGCCCAGTATAGATACTTCAGCATTGCACTAGCCTCTGCAGTGAAGATACTGGCCTGGACAGGTAATCCTGCAGTCAGGTCACTCGTCCTTGGATCCCTTGCAATCTTCACCTCAGACCAGTGATGGGTATTACAGTGGCCTTTTTCCAAAAACCTGGAAAAAGGCCACTGTAATACCCATCCCAAAAGGTGGGAACCCAAAGTTGATTGACAATTGGCGGCCAATATCACTATTAAATCTTCCCAGTAAAATATTAGAAAAGCTTGTTCATAATAAGGTTTATGATTTATTAAATGAAGCTGAAATTTTAGAATCCCGTCAATATGGTTTTAGGCCCAAACGGAGTACAGGAGACGCCATTTTTTATCTTTTAAAAGAAATATACGAAGCTCGTAGTAGGGGTCATTTCACTGTTTTATGTTATGTAGATTATAAAAAGGCGTTTGATTCTATTAGCCATAATATACTTCTTCTAAAATTAAAATAATTTTTAAAATTACCGGATAATCTAGTACAATGGGTGTTTGATTATTTACAAAATAGAGAAAAAAGAGTCACGGTAAACGATTTATTATCAAATTCTAAAAAAATTGATTTTGGTGTCCCGCAGCGATCTGTTTTAGGTCCTCTTTTGTTTATCTTATTTGTTAATGATTTAGGTAATAGCATTCAAAAATCGAATTTTATACAATATGCGCATGACTTAGTTATTTCTAATTCTAATAAAGACCTCCATATAGCAACTTCTGAACTTCAAAATGATATTAATGCTCTAGCAACATGGTGTACTAGTAATGGCTTAATGATTAATGTTAAAAAGACAAAGATTATGTGCGTCGGTACTGAAGCAAAATTGAAAAATGTACAAAATGTGACTTTATACATGGATAACAACAAGCTTGATTTATGTAAAAAATACAAATACTTGGGTGTTACCATAGATGATACTCTGATGTGGATATCACATGTTAATGAAATAGTAAAAACTGTTAGTAATAAGTTGTTTAAATTTGGAAAAATACGGTATTGTTTAACTTTTGAAGCTGCCCGTAATGTCTTTGTTGGTACTGTGATACCTCACATGGAATACGGTTCTTTTTTGTATCCTAGTTTTAGAAAGCGAGATATACAGTAAATTGATAAACTTTATAATAGAGGATTACGAATATTGTTCGGAGCTAAGAGTAGATATAAATCCATTGCTAGTATGAGTAATATGTGCAATCTTGATACATTAGAATTTAGACGTAATGTGCAGTTGATATGTATAATGTACAAATACAGACACAATGTGGATTGGCTAGATAACAACATCAGACGAACGCGCACTCAGGAGAAAACTTTGTTTAAATTATTGACCACAAGAAGTGCAACTGTTTACAACAGCCCATATCAACGAGGCGCTAGAGCCTGGAATGCTCTAGGAGGTGACATCCAGAATTTAAATGACAAAGACACTTTCAAAACATGCTTGGAGATCAAATTGAAAAATAATCAACAACAATAGTATCGGGAAAACAAAACAAATGGACATTTATTATTATACCATCTCATAATCTTACACTCCTTTATTTTTCTCAACACTCTTTTTTGTTGTGTGTCAATTTGTAATGTGAGCAGAAAATATGTATGTTTGTTTTCGTTATGATGTGCCTGAAAAACTTAACTTTTGTTGAGAGGTGCTGATAATAAAAAAAAAAAAGTAATAAAAAAATCTTGCTCTCTGAAACAAAATCCATGAGACATCTTGTATAATGTTTGTAATCTAAGGGCTTCTGCAGGCTTTGCCTCCTGAACCCCGAGATAGATTTTGCCACTGGCAATCTTCCCATGTAGTATATTCTTGAAAACAAAATCCTGGGTACGGTGAACCCCTGGACTCCAGGGGTTCTGCCCTCTGGACCCCCTATATGGGTTTTGCAACTGGACCACTGGCATTCTTCACATACAGTTTCAGGTATATAAACTCTTCCCCCAAACTTACTTGGTAAAATGCAAGTGCTTCCAGTGGCTTTAACCATGAACCCCCCAATCTAATTCTGGGGTACCCCCGCCCAGCCCCCCCCCCCCCCCCCCGGACCCTAAGCAGGGGTTATGCCACAGGACCCCTACCAATCTAGAAATCCAACTGCTTCCAGGGGCTTCACCCCCTGGAGTCCTCATAGTGTGGCTTGTTTGGGGATGGAAGGTGGGTCCCTGTTACCCTAGGACACTTAGAAAGTGTCCCTAGGCTTCGCAAGAACCTTAATTCTACTTCATACTTTTACCAAGGTAAGTAATCGTATAATTACCTATTCTTACTCTCCATAGGGACTACTTTCTCCATAGTCCCGGGCAACAGGGAGATCTTTAAAGCCATTGAAAAAAAATTCCCCTGTTCTTTCGAAAAAAAACAATCTTTTAGTTTTTCTGGGGGTTTTTTAGGTGTTTTTTTTCGAAAAGAACTAATAACTCTTTTTTTTTTCTTTTTTTTTTATAACAGTGAACAAAATTTTTTGAAAAAATTAGTGTCTTTATACACCATAAGTTTCAAAAATATATTTGAGGTATTCCTTTCTTTTGCGGAATTATACAATTGTTAAGGTACATCTGTGGATGATTACTATAACATTCAACAATAATGTTGTTTATGGACAACTAATACCCGTATGACTAGGATATTAATATGATAGTATCAATAAAGTTTGATACAGTGATACATCAAGATTCACAAAACCATGGGTGGTTTCTTTTTATAAATCATATGACAATCGTATAGGTATATGTATAGCATTGTGATAGTGTTTCTCATAGCACCTCCTATATGTTGTTTTTTTGAATAGACATAATAGAACATAAAGTTAATACTTTTCCGGAATGCAAAAGTCAATCGCTTAGCGAGTTTATTCCGGACCTTTTAGGAGTATTATTAAATAGACTGATAAATATGAAAAAATTGGATATAAATCTTAAGATTATCACAATTATTTGAGCACCATTACCATTACCTATGGACCCATTTGGGGAATATCACAGGTGTGACTATGGGTATTCATGATTTACCCAGGGAGTCAGTCTAACTATAGAGAAATACTCTCGAAGCCTCGTCAGCCAGGCAGTTGAACTTTCCTGGTAGGTAGGATATTGTGATCCAATTTCCCATTGACTCGGCCCATGTCCATATTTCTTTGGCGATTAAATCGCATGCTGGGGATTATACTCCTCCCATTTTTGAAACTTAACACAAAGCGGTTGTGTTATCTGTTTGGACATATATTGTTGAATTTTTTACTTTGAAAAAACTGGATAGGCCTAGCGAAATCGCTTTTAATTCGAGCACGTTGATGTGCTGGATTTCGTCTTCCCAACGGCCTCCTATTGAGGTACCTTGGAAATGAGCGCCCCAACCTTGAAGGCCTTGGGAAGATCAGTCGAGATCGTGAAATCGCTGTCGTCTGGTCGGATTTTCCGATCAGAAATGAAAATGTGATCTAGCCACCATTTTATGTCAGCGATTCCGTCTTGCAAAATAGTGATAGAAGCATCAAAATCGCCCTTGTTCATGACCAGGGCTTGATTTTTGTCTGTTTCTAGGCATTTGATATGGGCAAGCCCATAATCAATACCCGGCAAATAAGCAATCATAAGACCTATTACTCCGGCACATTGGCGAATTGAAGGTCTGTGTGTGGACAATAATTTGTTTGCCGTTTGAACAAATTTTTCTCTCGTTGCATCAGTCAGTGTGATATTCATGATTGTGGAATCAAAGATAAAACCAAGGAACAAAAGTTGTATTGAAGGTAAGATCACAGATTTTTCCGGGTGAATAACAAACCCTAGTTTGTCTAACGTTACCGCAAGTTGTTTTACAGCTTTCGTACATTTCTCTGGCGTTTTGGCCATTACGAACGAGTCGTCAATATATCCGAAACATTGTATTCCCGTTTTTCTGAGTTTACCAAAGATTGGTGTTAATATCTTTGTCGAAATTCTAGGTGCGCATGCAAGACCGTTGCCCTTCCCTTCCCAGTAGAACCGGAGAAATTTCCGGTGTTCTCTGGCTATACTAATTGAATAGTATGCGTCTTTCAAGTTGACTGAAGCCATGTAATGGTTTTCTTGTAGAATTTCAATTGCTGTATTAACCCTTTGGCACCGGGTGATGCCTTAAGGCATCGCCGCACATGGCCGGATAATGCCTTAAGGCATTGCCGTGTGTGGCCGGATGATGCCTTAAGGCATCATTTTCTAAGACTTACAAAATCATAGTTTAAGTGTAATAACTTTGTAAATAATTGATCAATAATGATGAAATTTTCACAAAATATTGGGATGACATTACCATTACGATTTTGAAATACTCATAAAATAATATTAAAGGTAACGTGTTTTATCACGTGATCAAACAGTGAAATTATCACAATTGGCCTGAAAAGACCCGTTCCCTGGCGGTATATACTAACACCCTACCCGGCCTTACAGACATTACTTTGTCAGAGGTGCCCGGCGTGAAAGGGTTAAGAGAGGCCATTTTGAAATGCTGGTATTGAACTAATTCATTTAACTCCGGATGATTCTAATTTTCCCTTCCGGTTTCAGTCTGGTGAAAATATTTGATACCCATTGTCCGTGAGACAGGACAGTTTCTTCAATAATACCTTTGTCTTTCATGTTCTGAAGTTCACTTTTGACTTTTTCTTTTTCCGTTTTAGTTAGTTTATACGGTTTTGGTTCCGTTTTCTGTGAAGGTATTGACAGAAACTGAATTTTTACACCTTTTACAAAGATTTTTGTACCCAAGAATCAGTTCCACTGTTTTGCAAAATAACAAGTTTGACCTGCTACGAATGTCTCTGGTACATTTTTTACTCCCCAGTGATTGAGTGTTTTATGAACCTGCTGGCCTATTTCTTTTGTTGTTTCTGTTGTTGTCGTTGCGGGCGGTTGTGGTGGTAGCCGCCGTAGCCCTGCTGTGGTGGACTGTTGGGATACAACGGGTGTTGGTTGTACTGCTGGTACAGTTGGGAATTCTATGGATTCTGGAACCTCTGGTTGTAGGGTTGTTTTCGAAACCCCATGTGAGCTTTCTTTCGTGGCAACTTGTTCGCTTTAGTCTTCTTTGCATCTTTTTTGTCCGGTTGAACAAAAATTCGTTTCAGCAGTTTTCCACCCTGGTCCGCTTCCTTTACGGATGCTCAAACAGCTTCTCCAAAGAGTGATTTTGAGTCGATTTTTTAGTTTATCACAGTGTCTGCGGCGTCTTTTGCGAGTTTACTCCGGAAAGCTTCTCGACGCCTCCGGACGATAGCGGTGTTGGCATAGAACATGAGTCTTACCGTGTCCACTGTAGATGCCGAAGCGGCATTTAGCTCCGGATCGTCTTCGCCTCGTGTAAATGCGAGTTCGATGAAAGGTGTTAGGCAGGTCATTGCAGCCATCATGGCCTGCGTAGTGAAAACTAATTGTTGGTCACCTTTTTTTAGCCCGGTATCAATATCCTTACTCGTTTTCAACGTATCCTCCATTACGGGCACGCACATGTGGGACACTCTGGATTAAGAGGTGGCGAAGCAGGCTTATTTTTGTCGGCCGCTATAGCTGTGATAGCTGCGGATGTTATAAGTCCGGGTTTTACGTGTGCAAACAGAGGTGTTTCCTCATTGTTGCTCTCGGCTTTATCATTAAGCGATACTTTTTCCGGGTTCGCCGGAAAAATAGTGGAGCCGGTTTCTGAAACCAAGAACAAATCTAGGTCTTCATTGTTAGGGTTGGGCAAGGTATAGTCTGGCTCGGTAGTAAGCAGAAAATTCCAGACCCCGTGGGGTTGGATCGCGTCCCCTTGGCCGCCATCTTGGTTTTGTGGCATGGGTGTATGTGCAAACTGTTGTAAACTCGCTACATTATCTTTTTCTGCTGAGAAAGTACTGTTTGAGGTAATCTTCTTCTTTTTAGGAAGAGTAGTTCTTCTTCATCGGGTAGTGTATCCGAATCCGACATGGCTGGGTTCGGCCATCTTGGTTTTTTAAATTTGAGCACATGGTATTTGCGAACTTTCCAAATTTTCCGGTTGTAGCAGACTATTGTAAATCTGCGTCTGTTCGCTTAGAGTCTTTGCCGTCGTCATTGTGGTAAGTACTTCTAACGAGTTCCCTGCGAATATGGTAATCTGTGAAGATTGAATTCGCAGGGATGATCCTCCGTAACGGCCGAAGCCCCGGAATAGGATGTTTTGAGGATCTGTAAAGATCGTTAAAAAAAGCCGGAATTAGTAAAATATATATATTCACAATAACGACCCCGTGGGGTAAGTGAAAGGAATTCCTGAAAACATCCAAAAATTAAAGTAATTCCGTATAAAAACGGATGAAAAATAAGCAATTACAGTAAAACCCCGCTTAAGGGGACACCCTCCGTTCCAGGCCAAGTGTCCCCTTAAGCGGGGTTTTCAGTCTGCCAATGGTTATACAATAGAGAATACCTACATAAATGAAGGAAACGATGGTTATTAGATTAAAAGGTTTATCGCTAATACATAAATAAGCAAATAAAATATAATTTATATAATTTAAATGAATATAAATGTACAAAAAAAAAAAAAGATCATAGAGGTTGAAGGTGGATATGCCTTCGTTGTGAAATTAGCTCCTTTTTATACCCCCAGTCAATGCCCCCCCCCCCCCCCCCCCTGTAACTTCTGAGAGAATTCAGTAGCCCTATAAGAGACTCAACGCCGCCCAGAGCCGCGACGGCTCACTGAATACCGCACCTTCAAAGCCCCCAGCCCTCCCTGTGTCTCCCACCACTAACCTGTAAGCGGACCTCTTACCTGGCACCTTCAGCAGGCGCGAAAATCACTGGTACTAATATCCACTCACTGTGGCCCGCCAAGAGCCTCTAGAGGTGTGGTTATTTCCCTGAAAAAACACACTCTGGCCGCCCGGGCCCGCATGGGAATGCTCAGTTTATTGTTCTGGTTGCGACAACTGTCTGTCCCGTACAAACGAGCACCATAAACTTGGATTTTCAGTGTTTTTGATATGATGTCCTTCCAAACTGTCCCCTTAAGTGGGGTGTTCCCTTAAGCAGGGTGTCCCGGAAGAGGGGTTTTACTGTACCTGTTTCTGGCTTCTCCGCATGTCTGTTCCCTCCGGGTATTCGCGCTGGACTGATTACTACGCGGTACTATCTCCCGGTTGCCCGGGACTACGAAGAAAGTAGTCCCTATGGCGAGTAAGAACCCTCTGGAGCCCCACAGCGAGGTTTTGACACTCCACCTGTATGTCAATTATGTAACCTAAAAAGACTATCAAATTTATAAAAGCCAAGTCAGGGGGCTTTGCCTCCCGAGCCCCCAAAAGGGGCTTCTCTATTGGACTCCTGACAATATTCCCAGGATGTCTCAGGTGTTTGGCTCCCCCTCCCCATCACAAGATCGTGGATACAGCTTATATAATCTATCAAATTCACATTTTCCCCGGGCTTTGTCCCCTGAACCCCTCCTCCAACACGGGCTTTGCTACTGTACCCCTGGCAATATTGCCAGATAGCCTCAGGTGTCTGACCCCCTCCCTC
Organism: Alentia gelatinosa; assembly: GCA_950022655.1. Classification (NCBI taxonomy): domain Eukaryota; kingdom Metazoa; phylum Annelida; class Polychaeta; order Phyllodocida; family Polynoidae; genus Alentia; species Alentia gelatinosa. Next base: position 25,410,842 of record OX465592.1, read on the forward strand.
AAACAAAATCCTGGATAATCTACAAATTCTAACTGCCCCTGCCAATCATCCAAAGTAGCCTTCCTCCTTTTACAAGCCTTAAAGAGGTACAATGACCAAACCCTAGATTCTGTTCTGTGCTAATTGGTTGTCCCGCTCCCGGGTTATACTGAACATCATTCCGCAGTGTAGGATACAAGGCACAGTACTACGGAGCTGTCTGCTGTCTGTCAATAGGTGGTGGTGATTTATGATACAGGCGCCTTATCACACAGCCATCTCTGTTTGCTCAATGTTCACAGTGCCGTCTACAGGGACAAATATCGGGACACAGCGTATAGTTTTATCTCTTACATCTCACGCTGTACACACATCAGTCATTTCCTGACCTCAGCACGCATTGTTAGGTCACGTGGACACGTTCAGAATCGTCTTGTGCAGTTTATTATTATTATTATTATTATTATTAATATTATCATTATATTCGTTACATATCTGACAATGAAATGACGCTTTTTGAATTATGACTTCATCATAAAGATATTTTTATCACTACAATAATCTACATGTTGGAAAACCCAAGGCAGACCAAGGACCCAAATATGAAGATTTTAGAAGACTCAGGTAACCACACAAAACCATTATATGCTCCATTCCAATACCTTACACCTATGAAACTCACTCTCAGTACACCTGATGAAAACAACCATTTCTCTGACAAAATTTAGTGTCGAAGAAACATTATAATCTAACGTAAAAACCACATAAACTTGACTCTTGTTTGTCTTGATTTGTGTTTAAAAATCTCAGACTTGAATAAAGAATTATCTTGAAATACAAATTACTTTTTTTTTCTTTTTTTTTTAATTGCACAAAAAGAAAGTACATTTCGTGACCTCTGCATGGCAGTTCTTCCGGTCATCCCAGCAACCGATTACATAGTTTCTTGACTAGAACAACACTCATTCTGTTATTTACACAAGTGTATATATAAGGTGGTAGTGAATATGAGGATGGTAATGAGAATGAAAAGTTAGTCTATAGCTTAATCGTCCCCATACCGATTGAAATATTTCAACCTCAAATGTTTATTAAATGTGTACATGGATCCCATTTGGATCTCCTTGGGCAGTTCGTTCCATGCTGCCATTGACGTATACAGAGGGCTTCTTCGATAGAATGAGGTACGTGGGCGTTTAAGCTTGACTGTGATTTTACCCTGATTTCTAGTTTGAGGTTCTGACACAGGTTCTAGTTTCTCAGCGTATTTGCGTATATTCAACAGACCTAGGTATTTCCTTCTAGTCTCTAATTTCTGGATATTACAGCTCTGATGTAGATTCTCTATAGACATTTCGCCTTTCAATGTCCTGGTACAGATCCTTAAACCTCGATTTTGTATTTTCTGCAGCTTATTCTTTAACAATTTGCTTGCGCCTTCCAGAAAGTAGCTGGTGTAATCAAACAATGGAGCGATTAGTGTTCTATAGATTTCTATACTGGTGTCTTGATTTATATATTTTCGTATCTTTGACAATTTAAATAATCAGTGGTTCACTCTTCGAATAGTGTCACTTACGCACCTCTCCCAACTCAAGGTTTCATCTAAATTTATTCCCAAATAACAAAAGGTCCTACAATAAGGCAATTTCGAATTTTTAACTGTGATTTGAATATTATTATCTTTGTAATCTATACGATTTAATTTGTTTCTCGACCCAAATATACAGATTTTTGTCTTCTTACTATTGATCAGCATTTGATTATCATCACACCAATTCGATAGTAATGTTACATCGTTTTGTAGTCTGCCGATTGCTGAAGAAAGATTATTATCAGACGTGAATAACACCAAATCATCTGCATAAAACAGGTGTTTACAGGCTATTTCTAAGTCCTTTACGTCGTTAATAAAACAATTGAACAGCAAGGGCCCTAATATACTCCGCTGAGGCACTCCTCGTTTGACTGGTCTTTAGGCTGACAAAGAATTGCCAACTCGAACCCTTTGTGATCTGTTTCCCAAATAATTTTCTACCCATTTAACAGTATCCCCATATATCCCTAATTTAAACAGTTTACCAATTAATTTAGAATGATTTACCCGGTCGAAAGCCTTACTATAATCTACAAATGCGCATACAACTAACCTTCCCTCATCCCTTTCAGCATAAGAGGGTAGATATCATGATCAAAGTATATTTCTGAGTAGAAAGAACAAATGCAGCCAAGGAAATATGCTTCTGCATGCATATATATGTATATGCTGGCTGATTGGCGTGGATGGATGGACATACATGTAGTTGTATTGCGTTACTAGAGTTACTGTACATGTGTTTGTTATTCGTTGCCACGTGTACATCATGTTTGTAGAATTCATCAAATAAAAAAGCCACCTGTCAAGGCTGTGTTCAACACCAGTTGTCCGTCTATAATGATGTACATGTATATATGTGGTGTCAGGTGTTTGAATCGATTAGATAGAAGTCTGGAATGATGAATTCAGGTCAGTTGTCACAGGGCTTGGTTCTATGCCCACTGATACTCAATATACTTGTTGAAGATGTCATAGAGTTCTTATAGCACACACAAAACCTAGTTTGCTTAGATGACTTCATGATACATGATAGAGGAAGACATATCCGATAAGTTCGCCACAAACTCGTATTTTGAAAATATATATTCCGGGACATTTCCTTGAAAAATTTCTATTATCCCCGCCATTTAAAACTAGAAGATCGATATAATAAACAGCCATACAGCTGTGTTTTCCATTTACCTTCATCACCTTAAGACCAGACCCTTTAAACACGATGCTTTAAGCTGGTATAAGCCTGTCTTGGCCACCTCTGTAGCAAAATTGGGGGTCCTGGAAAAGAGCAGTGCCCCTGATGTTTGTGACACAAGGGGGCAAAATTAAACACAGCAGCCCTGACAGGCGCCACGCTATGGATGAAACCATTTGGCGGATAGACCATTATCTATCACACATCCATTCCTGGTTTCTATAAATGATACCAATCCATCTTATAAAATAATCCCCAACGCCAAAGAGTTCCAAACTTTTAATCATTGCGGGCTAGGTGCGATTAAAAGACTTCCCAAAATCGAGAGAGACAAGTCTCCTCTCATCCCAGGCAATTTTTTTTGATAGACTTTGATAAGTGTCTTTATTTCAGAAACAATCCAGGTGTATAATCAAACTGAACATCCAGAAAAAATACACCTTTAACAATCTCTGAAATATGATGTCAATGAAAGGTAGCTGTTAGGCTGCACAACGAAGCCATTCTAGAGTTTTCATAATTCTGCATTTTTTATTGATGGAGCACTCAACAGCGGCTGGATAAAATGCAGCGATTGCAGAAAAAAGTGATCTGTACTTGCCTGAACAGTCACTTCATGCTGCACCCTGTTGAACAGCTGCATCGACTCACCAACATGAAATGGTGAAATTAACTTTCGATTAACTTTACTCTAACATGGACGCTTCTGTTGCCGCTGATATGCTAAAAAAAAAAAGATAAACAAAATTACCATGTGGTGCGATGCAAACGGTCTGACTCTGAATCTGACTAAAACTATAACCGGTTGATACGGAACTAAACGAAGGATGAACCGGCTGCGGAGCATGGGAATCTACTGTTGTGAAAGGGAATTGCCATACTGTAACAGTTATACGTACCTTGGAGTACAAATCGACTCCAGTTTGACTCTAGACGAGCATATGCGAGTAACACAGCTAAACTAGCTAAACTGTAGAGTGGGTTATCGTCTGAAGTCTCACGACTAATAAAGAGATGTGGAATATGGAAGCTTGGTGTCGAGTGTCTACATGCTGTTTGCAAAGTAGACGAACTAGAGATAAGCAGATACGACAAATATTCTATATATGGTAGGTAACTAACTTCATCGCAACAGCCTATTGTCATGCCACCACAGACCTTTAAAATCTTAGTTATTACATTCCATATTGAAAAAACGTCTTTTTTTCTAAATTCTTTGTGAACTATCAATTTCACAAACATAGAGTCGCTAATTATAAAGTATGGTGTCTAGAATACGCCTACCCGAATCGAACCGGTCAGTTGCAATAGCAACTAGAAGTCTGAACCCAACATTCACCATGCCCAGATCTATATATAAAAAAAGGACCTTCCTATCGTGGCCATAAGCTATGGAACAATCTTCCCATAGAAAAATATAAACAAATTGAAAAATACTATCACCAGTACCCCCTTCGTAAATACATGGAGGAGTACATGATGATATTCTACCAATTCTCCTTCATAATAATGGACCAAAAAAGAACCCATTCCTTATCATAAAACATATTCATTTTCATTGTGCTCTGGATTAAGAATCATGTTCATCACTTTAAACTCTACACTCATCCTCATAAACCGCTATGTACTATTACAGGCAAACCATATTCTTTATTATTCAATAAAAAAAATGTTATTAACAAATTTTTTTCGTGACAAATACAACAACTGCCTATCCGGCTATGGACTGATTTGATTGGTCTGTTGTCCTGAGAAAGCCATAAGGCCCGCCCTCACTGGTTCATTTCTTCCCGCCATCGTATTGTGTGAGAGGCGGTTCCTTGTGGCACTTCCTAGGCCTGGAATTGGGTACAGTATGCATTATTTGGTGGGTGGGAGGGGGGGGGGGGACTACGTGCTTGAACCTGTATTACTGTGGAATGCTTCTCCAGTCCATGTCTGTCGACAGGGTTATTGTGCCATGAACCATGTCCTCAATGTTTGTTCCTCCGATTTTCTGGTTAAGTCCCTTACTGTTTCAAGTTTAAAACCAAAATTAAATCTCTCTAGGTTTCGACTGTTTTCTAGACTCATCAGGCGAGGTGCTGTGGGTTTTCTTATGTAGCCTCCCTCCTGTTTGGTTCAGGAGAGAGGACTTACTGATTCCATGGAACGAAAACAATTACACACATCACCCTTGTTGATGGTTTGTGTGCAAAAACTTATTAAAAAGGAAAACGTGTTGTGGTTTTGGGTTGTACAGCTTTCAAGGTCGTGGTGTTTCTCTTCGTATGATGTGGAAAACACATAGATTTATAGATATCGTCCCCTGGAATGAAACCATTGCAGCATAGAACTGATTCTTATTTCAATGCTCTGACAGAAGTGTTTTTCTTCTCTATCTATAAACAAACAGAATTTCCTGGCGGATAGATACTTTTATAATAAGAGACCCGTCCTTGAAAAAACCGAAAATTCCTTTGATTGAAAGCACATTACTGACGAGAATTACTATAAATGGAAAACTTCTTTATTCCGTCACGATAAGCACACTTGTTCTTCAAGTCATGGCAAGTCATTGTAATTCTGTATTGCACACTTGGAACTGCCTAAATAAAATATTTCCAACTATATATAATAAAATTATCCACAAAACAGATCTATTTGCATTAAATGAAAACAGTGGGTTTTCTGTTTGTATATAAATTCAAACTAAACATAGAATAGGATACAGACTATTGATCCTTGTACATACAAAAAAAATCTCGTTTAGGACCAGGTCTGGGGGTCAACCTGAGCTTATGCGCATCTTTCACTGGAATTCAGTCCCACTCTTCTAGTTTAACTAGATCTAGATTAACAATCCAGCCCTGATGAAGGCCACACCCACCTCCTGGCCGAAATGTTAGCTTACGAATTTGTTAATCAATAATTGAACCTCATGTATGAAAAACTGTCCGCATAAGGCCACTAAAAATAACAACATGTTTCTCATCACCAAGTCATGAAAAATATGATGAGGGCGTTTTTTGTTGTTTTTATTTTACTGGATCAAAGATGGCTTTTGAGGTGTCATAAAATAGACTTCAGACAACCTTATTTAGGTCCAATCTTGCACTCTCACTCTAAACTCCTAATTATTTCACTCATTTTACTGTGTGTAATTGTCTCTGCATTAGATGCTTATTTTAACCCTGTGTAAGCGACCACCCCACATACATGGACACCCTGCGTTCATGGACAGTTATTTCGGTATGAAAAGCCATTTAACCCTTTGTAAGCGGACACTTCAGAGGAACACCTTATCAAATACGGCCCGGTGGCCTGTCCAGTTTATCTTGATTCTTAGTTTATAGTGTGTATTTTCTGGTGTCCGATTGTCTAGACACCAGTCTACCAGCCTGTGTAGGCTCCTGTAGGCATCAGGTAGGCGTCTGTGGGGTGTCTGTGTGGTTATAACAGTTTAACTCATCCCTGATATCATTTACCCATAACTTGATATTTGGAACTTATATCCAATGCCCGTTGAATATTTAGAAAGAAAATACTCAATGGGGGATTTTGTCACAAAGGTTAGCCCATTTGTCACTTTGAAGGGTGAAATAAATTCAGACACCTATTCAAATTTAGGGTCAGAGATCTATCCCATATCATTTGAATTGCTACATAATTCACGTGACTTTGCTTTGTGAATAACTACGCTATTCAAGCTTGATGGGATGCAAGCTCTGAACCCAAACAAAAGGCTTCCTCTATAGCATCTATGCCATAGTATCACCTATATAAAGGTATTATATACTACATAATCTCACCCCTGGTATTTTCCCCCCATAGACTTAACATTGGGAACTCACATTCAACGCCCATTGAGTATTTATGAAAAATATTCAATGGGGGATTATGTCACAAATGTTAGCCCATTAGTCAATGTGAAGGGCGAGATGAATTCAGAAACCTTTTCAAGTTTAGGGTCAGAGCTTGATCCCATCTTGTTTGCATTGCAACATAATTCATGTGGCTTTGCCTTGTGAATTACTATGCCATTGGAACTTGATAGGATAGGAGCTCTGAAGCATACACTTTGGACCAGAATGGAGGGTGTCTGCTTATGCGGGAGTCTACTCTACCTTGATACACATAACCCCATGTTGAATGCATCCCTGACATCAGCAGCTTCAATTTGATACCAAATACACATGCCTTTCATAATTTCTAGGTTCTAGAAAAGGTTCTAGGTTCATCTTAAAAATAAACCAAAAATCTTCTAAAGCCGTTTTTGTCAATGCCCGAGGTGATGAGAAACAAGTTCTTTTTTTTTTAGTAGCCTAAAGAGTGAACTACATATTGATGAGTAGTTCTTGGTAATTTCCCATAGTCCAGATCTAATAAGATTAAGTTGCAACTACACATCAGAGATGCAAGTCGTAGTTAGAAAAGAACATATAGGAAATATAAACTATTAAGGAAAGTGACTGGACAATGAGGGGACTGAGTAGTAAAATATGCTCAGAACTGTGAGATTTGTGTTTATAAGTTAGTTAAGGAGACTTATGCCCTTTTCGAAAATAGGGAAGTCGGATTGTACATCCATAATTTATCGGAATACGTTCACCCATGATACATGGTCGTTTGCTGTATTCTACAGTACACATGTACATCTGTATGTACATTCAATCGATAAAAGATTATTACAGTATTCATGAAACGTTATTTTTTGTGCTGTAGATACCACTGAAAACACCACTCCTCCATTATCAATACATTCATACCAGATGCGATACTTAGTTAGATTTACAAGTAAGAATAATCAAACCATAATGAATTAGTCATTTCAAAATTTTCGGTTTGCACATTTTTCGATTTGAATTATGAGATGCTGGGATATTAAATAGGGTACACAAATTATGCTTTGGACTTTGCATCTCTTTCAACTGGCCGACAGCGGAATGTTGGGTGTGCAGCTTGCGGCTACGTCTCGGGTTTGACAGGGTCTCTGTAGTGCTGCCAGGGGAGGCGGAGACGTGCACAGTACTGGGTGGGCTCCTTGTCGGGGAACTGGTTGAGTTCGCGCACACTGGCCACCTGCGTGGCGGCGTCAATCACCACCTCGGAACACAGGTTGGTCAGGTAGTTGTCCTTGGCGTCCATGAGGCAGCCGTTGATGAAGAACACTCGGTTCTCGACGGCGACGATCTTGGCTTTGCTGAGGACCTCGGGGCAGAGCACGCTGCCGCAGACGCCGGTGTGCGGCTCGTACCACGTGATGGTGGGCGTGTTCACCACGGCGTTGTCGTTCTCCAGCGTGTAGATGCGCTCCTTGTGCTGCCACATGGGGAAGCCGCACTTCTCGTCGGCGTCGATGCCGGGCGTCTTCCAGGCGCGCGTGTCGATGTCCAGGTAGGCCATGACGTTGGGCGTCACGCCCTCCACGATGTCCTCCGGGCTCCCGTCACACATGTAGATCCGGTTGTGCAGCACGCATGCGCTGACGCAGTAGGAAGCCCGCCATGTTGGAAACATCGTCGCAAATGTCTCCCACTGGTTGGTTTCGAAGCTGTAGCGCTCGATTTTCTCGGTCACACTGATCTCATCGATCATGGAGCCCGCTATGGCGTAGAGGAAGCCGCCGTGCGCCAGCAGCGCGAAGTCCTGGCGGGCAATCGTCATGGAGGCCAGCTGCGACCACTTATACTCGCGCGGGTCGAAGATGAAACACTTGCCGGTGACTTTGTCCTCGAGCAGCTCCTCGGTGACCATTCCCCCGCACACGATGAGGAAGTCACTGACGATGACGCACTCGGCCGAGCTGGTCTCGCTGAAGGCCGCCGGGTTCATGTTGTACCACGTCTGTCTGTGAGGCTGGTAGGAAAACCAGTTCAGGTTGCCTTCGTCCTGAATGACCAGTAAACAGGGTTTGATTCTCAGTTTGGTCTGCGGGCTTTGTGACAACACACGGCGATGGACAGGCTTTCTGAGGTACTCCTTGGCTTCGGCCACCTGCCATTTAGTCACTGTGTTCTCACATATATCGGGGTGCGCAGTTATAATCTCATCAATCTCTTCAATGGCCATTAGCGGAAAACGCACATGCTCTATTAGTGGAATGAGGTATTTCTTCCTGTTCTTTATATCATGTTGAATCCACGCAATCGTCGCTTTACAGAGTTCAAATTCGGGGCCATACAAAAGTTCCTCCCGACACAATAGCCCCTTCAGGCTATCAAAACTGAGTTTTAGGTAATTTCCCGACTCGATCAACTGAGCAAAGTTCTCAGCGACAAAGTCCTCGAGTTTCTCGAAGTCCTTCTCGCTGGAGTGGAGCCTGGAGATGTCGAGCATCTCGATGCAGTTGTCGATGGTGATGTTGGCGTTCATGAAGGCGAGGCAGATCTTGACGGCGGTGGCGATCTGCAGGTGGGCGGCGGCGTTGAGCAGCTCCACCACGTTCTGCTCCGTCACGCACAGCTGCCCAGTGTAGACGAACTCCAGCAGCAGCTCCAGCATGTGGCTGTTGACGCCCTTCAGCTCGGCGAAGTCCTGCTGGCTCTCCTTCATGCCGCTCGTGAACATGGCGTAGAAGTAGTCGCTGACGGAGGCCAGCACCGTGCGGTGGATGCGGAAGGCCTTCTCGCCCGCGTGCAGCGTGTAGTCGAACAGGATCCGCGAGTGCCACAGCCGAGTCAGTCCCTCGAAGATGCAGTTGCGCAGCTCGCTGTTGGGGTCCTGGAGCTGGTCCCACTGACCAGAATTCAACGACCTCTCTGAAATACGGCGGCGCCGAGGTTCATCCATCGCTGCCCGCAACATCGTGCCTCAGAGGAACTCTGCAAAATGACATCGTACAATTATATAAAGCATGGAACTGCCACTGATAATGAGGTCAATTCTATATTTGATTCACGTCAATCAATAACCATGAATGTATGATGAATCGCACTGAAAACCCATTCGCACGGCTACTCGGCCGACTCGCACCCGACGTTTCGCACTAAAAATCAAACTAAGTGTTACCGGGTACTTTCCTTTGATAATGATAAAATTGTACAAGACTTTGCCAGTCCATCACCAGCAGACTAATTATACTCACAGTTACTTGGAATTACCTAGATTATTATCAGTTCTTGCACATTCGCGATTAGAATGGGAGCGATGCCTTGTGCAAAATGTAAATAAACAAACTTTGGTTTGACACTCTGTACTTCTAACCTCATAACTCGGAAAATACTTAATATAGAGGCTCCAGCTAAAAAAACATTAAATAGCTAGAGGCATGCAGAACATGATGCAGAACTTTAGATTTAGATTTTCAAAAGGGAAGTCCAGAATTTGCCGATGCCCGTTATGCTGTTGTCCGCATGCGCGAAAAGGGCCGCCATCACAAAATAGGGTGTTTACCTCGAATTGGCTCATTTAACCAGCACCCACCCACTGCCATCAGTGTTCTGCACGAAAAACTCTGCGAAAATACATGTCGTAAACAGGCAGACAGTCTATATTGTGATTCACGAAAGGGAACATATGATAATTTGCTGTTTTCCGTGGTTTGTTTTTGTTTTCATTTCCAGTGCGAATGGGCTTGTTTACAGTGCGAAACGCCGGGTGCGAATGGGCTCCCACTGCGAATCGTCTGATACCCTTCCCCAAACCCCGCATGCCACGTGATGATAGGAGAAACTCTGCTACTTGTTGTTTGCATTAAAAGCCCAACTGCTCAGAAGATTACAAAGAAAGTGTCTCTTCATATAGTGACTAAAAGAATGTTTCCTATGTCCCAGCTACCACACATCGAACTCAGGAATGTACGACGATTCGCACTGAAAACCGATTCACACTGCTACTCGGATGATTCGCACTAGCCGATTCGCACTAAAAAATCTAAATAAGTCTTACTACCTCTTGTCTGTCTTGATAATGATAAAATAGTACAACACTTTGCCAGACCTTCACCAGTAGATTAATTCACTCATAGTTACTTGGAATTACCTAAATTATTGTCAGTTCTTGCACATTCGCGATTAGAATGGTAGCGATGCTTTGCGCAAAATGTAAACAAAAAAACTTGGGTTTGACACTCTGTACTTCTAACCTCATAACTTGGGAAATACTTCACGTAGAGACTCCAGATAAAAAGCATTAGATAGCTAAAGGCGTGTAGAACACAATGCAGAAGTTTATTTTTTGATTTGCGAAAGGGAACATACCAGAATTTGCCGATTTCCGTCACGCTGTTCGCCACAGCGCGAAAACGGCCGATGTCAAGAGTAGTACGGTTACACACTGCATCGCTTGAGCTAACTACGGTTTTGCTTTGCGATAAACTGGAGCAGAAGTGTGTTTTGGAGTACCCCGGTACATACGATGTTTTTTTTATTGAATCTGGAGCTCCTTAATCTAAATGATTATATATGTATGCCTATTTCAATGTCCTACGTCCCAACCTATGCGGTTTGTTATTGTTTTGATTTTGAGTGCGAATCGGTTTGTTTATAGTGCGAATCGTCGGGTGCGAATGGGCTGCCAGTGCGAATCGTCTGATACCCGAACTGAATTCTCACACTCCTCTCGTCCACCTGGCTCCCGGTTCGCCTCCCCTGAAGCGGCAAGTCTATGGAAATATAAACATAAAGAGAATCCAAGGTCGTTGCCCTCTGCTGCCCGACCCCTCTCAAACACTAGCCCCTGACTTTGCTCACGGACTCACGGACTTGGTACAAGTGATTTTCTAAATCTCACCCATACTTGGTAGTCGGTCGTGGTTCATTCCACCTGTCGTTGCACTGACGTTTCTCATAATCGTGAAAACAACGTCAAGTATTTACACCTACATCTATGATCTAGATAATAAACACTTGACAGCTCTGCCTCTGGGATCGTGTTACACTGTTAGTGCGAGAACGTTTGTACCGTGATCTGTCATATTGTTAACATTTGTTTGGGTGCTATCTGATGAGATCGACTAATTGTTTATGAATAAAAACACTGTGTCGACAGAAGACAGATTTTTACTACATGGTTGACTTTGAGCGAAAATAGGGGCATTTGAAGTGAGTGAACTCACGGGGCTACAGTTTCAAACACATTCATCCCATAGATTTACCATGATCAGAATTAAACATAACACAGACTTAACCAACATATGCGACTTATCTACTGTCACGTATAGAGTTTAGAAAAGAGAAGACAAACGCTGAAACGCGACTGTGTAAAAAAACATTAGAACGTCGGCTTGAACCGGGAGGAACTGAACCAAGTCACAAGTGTTGGCGTCTAGCACTGCATTTGTACACACATACAAAGACCCTAGATGACTAAAGGGATACATGTAAATCCCATCAGAATCAAAAGTCAAGGAGAAATGACAAACAGGTAATGACTGCTATAACTTACATGTGAATCATAATCCGTGATCGACTCCGCAGGTTTCAAAACAGGAAACTAAAATGTCAAAACAACACAAATTCGTTTAAGATTTATTTTGGTATTAGTACTATTACTACTATTTTCTTTCCAATTGGAGTAGAAACATCTGTTATATTTCAATTATGAATGTTAATGAAATGAAACCTACATAAATATTCTCCTGTTAGCAAAACAAATACTTTTTCACGGCAAAAATTATCGAAAATAAAGGTCTATATTTAAGGACGCTCACCTGTCAGTAGATGGCGGCACCAGCGACACAAATCTCCATGTAGTTTCTGTCACTACCGCCAGGTGGGTCTCTCCTCCACGGTTCAGACCAGTAGCCACACCCTACCCCCCCCCCCCCCCCCCCCCCCCAGGGCGTTAACTGTCCATGGTCCATAGGAAGTGTGTATGCATATATCCGGCGCATACGGATATGTTGTAGGCCTATGCTCCGGTTGGCGCATAAAAAAAATAGTACGTTTGGAAAAATAGTACATAACTAAACGAACAACTTGTCCAGAAAAGGTGGATAATCAATAAAATATAGACTGGTTTCAGATACAAGCGGCTGTAGAGTTGACTCTACGTAATATCCTGTTATACCTTTAGATATTACTGCGCGTCAACTCCTAGGAGCATACAGCCGATTGTATCTGAAACCTGTCAATATTATGCATATAATTACACCACTCTCCAATTATTCCTAACTCTACATATACAGGGGACAACACTTGTTTGTTTGTTTTTTCATCTTTTTTTTCATTTATAAGTCCATGGAATATTCAATGTTATATCAGGAGTTTTTATTATAAAATCTTTCTAAAATCTTATTTATTGTCGTTTGAGTCATTGCATGTACATAATTCCCTTTATCTTTAATTTGATAGTTTAATTGTTAAGGTCAGTGTCGGTGTAAGGAGTGTATCATCTGATGATCTGTGTATGGGCTGAGGGTTAACAACCTAATTTACTGTCTATTACATGTTTATTGTTGCAAAGCCTATGTGCACACGCAGCCTATGTATTACATTAGTGTGCTGTATACGCCAGACGCCCAATACAGTCATTAACTGTATAGATACGCCATAAACACATCTTGTACGCCATCGCCCAATACGGGCGTATACATATATAAGGAAACATGAGAAAATACGGCCAATAGTATAGAGAAACAGGCTTACTGTCTCCATACGGATTAAATAAGCGGTAAAATCGGCGATCAGATGAACCGATGCCGAAGGCAGAGGTTCATCTGATCGATGATTTTACCAAGTATTTTATCCGTACAGAGACAGTCAGCCTGTTTCTCTATTATTATATACCTCAAAATATCCAATTTTTAACCTTGCTTCTGGGTAAGTTTTTGGATTTCGCCGCTGTACATGCCCTGTACGCCACATACATACCCCGTACGTCACCTAGGTGTCGTGCGGATATAAATACGATATGGGTAGGAGCGGGCCGTATGTATAGGATATACTACCACAGGTATATAATAATATAGAGAAACAGGCTTACTGTCTCCGTACGGATAAAATATGCGGTAAAATCGGCGATCAGATGAACCGATGCCAGAGGCAGAGGTTCATCTGATCGCCGATTTTACCAAGTATTTTATCCGTACGGAGACAGTCAGCCTGTTTCTCTATTATTATATACCTTAAAATATCGAATTTTTAACTTTGCTACTGGGGGAATATTTGGATTTTGCCGCGGTACATGACCCGTACGCCACATACATACCCCGTACGTCACCTAGGTGTCGCACGGGTATAAATACGACATGGGTAGGAGCGGGCAGTATGTGTAGGATATACTACCACAGGTATATAATAATAGTGTCTACGTCACGGCGTAGATATATATGGATGGACTCAAATGTTTGTCTCGTGACGCTCACCACTTCATCCCTCGTAGTGCAGTGATAAAAATGACGTAGGTTGGTCTATTACCAGGTAGGCATAGGTCAAGATCAATCCATTGCTATATTGATAATAAAGAATTTATATACTTTGATGAACAATTACACTACGAGGAGATGATTTGGCAATGTTCAGGAGTCTCTATTGGTATCAAGTACTGGTGACAAGTACACGTAAACTCTTCAGGAAGGGACAAAAGTGGCGACACCTGTAGTGTAATGGTGAAGACTCTTGCCACCAGCTCCATAAGATGGCGCTCTCTCGTAGACATTGTCCTAACCAATATTATAAGTAAGGTCCCATTAACGCCTTCATAGGGAGCCAAAGTGAAACCGCAGATACCCGTTCACAAAACTCCATTTCCGGATATAGGCTCTCAGGAATTTAGGCGCTCAGTCGCTATAGGTTCGAGATAATATGTGTCATTCTCTAATCTTTTAAATCCATTTTTTTATATACTTAACAACTGTCATCGTAGCTTCAGGACAGAGGTATTCAGAGACGATAGTAGTAAACTACACTTCAATGGTAACAAACGAGACCAAAAGCATAATTCTACCCTCGAATCCCATTAGCTTTAGCGCTAAGCCTCGTTTTCATTTGCCTCCCGAAATGGTGTTTTGAGCACGGGTATCTGCTGTTTTAGCGGGTTCATTTTGGTTCCCTATTACAACATACTGAGTTGATGGATAAAATTTCTCCAGTATTACCCGATTCCCCGGTGGGGGTTTGGGCGTAGCCTTTGCAGACCATCTGAAAAAATGATACATGGATTTCAAAATCATCGATTTCATATACCATCACCCAGACAGCAAGGCAGCCATGGAACTAAGATTGAAAGTTGAGTACAACTGGATTCACAGATTAAAAACCCAGGCACCATCAGGGCTAAACACGACGGATAGCAGGTACGGCTGATGGACCCACGAATGCCACGTCAACATTTTTTTCAGATGGCCTGCAAAGGCCACGCCCAAACCCCCACCAGGAAATCGGGTAATACTGGATCCATGAAACTCATCACACCCATCAACCAACCTGACAAGAGACACTTATGTGACTAGATCTATGATTTCATTCCCCCATATGTTAACAAAAAGGTTTAACACATAACTCAATGGGGAATGTATGTAATAAAAACAACATAACCCCTTCAAAATCGGCCAAAATAGCCTGACGAGATTTATTGAAACTGCTGGTATGCCGAGCCACACACCGTGACTCGTTTCCCTGCACCCTTCCTTCCCCCTACCTCACTCCAGAGGGCAACCTGAAATATCGGTTCTATTATGAACCACCAGATGTCCCCACTGAGTGTACCCTGACTGGGACAGAACCCCAAACCTGACTGGTCAATTTCAGTCCCCACCCAAAATGGGAGGGGGCGCCTCAAATTAGAGGGACAGTAGTCACCACATGACCCCGGTGACCCAATGGGTGCCGAGTTTAGAAGAGGGCACAAATTAATCATCTCACTCTACAACCGGGGTCCGAGGTGATCTAGTCACATACCAGCAGTCGCTTGGCTCGATAACTCGTCTACAACCAACATACCGAGATGATCTGTTTTACATCTGTTTGCATCTATTTTGGTGTATCTACCACGATAGGTCACGTTTTCCTATATATTTTTGATAGATGCGTCCACATTGCCGGCCCTGTGTACGACGTATCAGGTTTGTTTAATTATGTATATCATATTCCATCAATATAACAGATACGTCTGTGTATACATTGCAACATTATTCGTAATCTGTGCCTACCACTCCACCGTCATCGCCTAGCCGTCCCGCCGTATGCCACAACACTGTCTCCTATGCCAGTCTCCCTATACGATGCAATACCAGTTGGTGCTATATAAACAAGAATAGGTTAATGCCCTCAGAACAATGGAATATTAAAAGTAGGAACTATTAAAAAAACTATTAAAAACAGAAAGAAAGTTACTTTTATAATAAGTAATTATACATGTAATAAAACGATAATGTTAACAAATCAGATTTTAGAAAGACTTATCCTACAATACACAGTGGCGCCACCTGATGATTTTTAAATAATATCAGTTATTAGTCAGAACTGGTTTTTTGGGATTTATTCTAATTCTATATGAGTAAATTTAACATTTTGTCCAGTTCATCCAATCTTAATAGGTAAAATAGGCCTATTTACATTTACTTGATTTACATAAGATATGTATTGAAAAATACAGTTTTCTTCAATTCTTAAAAAAACAAGGTCGGTGACCTATGATTTTTAAAACCTTAATAAGTACTATATTCTGTGAAAATTTGAGGAAAATGACATGGGTTTTACTATGTAAAAGATATTTTTTAGAATGTCTACATATTCTAAAATAAAATTATCAAAATATTGATCTATGAATCAAAAACTAGCACGGTGACCCCCGATCATTAAGTTAGATATGGATTCCACAACACTTTTCGGAAAATTGACATCGGTTTTAATTTTCAAGCCAAATTGTCCGATATGCCTTTAAAATAAAATCTGCTAATATAAGATTGGATATTTCATGGAATGACGATTGGCAAGAAAAAAGAGACAGCGATGTCCCCTATCAGAATAATCGGAGAGTAGAGTTTCTAAAGGACACTGGCGGATGAGTGACGGACATATGACCACCATTACGTTGGGTAATATACGCCCTCAGTGCAGAGTTTACGCCAAAATTATAGACCGTAGAGTTTATTGGCGTAGATGATGCCTAGACCCAGTCCTAATTCTCGAACAACAGTTGGAAACCAACTCGTAGGTAATAAACTGCATCTAAGTACAGTCCTTCTTATTTTGCGTCTCACGTTTGTTTTCTTTGCGCACGTCCTATTCCAACCACTGAACCAACCCCATAATTTATCAGCAGGGTGGCCCAGTGTGACCTCCTCTCACCAGGGGGGAAAGATACAGCTGGCGGTTGAGCGTCTCATCCGTCTACGGTGAGCGGGTCAGCGGGCCCGACTCATCAGCGACTCGGCGGCACGACACGGGCCGCAACCCCGATGTAAGGTGACTGCTGATTGGCTAGCTCATGAGAGATAGCGCCCGATGAGCGCGTTTCCAACACTGCCCTCTAGTGGCACTAACAGGGGACTAACTCGGCGCATCTAGAAAATCCAGCATGCTAAAAACTCATCACACCTGCTTATTTCTGTGGACATCGATCATTCCCTTGTATACTGAGAAATGTGCCGGCTTTTTCTTTTTTTTAAATAAATTTCTCTCTTTCTCGCGTGGCGTATTCTGGACTAATGGGATTTATGTAGACACACATTACCAGTTTCAGCTCATGCGCGGTGGAGACTGAACGAAGGCATTGTGGACGTGAATCCTAATGGCCCGAACTGCGCATGATCAGAAAACACAAGGTGCCTTCCTTTAGATTCTGTCTTTTTTTATTCATGTAGAAGATGGGGAGGTTGTGAGTATAAAACAGAAGATGGTGGGCCGAGTGCCGTGTGTTGTTAGAGAAAAGCTGTCCATACATCTGCATGTTTAAATAAGCAGAACTGTTGCAGACTCTATACATTATTATATACCTATAGCCGAACGTTCATGAAATACTACCCGCTGCTAAGGGTGCAGTATAAAAGATGGTCGGGCTCACGGTGACATAGTGAATCAGCTATGAATCAATGACTCAGTAAATGAATAAAATGGCGTTTTCTGATTAAAAAAAAACTACATTTCCTTACCGGCATGTAAACAGACACATTCTGTGCCTGTTGATTACCCCTATATCACTGTAGTGTTTTGAGTGAAGAGGAGGCTTGAAATTATGCTGGAGTTGTTATTTATTCTGGGCATTAACGTTTTTTAATACAAAAGCTACTTATACTGCAGGTTCTCTGAAATACTATGATGGTTACTATCATACTGCAGAACGTTCAGAATACTACATCTCTCCCTCTTTTTAGAAAAATGATATATATATATATATATATATATATATATCAAAGTCTTTTGTCAATAGTTTCATTTTTCATTCAGCAAGTCTCTTTGTTCTTAAACAGCAAATTTTTTTAGAATATGATTTGCTGAAATATATCTTTTAACTGAAAATTAAATGTTTGTTTTGTTAGACATAGTATCAAATATCAAATATGCAAACATCTCAGATGATGCCTCTTTGATTATGTGTGACTGAGTCTAATATTTTGTCTCAAAGTCTTTTAGCCACACTGATGGTGTCTTAATTCGTGTAGATCGATCTCTCATGGGTAGTGCTCGGGGTGGACTCTTCACTGGAGTCGGAACGCTAACAGGTGCTGCTTCACTGTTAATCTTTGAGGCATTTTCCTGTGTTGAGAAATCTCAATCATGATATCTGGTAAATATGAGGAAGCACATTCACTGGAGATTTTCTTCATATGTGAAGAATTACGGATAATGGTGTGGTCACCATTTTGGGCAGTCACCATACTTCCTTTTTTCTTGACAACTCTAAATGGAGTACTATCATATGGAGGTGTTAGCTTGTTGAGCTTCGGTTGTTTCACTAACACATGATCTCCAATGTCCAGGGAACTTTCTGCTGCATGTCTGCGTGCATCTGCCAGTTCTTTCATATACTCCTTCAGACGATGATCCCTATGCTCTGCTTGTACCACCCTGTCAGCAAACTTAACCTTCTTACTGGTGGTGATTTTTGGCACTTCTGTTCGCAGCTTTCGAGAATTAAACATTTCAGACGGTGAGAGTCCAGTTGTAGAATGAGGTGTTGCTCTGTAGTGTCTGAGGAACTTGAAAATTTCCTGCTTCCAACTACCTCTTTCCACTTGTGCAGCACGAATTGCCTTATTCAGTGTCCTCATAAATCGTTCAGCTTCTCCATTGGTTTCTGGCCAAAGTGGGGTGATCTTCTGATGAGTGAAGCCAATATATCTTGACCATCCCGCAAACTCTTGGCTGTTGAAAGGTGGTCCATTGTAGGATTTCAGCACTTCAGGGATACCCTGCCTAGCAAATATTGCATCAAGTTTTGGAATTGTAGCTCTGGCTGAGGTCGAATACACAATTTCAACTTCTGGGTATCGGCTATACTCATCATATACCACAAGAATATATTCCCCTCCTTTGAATGGACCCATGAAACTTCCTTCCATGGCCCATCAGGCATTGCTGACATCTTAAGAGGTTCACGTTATGTATCTGGGTTGCAAGATTGACAAGCCAAACAGTCACCAACCACTTTTTCGACTAACCTGTCAATTCCAGAAAACCAAACTGTCTCTCTCAATAATCCTTTAGTTTTTACCACACCTTGATGACTACTGTGTGCGATGGAGATGGTTTGCTTTCTTAAGTTGCTTGGTATCACTATTCTCTCTCCCCTCAACACAATTCCTTTTGACACAGATTTCATTTTTTACCTTTTTGTATGGAACAAAATCGTCTCTCAGATCATGCCATTGTTGATTCATAACACACTTGATCACTTGCTGCAGTTCTTCATCTTTTGCAGTCTCACTGATGATTTTGTCCTGAGTAATGGCTTCTTGAGCCTGCTCATAGTAGTTCACTGCATGGAGACATATTTTGTCCATCTGCATATCCAGCCATGAGGACTTCGGAATTGTTCCTTTTGGTGGATGTCTCGAGAGGAAATCAGCTGGATTTGATTTTCCTGGCCTATATACCACCTTAACACTGTATGGTTGTAGACGCAAAAACAGCCTATGAAGCCTTGCTGTGTTATTTGACATTGGATTGTTCATGATGCTTTCCAGAGGTTTGTGATCTGTAACGACGACAAACTCAGAACCAACTAGGTAGTGGTCAAAGTGCTCACAGGCCCGTACTACACCTAGAGCTTCTCGTTCAGTCTGACTGTATCGTGATTCAGTGTCAGACAATTTTCGACTAGCATATGGGCCACCTGCACGAAAAATGTACAATTGGAAAAAAGCATGTCTTTTGTATATAAAACCTTTAAAATAAGGCAAATACAGAACTATTACTTATTATGAGGTAGGCCCAGGCAAGACCTTTCTGGGCATATATATATATTGGGGTGTTCAACCATTATTGAAGGCAGTAGAAGCTCATAAATGGTGAAAATTGTGCAAAAATGAATGTCTTTTTCTAAAAAAAAAAAGGAAATTCTTGTGCATTATTATAAGTTAAAGAAGGTAAATGTGTTTTTTCTTTATAATATCAAAAAATATACATAATGTCCAGCTTCTTAAAAAAAGATTTAAGTCACAAGGCCAAAATTTAATTCTTTCAGAACTTGCCACTTCCAGGTCCAATTTTTGTATTCACCGTCACGGTGAGCTTTACACCTAGCAACAATATATTATAATAAGGCCTAGGATAGTGATTTTCATATATATATAAAGCAAAAAGTGTTCTCTATATCTGAGAAAAATTTCAAATTTGTATCTTAAAAACTTTTCTCCCAAGAGTAGAAATTGTACTGGAAGATTTAGCGTAATAGTTAAGCGTGACGGTGAATACATTGCCGTACAGCTGAAATGTTCACCGTAACGAGCGTGACGGTGAATACATGGCGCGAAACATTCCCGGATAACTACCGGAAACAGTAGGCGCCTCCTAGCTTTTTTTACCGGAACTGGCTGACGAGCGTTCATGGGTGAGGAGAGGCTGTCGTTTGGGTGAGTACTCGTTTGAAAATTCCATTTAATTGGCACTTATTGATGATGTGATCATGAAAATGTGTGATGTCTTGTTACTACATAGCATATAGATCATGGAGGAAGCATGATTTTATATGTATTCTCACTCTATAACCTGTAAAAGATGTTTTTCAAACTTTCGGACCAGCTCCCGCACTTTGCCGGCCGCAATCTAGGGTTCCATCAATCGAACCGAACCTAGAGTGACGGTAACGTGACGGTGAATACAGAAACCGACCTATACCTTTTATATCCGATATTCTTGAATGAAACTTTCAGCTATTCTAAATGCTTTCATTATTAACTGTAGGTGGAAGGTGTATATTTATGAATTTTCTAAATTTTGATGACTTCATTGAGGCCCAGTAGTGTGCACAACGGTTTCACTCCGTGATGGTGAATACATTTTCTAGTGAAATTATGGAAATCAGTTCTAAATCATATAATATATATAAATGACGGTGGGTTTTTCACTTCTCAAATAAGGAGGGTTCTGCAGTGAATACATTGAATTCGCTCTTTGTAATAATGAACATAGATGAAGATGCTTTATCGCACTTGCAAAATTTCGTGACGGTGAATACATTTAAGAAGATTTTTGTCTCCTGAGTTCCATACGGTGCTCTCAGTCATAAACTGTATACATATTATTTAATCTATAACAATGTCCAAATATATTTGTATGATATTTCAACATATATTGCTAATTTATTTGCAATATACTAGAAAGAGTGCGTGACGGTGAATACATTAATTCACCGTTTCATCTGTAATTTATTTTCATTGACAACACCTGCAGTATTTCCAAATGAAATTCATAGCCTACAATGATGTATATAGTTTCCATGTTTTTTTTAAATTGTAGGGTGCCTTTTTATTTAAATAAGGACTACATGTAGAATTTTTATGATACATCTACATAAAAAGTCTTTAAAATTTATAAAAGTAATAATAGTTGTTATTTACCTAACAAATGATTATATATATGTTATAGTTATTTCCTTATGGTGTTTTTCTACTTCCAATCTTTAAAAGTCATCAGGTCTAGTCATCATGCCACCGAAGACCCCAGCGGAGCGTTCCCGACTTTACAGGGCCCGCCATCGGGAGGATCCGAGATATCGGAAGAGTGAACGGCGCCGGTGCCGTGAAAAGTATGTCAAGCGTGAGGATATGGAGCGGGAGAACCAGGAAAAAGCAATATTAGAACGGGAGAGGGTGCGAATCAACACCGCCCTGCACCGGCTGCGGAAACGCTCCGCTGGGGGACCTGATGGCCAACCCACTCAGGCAAGAGCATCTGCAAGTAAGTGGTTTACAATTTTTCACCTTACTAATAGATACATTCAGCAAAACTTTATTGAGTTATGTACGTATGACTATTGATAGAATTCTTACACTTCTTATACACCAGGAATATTTTCAGTGTTAGAATATTCATTGCAAAGAGTAATTCTATTCCAAAGTAATAATGTTATGAATCATACTTTATCACAATTTTTTCCTCACTCCCAACTTTCATCCCTGCTTACAAAAAAGGAAAGATTTAAATTTCAATCATCATTAAAGACATTATTTGGAAATGAGAACTAAATGCATGCTTGCATTATTTCCAACAGGAGACCAGAGGTATGCCGCACGGGCTTCAACGTCGGCAGCGGAAGACCCGCAACCCCCCCCCTTTGATGACAGCCTCTCCTCATCCCAGGAGCCTCTCCCCTCCCTGGACTCCACATCCACAGGGGAGGAAAGTCAGCTGCCACAGATGTTGACACGGTAAGTGTTAATTGTTTTAACTTAAATGAGTGTTGTTCTGTGCATAACAATGTTCTTTCCATGTTTTCTCAGTTTATTTCATGAATAAAATTCCACATGAAATATATTTCCTGTCTTTCTTTTTTCATAACCACAACTCACATCACTCTTTCCATGTTTCTATTTTATAATACATGTTCTGTAAAATTTGCAAGTTGTTCTTTTTTATGTTTAAAGTTCACGGGCCAAGGCCAGGAAGACGACCATGGAGGAGGAGGTGCTGCAGGTCACACAACGTTCTTTGGAGAAGACCGGCTGGACCACTTAAAATTTTCTTCTTACAAGTTCATTGATCATCTGTGATTTTCCTTTTCATGTAACAATCTTCTACATTTTCAGATCTTTTTCAACCAATGAAGCTGGCCTTTCATTAATTGACATTCTTTACATGTTTCCACATTTTATCCATCAGTTTTTATGAATGTTCTTTGCATGTATCCTAGGGAACCCTTGAAAGTCAGAATGTCATTTGCTAGTCGTAGACAAGTGAACCGTCAAGTCAGCCGTACATTCAGGCAGCTTAAGAAAGAGAGGGAACAGAACAGCCGTCTACGCAGAGAGTTGTGGCGAATGAAAAAGAAGCTTAATAGAACTAAGCATGCAGAAAAGTCTAAGGTTTTAGATGGTGATTTGTGTGTGGAGGCTGATGTAACAATCAGGTCAGATCTAAATGATTCTTTCTTGGGGGCTGAAGCAATAATCAGGTCAGATGGGCTCAGCCCAAGTAAAGTTCCCAAAATAATGAAGTCTATGTCTGCTCAAGATCTCCTTGTTTCAGCAATGAAAACAAGTATAAGTAAAACTGTGCGAAAGGATTTGTTGGCAAGTGAGCCCGTTCAAAGTAGTCGTTTGACAAGTGAGATAAGCCGTCAGCTTGATGTTGACCGGCGGTTACCAAAGAGAACCGAAAAGACCCAGCGTTGTACTTTGTCTGCCGAAAAGAAGGCCCATGTATTAGAGTTTCTTCTCAGGCCTGAGAACTCTATGACCCTTCCTGGTAAGAAGGATTGTATGACCTTTAAGAAAGAGAAGTTACAAATCTCTGTACTGCTTGACTTTATGTCCGTTTTGTACAAAAAGTATGTGTCCGAGTTTCCTGATCAAAAGATCGGTTTGGCATCGTTTCTTCGGGCTAGGCCCCGTAATATTTGTCTTGTTCAATACATGAACCGCATGGTCTGTCTTTGTAAAAGACATCAAAACATGGCTCTTTATTTGAAGGCTGTGAAGCCTCTAGGATTCATGCAAAATCCTGACAAATTCATTGAGGTTGGGGATGACGTTCCCACCTTGGAAGCCAAACTTGAGGAATCTTTACCTGATGTTGTAACAACAGAACAGTGGAAGCGCTGTGAAGTGACATATGGTGAAGGCCAAGTCACAAAGAAATTGAAGCTTGTCACAGAAATTCATGATAAGTCCAAATTCAAAGAGCTTTTTATCAAGGAGACAAAAGATTTTCAGTCGCATGCCGAAAGAGTGCATGTTCAGCATTCTCAGATTTTGACCCTCGAAAACAAGTTACCAACAAACCATGTAACAGCTCAGCTAGACTTTGCCCAAAACTGGGCCATTCAGTATCACCAAGAGGTACAGAGTGCCTATTATTCCAAAGACGAGATCACTGTTCATCCTATTGTGGTTAGTTATATGTAGGATGAGAAGCTTCATCATAAATCATATGTCATGGTATCCGACGAACGAAGCCACATGGCAGGCACTGTGTTAGCATTTTTGCGTGCCTTGATCCCCAGACTCCAGATTGACATTCCTGGGGTAGAGTTCATTCACTACCTCAGTGACTCCCCTACGTCACAATACAGAAATATTCACATGTTTGCCTTATTGAGCAAACATGCTGAAATCTTTGGAATACCAGCGAGCTGGTCTTATTTTGAGTCAGGGCACGGGAAGGGCCCCTGTGATGGGGTGGGTGCAGCTTCAAAGCGCACATCCGATTTGGCAGTGAAACGGGGGGCAAACATCCAATCAGCCACAGAATATGTGGCATGTGTACAGTCAGACACATCAGCAATGACGCACATTATTGTGACATGTGCAGAAGTCGCCAATTCTGCAAGTCAGCTAAAGGAATCCCTTGTCCCAACTGGTAAAGTGAAGGGCACTATGTCAACGCATGCAGCTGTTTCAAAACAGCCTGGCACTGTCTCCCTGCGTGCAACTTCATGTTTCAAAGACTGCTGTTTTGTAAACGGCCAGTTCACATTGCACTGTGAGGGGTGGAAAGAGTATGAGCTGTTTGAACGTCCTCAGCCTCAAACCGAGCCTGAGGAGGTTGAAGCAGCTGATCAGCTATTTGAACATACTCAGCCTCAAGCTGAGACTGAGGATGTTGAAATACCTGGCCGTTCTTGTATAGAAGGATTGGTACCTGATGACTATGTAGCTGTTGTTTATTCAGAGAAGTGGTTTGTGGCACAAATTCTGAATATCTCTGACCTTGTCACAGTCACTTTCATGTGGCCGACAAGCAGCCAATGTGATGTGTTCAAGTGGTCCAAAGGAAAGAGTGATGTGATGGGTATTGAGACATCATCCATACTCATGAAGGTTCCGGTACCAGTAGAGATTCGCCGGAGGAAGGGATGTTTCAGCATCTCTCCGGAGACAAGGAGGTCCATAATCCGGGCGTTTAAATCTTTCAAGTAATTTTTATAGTCAGAAAGTGAAACTGTTGGTATTTTATAAATGTATGAAGTAAAAAGAGATTTCACCCACCCCCTTCCCCTGCCCTGACTCAAAAGGATTTTATATTTACGAGTTAAAGACATGCAATCTTGTGCATGCATCTAGTATAGTAAGTGTTAAATGTGGTTGAATGTTTCAGCTTAAACTGTTTAAAAAGAAGTTTTATATCAGAGGCGACCCACCACAGATTAAATATAGTCTGTGGTGGGTGGCCTCTGATACAAAGTATTGGCAAAGTATTTAAACCAGAGGCCACCCACCACAGATGCACTAATCTAGTTTGTGGTGGGCGCCTTCTGGTCAACAGTATTGGGTATAGCACAAAGTGCAAAGAGAGAGTTCACAGTTCTAAAAAGTATCAATAGTATGCATTTACATAAGAGGGCCCCCACCACAGATTATTTAGTCTGTGGTAGGTGCATGTGAGTACATGTGCATGTGCACATATAAATTTGTTATCTAAGCAAGATGATAGTATCAGTAAATACTATCATCTTGCTTAGCTAAGACATTTATAAATGTGCACATGTTCATACATACTCTAGTATTTACTTTTGAATGTATCACTGACCTGATTTTGCTCAGCCCTCCACACTTCAGGTCAAATTAGAAGGAAAACCCCTCAAAGATTAAAAATTATTAATCTCTGATGGGTTTTCCTTCTTATTTGACCTTTTTTTTCTGTGCATAGCACAACAAAAGTCAAACATTTTAAAAAGGTAACTAAGTAAGAGTAAAGCAAAGAAAATGTAATACAACTCCTGTGTCAACCTGTGTAAGCCTTTTTTAAGTGGCAAATCAGAAGGGCCTCCCATAAAAGATTAAATAATATATATGTTCAATCTTTTATGAGTGGCCCTTCTTATTTGACTTTATTTTTGTGTTAAGTAACACAATCCTAGTGTTTGTGGGTGACAGTATGACCCACACAGTTAATGCAAGTGCAAAAAACACACATACGGTTTCTATCTGTTAAATATCTGCATGACGTTACGGTAAATACATGCCTATTGTATTCACCGTAACGCCACTTTTACTGATTTCAGTTATAGAAAGGATTATTAGATACAGTGAAAATAAGTCCCTTTGATTAGGTGGAATTGCACCTATGTACTACAGTACAAATAAGCTGTTCCAGTTGTGTATTGCTGTTTTAAGAAAGCTATGATGATAATTACAAATCAACCACACAATCGTATGTTGTACCAAGTTTGAATCAGATTGGCCTTTTCTGTACAATTATGTTGTTTCTAGTTATGCTTCATTGTGTTATCAGACAGGAAAAGGCGTTTATTTGTTGAAAATTCCAAATTATGTCTCCAGTAACTGGAACTTCTTCGGCTGTGTGTGGTGTGTATTCACCGTCACTTTTCAAGTATTCACCGCAATGTGATGTCTGTGGACATTAAAACCATGTGAAATTGTGCGAACTCTTTCCTTTTATCATGTATCAGGAAGGTGAATGTCTAGAGTACCTTTTCAGACAGAAATATTAAGGTTTCAATGTATTTTCCCCTTAGCTTGTGGTTTGTGAAAGGAGGTGAAATATAAAATTTCAACTTTTCAGTCTAAATTGAGAAAAAAAAAATTCAAATTTGTACCAAATTGCTGCCTGCCCAGCTTCTTCATTGTGTTATCACACAGAAACAGGCGTTCATTTGTTCTAAATTCCAAATTAGGTCTCCAGTAAGTTGAACTTGTTCAGCTGTGTGTGGTGTGTATTCACCGTCACTTTTCAAGTATTCACCGTAACGTGATGTCTGTTGACATTAAAACCATGTGAAATTGTGCGAACTCTTTCCTTTCATCATGTATCAGGACGTTGAATGTCTAGAGTATCTTTTCAGACAAAAATATTAAGGTTTCGATGTATTTTGCTCTTCGCTTCTGGTTTGTGAAAGGTGGTGGAATGTTAAATTTCAACTTTTCAGTTTAATTGAGAAAAAAAAAATCAAATTTGTACCAAATCGCTGCCTACCCAGCTTCTTCATTGTGTTATCCCACAGGAAAAGGCGTTTATTTGTTGAAAATTCCAAATTATGTCTCCAGTAACTGGAACTTCTTCGGCTCTGTGTGGTGTGTATTCACCGTCACTTTTCAAGTATTCACTGCAACGTGATGTCTGTGGACATTAAAACCATGTGAAATTGTGCGAACTCTTTCCTTTCATCATGTATCAGGACGTTGAATGTCTAGAGTATCTTTTCAGACAGAAATATTAAGGTTTCGATGTATTTTGCTCTTCGCTTCTGGTTTGTGAAAGGTGGTGGAATGTTAAATTTCAACTTTTCAGTCTAAATTGAGAAAAAAAAAAATCAAATTTGTACCAAATCGCTGCCTACCCAGCTTCTTCATTGTGTTATCAAACAGGAAAAGGCATTCATTTGTTTTAAAATATCATTGTGTCTTCAGAAGTTTCTTCAATAGCCAACCTATTGTTTCTGTATCTTCCGTCACGCTTTATGTATTCACCGTAACGAAGTGATTTTGCATGTCAGAGATACACTATGGGTGTTTTTCTTCTATAAAGTTAATATTAATGCAGCCATTACGCTATTTCACGACTTTTCCTAGATAGCACTGTGTGTACATAAGTAAAGACTTTCTCTAGGGGATTTGTTTTTGTGAAAGTACACATGCTAAAGTTAATGGACAAGAGTAAATAAATATCTAGAACTAACTGATACTTTTTTCATGTGTTCTGACAATAGAATATAAAATTTAAGTAAAGAAATAGCTGAATTTCTTTATAAATTACTGGAAATGGTATTGAAAAATATGGAAATGTACTAGGAGTAATGCCTAAAAAATCGTTTTCCCCTAAGGACATTTCCCTTTGCTATTAGAGTGCATTGGAAAATTTAATTTAGATACTAAGGATATTTTCATATATCCAACCATTGCTTGCCAGGCCCAAACGTGACGGTGAATACATGTGCTATGAGAACCATTTCTTTAGAAAATTCTCCTGAGACAACCATTTCAGAAAGGATGAGGAGATTTCAGGTATGTACACTTGAGACCCTTCTCTACCAGGAAAAAAATATAAGAAATCATTTAGGAAAGTTTTTTTGTTTTTTTTCTAAAATACCCAATTGTACATTTTTTGTGCAGGTGGCCCATATTCAACTATGCTGATTATGCCATCCGACTTCTTTTGTGTTAGCACAGCTCCTAGACTAAAAGGACTAGCATCGACAATCAACTCGGTTGGTCTGTTTATATCAAAGTACTCTATCATCTTCCAGTCTGCCATTCGGGCTTTCAGTTCATCAAACGCATCTTGTTCTGTTTTCTCCCACTTCCAAGGCACACTGTTCCTTGTCAACTTGTGTAGAGGTGCTACAACAGAACTGTAGTTTGGGATGAATCTTGAGAGATATTGTGCCATGCCTAACAGGGTTTTCACTTCTTCCTTACTTCTGGAGATGGAGCATTAACTACAGCTGCGATTTTCTTCTCACTTGGCGAAATACCCTTACTTGAGAATACATGACCGAAGAACTGTATTTCACTCTTGAAGAACTCGCATTTACTTCTGTTGGCAGTGAGGTTGTATTCACGTAGACGTTCCAATACCTACTCAACTGTCATCTTGTGTTCTTCCAATGTCTTCGAGTAGATGATTATGTCATCAGACATATTCTTCACATCAGGTATACCATGGAGCATGTCTGCAATCTTTTTCTGAAAGACTTCAGCAGCAGAATTGATGCCGAAACACAAACTTTGTATCTATACAACTTGTCCTGTGTCTGAAAAGTTGTAATCGGCCTGCTTTCTTCATTCAACTCCAATTGATGGTATCCCTTGTTCAGATCGTTCTTTGAGAACCACTGTGAACCATTCAGATCGACTATCAATTCGTCAACAGTGTTCATCGGGTATCGCTCTCGTTTGATAGCTGTGTTGATCTTATGACTGTCGAGGCATAGTCTCACTTCACCATTTGGTTTATGCACAATAACTAATGGACTATCCCATGTAGTTGCTCCGACAGCATCTTCCATGATGTCCAGAGATTTAAGTCTCTCAATCTCCTTGTTGACTTGTTCACGCAGGTGATATGGCACCTGGCGTTGTTTCTGAGGAACAGGTTTCACACTCTCATCAATGTTCAATTTCACTTGAGAGTTCTTCATTTTACCAATTCCTTCAAACCGATCCTTGTAACGAACTGTGATGTCTTCTTCAACTTCATCAACACTACACATGAACTGTACCAGTCCAAGTTTTTCTGATGTTTCACAGCTCAGGAGATTCTTTCCTTTGCCTTGAAGTACATATACTTTAGAGAATGTCATGCGCATGGTGGCAGGACACTTCACTTTGGCATCAAACACTCCTACCATAGGTATTTCAACACGGTTACCTTCTGATGCGTAGCCACAAAACTTTTGTGTAATTGGTTGGAGTTCACTCTTGGATAAATTCATTTGTTGGAATTCATCTTCACCAATAATGTTTATAACAGATCCAGAGTCTATCATTGTCTTGATATTCTTACCACCGATCTTCACTGTAGCAGTTTTCACTTGCGATTTCAGACTATTTACCGCAAACACCATTGATATGTCATAATAGCATTTCTTGCCTTTAGAACGACCTTGACTCTTGGATCGCCGACGCCCAAATTGATAATGGCTGTTTCCACGACTTTGACGTTTCTCAACTGCATTTAGGCCATTCAAAAAAACCAACTTGTTTCTCATCACCAAGCCATGAAAAATATGACGAGGGCGCTTTTTTTTTTTTTTTTTTTTGCTGGATCAGACATGGCTTTTGAAGTATCATAAAATGGACTTCAGACGAATTATTTAGGTCATATCTTGCACTCTCACTGTAAGTTGTGTGTAATTGTCTCTGTATCAGATGTTTATCATAAAATGATTTAAGCAAGATATTCCCTCAAAACCAATAGGACTAGTCTTCTTAACTAATTAATAAGGAGTCAATAAATTGGTGTTTCAAATTTCCAACATGTTTCGGTCACACAGGACCTTCATCAGGGATTGGTTTCATTGTTTATTATAACCCTGTGTAAGCGGGGCCTAATCTACCTATATATGCATAATTGGTTACACTTAATGTATCACTTTTGCCAACCATATAACCACATTGAATGCATTCCTGACATCAGGAGCTTTAATTTGATACCAAATACTCATATCTTTCATGATTTCTATCAAAGTTCATCTTATTTATAAAAGAAAAAAAAATCTTCTAAAAACGTTTTGCAGACGCGCACGGTGATGAGAAACAAGTTTGTTTTTTTTAATGGCCTTATGGATGCTTCGACTGGTGTTTCCATATCCTTGATTCTGGCATCTATACGTTCTGATGTTCGTGCATTGTCAAGGAAATCCTTTAAGCTTTGATCACTTTGATTGTTTTGTGTTTCACTTGTTTGTTCGGGTAGTAGTTTACAATGTGTGAAAGTGTTATTAGTTTGACAATCTTCTCTTTTGTGAGGTCTTCAAGCTTGATAGCTGGCACTTTGTCTTTTACTCGTATATGATAGTTGTCCACAGATTCACTGGGTTGTTGTCTCAATTGGTGTAACATATTCATGCCATATACTCAATTTAGCTTTGGCTTAAAATAATCATTGAGGCCTTTTACTAATTGATCATAGCAGTCTTCTGCACCGAGATCGACATTGTCCAGCTGTTTTACAATTCTACAACATGAAGTTCCAAGCCAGTACCACAGAAGATCTTTCTTCTCAGTCTGTCTCTTCAGTTGAGTAACAGCAATGGTTGCTTCTGCACCTTCTAGCCAATCTTCCCATCTTGACGCAACATCAGGGTCATCAGTGACCTTAAACTCAGGGTATGATGGCGGCGTGAAGGGTTAACCAGCATTCTCTACCATTTTTTTCTCTCAAATTTTTACACTTCACACTTCTTATAAAAGTCATATGTATTTATCATTGATGAAAATATCAATAACAATAGTCCACTTCCTGTTTAACTTCTTCTTCCCTTTTGTATTTTTTGTTGTTGCTAGAGTGCTCCTTTAAATTTTGAAGACTGGAGTACTCCTTTAAATCCTTATGCCCAGTATTCTCCTTTAATTGCACACAAGTTCACTTTAGTGATGAAATGTCACTTTGAGAATGTCATTAGATTCACATCACATAATTACTTGAGTTTGATGTGTTGTGCACCAATACTTTCAAATTTAGGTCAACAGGTCACAACCACTTACTACCAGTAAGCATGTATTTACTCAAGTAGGTCAGCAAATGTTGTCACAAACAGCTCTCAACTCTTCCTCTTCTGTATTGAAAAAGTCACTCTACTCACAGTTTTTTGGGTTCTACAGGATCTTCACATACTTTCCTGACTCATTTCCACAGCCTCAGTCGCCAGTGTAGTGTTTTGAGTGAAGAGGAGGCTTGAAATTATGCTGGAGTTGTTATTTATTCTGGGCATTAACGTTTTTTAATACAAAAGCTACTTATGTGGTACAAAACCCTTTTCGTTCAGTGTTCTGCCGCGTTCCTGTTGGGGTCTGGGTAATACATGTGATTCTGTCCGAAAAAATATTTTTCGCCCCATCATATGCCAACCTATTCATGGAACACCTAGAAGAGAAGATGATAGACGACTATCCACTCAAACCGAAGGTTTGGTGGAGATATATCGACGACATCTTCTTCATCTGGGAACATGGGGAGGAAGAACTGGAGAAATGGCATACATGGACCAATTGCTACCATGACACAATCAAGTTCACCATGGAAAAGTCACACACCGAGGTGGCTTTCCTGGACACTAAAATAGTGAAGAACTGTGAGGGCCACTTAAACAGCGACCTTTACGTGAAGCCAATGGATCGCAATACATACCTCAGATACGACTCAGCACATCCGCCTGCACAAAAGAGAAGTATACCATACTCCCAACTCTTGCGGGTCAGAAGGATATGCACCAACGAAGCGGACTATGAGAAACACGCACAGCAGAAACTCAAGGAGTTCAGAGAGAGGGGATACCCCGAAAAGGTACTACGCGAATGCAAGCAGAAAGCAGACAACCTTGAAAGAGACTCGCTACTCAACAATTCAAAACCCAACGCAGAAAACATAGAGAATGAGGACAAAACATTCCTCATCTGCACCTACCACTCCAAAGGTAACACTCTACCCAAAATAGTGGAGTCAAATTGGGACCTACTCGGCAAATCCAAAACAACAAAAGACATCTACGAAAGTAGACTAGTCAAAGGATATCAGAGACCAAAGAACCTCAAAAACCATCTGGTAAGGACCAGAACAAATTATAAGGTACACTCTTCCAAGAAAGAGAAGAAGGCGAATCTCAACAACTGCAAGAAAAAACGTTGCAAATACTGTGCAAGAATCAACACAACCGGCCAAACTCATAGCAGAAACACCAACCGGAGTCACCCCTCCAAGCACGGAGCAACATGCAACAGCTCAAATCTGATATACTGCATAACATGCAAAACGTGCAAAATGTAGTATATTGGACAAACAAAAAGGAAAATAAAAGACCAAATGAGGGAACACTTCAGATCGGTAGAAACCAAAAGCAAAATCAGCGATGTCCCAAAACATTTCAACAAACATGGTCACAATGGAGTCGAAGATATGGAGTTCACCATTTTGGACTACATACATTGACATCCAGACAGCAAATCGGCCAAGGAACTCCGGCTAAAAATCTAATACAATTGGATTCACCGGATGAAGACACAGGCACCACAAGGCCTCCATACGATGGACAGTAGATACGGGTGAGAGGATAAATTTATGCCACGTCAAAAAATTTTTGTTCTACCCAGACCCCAACAGGAACGCGGCAGAACACTGAACGAAAAAGTTTTGTACCACATTTTTCACATAACATCTTCAAACCCATGAGGTGACTCTTATGTGGCTGTGTTCTATTTTTTAACCACCCCATACGGAAAAACTTCAATAAAGTACCTCCACAATTAGGAGCAAACACATGCGATCAGCCAATCATAGCCTGACGATATTGTACGCAATTGAAACTGCTGGTATGCCCCAAAAAGCATAGCATTTGGGCCTATAGATCACACACACACAAAGAACCCAGCTAAGTTCAGTCACGACACACCAAGGAGCTGTTTCAAAACGTGGGTTAAGTCTATGGTTTTGAAACAGCTCCCTGGGGACGCCACTGCACAGCAGACGGGTCACTCCCCTCACTCACCCCCATCAGTGTTTACATTGACAAAGCTCATTGGTCTGAATACGTTCCCGCCACCCTTTGTCTCAATCTAAACCAACCACATAGTGTAGATGGGCACATGTGACTGACCACAGCCAGTGTTACTATCTGTGTGACTAGTAAACTAAATGAGTGACTCCAAGGCTTCGTCCCGTTACAAGCTTTATTGCAGATGGTGTTACAATAGGCTCTCTGACCGGACTGACTCGAGTATGTCGAGATCAGGATTATATGCTGCCCTCAGCCGCGTGGGGGCAACCCGTATTGATCGTAACCAAGGGGGATTACCTCACGCGGCGTGACACGCAGCCGGCTTGATCCATAAGGCCGAGGGATATAATCTGTATGTTTAACATACCGATATTTTGGATCGTGACACTATCCCCGGGCGAAATGGAAAACTCACTCCGATGAGTTATTGAAAAAATGCAAGTTATGATGACATAATTTGTAGTTACCGAATAAATAGGATTACAAACTAGTGTGCTCTGGTAGAGAGAGTAAGATGCTTGGCTGGCGCGAAGAGGTGATACAATTATTCATTAAATCTTGATGCGGTCTTGATAATTAGGAAAATAAGGTATCGTGGAGGTAGACTACGGCACATTGCGTGGTATTTCGAATGTTACATAACCATCCCCAGGACGACTGAGGAACCACTCTGATGGTTCTGCTGATAATGATGTTAAGTATAGTAGCAAGTAACGGGAAGTGATACAAGTAAGGCTTAACATAAAGATTATATGTTATATACAAGTAAGTTAATTAGCATGTCTGAACGACATCTGACAATGAAGTGCTCATGCTTGATGTTAAAGTTCTGGGCATGGCATGTTGTCATGAGTGTCACAATGTTGTTGTCGTTCACAGTTTGGCGATGCTGGTCCGCGGCTCGGTCTGTGGTGGGCGCACCAGCGGCACAGACCGGGTTCTCCCAGCTGGGAGCTGGTAGCCGCGGAGGTGTTGTTGTCGCGTGTGAGCGTAGGTGTTGACGCTCGGTGTCAGTTGGTTTCGCTCGGCTCCGACGTGTCACTGCAGGGGTGAGAATAATCGGGTGTGAGCGAACAAAGTGCATGCGGGTTTGACCAAACTGAGTGCATGCGGGTGTGACAGCGTGCCTGTGGCAGCGTCATGACACAAACAATGGGAGACAAGTTAATCTGGACTGGGCTGGGGGGGTATATAAGCGGCAGTCTGACAGTTCATGATACGTAACAACGATATGCATCAACAGAGGACGGGTAGATGTATGAGATGTGATTGAAGTCGATAGTCGTTAGGAAATCATTACGCTGCTTAGAAATATATTGTAAGGCTAAGTGATGAAGCAAAGACTGGTGTCTACAGTGTTAAACTGAGACACGCCTCGTCGGGCAGAATCAAAGCTATGGAATGGGCTTGTGACCAACCTTATAATCGCCGCTATGGCCAGAAATGCCATGTCGTCGGTGCTGATAGTCTTTAGACAATGCGGTCTAGTCGGAGTACTGGCTTTCGTGGAACGGGAATCAGAGTGGGAGCTAAGCACCTGACTGAGTTAGCCCGTTCACTCGGCGAGTTTCTGTGGCAGTGCGCGCCTTGATGACGCATGCTCACAGAGGGGGGTTCCGACGTAATGACCTGCGGGTCCTGACAGGATCCCGTAACTATGGACGCCAATGGCAGTGAATCCTGGTTGATAAGGGCAGCTGGTCACGATATCGCCTACACATTGATCCGTTACGCAACGTGTGCGCACCTCATTATGAGGGTTTGCCTAAATCCCGAGGTTGAGTGGTGTTCATCCGTCACCTTACGCAATGTCAAGCTGTTCGACGCCATTGTTTGGCGCAAACACGTAACGGTAACCATGCGATGTGGACTGGTCACAATCTCGTGTGAATGCGGGGAGGCGTGTTGCGTGCCTTGTTACGTAAGATGTTGATTGGTGAGTGGTGCGGCGTGTGCTGTGTTGCGTAATGTGTTATGTTGGTGTCCTATGTTGAGTTCTGTTGATTACGGTTGTCAGGGTGAGTCATGCGGGGGCGCTATGGCTTAAGGCCGAGGCCTAGGCCAGCGATGTTTCTGGGCTCAGCGCGCTCGCAAATTCTATAGCTATTGGATGGTGGGAGGGGGTCTGCCGGTTTTCAGGCGTTGCAGAAAGCGTTTATCGCGGGGGTGGGGGACTTTTAATCTTTCTATGTGAATGGGTTTGGTGGTAGTCCTGCCATCTGATAATCTTCTCAGGTGGCATATGTTTCGTGTGGTGAATTTAGTAATGAGGTATGGGCCAGTGAATGTTTTCTGTAATTTCTTGGAGGTTCTTTTTACTAAAAGAGTGGGAATTTGGAGATAGGCGATGTCGCCTTCTTTGAAGTTGTGCAAAGATGCCGATTTGTCGAACCTGGCTTTCATTTTGGCGTGTGATTTTGCTAAAGTGACCATGCTTTCCTGTAGTGCTTTTTGCCTCTTTTGGTTCATTGATAGCATAAGTGATCTAACGTTTGGAAAGCTGGTTTTCATGAGAGTATGTTTTAGATTTTCAACTGGAAGTGGTGCTGTTTTTCCGAAAACTACCATGTTAGGGCTGTAACCTAAAGAAGCTGAAGAAGTATTATTTAAACTGAAAACAATGGCTTGCAAAAATGAAGGCCAGTCATTTTGTGAGGAATCCACAA
Source organism: Alentia gelatinosa (assembly GCA_950022655.1). Taxonomy (NCBI): domain Eukaryota; kingdom Metazoa; phylum Annelida; class Polychaeta; order Phyllodocida; family Polynoidae; genus Alentia; species Alentia gelatinosa. The sequence continues at coordinate 25,446,972 of OX465592.1, forward strand.
ACGTTCTTAGGCATGCTTGTATGGAAGCGTTGTAGCGTTCCACTAGGCCTTGGGTATGTGAGTGGTATGTGCTGCTGTGTTTTTGATGAATTCCGAGTGCATTACAAAATGTTTTGAAGGTGTTAGAAGTGAAGGTTGAACCGTTGTCAGTGTAGATGTGGGATGGTATGCCGTGTATGCAAAATACTTTGTTGAAAAGTTCCTGGGTCGTTTGTGCTGCATTGATGCTGTTCGTGTCCCATGCTATAACGTAGCGGGATGCATAGCAAACGACTACCTGTATGTATTTTGAACCTGATGTGGATGTGTGTAGAGGGCCGATGGTGTCCATCGAGATGCGTGTAAATGTGGTTGGTGTGGGGTCTCTGAGTGTAAGAGGGGGTGTGAATTTCTTTGGAATACGTTTTGATGTTAGGCAATTATGGCATGTGGCTATGTAGTCTCTTGTGTCTGAAAATGAAGTTGGCCAGTAAAAGGAACGAGAGATTGAGGGAAAGGTGCGTGGTAGTCCCAAATGTCCACCGAGTGGGCTATCGTGAACGGATTTGATAACGTCTTGGGTGTAGGTTTGAGGGACTACCATTTGAACGCTAGGTGGTGTGGAATTGCTTTTGAAGTTAGTGGCTCTAAACAGTATACCTTGGAAAACGATGAACTGGTCGTGCGTCAGAAGGATGTGCCTGCTTAGAGTTTGATTTGTGGGAAGAGTGTGTTTGGTTATATAATCGTAGACTGCGCGACAAAAAGTGTCTCTAGATTGCGCGTCTTTGATCTGGGCGTGACTAGGTTCGGTGGGGAAGAGAGAGAGGAGACGTGTTAGTGCCTTGTTGGCTAGAGGTGTGAACTGAGGGTAGATCTGTTTTCGTCTCTTTGATGCTCTAGCGCGGGCTATGGGGGTGCGGAGGCGGGGTGCTTTCACACATGCCGCGGCTGGAGTGGGGGCTGGGGCGGGGGCTGGGGCGGGGGGCGGTGCGTTGCGCGCGCCTTGCCTGGTGGCAACAGCTAACACGTGGAAGTTGTCTTCCTTGCTGGGTTTGGGTTTCGGAATTCTAGTGTTATGACCCTTAGTTTGCGGAGCATTCTTTAGAATTGGAATTGGTTTTGTGAGGAGGATTGGGTCATGGCTTGTTGGCTGATCATGGTTGAAGGTGCGGGTGATACTTGTGCTGGAGAAACGTACACGTTTTTCTGGTAATATCACCTTGTTTATGGGAATGGAGGGGGAAGGTTCTGAATTGGAGGGGGGTAAGGTATACAATCTACAGTAGAGAAACTGAACAGAGGCCTGAACAGAAACTTAAGAACTGTATTAGGTAGGGGTGCATATGTCGATGACAGGTCAATTAGGACCGAGGAACTGCTTACCAAATGCGAAGTATCCGATCCCGACGAAAGACGAAAGGTACTTTTACTAGGACTAATAAGGAGCTTAAACAGTTTAAAGCAGATAAGGAAGAAGATGGTGGGGATATATGAAGTAGAAAGACAAACTAGATCTAAAAATAAGGACAATTTATATCTACCGTTTCCTCGGAGCGAAAAATTCAGAAATTCGTCGGGATACAAGGGAATCAGCTTTTGGAACGCACTTCCAGAGAATGCACAAAAAACTGAGTCAAAAATACTGTTCAAGAAAGCGGTACTGAGTGTAATTAGAAAATAAGAACTGTTATATGATAAACAGAGCATAGTTATATTGTTAGTAAGTATGGGATGGCAAGAAAAGGTTTTGACGCAGTGTATCATTTCACCAAATTGTAATCACCTACAATTCACTAATGTGGTTTGTGAATGTATGTAAGCTTGTTGCAACAGTTACGCACTTGTTCTATTGCTTGGAAGAACGATAATGTATTATCGAATGCAATAAAGACTTTTAAAAAAAAAAAAAAAAAAAAAAATGCGACTGACGACGTCTGCGGGTATGTTTGCTTTACCAGCGATGAATTTGACCGTCATGTTAAATGACATGACTGTGTCAAGCCATCGCGCTCTACGCATGTTCAGAGTCGCTTCCTTACGGGAGAATAGAGTTATAAGTGCTGCGTGATCTGTGAAAAGCGTGAAGTTCACATCTTCCAGGTAGTGTTTGAACTTTTTGACGGCGTAAATAATGCCGAGGCATTCTCTGTCCGTTGTATGGTACCTGGTTTCCGTCGCCGTGAATGCTCGACCGACCAATTCTATCGGACGATAAAATCCTGCTGCATCTTCTTGTGTCAGTACACAAACGCAGCCAGTCAGGCTTGCGTCTGTGAAGATGGTGAAGGGTTTATCGTAATTTGGGAATTTTAGCGTTGCTTCTTCACAAATTGCTTTTCTGATGGTATCGAACGCGAGCTGATGTGTAGCGGTCCATTTGAATTTGACCGAGGATTTGGTTAGGTTGTATAGGGGGCGCATGATGATAGAGAAGTTTTTGATGAAACGTTTATAAAAGTAAGCGAGGCCATTAAATGCTCTAACCTGGGATACAGTTTTCGGTGCTGGGTAGGTGGCTATTGGGGCTACCTTCTCTGGTGAGGGTGACAGGCCCTCCCTAGATATTCTGTATCCGAGAAAGTCTATCTCAGAAGCTCCAAATTCGCATTTTTCGCTTCTAAGTTTGACGTTTCCTTTGATGAAGAGTTTCAATACTTCATCCAGGTCTTTGAGGTGTTGTGACCAAGTTGACGAGTAGACTGCTATGTCGTCAATGTAAGCTACGGCGCAGCGGAATTTTACGGTGCGCAACAGCTGGTCTACACAATTTTGAAAGAATTTTGCCGAGATAGACAGTCCCATCGGTAGAACTTTGAATCTCCAACGTTTACCAAAACTGGAGAACGTGGTGAGGTGCCTAGATGAGGCGTCTAGTGGTATTTGATGGTAAGCACTGTAAATGTCTAATTTGGAGAAAAATTTTGATTGAGAGTTTCCGACTGTTTCCGTAATATCATCTGCGCGTGGGAAAGAATAGGAGTGGGTGGTAATTTGAGAATTGAGTTCTCTCAGGTCGACCACTATGCGGTATTTCTCTGCGCCTTTTTTATCTTGCGAATTAGGTTTTTGCACCAAAAAGATGGGAGAATTCCATTCGGATGGGTCGTGAACTTCCTCTATGACGCCCTGTTCTGCTTGGCGTCTAAGGAGTTCGTCTAAGAACTTTTGTTTTTGCGGGGTGGTGCGTTATTGAGGTTTAGATACTGCTTTTGCATGTTCCTTCAGCTCGATGGTCGCTGTTGAGTCTGTCTTTAAACCGATCACGCTGTCTGTCGAGACAAACGCGTCCTTATTTTGTTCGAGGACTGAAGCTATCTCTTTCCTTTGTGAGTCGGTAAGCGAACTTGACAGAGTGTATTTTAATTTGTTAGGTGTTGGTGTGTCTGGTTGTGTTGGGAGATTGATTGGGGGCTCTGATTCAGAGACTGAGCGGTGTGCAGTAGACTGAAAGTCGTCAGGGTCTGCTATAGAGTAGAGACCCAGCATTGAGCCTCTAGGTAGCGTGACGTGTTTGTTGGAGGGATTAAACAGAATCACAGGGACACGATTGCATGGTCCGGGCGCAACTAACGCATGTTTAGTTAGCGCCCTGGGGTTCAGCACGTAGCTCTCAGTTGTGCCGACAGTGTGGCTCAAGCTTTGAGCTGCGTTGATTTTGGCTGAGCAAATCGTTTTCGAGAGAGGAGGGAGGGTTAGTGTTGATAGTGATCTGATAGGGTGTTCTTTGGGGGCAGTGTTTTTACAGTAATTGATGGTTGCTTCAGCTGAGCGTAGAAAGTCTATCCCCAGGATTAGCGGTCTGCTTAGCTGAGGTAGAACCCTGAAATGGAAGGTGTATGTGTGGTTTTGAATTTTGAAGCTGATTAAAGCTGCTTGCCGAATGTGATAGACTTTGTTGTCTGCCAGAATGACTCTGTCATGTATTTTCTGTGTTGCTTTCACGTAACCTGCTTGTTTTAGTCTGTGAAGCAGTTTTTTGGAAATGAAGGAGACCGTTGCTCCTGTGTCAACTAGAGCTGGAACAGTTATTGGCGGAAAATCGATGTTGATGCAACCGTTAATTAGGCGTATCAATAAACGTTCAGACTTACCTTTTCCTCTCGTTATTAGAGAGAGGGTTGGGTATGATTTTGAAGTTGAGTCGGATGTTGTGAGGTTGGTGCCGAAGTCGTCGGCGTTGATGGCGGGCGGTTGCTCGTGTGCACTTTTAGTGTCTTTGGCTATGTGATGTAGGCTATTGGAGTCCTTGTCGTCATTGTTGTTGGTCATGTTCTGCGTTGTCGTGGGGCGGTTGATGGATTGAAGGTTCGTCGTTCGGACACTCTCAGGGCTTTTAGAGTGACCACGGCGGTCCTATTTTTCGTCGTGCCAGCTCACGCCGGGTGTGGCCGGGCGGCGATCACGCTGATTGTCACGGCTACTGCTGCGACTGTAGTCGCGCCGACTGTAGTCGCGGGATCGCAGTCTGGCTTGACGATCGTCTCTGTCACAGGAGGCGGGTCGTTGGTCGCGTTGACGATCTCTAGAGGGGGGCCTTCTGTCTCTTGAGGACTCCCTGTAGGAGCGATAGCGCTGTTGATCGCGGTCGTGCGACTGTTCGCGACTGTGTGGCGGGTACCGCTGCCTAGAGGAATCCCTGCCCCTCGAGTCATGACGGCTTCGGTGGTTTTGTTTGCCGACATAGTTTAGTGTGAGCTGTTTGAGCTCTGCTGAGATGTCAACCGTCTTGCACCTCATGATTTCCTGCTAGATGCGCGCCGTCTCCGTAAGTTGGTGCAGAGTCTTAGGTTTGTGCAGACGCACAATGCGAGCAAGAGAGGGTGACAATCCGTTTATTATCACGTCAAGCTTAGCGGTTTCGCACAGGGTGGAGGTGGTGAGGAGGAGAGCCATGTCGTCGATATATTTGGCCACTGGCTCGTCATCCTGTTGGCGTCTCTCCCTGTACGCCTCTTGCGCCGTCTCGCTGTCGTCTTCTGCGAAGTATTCGCAGAACTGGTGAAACACGGCATCGGGGGTGGTGATTAAGCTGGTCCCGATCACGTTGGTAGAGTACCAATGCGCGGCCTTCCCACGCAGATAGCCGTACATAGCGCAGGCCCGGTCCGACGGCGAGGCGTGTGCATATGCGTGATCAGAATAGAATCTGAAGTCACGCACAAATGACTGCGCCGATCTGTACGCGGTTGGGCCAGAGAACGGCTCTGGTGCTTTGTACATGGTGTGCGTTTGTCCACCATGATAGGGTGCGGGCCGGGGGTGTGGTGACTCTATATGTGGAGCCGGAATGTTCATGTTAGAGGTCAAAGTTGCTGGAATGGTCTGACTCACAAACCTGGCGTTTCGGAAGTCTGCCATCAGCTTGGCGTTTTCTGTAGACAGTCTCTCGATTAGTCTCTTTTGATCCGCCATTTCGGAACGGAGGCTGTCTGTGTCTGCCATGTCTGCGTCAGAGCCGAGTATTGGTTGGTCAGTCGGGGTTTCCGGCCGGGTTTCGTCCAGCAGAATCACGGTGTCGTCTCCGTGGAGTGGCGGCAGTTTCGGATATATTACCTCAGTGGTGGTAGTTTCAGGCTGCCGGGATTCTGCTGCGAAGGTGTTGGTTGTCTCTGACGGCTTGGTATCGTCTTCGTTGGCGGCTGGCGGCTGTTGTGAAGACGTGCTTGGTCTTTCTTTTCTTACTGACCGTCGCAGGTTTGGCGTGTCCGACATGGGTGCTAAATGATGGTGTTTTAGCAATATTTTTGCGCGCCTGCGGGAGATGTTTGTACCGGAAGTCTTAGGAGTTCTCCACCAGTGTTACTATCTGTGTGACTAGTAAACTAAATGAGTGACTCCAAGGCTTCGTCCCGTTACAAGCTTTATTGCAGATGGTGTTACAATGCGCTCTCTGACCGGACTAACTCGAGTATGTCGAGATCAGGATTATATGCTGCCCTCAGCCGCGTGGGGGCAACCCGTATTGATCGTAACCAAGGGGGATTACCTCACGCGGCGTGACACGCAGCCGGCTTGATCCATAAGGCCGAGGGATATAATCTGTATGTTTAACATACCGATATTTTGTATCGTGACACAATGTGATCCTACGTTAGATGGTGGACAAAATAAATTAACTCACTCGCCACACAGCAGCGGAGAGAACACAGCCACATACCAGCAGTCGCTCAAGCGGATCGCTCATCATACACACAAAAGCTACTTATACTGCAGGTTCTCTGAAATACTATGTTGGTTACTATTATACTGCAGAACGTTCAGAATACTACAATCACCATCTCATCTGACTATATGTGCGAGTTACATTATGGAAGAGTCGCACATAACACATTTTGAATGCACTCCGTTGAATGATCGAATTTACTTATGTCAAATCATTAATCCCACACTCATGAGAAAATGTATTATGGGTAGACTTAAATACATTTACGGAAGAAGCCACCGGTGGACACCAGCGTCTACATCACTATAGTCGCACCACCAGGGTTTCCATAGACTTCAACCCCAGCCTGAATCTACACTGGCCGCCAGAGCTACACTAGGTTAGCTCTGCCTCAGATTAAATAAGCAGCCGCCTTGACCAAGTAGCAGAACCTGTTTGTTACTCTCCTACCAGGTCTTTCGTTCTGCTTGGAGAGTATGTTATGTCATAAACTCAAAACCAATATTCCAATTTCTTATTTACTTTAAAGCCTGCCCCCACCTACCACGATTCTGGTCCCGATTGGCCTTACGATGGCCTTCCCGACACCCTTCCGATTGAAGCGTGAGGTCTGGCAAAATCGTGATAGGTGGGACAGGTTTCTGCGATTCCGTCTACGACAGCTCACGATAGGCTGCGATTGTAAACGCCAATCGTAGAGGTCCCGATAACTTCCAACATGTTGGAAATTTCGTAGCCTGTCGTAGGGTATTGTAGTGTATTTGAATGGGAAAATATCTCTTGTGGGTGAAATACTAGATGGAAAATTATGAAATTCTAGAATTAGGTAAGCCGTATACAGATATATATTCGGTGAAAATATGATATCATTTGATTAAGGATAAAGGTCTGAAAATAATAGTTTCAGATCGGAATCACGATTCTATCACAGTTATCTTTTTCAATTTGATTGTATTAGCGTCTGAAAAATAACTTCAAATTATGTTGTGAATACCTCTAAAAAACTATTGAGATTCATTTAATGTTTCCAAAATTATAATATATTTCAATGTTAAAACTCATATACATTGATACACAGATTGAATCGTGACCATGGTTTATGTTTTTGGTCCTCCAAAGGCGTTTCTACGCTCTACGATTTCAAACCATGTCCACGATTTGAAACTATCGGGGACCTACCGATAGGCCACGATTTGGGCATTTCAAATCGTAGCGACCGGGAAGCATGTCGTGGCCTATCGTGGTAGGTGGGGGTCCCCTCTTACTGTGTATTTTTTAAATTATTACCTACTATATTTAAAACGGTAGAATTCCGTCAAATCCGCTTGAAGTTGCTCCCATACATAGAAACATAGTGAACCCGATCTAGGCCTGGAGATTGAAGGGCCACGAGAGTGAGATTCTCGTACAGTACTTAACTGAATCTTGCTACTATTTTTTGTTTTTCTCTACACAGATGTACTTCTATTCTTATGATTTGTTTCTAGATGTACTAAAAACATTATTTGGAAGTGTAGTTTTCTAATCTACCTTTCTCGTGAGAAACCAATGGGTAGCTCATGGCCCGTAGGGTCAGGAGCGGTCATTGCACCACCTAGCGCACTCCCTCCCTACTAGCGCACCCTGCGCGCCCCCGCGTGCGAGTCACGTGAACTAATAGGTCACGTGGCGAAGCACGCCCCCACGCTCTCTCTCATTCTGTTCCTGCGCTTCACTCCGCTCACACCTACAACTGGACCTTATAAAATTCAAATAAATTTTATTCGCCCATATCTGTCTTCCACTTATGTGTTGCGGGTAAGGGGTAATGAGATTACATTTCGCTGGTTCCCTACCATGGTTCTGGTAGCCCTTTCAAAACTCCGCTGACAACTTCCCCCCACCCACCACCACTCCAGCGACCGGTCTAAGTATTTGACCCACTTCAGACAACTAGCTCTGTGGAGCAGTCAGCAGAGTGTTCGGTTGGGGATGCGGGTGTAGGGGGTTCGTTTCCCGTATTGGCTTTTGACTTTTCGGGGTTTTTCGGACCCGACGAAGTCGCTAGTAATGAATATAAATCTTGGTTTCTTGATCAATTTTTGTTTAGCCATGCATATTTCATATTAAGTATGTCTGCTTTGAGAGTATACATAGTACAAAAGTATTTGGTTTGAGGCACATCCGGGATTTCACCCGACCAACCCCTATATCGTAGCTCAGTGTAGACAGGGGTTGCTTGCTAAACCAACCTGTATCCTGCTGTGTCCATCCATCTATCTACACTGACCTATAGAGCTACACGACGTGAGCTCTGGTTGGGTTAAATCTGTGGCACCTTGACCCACTACCTTTTTTTTTTTTTTATAAGTTTTTATTTCTCGCATTCAAAATATACATTTTGTTCTTCCAAGCGGGAAATATGAATTTAGACATTATGTCAACACAACAATAACAATTTATATACAGATATGATGACAGATATAGAGACTTTTCAATAACAAATATATATGCATATTCATATTCTGCGACTACATGGTTTTTTGTCTACGTTAATAACTATTATAACTCATGGTATCAACATCAGGTAGCCGTTCTGTTTAGGGTTTTAGTGTCTATATCTTGGTTGTATTTGGGTAATTTATTACTATATTGAATAACACTGCAATCGTTATACACCCCATTACGATCCATATCACTGCGTGTAATAGTTTCATTTTCTTAATTTTCTTAATTTCTTACAGAGTATAGTCAGGTTCGGTCTTTGCAAAAATTTCTTTCTTGAACGATGATTTTGACGTCGTGCGTTGTGCGTCCACCGATAGTTTGTTCCACAGTTGTATACCTTTGTAGTAGGCCGGTCGTCTATACTTCTCCTTCCTTGGAAATGCTAGTTGTAGGTTATCCCTGTCTGTAATTCTTGTTACTCTCACTTGTCGGGGTCTATCATTTTCAAGTGACAATGCATCTATGTTCTTTAAACTTTTGATTACACCCATTAACAGAACTGATCGTCTTACATCTGGACTGTCCACCAGGCATCTCTGAAATAAGGCCTTATTGCTGATTGGTATTCCATCCCTGTAGGCATCCCTGCCTATTGTTGTTCTCAATACCTTACAAATAAGAACATTAAGTTTATTGCAAACTCGTTTTATGGCTCCGGTTAGAAGGAAAGAACAGTGATCGGTTATTGGTAGTAGGCAGGATTTATTTATCTGTATCGCAGTCTTAATATTTATAAATTTTCGAATTTTCCTAAAAATTGCCCATTTATCACAGAGAGCATTCCCCAATTTGTTCCCATGTTTCTCAAATAATAGGTCGCTGTCAATAATGGCTCCCAGATAGTTCATATCATCTGTAGTCTCTACTTCTTGGTCCTTTAAATAGATTTTGCTTCTTTTTTCAGCCGATATTTTTTGCCTATTACCATGATAAACAATTCTTGTTTTTTCACATTGATAGTTAATCTATTTGATGTGTACCATTTTTCTGATTTATTACAAGCACTTTGGGTTTTGGTCTCAGTTTCTATAATAGACCGGCCGCTAGTTATTGATACAAGGTCGTCTGCGTACATCAAACAATCGCTTTCTTCTACAGCATCTGGTAAGTCATTGATATATACAAGGAATAGGAGAGGGCCCAGTTACTCTCCCAGCAGATGTTTCATGTGACCTACACCTATGGTTGGAGTGTATGATATTTCTCACTCTTGAGGCTATTTTTACATATTCTTATTTCCTTTTTTGTGTTTATATTGAACTTGACTTTATCATCGTGAGCTGTGAGTATTTCTCGATAAGAATTCCTGCTCTCAGAACCCATGTATTTAAACAAAAAGAGAAAAAGCTTGATCCCAGAGTGAGAATTTGTGGACACAGCTCAGATTGTATCGTACCAACCCTGAAGTTGGAACAGACGGGAGACAGAGGTAGTGGCCAATCTACCATCTATCACGCAAATGTTCTTTGCAAAATCTTGCAGTTCTAGTGACAATATGTCGCTACGATTATGATATTGTTCAACATGTAATAGGAAACTGGTGTGGAGTGCGCAGAAGTTAAGATTAGAAAGGCTATCCTTCGGTTGTGAGAAAGCTGACTCGTGCACTTACACTAAGGCTGCACTAGTAACTTGTACGATGAGGAGGTGAGAAAAAACGTAGTGTCGGAGGGTATAAAGTACTTAATAAGTAGAGATCAGAGTTTAGCAACCAGATTTCTTGGGGCAGATGCTACTCTGGAGTTGTCCACAAAAAACCCAGACCAACCCAACAGGAGGCTTGAACTTAGCCTGTAGTACGGCCAATATTCACCAGCCTTCTTTAGTCACCACATATTAACCTCCCCTATCTGCTTTACTCCAATTGCCACACAATAAACTTCCCTGTCTGCTTTACCCAAATAGCCTCCCCTTTTACCCCAATAGTCTCACATGAACCTCCTCTGTCTATTGGATCAATAAACGGAGTTCAGCTCTTAAAAACCCGCAAAACACTCACCTGTCTGGTTTATATATTAGCTCCATTTGTTCAGTCACGATTGCGAGTTTTGTATTCTAGAGTGTCAACCTTTTAATAGCAGACTTAACTAATGAATCAGCTTTCGATACTGACAACCGATGCCTGTTCTCTACATTGACTAATTACGTTCTATATGAATGTACACACCATTTTACATATTGAATTACTTGTTGGTTTTAATCTTTTGGTACAATATAGAGAGCGTAGTATAAACATAGATTTGTATGGTATGGCATCCCAGAGTTACAACATTAATTCCAAAGTTTGCATTATATGTCCAATCACTAACTTCATTAAGAGATCTGCGTCCTGATGGTGAACACCTTGATACGCGTGAAAGTTCTTGGACACACGTTATTTTGTAATTGCACCTCAGATTCCAACGTGATGAATGTCTTTATTATCTATGGCATTTGTGAAAATGAGATTTGAAATAAGAAATAACAGCGAGAGGGGAAACAATATGAATTAAATTGAATGGCTCATAAGGCTTACACTGAACCAATACTCAAAGAGAAATATCCACTGAGCTGTGATGTAACTTTATGTTATAGTGGAAAAAAGAAAACCCGCCTGGGGCTGTTCTATCTCTGTGTGTCTGTTTGTCCCCACACGTCCCTCTCTGTTACATAGCTCTATTATTATATACCTATGAGCGTATGAGACGTCTATACTACCCGCTGATAGGCATATAGTAATCATATAATTCGGCAAAGGTGGAGCGTATTTTACCATACGTTCACAGTGTGAGCGTATTACATCGCATGCGCAGTGGGTAGGCTACTCACAGGCAAAAACAAAATGGCGGACAGATTACATCGATTCGATTAGCGCTAAATAGATCGGCGAGTTAACGTGAATGGAGGCATGTACACCATCGAAATGTAGATTACACACATGAATTACGAAATTACAGCAAAGTACCAAAGGAATCACCGTAGAAAGCGGTTTAACTCATCTTAACTTGAACCTAGCTCGGAGACTTGAACCAGTTGCTTTACTTCCCTATAGCCATAGCCGCCTACCCTTCACCAAAGGGTAAGAGAAAATCACTTGTTACTTTTATTTTTAATTGATTCGTCAAAATTCCGAATATTAGAATATCGTTTTAATAATTACAGCATCAAATTCAGATTGGTTTTTTTTAAATAGCTGGTTTGTAAGGAAGGCACAACTCAAGACAGTGAATTGAAGTAAAAGTTCAGGATGGTATTTATTTGCTTATATTAGATTACAATGTTTCGGATTCATAAAAGATCCTTCATCAGTTTAGTGGTTACATCAGTGTTTCATCTGGTTACATTGATTTTTGAGTCGGTTGGGAATCATTAGAATCGGTTGCTAAGCAACCCTTTATAAGAGTTATTACAATGGTGACTGACTCACAGTGGTATAAAGTTCTTTGAGTACAGTTTGATATTTTATCAAGATAGTATTTTTTTAAAAATTGGCATACATGTATGATTTGTTAGTTCAGCAATTTTCTAATTTGATTATGCTTTATGAGTACTTTCTTAAGGCTACTTGTATATAAATAGTTATATTTACTATATACATTGGTTCTTTGGATGGATAGTTAATATAGCTTGGTATACATTTGATGGGTGTTAATTAATTGATTTTTAAATAGTTAGTGAATGATACCTTCTTTGATTAAAATGTCTCGAAATTGATATCCAACTCTCTGGTTGATTTTGCTTATCATGTACAATAGATTGATAAGGACGCTGTTGGCAGGTATCTGCGGGTTTGGTCTGGGTCGGTGAAGGAGGTTGGAGTGGCTTCTACTTGGCTGGTGGGCTCGGTGGTGTCGGGGGGATCGGTTTATTGGGTGTAGCTTGAATGGTTGTTCACTGTTATTGTTGATGGGTGGCCTGGGAGTTGGTATATAATTATGTGCTGAGATTGGGCGTTTTGACATTGGGACATATTTTTCTGGACTTTGGCGGCTGTTTTGGGAGGAGCCAAGGGAGGTAGTGGATATCGAGGGGGAAGGAGTTGTGGATTTTATTGAGTTTTTGCTTGATTCGCTGAAGGTGGATTCGGTGGTGTCATCTTCATCTGATAAATATAGGTCTTGGGAAACAACGTCTGGTTTATAGTTATCCGGGGACAGGTTTTTACTTGGGGTTGGCTCTACAGATGGGATTTTTTCCAAGGGGGTGGATTCATTAATTTTAACAATATGTTCTTCTGTCGGTGTGGTTGTTGCTTGTGTGTCGGTATCTGCAGGGTTGTCTGTTGGGCTGTTCGGCTTGTCATGTTTCTGCTCTTCGATTGTTACTGGAATGTCTTTTTTATCCTGTTGGGTGGATCTTGGAGTGGTGATGAGGTTTTCCAGTTTTTGGGCGGCACAGGTTAGATTGTTGTTGTCATCATCCGTGTCGTCAATTATCATCAGTTTCGTTTGGTGTAATCGTCTTTTCAGGATTGTGTTTAATGGATGCTCAGTATGGTGACACTTGCGAATTGTTGGGTCATCAGCTTCTGGTGTTATCATAGTCACTGGTTTCCTTATTGGGTTGTTCATTTTAATTACGTTTTTTAATGTCACTTAAGCGTTGTTCGTTGCTGGACACTCCGCTGGTAGTGTTTGGTTTGTTGGCTGTCCTAACCAGCCCCACGTCAATCGGTTCTGCGAGTAAGGACAGGGTAGATAGACAATTCTGAATTTTACTTTCAATGGGTCCAGTATTTTGATTTGGGGCTTATTAGTGACATTTTTAATTTTTGGTATATCCCTTATTAAAGTTGGTTTGGGTGTTGGTAATGACAGTTCAGACATTACTTGTGATGATTATGTGTTTGCAAAAGTTGCAGTCTCTGCAGGGTTGGCTGCTGATCTTGGGTTTGGGTTTGGGGAATTCTGATTGTGTAAGTAGGTCATGTAGGTTATGTGAGCGTCGGTAGGCGATAGTGATGGTATTCTTTCTGAATTTGTAAGTGTCAGGTCTGTCAGTGTGTAGTGTTTTTGCCATAATCAAGTGTTCTTTTGCTTTTTGGGTCGTGGGGTTGTTTTGAAGTATGAATGGTATTATCATTTTCTCTTTCTTACAGGATACGATTGGCTGCGATCTTTTTCTCTTGCACGTCGGACTGCTGCGATGACCGTTCGGTGTGGATGGCCTCGGAGGGTAAGTGATTTGATGAGTGCTGAACATGCTTTGTTGAATTCTGTTTGTTCTGTGCATATCATGCGATATCTGATAGCGATCCCATAACTAAAAGAGTCTCGTTGTGATCTGGGGTGGTACGAGGTGTAGTCTAGGTAAATATTGGCGTCCGTAGGTTTCTTATAGACTTTTGTGCACAGTTGTCTCTGACTGTTTAGGTAGACCGTTGTGTCTAAGAAGTTGATGTTGTTGGAGCTAGTTTCGAATGTGAATTTGATGGTAGTATGGAAAGTATTCATTTTGGCCAAGTTATTCTTTAGCTCGTCTTCGGTACATCTGAATATTGCGAAGATATCGTCTATGTAACGTACCCATAGTTGTGGTTTTATGTCTAGCTGTTCGATGATAATTTTTTCAATTTCTCCCATAAAGATGTTGGCGTAGGTTGGGGCAACTCGAGTGCCCATAGCTGTGCCTTGTATTTGTTTGTAGAATTTATTATTAAATTTGAAATGGTTGTTTTGCAGAACTATTCGGAGAAGTGTGAAGCATACATCAGCATCTAAAGCCAGGTTGTCCATCATTTCCCATGCGGTTTTGCAGGCGGCTATGCCCTCGTTGTGGGGGATTGAAGTGTACAGGCTGCTGACATCTATGGTGGTCATCCATTCGTCTTCGTGTAGGTGAGCGTAGTTCTTGATTAAGTTGAGAAATTGTTTGGTATCTTTTAAATAACTGGGGATGTTGGCCAGGGCTGGGTTTAATAAGCGTTCTAGTGTGCCAGAGATTTTGTCTGTTGGGCAATTAATGCCTGATACTATCGGCCTGCCTGGGCTGTTGGCCTTGTGGATCTTGGGTAGCATATAAAATAATGATGTTCATATGTTTGATGGTAGTAGATGTTTATGGGCTCCTTCAGGGAGTTTCCCTACATTCTCCATTTTAAGTAGGTTTTTCCTGATTTTACTGGCTACTTCTTGTGTCATGTCTGTTGCGGTTTCCTCATAGTGTGATTTGTCATGGAGTTGTCTTTCTGCTTCCTTGATGTAGTCTGATGAATTTAATAGTACGATGGCACCCCCTTTATCTGCCTGTTTGATGACTATGTTATTGTTTTGTTGTAGATTTTTTAGAGTCTCATATTCTTCATGTGTGGTGTTTTTTCGGTTGGGGATTTTTTCATTCAGTAGGGAATCCATAGAATGTAGCATGTAACTTGTGAATGCATCAATATCTTCATTAATCCCAGCTGGTGGGATCCATCCTTTTGATTCGGTTGGTAACGCACGTGGTTGTCCTTGTGTGTAGTGATGGATCATATGAATGTGGTTGGGTAGTCCGGGGGTGGGTGCAAATGATAGGCCTTTAGACAATAAACTGATCTCAGACGAGGTTAGTTTATGGTCAGAGAGTTTGTGGATGTAGTCGGGGATGGTCGGGGGCTGTTGTTCTTGCTGCGGCGACCTTTTCTGGTATTGTTTGAATCTCCTTCCTTTCTTTCTCGGCGTTGCTCTAGTTGGGTCTTGAGTTCCGATTCCATCTGACTGATGGTTGTTTCGATGTAGAGAAGTGTTGGGCCGTTGCATATTTGTTGGAGATGGTTTTTGGCTTTTTCAATTTGGGATTCTAGGGCTCCCACCCTCTTGGTATAATAGTTTTTGAGTAGGTTGGTCATGGTGCGAGTGCAAGTGATCTGTGCTTGCTCCCATCCAATGATGAGGTCCCAGTCAGTATCTGGTACTTGTGGTGAGATTTTAATTTGTAGGCCTTTAGGTAGGGTGTCATTTTCTAAGGCTGTGATTAGAAAATTGACATGGTGTCTAGCCTTGATCAGGTTCGTTGCTAATTTTCTAGCTAGTTTATAGTATGGTAGGGCGTCGTTGGGAATTCTTTGTGTTGGAGTTATAATGGTTGGTATATTATCCATAGTGGTGGTTTCCGCAGTGGTTCGTTTTCTTTTTTTTGTCTGCGTCACTATTTCTAAGTTAAACGATTAACATTTAAACCTCGGTCTAAAGACCTCGGTTAAAATTCCGGGGACAGGGGTTCGGTAAAATAATAATTCGTCCACAGGAATACAGTTTTCTCATATTATTCACTACGGACCTGGTGTACAATGGTTCGTGAATTCACGGAAATTCAGTCTGGAAAACACCTAAAACTCCCATATGTGCGTAAATTAAGAGTTTGAGACCCTGTCACCGCTATGGAAGAGTGCACATCGTATCTCAGCTAGATCAGATAGTGTCTCATTTATGAATACCCTTTGTTTTCGGTCTCGTAAGTAATCGATAATCCAATTTAGTATATTTCTAGGCATATTATATATTTTTTCTAATTTTTATATTAAAAGGTTATGATGAACACAGTCAAAAGCCTTTTTAAATCTATGAAACGGGCCCAAATAATACTTTCCTTTTTTCTAGACTCATATAATCCCTTTGTTAACATAAACATGGCATCCACGGTCTCACGGTTTGGACAGTCCAATATATGCACACGCACACCGTATAACGCACAGAAATATTGGGCAACGTCGAACACTCTCGATCAATCAGAGATTGGTGATACACTGACACACCCCACGTTGGGAACGACCAATGGGGGATCGAGATTACATATGAGAGCCTTCCTAGGCGGAATATTTGGCTAGAGAGTTTATTAGGGCCAACTGGAAGAGTTGGCAGTAATGCAGAGCAGAAGATGGTTGCTAGGGAGGCTATTCACGTGGTCCAGGTCACATGGGTCCGGTCATGTGACCACCCTGCTCCGCACCCCATCTGCATCCACTTCAACCCTGGGAGGCCAACCGATAGGAACTACCCACTCTGACTCGACTCTGGGTTTTACCCTAATAACTCCGCAAAACTATCACGGAAAATGGGGAAAACCGCTTCAAACGTCCAGAATTCACCTCGGACCACGAGAGTCAGGAACGAGTTGGCTCACCAGGAAAAACTCAGAGAAATGGACGTCTGCTCCTGAGTGACTGCAGCTCCCCACCACACACCACGTGGCGGGCTCCGCTCACGCTGGGGCAAGTACACAATCTACCGACGATAAACTCGCCATCGCCGCTCCTCTGGCTCCACACATCTTCAAAGCCTGGGCACTGCCGGAAAACATTGTGTCATACACAATATGTATGCTAAGCACCAGGTCTGGGCACGTCACATGTCCTCACATGGTGACACACTGCCTCCCTGGCCTGCTATATCCTCAGGATGGGGTCCAGGCACCTCACATGCCTGCAATCGGCAACTCTCCACCATCCCGGTCTTCGGCCCACTAGTCCGGGACCTGGGCCCACTTAACGTTGCCACCATGCTACCCCACCGGGTCTGCCCATCACTTCAAGCCAGGTAGTGTTCTCTCCATGTGCCTCTATGTCAGCCTCCTCAGAGGGCCCTGCTCTCGTCCACCACACTCCTCCCGGTTGCTGTCGACCTGTCTGCACCAGATCCAGGAACCTCACGTGTCCTCACATGTGCTTCGTTGCTGCCCCGGTCTCTGGCCCACCAGTCTGGGACCTGGGCCCACTCAACATTGCCACATGCCACAACATCCCCCACTATGGACTCCTCCCAGCTGCCGTTGACCCGTCTGGCCTCCACGTTGGCATGTCAGCTCAACGACAGGTCCTCCTGGCCGCCATGGGCCGCCCCCTTCTCCTCTGAGGCACTCTGCTCTCTGGGACGACCCCAACGGCCTCACAGTCCATGCCCGGGCCCTGACTTGGGGCAGATACCTGCACCAACAGAGCAATTGTCTCTCTAATCTTCAGATCACCTCTCCTCCCTCAAACCATCCTCTCTCACCTGTCACTTTGCTATGCCCGTCGTCTACAGTTCACTCTCCCTCCCTGGACTCCGGCCGCTGGCATTCTTAATAGCTCGTGACATTTCTGTTATATCTTAATTACATTTTATATTCTTATTACTATATAAAGATTATTTTGTATTATCAAGTACCATGCTTCTGTGTTAGTCATTAGGTCTACTGGCTGAGTTGGTGGTAATATGGAGCAGAAGATGTTTGCAAAAGACGCTACTCCTGTGGTCCCAGTCACGTGGTTCTGGTTACGTTACCACCCTACTCTGCGACCCATCTGCGTCCACTTCAACCCTGGGAGGCCAACTGAAAGGAACCACCCACCTACCCTACAAAAACTCTTCACTCTCATCTCTTCGATTTCCCCTACTTCGTAGGGCGTTCTTAACAGCTCGTTACATTTCTGTTATAATTTAATTACATTTTATATTCTAATTACTATATAAAACTTACCTCGTACTATTAAGTGACTCAATAAATTTTATATCCACTACCGTGCTTCTGTGTTAGTCATTAGTGGTAGCATTTTACGTAGAACAGCCTCACCTACACACCACGTCATCTTTAGGTTATCCTACAAGTCGGTTAAATTTCGCTAGAACAATGCCCAAGCCTCATTACATGCTCAGTACCCCGACTGGTGGCGCCATCTCGGAGATAATACTGCCGGCCACCTGGTGACTGGTGTTCATGAACTAACATTACCCCTGCCCCGTACAGATACTACTGAGTCAGGCAGGGGTTGCATGCCTATACTTCAGAGTCGACTTCAGGGTGGGCAAGTTCCCCGAGTTGCTCTAAAGGGCGTTTCCGAACGCCCCCGTGTTGTTATGGCGCTGGCGGCCGCGTGGTCTCGGCGGCTACGCGTGGCGCCGCGTGGTTTGGCGAGACGTGGAGGACTTGCCATGTGGCCGCCTGCCTCTGCTCGTCACGTCCACGGATTACCGCTCACCACAGTTCCCGCCAACTCGTCCGCACCTCGTGGCCACCAGACGACATTCCTCTGACGGACACGGAGAGTGGAGCGTCCCCGTCGTCCTTCCTCAAGGTGAGTGAGTTACTGTGATTGTGTTTAGAGCGATCGACGCACAGACAGACCGTGCAGACGACATTTCAGCATCAGAGAGGCAGCATGACAGCGACACCGGAAACACCAGCGGAAACCCGCGCGTTCCTCACTCGGCCCGCAGACGACTTTCAGCTCCGGGTCCGTTGTCTTGTCAACAGCATCAGGAGACATTCTCAATTTCCTTGGGGGAAATATGTGACTTATCTCAATAATTCTTTCAGAGTTATGTCTTTGATGTCATTAACCGTAATGAAAAACATCAAGGCACAGTTTCAAACAAAGTAAGCGTGGTTTGAGCATACGTCGATCCACCAGCTCTACCACAGATACACCTGGGCATCACTAGAAACTTATATGCTGTAGTATTTTGAAGTATGGAAATAACCATTGGACCCAGGAGGGCTGATTCTAGTGATTCTTCATAATCAATATTGTTCTTTTAGATTATTTTTACACGTAGCACAATATATTTTGTGGAGAAGTGTGTCCATTGCTAGTCTCAGAGAATCAACTGCAGTTTAGTGGCAGAAGATGTCGCTGAAGTGCAGGGACGCGGCATTACCCACCACACAGCCTCAACTCAACTCAGCACACCCACTTACATTCCTCTCCCCATACAGCGATCGCCATCACTGCCTATTGTATCTACATACCACCATGGTCATCCATGCTGATTCACAATTTCCAATGGGAGCTTTCAAATTTTGGTAGGGGCCGAAGTTCCTATGGATGACACAGTTTAAGTGGTTTGAGTGGTAGAACTCATCAAGCCATGGCAGAGTGTCTGTGTGTGAGTGGTTCGTTTATACCTTCTGCCATTGGTGCATACCCTTGATTATTTACGAGTTTAGCCACATCAATAACATTGAAGACCATACGTAATGATCACCCACATAAAGTGACAATACTGGGACATGGTCATGGCGGATTGATGTGAGATGGCATCCGAAAGCGAGTCAAGCCGGCCAGATCTGGAATCGCCAATACAAAATAGCATGTATGTGATGATTTCATAGTAGTATCTCCCGCCGATAATTAAGTATATCAGAACCAATAATCAGGTGAAATATGAAATAAGCGATTGGGCAATAAGCGGCCATGCAGTATTTGATAAAGTAGACAAAATATCAACATGGAGATTTATACATTCCTAACTGGATTTACCGAAGCAATTTGATTATTCTTATATTGTGACACTATTTAATTTCCGTGAAAGGTGTGAGATAAATCTAGACCAATACTCAGTAACTAAATAAACAATACTCCACTCATTTGAATATGCCTTAATCATCACTCGATTCTGCTTTGATAACGATTACAGCATATCCACACTTATGGAGTATTGTATATTTTTATGATTCTTGATACAATTCTAAGATCTATGGCTGTATTCCAGACGTATACCAACTGATCCTACCCATGTTATATTTATGGCCATATATCACCTGGTGATGTACGGGTTATAGCCATCTGATCGACATCAATAAAAGTCAAGAAATCGCCATTTGATGGTATATAGTATATATTTTTTCTTTTTTTATTCACTGAAGGTTTGTGATAAAGGTATTCGCCTATTGGCGGTCTTCCATGCAGTAGCCAATGGACAATACAATGGGACAAATACAAGGACAACGCAGCCATTCATGTTAACTCGTCAAAATCTAAATATCATAGTCGTAGTGACGTCATTAACTATCATAGCGTAAGTACAAGAAATGATCTTTTGATCACAGTCTATTGTTCAAATATGATGATACGAAAATTGGCTGGCCGTAAAATACTTGGTTATATTGTCATCAAAATTATCTCCCTGCTTACGGCGTCGGGATAATCTGATTAACAAATGCTTATTCATGTATCACAACTAGAGTATCCCTGTTTCTGTATCTACCATTCGACCATCGACGAATCAAACCGTGTCACTGAGGTAACAGTGATAGGAGAGTGGAGCTCCCACCCGGTCTGCCCACTGCTGTACCACAGGCTCATTTTTCTTGATGGGAATCCTGTGAATTGTAATTGAGTCTCCGTGAGATGGGGATTCATTAGCCCCACTGGCCTGTCATAATATTAGCACACGGGTCCGCGTGTACACATCCATCATACACACTGCCGAGTGTCTCCGTGCCGCCACTCACAGCCAGCGAGGCAGTGCGCTCACCTCCACAATGCTAACACTGCCCTGCCACGCTCGGCTCCCAGCGCTACAGAAATTCTATTGGATTACAGGACAGGCATGTAACCAATGACTAAGCGTATACACAGATCCCTATAAACAGGAGACAACCCTTCATGACGCGAGGTGGCAGCACTGTATCCAGCATCATATGAATGTAAGCGATTAGCTTGGTGTTGGCCAAATCGGTTTAGGCCAGAGAGCTATACACTCTATATGAGGCTGCACAATTACTACTAGGAGCCAAAAGTATGTTCATT
Organism: Alentia gelatinosa; assembly: GCA_950022655.1. Classification (NCBI taxonomy): domain Eukaryota; kingdom Metazoa; phylum Annelida; class Polychaeta; order Phyllodocida; family Polynoidae; genus Alentia; species Alentia gelatinosa. Next base: position 25,468,073 of record OX465592.1, read on the forward strand.
ACAGATGAATGAGCATGCACTTATAAATAAATAACAATCAAAAGGTTTGAGTTAGATTTAACCTATGGATAGTTTTCTGTAACCCAATTGCACCCAGTCACCAGTAGCAGTAGGTCTTGAGGTATTTTGGTCTTGAGTGGTTGGTCATGGTCAGTTGGGTACGTCTCTATGACCCTCAGACACTGGCTCCCTGCTCTGTTCTCAATATCACAATGAACAGCATGCAGATAGTGAAGGAATAGTTTTCTGGAAGCACACTTAAAGTTCAATGTGACCACTCTAACCTCGAGATGATGTATTTAGCGTGTGCAGGCACGCTCTAAAAGGGGCAACATCTGTATTGCAAATACCAAAATGAAAGCATTCTGGTTTTTTTTAAAATTATAACTTTTATTTTGGCTGGAGGAGAGAGCTAAATCTCCATGTTGATGTCTTGTCTACTTTCTCAAATATTGGCAGCTGATTGGCCAGTCGCTAATTATATTATCTCACGTCATCTTGCTATGACCATACCGTAGTATTGTCAATTTATGTGTGTGATCTTTGCATGTATTTTTTAATGTTATTCCTATGGCTAAACTTGTACCAGGGGTGAGAACCACTTCCAGCTCTGCCTCCACACCTCTGCACTGTACTAAGACAAGACGACTTCAGGTGTAGTGTAGTGATGACCACCAGGTCGAAGCATGTATTTCCGTGAATAGAATGGAGTTTTTTCACTTATGTATATGACATGCAAAATTGTTTGATGACAAAACCCTCAAACACCCGAAAATAATTGTAATGTACTTTCAGTAGTCGTAGAAGCACATTAAAGCAAAGTAGCCATGCCATATAGCAATGTGTGGCACAGTTTTGATGCTATAGCTGATATTTACGGTATGGGTCAGATAGGTAATGTTCCCTGGGTGCCGCCATTTGCCCCCTGAGTAGATGTTCTTCACTGCTGCAGGTGCAAAAGTAGGTGTTCTTCACCACTGGAGGTGCAATGGTAATTGAGTGATTATAGGGAGCTGTCATAACTCTAGCATTGCTCACATATGCTAATAGAGCTTTTCATGTGAGGAAAATCATGTCCTTGGTTTAATCTTTACTTACATCATCCTACTCTGAAATGGGTGTAGAGACACAAAGGGAAGCATAGTAGAATTTGAAAGCCAGTTGAAGAGTCATAATACAGGTTCCGTCACCCAAATGGGGCGACTAACTGTCTGCCACCTGGTGGTTATGAACTAATTAGGGAACAGCAGTCCATAACTTTCAAGATTACTGCATGGATGTATACTAAATTTAAGGATGATATCTCCCTACTGTTCATGATATTATTAGCCTCCCCTCCTAAAAATACAGTACATGTAATAGTTTTTCATCACTTGCAAACTTATATTGCCAAATCCTACTCCAAATATTCTTACCTTCTGACTTTTAGGATAGTTTTTCCAGTTCATCTTCCTGCTAGAAAATCATACCACAGCTTGCTTATTTCAACAGCACTGAAGTCTGCTTATTGCCATTGAAAGGTTCTCCACAATATGTATGCATTTGTTAGACAAGTCAATAGAAGACTAGTTTCATGTGGATTGTAACATTGTAGGCACCTGTCTGTTACTCTCCGCACTGTTACTCTCCGCACTCTACTCAGACAGTTTGCTATGCCTGATCAAACCTTTGTCCATTAGTACCTTCACTGTCAGGCCCTGAAAGGGCGACACCCTAGTTCACAGAGTGCATTAATTGAAAAGACGAACTCCACTTCACAATGAGGCCAACAACTGCGTACTGCGGATGCTGGCGCTGTTGGAGGCGACCATTAACAGCCGCAGAAAGACGAGAGAAAAATCGAAAATGCTCGCCTGCAAACGGCAGGGTCCGCGTCCAAACACTGAATTAAGAGCTGGAGTGGCGGGAGTCGGGCTGCTTTAACGTCGGTTAAATGTCGTCTGCTTACAAAGCCACGGGACGGCGGGCAGTACATAAATATAGCAGTCCCCACGGGGAACCGGCTCGCGAACCTCAGGCTTGATCCACCATCTGCGTGCCCCAGTCTCCTTCACCTTGAATCGTCTTAGCCCTAGAACGATTCTGTACCTCCAACTTTCAAATTTATAATCTTCTAGGAGGTGCAGTATGGGGAGGTAAAATGTGATTTAAAACAAGAGATTGATTTCTAAGGAAATTGAAATCTGATTTTTAGAAGAATAATTTCATTGAGCTCAAGCCTTGATCATTACCCTATCCCCGGATAAAAGTAGAGAAGCAGTAGCTGGGAGAATAAAATTTTATTGAATTTTATGGATAAAATTATGTCGACCTTACTGGACGATCATATTAATATGTAATATGGATATGAATGGTAAGTAATATTACATAATGGTAATTGACATGTATAATAAAGGTCAATTAATATAAGTATAAAATATGATATACAATACAGTAGTATGAAAAATACGTAGGTAATTGTATATGAGAATGAAATAGCCCTACGTGAGTAGGAGAAAAGAAAGAAGGGTTGAGGGTGGGTGGGACGAAAAAGGTGCTGTAGTATGTGCGTACTGTAGAGCGGGTGGAGAAGAAGTGAGGCCGGGGTACGGACCGGGCTGTACCACGTGACCTCGTGGTATGTGTGAAAGCCGCGAGGGGGCAGGAGGGGCGCCCGTGAGGCGCGGTAGAGGGGGACACCGGGGAGGCAATGATTACCCCTGAGCAATGCCCATGGGTTTACCATTACCCTATCCCCGGATAAAAGTAGAGAAGCAGTAGCTGGGAGAATAAAATTTTATTGAATTTTATGGATAAAATTATGTCGACCTTACTGGACGATCATATTAACATGTAATATGGATATGAATGGTAAGTAATATTACATAATGGTAATTGACATGTATAATAAAGGTCAATTAATATAAGTATAAAATATGATATACAATACAGTAGTATGAAAAATACGTAGGTAATTGTATATGAGAATGAAATAGCCAAGAGCCAATATATGGAGAGGGGGGGTGGGATAAAGTTTGTAAGAGGTATTGTTGAGGGACATAATCAGGGCTTGATTCACAGCAGAGGCATCAGTGTCCTTGATGTATGTCCGGTGGGCGTTAGACTTCCAGCCCCCGTACCGCTGTATGGCGAGTTCCGGCATACCGGCCTGGAATGCCTGCGTCGCGGCAGCCTTCCGGAGGCTGTGGAGGGTGTATGTAGGGGGCTGGTTTGCCGCCTGGAGGAGTGTCTTCAATTCCCTGGACAGGGTTCTGGTCGTGAGGATCTCTCCGTTCGCCAGGCTGAGGAATGGAGCCGTAGGGTCGGCCGTAGGTGCGGCCGCGATCATGGTCCGGATGGCCCGTACCGGGCAGGAGGACGGTTCCGGGGAGGCTCGTATCACGACTGTCTTTTCCTCCCCCGCCCTCTGCATGTTCTTCGCGGCTTTGACCCTTATCGATGCTTGAGTGGGCGTGACGACCACGTCTCGGCGTGACAGGTGTCGCGCCGGGTCGTACTTTGCCGTAGACGGTGGGGCCACTTCGCTTTGCCGCAGGGCGGCAAAGTAGATAATCAGAACCGCGGCCCTCAGTCCGATGTGCATCGGGGAGTCTGTGAGGGCCGTGAGGGCCGCTCTGAAGACGTCCATTGGGACCGGAGGCTTGACGTTGGGATGGTATTCCTTGTTCCGTCTCATTGCATCCAGCGCGCGCCTCACCCGGAAATCCTTGGTTGCCGCGACATCGCCGCCCGTCGCTATCTGGTCCGGGTATCCCGTGGCACTGGGGTGGTTGGGTACTCCCCGCGTGTCGGTAACCGGGCCGGCGTACCCCAGAGGGAACCCGAACCTAACGAAATCCATGAGTTCCTCCTTTCCGGGGATACCCGAGAGGTATCGGATCCAGACTGGGATGTTGAGATCAGTAGGGATCTCGATACGGGCCCCGAGGGTGTTGGGCATCCCCGTGCGCCGCACCCGGTCGTAGATATCGGCGTGTCCCGGCGGCCCGGGGGCGGAGAAGTGGGGCCCGCCTATGTCCGGCGAACGTGCCGGGGTCGGTCCGGACTCCGGGAGTGGGAATACCTGTCTCGCAGAACTCCCTAACGGCATCGAAGTCGATTCGTAGGTTATCGTTGCCGTCCTCCCGGGGCAATTGCCGAGCCAATTGCTCCACATCCCCGCTGTCGCTCCTATACACGGGAGTGTATTCCTCAGGGGGCGGGGATTTCTGCTGGCGTGAGTCCCCCACGTGCTCGGCACGCGGTGTTGTTGTCACGTGGGGTGTGACGTCACGGGTCGTGCACTCCCTGACCGGGTCGCCCTCGCTGAGTGCACACGTACCGGGGGCGAAGGGTGTTACACGCGCCACACTCACTCGCAGGGCGCGTCCGGTCCGTTTTTTGAAGCCGTTGGTTGTTGTTTCTGCACTCCTGAGAGGTCGGTGGTGCACAGCGTGTGTCCGGCCTGCGGCATCCGGCGTGGGGCAGGTGCGGGTGTTGGTGCAGCACTCTCATACCCGCCACCGTACAACAGCTTCCTGTTGCACGCGTGTATAGAGTGCGTGCACATCCTGCCGACCGAATCACAAAAGGAGCACACGTGCACCCATTTGATTCCGCCATCTTGGTGGCCGTTCTGCTGTCGACACCCCCTCTCCGAGTTGAATGCCCGGCACGGCAGCTCCCGTCCTCCGGCCTTGCCCGTGTCCTGGCCATCGTGCACCGTCGTGGTCGCGGTCATCGCGAGCCGGACACGCTCGTCCTGTATGCGCACATGGTCGGACCAGTAAATCCTCCCGGCCTCGACCTGGTCAAAAACGTACTGGGACCAACGCCTGACTCCGGCCCACGGCCGAGTCTGGGCGTCGATCGATACCTGTGACAGGTGGCGATACATGTCCCTCCTGTCGTCCTCGGGGACCGCCCGGTGGTCCTCCATCATGACCAGAAACGCGCTTACATACTCCATGGGGCCGAGCGTCCCCCTGACCTCGAGCCTCTGGTTCACGGTGAAGAGGCCCTCGCGTTCCACATACATGTAAGGTTTGGACAGTAATCTAACGGTATGGAGATCAGAACTAAACCTACCGGCCGTGCGGTCGTGTCGGAGTCCCTCACGGTCGAGTTCTTTCTGGAGGAGCTCGTCTGGGAGGTACCGGTCGCGAAGCTGACGGGGTGCCGGGAGACGGGATGCTTGATCGTTGGCCCAGTCCCTGGTCCGGTCCTCCGCGACGGTGGCCTCTCTAACGGTCGCCGGTTGAGATGCCCTCGATGGTGATTTTGCCCGTTGAAGTCCTTTTATCTCCTCGAGTATCAGCGCGACATTCCCCTCCAGAGCCGTTATTCTCGACATCTTGACCGTCGAGCCGTTCTCAGAAATGGAGTCCACGTTTTCGTTAGACGCCTGTGTCGATCCCCTCAGCGTGGCCTCGGACCCTGCGGCCGCCTCCGGTGCCTGGGACGTGCTAGGCACGGGCGTGTTCCTGGTATTAGGCATTTCCACTTCTTTCTATCGTTCTATCGCCCTCTTATCATGTGTATGGTGTGCTGGCCTATACTCGGGGAGTATTGGGCTGCGAGCACGTGCCAAGGAGACGAAAAAGGTGCTGTAGTACATGCGTACTGTAGAGCGGGTGGAGAAGAAGTGAGGCCGGGGTACGGACCGGGCTGTACCACGTGACCTCGTGGTATGGGTGAAAGCCGCGAGGGGCCAGGAGGGGCGCCCCTGAGGCGCGGTAGAGGGGGACACCGGGGAGGCAATGATTACCCCTGAGCAATGCCCATGGGTTTACCATCTGTATCATTAAACTGCCAGAACCAAGTGGGACTGACAATCATCTATCAATAGACCAACATGACGATAAACACCAAAATCCCCAGTTCAGCTTGCGTTTGCAAAGGGTAGTTTTATGAATACGTTTAAATACGACATAGAAAAACGAATTTAGGTTCAATTCTATCACAAAATGCCAGATTCTATATAGGCCTAAAATTATTTAGTTTGTCAAGTTCAAACTTCAGCCTTTTAGTTTACAAAGAACAAGCTCGGGCTTTAGAAACAGTAGCTTGACTCTGACCTTAGGCAGTAAGATAATGAAAGTGAACGAAAAGTTCACAATCATTGCCTTAGCTATTAGTGGTCTCTGAGAACGCTAGAGCCTTCAGTACAGAAAAGCTGTATTCGGGGTTCTTAAGTGACAAATTACTTTGCAATTTCGATAGTTCCACCAGACTATTTGTCCTGATATGTGCTCCAAAGTTCAATAACTGCTACTTAAGACGTCTCTGGAAGATTTGTCATCTGAGCAAAGTATGAGGACAGGTATCTGGCATAATTCAACCTATCATATGCAAAGCACCATGGGATCATACTTTGTATGGCATGGAAGTGCAAGTTCCAATTTCTTTCATGGGAAGCTTGCAATAAGCCAACCATGACATCCTCTACCATGTCTACGTATGGCATCAGGAAAGCAGAGAGTTTTCCATTGTTGTGATGAAGATGCTCTAGGAAGTCTTTCCACAAGATTGTAAGCTCAGCTAGGAGTGGACTTTGTAGGATATTTTCCCAACCACGGAGAACACACTCCAGTGGAACGGACAAAAATTAAACTAAAAACGGTCATAACCACAGGGGACAGATAGAGAAGCTATTAGGACTGATAGAGAGACTCGTTTTCACATTGTTTTTGCAACGGAGCAAAAACACGAAAATATAGGGACACTATCCTCCTACGGTCATTGCACCCGTAGGAAAGACCACAGAAGCAAATCTATCGCACTTTGCCTGATGAGACTGGAAAACAGTCGAAACCATGAGAGAAAATAAATCTACATGACACATCCACCTTGGCGCTGGTCGCTGGGGTACTTACCTGAAACGACTTGGTTCGAGTCGGGTAAAACACAAACCAACTTCCCATAAAAAAAACAACGGGCCTACAGGAGCAGGGAACGAAAACATTCCTACTCCTATAAACATCCACTGACAGACTTGGTTTGTGTCAGCATAACGCAAAAAACATCTGAGACGTCTCCTCTCAGCTTCGACCAAAGCTAGGCCAGTAGGGAACGCGACCTTCCCCACTCAGGAATCTCTTTTGTAAGAGCTTCCGTAAGGAGCAGTGTGTACCTACACACGAGCGAGCCTCAGACAAATAGTCAATCATAAACGCGAATCGACGACAAGCGAACTCAGACGCACAGTCGAATGCCCGGCGTCACACGCCGAGCGGCATCAACCAATAAGACACGCCGCTGAGGGTCACGTGCACGCCTCAGCCAATCAAACACGCCGAAAGTAGGGTACGCAGCAGGACGCGGGAACCTCCCCGTGTTCGCTTCCCCTGTCTCTCTATTACGTGGTCGCAAGCGGTAGGAAAAAGTTGTGTTCTTTTGATACGCCTCGTGAATACACATCTATATTTTCTAATGTCTGATGGTTCAAAGGGGCCCTCCCACCTACTACAACGTGCTATGATGCACTACAATTAAGTTCCCGATGGCGGTGCATGTCGGCGACAACATTGCCCCCCCTTCGGAGGGTTGTTTTTTTACCTGGCTGGTCAGCGACAAAAAAAGAGCAGGAAAACTCGTTTAACTATCTACTTGAGGTAGCATATGTAAAATCTGTTATAATTAAAAGAAATAAAGCGTTGTTATAATAGATTCTTTTATAGTATATGCATAACAATTCCATATTTTTTAGACAAAAAAACTCAGTTCTAAGCCAAAATATAAATGATTAATTTGAGACCCTTAGCCTTTATCAAATGACACCAAGTTTACAGTGCGGTATCTCCATTAAAGGCTTCAGAGGATCTATAAATTTCATAATTTTAGGTCAAGTATTTCACATATAATAGAGATTTACCAGGCTGTATTTGTTGCCAATGCACAACGACATGCTACAAATTCCTAGACCCTCTACAATTAACTTTTTTTGTTGTAGGGCGTCGGCACACAGCGCATAGCTCCAATGAGGCCAAAGGGTTAATTGTAGAGTTAATTGTAGTGGGTGGAAGGGCCCTCTAAATCACAAACCATGTCATTCACTTTTGCCAGAAACAGTTTAATCACAATGCTCCTGTTCTGAACATTATCTTCCACCCACAGCATAAAGTCCTCCCATACCAGTCTCATCAGTCCTTCATAAATGCACTTGTGGAGCCTGGTGGCACAATTATTTTGTTTACCATCAAGAACTCCATTGACAGACCCTTCAGCAACAATTTCAGCTTCTATACAAATGTGTTTTAGACCTGCATACCGAAATCTTTTACTAAGAATTGCTAGCATATTACAGATGGTGTGGAACATTCCCATTCACAGGAGAATGTTTGAAAAATGGTCTCTGTGTTTCAAAGCAATTTCAGTGGCTTTTGCATACAGTGCTTGATCCATGACTACCACAACTGTTTCCAGAAACAGTTCCTTCCTTATTAGTTCTGACTGGTTTAGGATTTCAAACACTGTGGTCATCTATGTGGCTGGGGAATTGATGGTTGGCAGGTATCCAACAATATCTTTAGAGACTAGTAGTTTATCTTTAGTGACAATGGTAAAACCAGTCTAACTTGGGATTGTCTGATTTTCTGATTCTGTTTGTCTTGTAAGCATCCAAACAAGGTTCTTATTGTGGGCTCCTTTAATAGCATGTTTGGTTTCCTGAAAATGGTCTTCTTGAGTTGAAAGAGGTTGTGGGCCCACTCAGACGCCAGCTCCATATTCTCCTAGCTGATGGTGCTCAATTGTGACTGATCTCTTCTTAAGTTTTTCAATATGTGGGAGTTCAGCTCTGGGGAGGTGTGGCCCAAAGATATTGGCCTCTATTGCAATGATGTTGACATGATGGGCTGTACCCTTTCCTGTCAGGGTTTCCTCTAATCTATCAATTCTATCCCAGGCAGAATTGGTGAAGACATGAGGTTTGATGGTGCCTGGAAGTACAAGTCTGTCATCGATGCCTGCTGCTAGCTTTTGAAGACACAGAGCAGTATCATTCTCTTCCAGCTGAGAGTGAGAAACACCATGTCCAAGCTTGTTCAGAGTCTGGATAAGCCCCAAGTGAATATTTTAACTGCATTTGGAAGCAGCAAATGTGCATTTGGAAGCAGCAAATGTTTAGGTGATTTGTACTGTCCACATGTTACAGCATATATGAGATCCTGGTATGTCAATCTGCCAATTAGGATTCACATCAGATGGATGGAATGGCCAGGGAGTAGGTGTTATAACCTCTCTGATGACTGACCATATACATTGTATGTGATGAAGTCTGATCTATAATCTTGTTGATGTTTGTTGATTTTTCCTTCCAAACCTTGAGTTCCCTATTAAGCATTTGATTTCCCAAGATTAGTTCTTTGAAGGATACACTGTCAGGAACCAATAACCAATAACATTTTTGTCAAAGAAGTAATTGCCACAATTTTCTTGTTATAAATGATATCAGTTCTTATACATATCTAATAACAATAACAAAGGATTCCAGCATTTTTGTCAAAGAAGTGATTGCCACAACTTTCTTGTGGAAAGATATCAGTTCTTATACATCTGTAAAGGTCTTCATAGGCTTCTCCTTCAAACCTTTTATACAGTTCATCACCATCTAATTTTTTTCTTTTTCTTTCTGAGCTTTGACTTCATTTACTAATTTCGTGCTCCTTGTATAACTCTTGTAGCAAGAAACATGATAGTGTGCTTCTGCAGCAACTAGGTCTCGACTTGCTATCGCGAGAATGTTTTCATCTCCCTTTTTTGTGTCACATTCTAGTAGCTTTGTACCTACATGCAGATTGCGTGCTTTGAATCTTACTAAGGCGTGCTTTGAACAAATAACGCATTCTGATTGGCTGAGGGGCTGGAAGCACTCGTCAAGGCGGAAAATTCAAAATGGCGGACCCTTTTACAAATGCCCTGGAACGATCTTGTACATTTACCAAGTATTGAGGTATCTTACGTGGGGAATGCACATGATATCGTTCAAATAGCTTAGATATACAAAATCGATTGATACCAAGACTTGCTGCCAAGTTACGTCGGCTGATACTGTGGTGCCGCTATTTGTTGACATCTGTGTGTCGCCCACTTGGCCTTGCGAACATGTTGATATCCGTCGATTTCACATATTAAAGCTATTTAAACGGTATCCTGTGCATGCCACATGTTAGCTACCTTGATATTTGCTAAATATGCACGATTGCTCAACCTTGGGGCGCTTTGTCGGACACCGCAAAGCTCGTGAAGTGAGTCGCTACGAACCTTACCGCCTTGATAACAACAGGGCCATATATTGCCCATTGCACATGCGCGAAAATATGTAAATGACTGTAACTCTCCTAATTGTAGTCTGTGTGTGTTGTGGTGGGGTTAAGGAAACCTAGCCTCAGCTTCGGCAAGTGCGTTCACATTCACCAAGCAGAGTACAGGTATGTTATTAACCATTGAGCAAAGGAACTATGTGTTTAGAGAGCGAATCTTACTTGCGCAGGCGCAGTTGACTTCCGGTTTAATCTTGTGTTGTACTTGCCGCGCTGGGTGAGAGTGACAGTGTCAACAAGGTCTTGTTACGGTCAGTTTGGGCGGATTTAAACAATTTAAAGTATATGATAATAAAAAAACATAGTGATGACACCAATATGGTGAAACTTATTGTCGGAGTCGGCGATAAATCATTCGTCGATACCTTAAATAAGTATCACCGTATTCGCATCATAACTATGTTTTTACTTAGGGCATCTAAAAACTGAGTGAATGATCACACTTACAGGTCAGCAGTATGGATCCAGTTTGTCCTTCAGTACCATGTGACTTGCTATAATTAAGAACTATAAGCTATAAAATGTTTTGTTAATGATATTCAGGTAAATGTTAATAAGGAAACAGAGTGAGGGTGCCTAAATGAATTATATTGGTCGTTATTTTGGTGTCTTTAGACGTACCTTGTTCCCCCAAATTCTGAACACACTCAAACAACTTGGAACGGGTTTCATTCAGGCACCCTAACCCTGTATCCATATGACCACACCATAGCCTCTTCCAGCACCACGGAACACACCCATTAGGACACAGATTAACCTTCAGACAATTTACTCCATACAACATTTACAATATCGGGTATGTCTCATTATGTTAGAACCTATCACGACCTCATGAAAGCCTTTTCTCCCAGTACTTACCAGCCATTTTGGACGACTCCCCGAAATGCAACACAATCCTTTACATTGGCCACAGAAAAAAGGCCTAATAGGCAAGTCCATGCAGAAAGGTCATGCCTGGGAAAAACCCATCTGGAAATGCTTCGCCTCGGGAATCTTACTCCCCATGAATAAGTTCTCGGCACTCCGACAGCAGGGGCCTGTTTCTCGTGAAGGTCATTAGCCTCGCGGGCGGGGGTTAACTTGGCAGCACATTTCCTCGTGGAATATCTAGGAAATTTGGTAGTTAATAGGTTCGCTTCTTTTTGGTGGTTGGGGTATATGAACTGTGAGGTGAGAGCTGTACATTTATAGTTCAGCTTTTTTTCCCCTTTAAGCGCAAGGGATTTTCTTATGAGGAATTTTCCGAAGATAGCTTTACCGACTTCCAGCAGAATATATACTTCCGACAACTCATCAATAACAATCTATTGATTCTCCACATACAATCCATAACAAAAAGAACCACATTAGTTAATCGTCTTAAACAGATTTCAGAATCAGCCGAGTCGCAGATCATTCAAGTTTCTCATTTCCGATCCTCTATCCGCGTCGTATCGGTCCGCGGACGGTCGTATCGTCCACTGTGTACTCCCCTGAGGGTTTGTCGTAGTGCTCACACACCGCCCGCCCGCCGCACGGCCAGCGTTAACTAATGCTCATTCATTACCGACAGCAATTAAGCACGGCCATCTGGGCGCCGGCGCTCAGTGTCCAGCCTGGCGGTGGGCGGTCGTGTAAGAATTATTTAGGAGGCCAGTCTCCGGAGACAGATTCCCAGCAGCCAGAATGAGGCTCCTACGTCACGCAGGCACGCCGGGAATCTGGGTGGCGCTGAAGCTGGTACCTGGTGGGTGCCGCATACTGTGACAGTCCTTCTATCGGTCTCTGTTTTATAGGGACTGGTTGTTTATTAGGATAAATCTAATATGTCAAAAGACTGGTCATATGGGAATGTGTGTGGTAGGTTAAAGGGTAGGTCCTTTGGCCTCTGATACCTTACTCTAATGACCTGACCGTGGTCACTGGTTGACGGTCCATGCAGGGCCACAGGACGGAGGTAGAGTCGGTCGTCAAATCGGGTCTAAAGATTGTTTCTGATTATCACCAACCCGACAAAGAGATCGGCCAGAATCGGATGTGGCACATCGATACTTCACAGGCCCTACTTGCAGATCACGGCCTGGACGAGGACTAAAGCGAGGCAGTTTGAGGCGGACGAGCGGGGAGTAGGAGACGGTCCTCACAGCCGCCAGACAGACGTCAAGTCGTCATTGGTGAGACTGCCGGGCCGGGGTCTTGGTGGAGACGGGGGTGCTTTATAGGTTCGTCCTGCTACCCTCACCATCTGCCGCTCACCCCTAACATGGGACCTGAAGGTCATGCTGCAGACCGATTCCTCCTTCAAGCTTCTACTCCTCCTATATTTCTCTGGAACTAGAAACACAGCTGTGGCAACATGTACTGACTGTGGCAACATACCCTGACTGTGGCAGCATACATTGACTGTGGCATCATATCAAGAGACGTCACGAGTTTGAGTCTGAGTTTATTTATGCCACGCATTTTGTTGGCTCCATAATTTCACGAGTCGAAGACGAGTGACATTACGGAGCCAACAAAATATGTGGCATAAATAAGCTGAAACTCAAACGAGTGGCGTCTAGATTTTATCCTACCCCGTTTCCATATTTTTTCAGTATCAGAAAGTAGTGGCATAAACAACACTTTATGTCACTACCTGTGACATAAACAAATCCCATGTTAAGCCTATGGCGTTTTTTTTATTAGGGGTAGGATAATATACTGACTGGCATCATACACTGACTTTGGTGTGGTATTCAGACTATGGTTAGACGGTTTGATAGTCTGCCTCTGGTCTTCTCTATTGATCATGGGATTGCTAATGGTTTCAGCTAATAGAAAACCTTTAAGAACTCACCCCCCTCCGTCATCTCTTTTTATACCATATACAGATCGTGGGATGCTATATCGTGGACCTTTAGTGCTTGTTATGAGAGCGTAATCTTTGTCTGGTTTCTATTGTGCTATCATTTCTTTTATCATCTATTTATCACTCTCTCAGATTCACTCGGTTCCTTCTGTTCAGAGGCCTTTTAGAGCTTATCTTTTGAAACTAAATCACTTTGTTGAAATATGATTTTGCTCCTGTTAGGGACATGACATTCCAGGGTGTAAGTCATCTCTGTATAATAGATCTCATTTGAGTGAGATAGGCAGGGCACATATAACTACGAGATTGTAAATTAGCTTAGATATTTTCTCGAAAGGATTTCTTAATAGGGTATCCCCTTGCATTGATTAACATGTGGCAAATTTATTTATCATTGAGCACAGTATAATTCTCTTTAATCGATTTCCAATCAATTCCAGCATGTATTCAGGATTACGTCTTAGCCATGATAATAGTTGATAATACCCTTTGACGACGTTTTGACCCTGAAGAGATTGCATATTTGACCTCGTTATGGGTCATATAAAGACTTGTAGGTAATCTGCTAAAGCGTGAAAGTCGTCTGTCTAAACGTTAGCAGTGTGTCAAAAGTCGTCTGCCAAGGCATCAAAGCATGACCCGCCAAACATGATCTACAGACCGCCAGTGAAGGGCTGCCACCAGAGGGCGTGTCAATCGCGCCGTCCAGATGCCGCCATGATGGACACGTGATCAGTTCTGACCAGCATTCATCAAAGGGCCGGGTGATGCAGGCAACCAATCAGAGAAGGCCTATCAAACGGATGATCTACACGACTTCCGGCAGTAGGGTAAAGACATTTGTGGAAAGATGTGTCGCCACCAGGGTGGGAAGTTAGGCGGAGGACAAGAAGTGAGTGTAAATTTAGGGCTTCATAATAACACGACAAATGAAATGTCGACGGTCCTCGGCTGATTTCAACATGTTATAACATGCAAAATGTGATTGCTCCAGACTGAGAATTACCTTCACGTGTAAAAATAGTGAACCTCTTCTTGAAAACCCCGTATGTATGTTAGACTGGTTCCCTGTACAAATACATAGGCCAGGCTTTCAGGCTAGTATGCATATGTGTATGGTCAAGTCCGTAAATCCATTGCACGGTTATTTTAATACAACCTATCAGACATATAAGTAAACTGTGGGACTGCATTGCGAACACCATGAGCACCCCGTTCTACCGGAGGTCTATAAAATATCAAATAAACGGCCCTCTTAGCGATTTGACAGGTCTATTTAAATTCCAATCTCAAATCGATCCATCATGCCCGGACGGAAGGATGTGAAACTATAACGCCGACATCCCGAGACGTGCACGGAGAGCCTGTGAGGCGGGCGGCTGCGTTTTGGACGGACACTTTGCGGCCGGTGTGTGGCATATGGGCTGATAATTCATGGTCGGGGTGGCCACCTCCCAACATCAATCTGACTCGCTGAGGTCAGTACCTAAATGCGAATCTGAGCGCGGCCCGCCCTGATTTGTCCGGATTTAGGCCGCACCCTCCCCCGTGCGGTTACCAATCCGTCCGTGCCCAGGGCAGAATGCGGCTCAAAGTGGAAACGAGGAGTTTGATTACTACGATCTTGGCATCGGGAGCGTATCGTAGAAGTTCCCGATAACAAGTTATATCGCGTCGGAAAGAAACGTGAAATGTTAGCGAGGCCTGGAATCAACAAACATGGTTTTATTCGTGAGGGGAGGGGGGGGGGGGGGGGTGAGGAGGAGGGTGAAATCTATGAGCTGAGGGTGATAGAGAAAACTGTCGATGTTATAACAAAACGAAAGAGAAAGCATTGGAACCACTGACCATATACAATCTACTGCCCATACTGGGAGCATGGAGAATTACAAATAGATTCACATCAAGGTAAAGTAGAACCTTGTATAGATTAGCACAACATAGGGGGATAGATCTGTGGATATATTTAAACAACATAAATGGGCTACATACACGATTTATAAAATTACTTGACCAGAAATAAAGGTGTGACAATAGAATGTCAGATAATCTATGAGCAACTGTAGACCAAAATATGAAAGACTTGTAACACTGCCTTTGAACTACATGTGTGCATATAGTTAAACCTGCAAGAAATATAGTATTTGTATCAGAGTTGAGGCGGCGTCGAGCATGCTATTGGGCAAATAAGGTGCAATGTTTAATGGAGAAGTTATGGAGACTTTCAACACCCTGCACTCACTAACTTCACTATATGCGTGCCACCTATACGGCATTGGTCAGTTGTAGAGGACCAGTGTCTTGATGTCACACAGGAGTGTCCAGCAGACCATAACCAATCCCTACACACCGGAGTACCTCACCGACTCGCTGGAGATATATTTTGACCGTACAGAAAGGTGTAGAACTGGCTGGTTGGCTATGTGCTAAGTGGGCTACAGCAGATGACCCCACTGACTGGATAAAACCCAAACCATTTAATCATTTACTTATATAATTCCATGTTGATGTAGGCTTAACAGAAGAGGGGCAGTAAAGGTGGCACGAGGCACGGCATTGGTCGCGGCTCGGCGTGGCCCGCAGGCGCAGTGGCGGGAAGGCGGGAGACGTCGACCACGTGGCCCCGTGCCCGCCCCACGTGCGCCGCGCGTGCGCCGACCAGCCCGCTTATTGATCAGCGTATCGACGCCCGACTGACCCGCCCGCTGATCTTATTGGTGATTGATTGGGCTCATTTTGATCTGGCTGGGTGTAACACATGTCCGACCGGTAATCCCAGGTGTAACCACCGCCCCCTGGCGACGTCAGGCCGCATCAGGTCCAGCACCAAAATGGCCGCCAGTCTTACATCCTCACGCTGAACACAGGAGTATCGTGCTGGCCCAGTTGGTTAAGGTCAGAGACCGATGTAACCACTATGTGAGGTCATACAAGTTATAATGTTCATGCCAACTGCAGTTCCAACTGCTTGCCAAGGTTACAGGTCCCCTTTTTTTATTCAGTGATCTTCATTTTGACTGAAGGCTGGAGTTTGCTCTTGGCTGTACGTATTTTCCATCTGACCTCGTGAATGTCTTTACAATGTTTGAAAGGCATGGATGTTTCGTAACAGGTTCTGACTGAATGCTTAATGGAGGAGTCGTCAAATATAGAGTTCTAGAGGTACACTTGTGTGCTTGGTGAATCCAGCCATTGAGGACTGAGACAAGACATAACATCAAAGTGGGCCGTAGGCAATGTGCTGCCGCCTTTTAGATGTCATAGATATAAGGAGCGTAGACACTGTCCAATATATTCTGTCTACAGAGCACGATATCTATGCCGCTTGTCAGTGCGGCTCTATATGACAGACTTTAGAAGAAATACAAAAATCGTGTTCTTTAAAGATGAGAGGCGGTCGAGTGCATTCCATCTCTCGCTTTAGTAACACAGCCAATCCTTTTAAAGCTGAGATAAAGCAATTAAGCTGTGTTGGAGAGATTTGATAGCTAGGCTCCACCCTACACATACACAGAGGATGTGTGGAGCGGGGCTAGGAGACCATGTCTCAGTTAGGAGAGTGATGGTACTGCGACCGGTCTCATTTCACATCCAGTAGACGTTGATACAGTCGGAAGTTGATATTTCTTGGGGATTATGAAACAGGCAGCATACAGGGCCTACATGATTTTGCTTTTTGTTCGTGTCTTAAACATAGTTTGTGCATTCACTGAGGTAAATCACATAGTTTGATTGTTCTGACATTTGTGGCTCATGCACAGTGCAAAAAACCCTAATTTACATATGTATACGTACCGCATATATAGCTATGATTTTGCGTAAATGAGTTAGTCCTAATTTCCATTGTGTATACGCTTCATCTATAAACTATATAAGTATCCATGTTGCAGTCATATATATGTCATATATATACCTGATTCTGTTGTATTCATACCACTATCCAATAATTCCAATCTCTGCACCTAGGGGACACCACTGTTGTTATTATTTCACAAGCCATTAGTCATTAAATCCTTTGTATATGGATAATTTAATGCTATGATTTTGATTATGAAATCATTCTAAAAAAACTTATTATTATCATTTGATTAAATACATATAATTAAACCAGCATTCTTTTCTTTGCAACGTTTAAAAAGAATATTTTATTTTCAAAACACCACTCTTCTGTAGGGTTCTGGATATGTGCCTTTAAAAGGCTTTAGGAGGTTGTGGCTATAGACATTGGGCCGGGCTTGTGCTCGTACTCATGCCACACAGCAGCCGCCAATGCCACCTCTGCCTCAGCCGCCACTAACAACTCTGCTGCTTTCACACCTGCCGCTTTCACACCTGCTGCTTTCACACATGTCACTACCTGTCGGCACACAGCCATGGGCATGCGCACCCATGGAAAATACTCTGAAAATGTATGTAGCAGAGTCGGGAGCTTGGCTGCTAGGCGGCCTGGTGATTGAACGGCCAGATTAACCTTTTTCATTTTTTGTATCTATAACATATATATGCCAAACGTATATAAAATGTATACACCACACACAGTATGTTTCTCTTCATATACGCTTTGTGGTAAATATAGCCATTACGCTCCCGTATACATGAAAAAGCAAATTTGTCTGTGCCACATATGCTGGGGTCAATGTACATCGAATACATGCATTTACGCGGTGGCTTATATATATGAAATAACTGGGGTTTTCGCTCAGCGATGACATAGACAACATTCTTCGATGTTTGAGATAATTACACAGTATCTTAGAAATGCAGGCAATGGTACTAAATTGTTCAGGAGTGTATTTGGAGTGGTGATGCAGGTTTCATAGAAGGTAGTGCTCCATACAGCAGGTGGCAGGTCGTTTCATTTAATTGCTCCTAAATACAGGAAACCTTTCGTGTAACTGCTGTTATTTGGGGTTACAACACTTTATAATAGAACTCAAAGATGGCAGTTTCTTTTCTTTTTCTGGAAAAAATTCCCATTTACTTGTGTCAAATAAAGAAAAACAGTTGGCCTCATTCACGTCAACATAAGTGATTCAAACCTTCCCTCACACCCCAGCCTCATTCTTTAGAGATTGACGTTTGTGTTTTCCATGTTTTCCGAGTCTCTCTGATCACAGACCTTGATGACAAGTCCGTGCGCTGGAGCAGTTAACTCTTCATGAAATATCTCCTCTTTCTTTACATGACTCCAACTGTCATCTCTGAGTAGAGCATCAGATGTCTCTGGTAGTTCCGTGCAGCATGTGCTGGTCGTTTAGGTTTGCGTGCAGATATAAATGTAGTTCAATACGTGTGTGTAGGCAGGACTCACGTGACGTCACGCATACTGCAGCTAGGATGCGCGTGAGATGGATAGCCTTACCTCAGTGGAGCTTAACAATCACCTGTTAGATTTAGGCGTTTGAAGTATCAAGCTAAAGATCCTGTAGTTTAAATTCCGGCTCTGTAACTTTCTTTCGTTTATGGGAAAAATACCTAAGTGTTCTGAGAATGTTCCCCGCGAGGCAGCAGTTTATTTACTAACGTTTAAAGGGGTCTATCATGTGAGATATGGGAGAGAGAGAAAGGTGAACCATGTCAGTCTGTCTTCACATTGGACTGCGTCGATCATATATATATATATATATATATAACCTTGAGTCTGCACATCTACAATAAGTATGGGTTTGAAGCCTGGCCGTGGCCTGAACACATATCAGGCCAGGGACATGTCAACCATTGTTTGAGCGTGGGTCACACGCTCAGATATGCTGCCTTGGTTAGGGAGAGGTTATTTAGACTTGCACAGAGTGCTGCAAACACTGCAGCTGCATCATGCAAGGTTATCTGACCGAGCCCCCACTGCTCACTTATCACGATAAAACTATCGATACACTATGATTAGATATGGTAAAATCGTGGTGTATCAGGAGGTCACCGAAAATTATAATCGTAGCCTATCGGTGTCTAACGTAGTGCATCTGATTAGGTTTGGTGGGACAAAAAAGGTGACCACTGTTACGATTAATTCACAATTATTAATTCCGAACTGGCATTATTAAAATTTATTCAGACATAAATTTTAATGGTTTGCAGTCCATGTGGGAATAATGCCGAGGGCATAAAGGCATGATTAAAACAAAGCCCTAACAGGAGAAAATTGTTCATCGGTGTGGTTGGGTTTAAAAACCTTAGTGTGCGTCTGTCGACGGACAGATAGTTCATATGACGGCCGCTTGGCGTAGACAACTTCATGCGTAGACGGTAGAGGGCGTAGATGAATGAGTTCTCCCTCTGTAGAATTACTGAGAATTTTCAATTCTCCACAATTATAACTCAAGTCCGAACTGGCATTATCAAAATTTATTCAGACATAAATTTTAATGGTTTGCAGTCCATGTGGGAATAATGCTGAGGGCATAAAGGCATGATTAAAACAAATGCCAAACGTATCCGGGCCTATAGCTAGAAACTATACGGCATATAGCCTATGATCCATGGGGGTTGTCATGACGCCCCTGAGTAGGTGGTCTATACTAATGGAGGTGAAAAAGTAGGTGTTCTTCAGTAATGGAGGTGCAAAAGAAGTGAGTGATAATTGGGAAGTGTCACAACTCTAGCCTTGCTCATATATGTATCTAAGGTGTTCCATGTGAAAAACATCATGTCTGTGGTTTAATCATTATCTCATCCTGCTCTGGGATGGGTGTAGAGAGTCAAAGGAACCATGGTAAAACATTGAAAGGCAGTTTAATTTTGTAAGAACAGAGAGCCAGAACACAGGTCCTGTCCCCCCCAAGGGAACTACCATACTACTGGCCACCTAGTGACTGCTTTAGGAACTAACAATGGCTCTCTCCCCTATAGGCCGGGACATGAGGGGAAGGCTTGATGATAGGTGATGATGAAGACCGATAATGTGAGTCGGGACCCATGTCGAAGTAGAAGGCAGCTCAAGAATGAAGCTCAAGCGTGCAGCTCAAGCGCGGAGGGAGCCGTGGTGCGGCGATGCCCACGTCGGTAGTCACTTGGAGAGGTGATCCTGGATGTGAGCCGAGTCGTGAAGAAACGAGACTGTCATCGCAGACAGGGCGAGGTGACGTCTCGTCGAGTGACCCCCGAGGTGAGGGGCGAGAGAGGAGCTAGCCTCGGTGCGATGGGCGATGAAGAAGGAACGGGAGGGGGGGGGGGGGGGGCTGATCCAGTGTTCTATTTACATATTATTTTCAATTATCGGAGGAAAAACAACCCGATAACGCTTACCAGCTTCCCCTTAGGTGCGGCAACAGCGCTTGAAATGAGTCTCCCATCTGAATTTGATGAATAGGCCTGCAGTTAGGCTTGAGGTGTGTTGAGGAGGCCTGCAGCGTGTTAGCGGGCCTGGAACACGGCCGTTGTGATGCGAAAATCGGTTACCTTGCGAAATTCCGCTTTTATCGCCCACTCTTCTCGCGCATGTGTGTGGAGACCTTCTTGCGCTCACATTTCACGGACTATTCTGGATTCATAGAGCCTCGGAAAACATAGCAGAATTCTCGGGAGCGGAACGTTCAAACCCAAATGAGGCTCTAGCTGGCAAAGGGTTTTGCCATTTTCGGAGACCCTAGCTTTCTGTTATTATCACTCGATCAATGAAATGTAAATCAATGTTTGCACTTAGCAATGCCTGTGACAGCTAGGCAAATACAAAGAAATCTCTGAACAGATATCATTCTAAATTTGATAAGTGCGCAAGCACAAACTCACTCTCCTAGCAGATATCCTGTGCTTGACTTCCTGCGGCCGCTTGTATTAGCAAGCGCTAGTGCTGCGAAAGATCTGGGAGGAGAGTTGTACAAACTAGGATGAGAGTGCCCGATGATTTCTGCACTCTCCAATCATCAAATTCATCACTGCGCATGCTCATGGGCGATAAAAGCGGAATTTCGCAAGGTAACCGATTTTCGCATCACACCGTCCTGGCGTGTGAGGCCTGGGCGGCCACCTGTGGCATCGGAGACGCATGGCGATGCCCTGACGCAGATGGTGTACATGAGCCAGTGTAGAGTCCAACAGGCGGGAACAGACATTGTGGGGTCAATCGGGGAGGTATTGTGACCAACCGTGTGTGCAGGCTGGACAGATTCTTTACCTTGTGATGATGATACAGTCAGTGCCAGAATGCCAGAGGATGCCGCAATTTTTATTCCCCTCTTGCTGGAGATCCAGGGTTGGGAGTCCGCTCGCCATCTTTAGTTTCCGAGGCGGGAGAAGACCAAAGACAGTGATCTCAATCCCCGTCAATTTCCTTCAGGTGTGTCTGAATACTGGCGATACTTTGTATCTCAGTATCGGCCGAGTCTCTCTGTCCGTTTCTGGGTCTTTGTCCGAAGTCTTTCCCCATATTTTACAGAGTTTAAATAAGACAAGTAAGTTCAAAAACCTTAGTGTGCGTCTGTCGACGGACAGATAGTTCATATGACGGCCGCTTGGCGTAGACGGCTTCATGCGTAGACGGTAGAGGGCGTAGATGGATGAGTTCTCCCTCTGTAGAATTACTGAGAATTTTCGATTCTCCACAACTCACTCAGTGTATCAACGCAGATTACAGGCATTATTCTACATTAAAATACACTATAGCTCAGGAAATATTGATATAGATCAGAAAGTATTCATATTTTAGAAATCTAGCAGTGGCAGAATCATAATTCTTACATATTACTAATGATTTCAGACCATTAGATTTAATTCAATTAAACATTTGAGTTTTTATTTATAGTGAGAATTTGTCTATATATGCCGTACCTAATTCTGAAATTTCATAATTTTCTATCAAGTATCTCACATATTAAGGGACTGTTCCATCAAGCCAGGTTTTCAGCCGAAATATGATTCTCCAAGTCCCAGGCCGACGATCATGAAAAGGGCTGTCGTTTAGATGGAACAGACTTGCCCTTAAAGGTCCATTTCTCTCGGCCGACGAAAACGGTGTGGATTTTTTTGTGTTCTAATAGCCCATTTCCATTGGCGATAAAACTGTCGGGGACCACCGACGGACCTTTAGCACTGCTGACCCAAATATATATAGGCTAATAGTAGAACTAAAACAATCTACACTGTTGTCGTCGGCCAATAGAAACGGGCCTCATGAGAGATTTCATTTTCCGATACACACAGATCGAAAAATCGAAAATGTTCGATCGCTTTGGGAGCCCTGCGATTCGGGTTTTTAATCGTGACCTGTCTGGAACCAATCATGGCGCGTCAGTGTCTATCGTAGGGTGCATCGTAAAAGTGTGGTACACTGGTAAGATTTTGTCCGACCTCCCGGTGAAATTTTTCATTTGTATTGGTAAGTCAATTGTAAGATCAGTCTGGGTGTAGCGAGAGCACAGTGAGTGCACGGTCATATATCTTCTGGCAATGGCAAGTTTAGCTCGATTTAATTCATTTTGGTGATCTCCTTTGGCTAGGGAGGCTTGATTTGCAAAGTTCAAAGTTACAAAGACCGAGTAGAACCTTAATATTGGACTGGTGTCCGGTCTACAGCAAGGAGGCCCATTTCTTATTATGTTGTCTGTGTCTATGGAACGGATGCACCTAAATCAGAACGTTAATCTACAATGGAGAGGCATAACGCAGCTCCACTTCAATTCGTCCAGCTCTGCTGAGGCGGAGACTAGGGTTTAGCTTGTCCTCAAATCTCTCTGTCTCTGTGCCCAGCAGTTTGTCAAGATGATGACTGCATTAGCGACCCCTCGGGTCATGGTCCTTGAAAAGCGTCTATTAATATCCGGTCTAGATATGGCAGCCGGCTTTCTTGTCCCTCCGGGGGATAGAAGGGGGCAGTAATTTCCGGGCTTTATTTTCTGCAGGAGTCCTGTGCCAGACTCTGCCGTCTGCGGGGGTGGGTTGGTATTGTATCATTCCTACACACCGTGCTATTCACTCATTGAGTTCTCTACGACCGCGCTGTCTCTCTTATCATCTTATCAGCGGCGCATCGGCCGAGTGATATCTGACCCTTCTGTCCATGTTGCTATCATTACGTACTCATAGTTCTTGAGGAAACCGACGCCCACCATGGTACATTGGAAAGGTCTATAGTTACCCCCCCCCCCCCAAACACACACACACACACACACACATTGCCTAAGGCTCAACACAGTACGTTGGAAAGGTCTATAGTACCTCCCCTCTTCTGCAAGGCTCACCACGGTACATTGGGAAGGTCTATGACTGCCGCCTTCTCGCAGCACAGTCGATAGACTCGGCGTATTGACAGAGCGATGAGCAGCTCAAAGGCAGGCGGCGGGCATCTCACACACGACTATCATTGGTGTCGGTTCAGGCGACGGTGCTCTAAGTCCCTGATATAGTACTGGGAAAACCAGAAGCGGTTATAAAGGACAAAGGACAAGAGCACATTGATTGAATATGCATTTCATTTAAGCCGGTTGTTTTAGTCCACATCACCCGTTTACTCTTTCTAATGTATTTAAAGACCCCCCCCCCCCCCCCACACACACACACTTTGTCCACTTTTTTTATTCTATGTAGCTTTGTCATTTCCATATCACATGTGCTCGTTCAATGTGAGGTCGGCACTGCTCTATTTGTCTTTTGTTTTTGTTATCAATTCAAAGTAAATAGATGCATTCATAACCTATAGGGCTTACCACAGCTTATCACAGTCCCTACACCGTGGCTTGTTTGAAAATGCGCTTTTAATTATTTCCTCAAATCCGGAGAATATTTCCGACCAGACCAACTCGATACAGATTTCATTCAGGTATACTAACCATGTCTCCATATAATACACAGCGAATTTCCGACTTGCATGGCCTGTACAAAGTAGATTACACGAATAACCGCAGATGAATGAAATCATTGATTCTTTTGTCCAAAGGGTAAACTATGAAAATATGCCCCATTCAGTTTTCTTGGAAGAAGTGTTGCCATGGTAACATTCCAATTATTTTTAGGAGAACCCTTATTTTTTATGGTTCTTGGCAATTAGCATTAATTGTTAAATATGTTTTCCTTCTGTTACCATGGAAACGAGCATGATGCTACGCTGAACAAACGAGCATCAGATTCAGATTCCTGAGGTCATAATTGACAGGAGACTCTCGGGTGTCATTGTGACCCATCTCATGTTCCTGTATTGTGTACACTTATGTGATTATTTAGATGTATTTGCTACATTGCAATGGAAGAAGTGCCTCCTCCTGAAATATAGGAAATGAAGAAGAGTGGAAGTTGTTGCATATCATTCTCTTTATGTAGGTTTAATGCTTCAATCTAAGCTACTTCCTGTATTTATTTAGACATTTGGTTGTTGTTATTTTTTTCAGGGCAATAATCTTTATCATTATACAATAATCTTTATTATTGAGATTTTTTACTCTTTCACGGAATTGTAGATACTACTGAGACAATGTATCATCTTCAACAGTCACCAATGTATCTTGTAATATTCAAGGTCTTATATTACTGGCCTCTCTCGAGTATATGTCGATGGCGGTGTTGTAATGATTCCACTTCTAAATTCTAAAAGAAACAAAAATAGCTGAATAACTACAAGAAAAAACCTAATATGCAAAAAATCAATAAAACATCGACGGAATATCAACAAAGAGGGTAAAAATATGCATTGCTCCATAAAATGTCAGATCCAATTTAATCCGTTTTACAGCCTCATCCGTCCGCCCGTGGCGGCGGCTGTTCACGTCAGCCTGTCATGGCGGTGGCTGTTCATGTCAGCTCTTCATGGCAGTGGTTGTTTATGTTGGCCTGTCATGGCAGTGGTTGGTAAAGTCAGTGGCTGTTCATGTGGGCCTGTTCTGGCGGTGGCTGTTCATGTGGGCCTGTCATGGTGGTGGTTGTTCATGTCGGCCTGTCATGGCGGTGGTTATTCATGTCAGCCTGTCATGGCGGTGGTTGTTGAATTTCGCCTGTCGTGGCAGTGTTATTCATGTCGACCATCATGGCGGTGGTTGTTCATGTCGACCTCACATGGCAGTGGTTGTTGATGTTGGCCTGTCGTGGCAGTGGTTGTTGATGTTGGCCTGTCATGGCGTTGGTTGTTGATGTTCACCTGTTATGGCAGTGGTTGTTCATGTCAGCTCTTCATGGCAGTGGTTGTTCATGTCAGCCTGTCATGGCGGTGGTTGTTCACGTTGGCCCGTCATGGCGGTGGTTGTTTATGTCGGCCCGTCATGGCGGTG
Organism: Alentia gelatinosa; assembly: GCA_950022655.1. Lineage (NCBI taxonomy): Eukaryota > Metazoa > Annelida > Polychaeta > Phyllodocida > Polynoidae > Alentia > Alentia gelatinosa. The sequence continues at coordinate 25,493,392 of OX465592.1, forward strand.
GTTGTACATGTCAGCTCTTCATGGCAGTTGTTGTTTCATGTCAGCCTGTCATGGCAGTGGTTGTTCATTTCAGCCTGTCATGGCGGTGGTTCTTGATGTCAGCCTGTCATGGCGGTAGCTGTTCAGCCCATCGATGTGGTGGTTTTAGCTGTTGTTGTTTATGTCCGCCCACCGCTCTGTGCAGTGGAGCAGCTTACCATTAACGCCGACTCCAGACTTAACTGCGACAAAAGATCGTGGCCCAGCCTCCGCTGTTCACCGAGCTGCTCAGTGCCGGTTGACCTGTGCTCGCCGGGACCCAGCGTCATGAACGCCGCTTTGAAAAGAGTGTCTACCACCAGGGGGCAGTCATAAAGTCCAGCCCCCCCCCCCACACACACCCCTGGCTCCATACACAGTCTCTGAAAGGCCCGCTCCCTACCCTCTAAACACACCCCGGGAGAGCCTCTCCGGGGCCCGTTGCTATTGGCGACAGTTGACGTGGCTTCAGCGCCAGTCGTTGCTATGAGACATCCGCTGACCCCGTGTGGCATGCCGGGACCGAGATAGCAAAGGGCGATGGAGCTTTGGGTATTATGGGCTGTTCTCAAGAGGGACGTAGGGTAGTTAGGGTTAGTTTAGGAGCAGAGGGGAACCATTGGGGGGGGGGGGGGGGGTGGACAGGGGACAGGGGACAGACAAGATTTGATAGGGAGATTGTGTTTGAGTGAGTGAGTGAGTGAGTGAGTGAGTTTGTAAAACTAGTTTATACGCTTGTGTCTGGAACTGGGAAAATGGCAAGGATAGGGTTAATTTAAGAGCATGTATCTGAGGGATGGGGTGAGGGCAGGGCTTAAGCCCAATCCGGCTACACACAACAAGGCCAGTACACAATTCTTGCAAAATTGGCTACGATCTTTCGTAGTCGTTCTGAGTTGTTCATCAATCAGTCGGGTTCATGGTAGGTGTGAGATGGAAACAATCTTATCATGATCTTTATTGCGTTCTCTTGATCAGTCTTTATGGAAGACTGTCTTACAAGACAATCATGTATAGGTCATCATATAAATTTGCTCATATTATGTATGTAATCAATAAGTACCTAGGAATATCTATACAACTTTTATGAGGTACTTATGAGGTGCCCTTCTCAATTATTTGTAAACTAATACAACCTGAGGGCTCCAATATTAACATTATTTTTAAATAACGCAACCACAAAGAGATCTATGTCATCGATTCAGTTTCGTTCTTAGTTCGGAAAACACCAGCCTGTTTCAACACTTGACGCCGAACTGAATCTGCGAACGAAGAATCTGATTTCTGCACCGCATACCAGCAACAAAGTTGTAAAGCCTAGAGGCCTTGGCTAGATATGTTTAGACCATAAGAGCAAGGGAGTAAGAACTCAAACACAGATATACTAGGTACTACTATGAGTCAAAAACTAAACTGATATTAATAACAGGTTCTTCAGCTTATATACAGACAGCAAGTGGCATCTGACTACAGGATGAGCTTTTAAACACTGTGTTGTGATTGGCTCTCCAAGCAACAGCCAATGAAAATTGACCTTTCTCATTCCAGTCTGCCGCACATGCCAGGTGGGCTGTTCATGTCACTAACAGTTAAACATGCCATTCACTACATGGCAGCAGTACAGTCAACAAGAAGACAGGGAGGAGCTGCTCGAAATGGCGACTGTCTTGATTCAGTCATTTTGTTACAATAAATATTGACAACTCAGATGACTAATCTCAGTGCATAGAAACAAATATAATTGGTCACGATAGGGATGTAGAGACCAAAACTTTTACAAAGTGTTGCACATTGCACATGCTTATTGTTATCCAAAACAGAAATAGCATGGCTGCACAGTTAGTACTGCCACAGCACCCTGGGGCCCATTTAATTTTATACGCTTGTAGGGCATGGAAGTTTTGGCGAAGGAGACCTGCAGGGACGACCTTAAGCTTGTGCTCCATTCAGTGAAGAACGTCAGGCATGGTCATTCGCCAGCGGTGATTGTCATCGAGAGTAACGTCTAGTGTGTGCATGGCGGTCTTACATAAGGCCTTTATCCATTGGATAACAAACACTGTGTAGATTATCTGCGTTCTCCTAATAGCCTATTTCCATTTGGCGTCACCAGTACTACGGTCCGTCGGTGGTTGCTGACTGTATATCGGTGATGGCCAATGGAAATAGGCTATTAGGAAAACACAAAACATCTACACAATGTTTGTCGGCCAATGGAAACGGGCCTATAGCTGACTGCCCAGCTCGGCCGTTAGACCCCAAGTTGCTCGTTCGCCGTGTGGAGCCACTGACGGCCCAGCAGTTCACAGGTGTCATGGACACCTTCTCCCACAGTCCGGCTTCTCTCGCCATCAACCCTCACTCCTTCAGGCGTGGGGGACATCACGACTTGGTAAAAAGGAACGTGGTATTCTCCAATGACGAAGGGGCGTTCAATCTCTTTCAGATTGGTCGAATCAGCATTTCAGTGCGGTGAACACCTGTGCGTTGGTAAGGGTATTTTTGGGGATGTTTTTATTGGTTAGAATTCCAGGGATACATGTATGAATATAAAGGTCAGGAAAGGTATACATACTTTTAAAGTTAGTGGAATATTTGACTGCTTACAAACGGGCACCTTGTGGGTAGCAGTGTCGTCAAGGTCCAATGAAAACAGTGAGAGGCAGCGAAGATACCTTCAGCAATCACTAACACTAAACGAAGTCATCATCATCAATGCCAACATAGCCAACATATTGTCTTGAACAATATATTGGCTTCCACACCCATCTTCCCATATCCAATCCATTTTTCTGTTTTCCGTATTTATTGAAACATTTCGGCTGGAAGGCATTTTCGTCCCCTGCTCATGTAGTTTTCCCTGAAGGTTTTAGAGTTTTTCTCTGTGGACAAGGTTAAACCTCCGTCATCAGTGTGAATGTCCGCCCTGACCTCAGTGGCCCCGATTTACATAAATTTAATCCTCTTCATATTAGGGCTCTGACTCAAGGGATTATTTGAGGTGGTGTATGTGAAGTACAGAGGCCTGGGGGGTCTTCACCAGACAATCTGCGGAGTGTGCGATGTCAGGAGGTGCAGTCTAAGTGGTGGGCAAGCAGGTATTTAGCTGTTTCTGCCGCTGCCCTTGAGAGCCTCTTCATGTATTTGCCCCTTGGGTAAGGAGCGTCTTTGTCGACCATCAAAGCGACATTCAAGAAGGCCCGCTCACAGAGGAGTCAGGCAACGAGAGCCCGCCTCAGATGCCGTCAAGTGGATCGCCGCGCTATCACATAAATAGACTGCTGTGCGGCCTGTTTACACGCGAGCTTTCCTGGTGGCAAAGTGACGCTTTGTTCTCGTGATGTTAAAACAGCAGTCTTCAGTGGAGGTCGACTCTTATCGCCGGGCTCTGGGCGCGTGGCAGTGAAGTCCCTGTCAAGGGAATGCGCCCGGCAGCTTGGCATAGGTTTATGATATCTATAACCTTTTCTTCTCTTTTGCACATCATGATTGGTCTTATTTTATTTCCTGAAAGTGCAAAAGCAAATATTCAGTTCAATCCTTGGTTTGTTCGCAATAGTTTCATCATTAGAATCCAGGGTAGCAGTACACGAGCAATTAGGTTAAAATCAATATCCATATTTAGTACAGCGGTTAATTTCCTATCTCTAAACATAATAATGTTCTTTGACCTCTCTTCATATTGAGAACAAAATGAAAAATTAAATGAGACATAGTGTCACCGATCTCGTGGAATTGAACAGAAATGATCAGAAACGGTTATAATCTAATCAACTGATTGCATGAGCACTTTGTTATTAACCAAATAAGATATTGTCCAGACACATAGCATCACTACCCATATGAATGGTGATATCTGCAGGTCTACTAACTCCCAAGTCTACAGCAAAAGAACCTGAGCACATTACAGGCATACACTTCAATTTTAAGCTGCTCCACTTTGTGCTTACTCAGAGACAAAACTATAAAGAATATCAGAAACAGAATCTCACATGGGACATCAATTGCTCTTGGTGGGTTTCATTTGCCATAGCTTGCATGATGCGTCTCCGCTGAACAGTGAAATAACCGACTACAAAATGGCTCTCACGTTTCCTGCAGATCTTCTCCTGTCCGCGTTGTTCACCGACGTGGAGTGGCAGCCCCCTGGCGGCAGGTACCAGCACGTGAGTAGCTCAAGCCTCATTAACATGGACAGCGAGCAGCTCGGGCCGACCTCCGAAATGACCCCAGACACCCCTCCCAGCCCCAGTCCCTAGACCCTTATAGTGCAGCATCTACACTAGAGTGACCTTAGTGTGTCCTCCCCCTCCTCCTTCCCCTCTCAACTGCACTAGAGTGGCCTCGGTCAGTGTGTCCTACCCCTCCTCCTCCCCCTCCCAACTACACTACAGTGGCCTCGGTCAGTGTGTCCTCCTCCTCCTCCTCCCCCTCCCATCTATACTTGAGTGGCCTTGGCCAGTGTGTCCTACCCGTCCTCCTCCCCCTCCCATACCCCCTTCCACCACTTTACTTCTTGCAGGACACAGGTGGTCCCTGTGCCTGTCAGGGGAAGTCTACATATTGAAAGTAGGTTAATTTCTTAATGTAATGAGGTGCGAGGGGAAGTCTAGAGTGTATGGTTCCTTAATGAACGCCCATGGTCAAGCAGGCGTCAGAGCAGGTCTGCATAATGCAAAGGTTTCTTAATGATTTTCTTTAATGCCAGGTTTACATTGGCGCACCAAGGTAGATGGTCACAGAAGTCATAAATTTTCATTTACACTGAGATCCCAGCGGCCCCGTTTCAAGAGGTCCATTATTTCCTTCGTTTCCCTGTATGGCCGGCTGCGGTTGGTCATGTCCCTCCCAATTTTGTCCGCACTTCCCCGTACGGCTGTCTGTGTTCACCACCGTTCAGTGTGGCTTTCACCATGTCTCACTACAATTGCCCATAACTCTGTAGCCAACAGTGGCCACCATGGCTGACACTTTCACTGTTAAAAATCTGCCATGACGGCTACGGCTGCCAGGGTTTATCACGGTCTCTCACGTTTGTCCATCCTATCCCCCTGTGTGGTGTCTCATCTCTCATGATAACGTCCACATTGTGCCACGATGCCTCGAAACGTGGTCGGCCGTGGCCGCCGTGGCCCAGTGTAAAACTAGCATAAAGAAAGACTTAAGCAAGTTTACATCCACTCCCCCAAGACTGTGATACCATCTCCAACTGAAGGCATTTGAGGGGCAATTGAATTGTCCACCGCCTGTCGTTGTCGCAGTCGATCAGTTGCGTGTGGTTGGGGGGGGGGGATGTTTGATAAAGTGGGCGATTTTAGCGCTGTGTGTGATAAGAACCATGTGGCCCCTGCTGTTCATTAAAAAAAGCCCGCCCAACGCACTGCTAGCCTGGACAGTCTCACGAACCTACAGTCACACCTTGCTGCAGCGAACACTGCTACAATCCTACCTCTGTGAAGGAAACTATAGGAGCCATTAGGTGAAAGGGTTGGTTTTCATCATTTGTTGTTTGATATGTATAGTGGGTTTTGGAGTTGCTAACAAAAGCGTCGGCGATGTTTAGGAACCACTGTTTTGAATGTGCAAATAAGTGAAGATGGTGCGGGCACCAAAATCTGTAAGAAAGATTGGAGATGGGAGGTCTATTTCGACTTCCCGAGTGACTCTCGTGAACACTTCTCCGCGTTAATCCCCGATCAAATCAACGCTGGGAATTGGTGCCAAAAGCCGGAATAAAGGTCAGTTGGCGACTTTTATATATTTCCAATTTATACTTGCGGATTTTGGAGACAAATTTAAAAATGGTCGGCAGTGACCGACAGAGCTATCGGGACCAAAAAGTCGGCAAGTGTAACAAGGGTTGTAGATCATATCGTATCTAGATGCAGATGCATGCACAAAATGTCTGCCTAATGATTCATGTGCAGTATCAGACAGTGCAGCGATCTAAAGCTGGGACACGTTGAATATTCTGTAAATTTCGTCACAACAGTGTAAGAGATTTGTAGTAAATCAAGGTATATAAAGTTAAGAGAATTATGAATATTTTTCAAGAATACAAATATGGTATCTAGTAAAATATAGCGGCAGGGAAATCGCTCAGACATGCTCGGAGAACTTGTGAATAATACTGGTTTGCTAGCTCTCTGTGGAGAAGATCCTGTAATGTTCAAACATCTTCTATTTAGTTGTACACTATGATCATAGAAATTCAAAATCCCTGCAGTAAAGCAGGACTATATATTGTATCGACCATTGAAGCAGGAATCCACAGTCCGATGCCGAATTCCCTCCTCACCACCGCACGCCGTAGTCGCTGTGAATAAGAGCGTGACCGTTTTCATCAGCTCCGACCTGATTATAAGAACAGGTCAAGTGCAGCATCAACTCGCCGAGAGATGTCACTTTTAGACACGTACCACGTGACCAGTAATCTAGCGGTCACGTGACAGAAATCAGAATCAGCTCCCCAGAAATGGGACATAGTCACGTGGCCTCTGATGCGGCTGGTTGTCGTCATGGTAACATTAATGACGTCACCTCTAGAACCTTGAGAGCTCTGCCGGGCGCTGGGACGGTTTGTAGGTGGAGGGTGATGGGGGTGAGGGGTGGAGTTAGAATCATCTACTAAGGTATTTTTGTGTCCAGCTCTGTAGAGAAGGTAAAGCTAACTGGCAGGCTATATGATGACGGACACTCTCCCTACACTCTGCAGTCACTCTCCACTCACTCTCCAAACATGTAGATCACCGTCTCCACACGCATCCTTAGTGGATCCAAAGCAATTTCGCTGTGAGCGTTGAATGGCGTGGCGGAAGGCGATTCATTGTAGACATACTGGGGGCGGGATAATACGGAATACGGTGGTGGCTGTCTTATTACGACGAACGTATTCTCTGATTGACCCGTCTGTAGCCGCCATGTAGATAAATAACGAAAGGAGATAAATCAGGTTTAATGACTTCTGAAGGCTGCACGGGTCTTTGTGACCTGGTTTCTCCTTGGGGGAAACTGGAGGTCAGGGGAAGGCAGAGGAGCGCGGACGGCGGCCGGAGATAATCACAGGATGAACAAGAGTGACGGTGAGAGATATCAAAAGACCATCTCCGACTCCGACCTCTTTACTCAATCAGTGTCTCTTCTCTCATGCCTTCTGTCATCACTTCATTGGTGCCCAACCGCTGCAACTCCAGCTCGTGCCTTCCTGGCTGTCTGCCTGTCCGCTACCTGTCTGTCTGCCTGTCTGCATGCCTGTCTGTGTGCCTGTCTGTATGCCTGTCTGCATGCCTGTGCATCTTCCTGTTTACCTGCCTTTCTCACTGCCTGCCTGAGTGCCTGCATCTCAGCCTTCCTATCTATCTGCTTCACTGGTTGCCTTGTTCCCTGCCTTTCTGCCCCCATCATGCCTGCCTGCTTTCCCACCTGAGCCTGTCTACTTACCTGCCTGTATACTTCCCTGCTGCTTATCCATCTTTTCATTTGTGTGTCCTCACCATCCGTTCTTGATTTTTTTCCCCTCTGCTTCCATCCTCTGCATTTTCTATCGCTCTTGCCTTGCCTCTACTCAGCATTTTACCTCCCTTTAATGCCTCATTGATATCCTGTCTCCCCTCCTACCTGCCTCCCTGTATTCCTACCTGTCTGACATCCGTGTTGCCCCCTCCGTACATCCTGTGTCCGCCCCTGCCTACTTTCCTTCATTCTTATCTTCCGCCCCATTCCACCATCCTGACGCCTTATACGTCTTTTCCCTTCTTGCCCGTCTGCCTGTCTGTATGCCTGTCTGTATGCCTGTCTGTATGACTGTCTGTATGCCTGTATGCACGTCTGTATACCTGCCTGCCTGTCTGCCTGCATGTCTACTTGTCTGCCTGCCGATCCGCATGCCTGTCTACCTGTCTGCATGCCTGTCTGCATACCTCTGTCCGGCTTCTGTATTCAGTTTCTGTTCATTTCCCTTGCTTGTCCCGCCTTCATTTTCTCTGTCAAGGACTTCTATTTTCTCCCACGTCGTTTGTGGATTCCACTCAGAACCTGCGTCTGCAAAGAAACAGCAGTATAGGCTAGGACGTTAATTTTGGTATCATCTGGGGCTACCACTCCAAGTGCTACTCCATTCAAAGATCAATCTAAAATCCCATCTCTAAACTTTACCCAAATACGGCTCTTTTCCAACTTCCTGTTACTTGAACTAAGATGAACAAACACAAATAACTCTTGCTTAGCTTTTGATTTACCGAAGACGTTTCCTCAACTGAGTCTACAGGAAAGGTGGTATCTGAGGTTAAACGGAAATCTGCCAGTTGTCATTTATACAGCCGCTCATGGAGGTTATATAGGTTGTTGACTTTAACCAATTAGGCCTAAATCAGCCTCCTGGCCATCAAATGCAGCAAACAAATGTAATGTTTCTGAACTTCTCATTATGTTTATGTGATATCTCTGAGCGTCTCGTTGTACATAGGTAATATGGTGTTTCTAAACTTCATGTTGTATTTATATAATGCTTCTGAGATTCTCGTTGTATTTACATAATGTTTCTGAGCTTCTCGTTGTATTCATGTAATGTTTCTGAACTTCTTGTCATATTCTTTGGATGTCTTTTGTGATTGGTGTTGGGCTTCATGCTCCGTGTAATTTGTATCTTACAGGCATATTCAGACGAAGCACCTCCTGACCACGTGACCACAGGCCGTGCACTCTCCCCCCACAGGACGTCTCCAGGGATCCATGAACACCGGAGGGAGATCGAACATCCATCAGAGATAGGGTAACCATGGGAACGCCGACTAACCCCAAGTTGACCAGCGCTGGGTGCCGGCGCGTCCCCCGGGTTCGCTGAGCGACCGCCGTCCACCAGGCACCCGACAGGTGTCGCCACGCGTCCCGCAGCACCCCCAACCGGGAATTACTGGTATCAGGCATCACTGGAGGCCCAGACAACTTTCCCTCCTACACTATTCATGTGTGATAGGCCACCTAAACACCTAAATGTATTATCTCATTTAGGTCATATATACGACCATTCAGGCTCCTTGTAGGCTTTACATCCCTGACCGCCTACTTTGCAGGTTTATTAAATGCATCTTGAGATCAAAGCTCTACCTCTGCGCAGCTATTGCTACAAATCTTCACTTGATATTATTGTCATTGAACACGTGTTTCTCGATACAGTCAGGCATGGATATACCGCTTACGTGAATCATCGAGCCTCATGTGAGTTCCAGCCTACACATCGTAAACGTTAGTAGGCGTATTACCGAGTTTCTGGGCCTGCAGCAGACCTCATCCAGAGGCAGAGATATACCTCCAGGCGTGATTAGTCACCGTTGGATGCCCGCGGCCCATTTGGATATTACCTGCTGAGGGACCTGCGCTTTACCATTATAGACATCTCATTGCTTATTGATAATATGAAATGACTGTCAGAGCCAAACCAGGCAGCGTATTATTGCATCTGTAGCCCATATTATCGCTGGCATCCACCTCTATTTTCTCCGATATTTCCTTTATGTCCCGTGCTTTAAATAATTCACGGCCCAGGAAATTTTCAATTGGATTACGCTGGCGAGCAGATTTCCCCAAGGAAATATACACCTCCAATCGGGCCCCTTCAATGTGCCCCGCTATCCGAGGTAATGTTAGAGTTGCCCTGCAAAGATCGCCCCTGGCATGAAGTCCACACGATGTAATTTCCCCATCAGTCATAGAGAGCGGCGTCAGTCAGGCCTGAAATGCCGGCGCCCTGTTCACCAACTCACTGCAGTCAGTGTGGGCAAGTGGAGCGCCCCTGAGTAGCTCTGCAGTATACTCAGAGCTGCTCATAGTATACAGAAACCCACTCACATATCTTAATATGGCGCACCGGAGGCAATTGTAGATCGCAGATAGTTTGTGTGTCGCCCGCATGACCGACCCATATCCCCTGGGAGGGTGCTATGGCCTTTTGTCTACCGCTGAAATGTGAAGCGAGCTGTCCTCGTGGGGATGCAGCCGCGAATAAATTAAGGGAATTATCGATGATTGCAAGGGCCAAGGAGGTCCCGAATGGTATTTCTACATATATGGATTGCAAATAGAGTGAGCTGGTCCCAGCAGTGGCGCGCAGCCCCATGCCTTGTGTTATTCTGGGGCGTGTGGGATTGAGGCTGAGAGTTGTATTCTTCTCCATTGCTCGTCATTGTACACAGTCATAGCGCTCTCTGTGCCGCTCCATTAAGTCCTGAAAACCAATGTATTGACGCAATAAAGAAGAGAGAAGCCAGATAACTTCCCTCATATTGCTCCCTCATGTGGGTGGATACCAGTCCAATAGAGAAGGTTTCTAGATCAATTTAGATTTGGGATATAGTTGGGAGAGGTAGGTAACGGAACTGGGGATCGTTCTCAGAACGTTACAAACGGCGGGCACGTTCCCGATCACACTCCTGAAGGCGACGGAGCGGGACACCAATCCTCTCCACTCATCACTAACCCGATCCCAACCAATCTGCAATGAATTCTGACAAATCGAAAACGTTTACATCTCCTCTAATGAAAGAGCCTTGAAAAAGGTCAATGGGCCCTACAATTTCATTTTGCAAATTTTGAATCTCATTTCTAAGCAATCCAGAAATAACTCGTGGCAATCTTCTGGACAACATTGTTTGCTTTTTGAGGCTGTCATATTGGATATGCTGACGTCACACATTGTCCAGAGGCACTGCTTGCCGGGCACCAGCATCTTAATCCCAACGCACCAGAAGTAATTCATTCTTTATTTCCAATTACGTACCCAGTAGTGTTTCACCGGAAATAGTTCCCACCTCAACAGAGGCGGCAACGGCCACGTGACCAAGGTGTGCTACCGGAAGTTGTCAATTAACCGGAAGTTATCCGGTTAGGGCGGGAGGTGAATCCCGGAAGTGAATAAGGAACGCTGAGTGGTGTTGTCGTGGTGCGGAAGGTCTCTACACCCCACCGGAAGTAGGATACGGGAATTTCTTTAGCACCGGAAGCGGAAATGATGGCGGTATCGACGAGCAGCTCGACGAGCGCGTCGTCGCTGTGTCAGCTGGAGGAGTCGTCCATGTTCGTCAACTTTGAGCCAGACGGGAGCCCGGATTACCAGGTCAACCAGCAGCTATTCGGTGAGTACCCACACTGTCCTCATCTCCTCGTCGTCCGTCTCCAGGTGTGACTTCAGTGCAGCGCAGACGACAGATCAATCACCACGTCTCATAACCGATCAAATCCTTGTTACAATACCATGTGAGGATATATATCCGAGTTGTGTTCTCTTAGAGAATGGGGCTGATATAAGAATGCTACGTTTGAGTTTAGGGTCAACAATCCTAAGGACGCAACGTATATTTCCTATGTGTTGCCACACACATGCAATATTTCTTTGAGGAAACGAATGCTCTATATCATAAACGAATTTCAATCAGTTGAGTAGAAGAGGTCTTTTCTGACAAGTCAGATAAAGGTACATTTACAGTAGCTATAGATCTTATAAGTCACATGAAGGTACATTTATAGTAGCCATAGATCTTTATAAATGTATATATATACCATAAATAGTTCTCTCGGAAGATATCTCTTCCAGTGTTCAGCTGCTGATACTAGTAATCACACATATATGTCATGTGTCGTCCCCCATATCCTCAGACTCAAATAGGTCCAGGGTCCTAATCAATGAGGGATCAGGAACTGGCTGCAACCTTCGCCATCTCAAGGCTTCACCAGCTACAACAGCTGGGTCACAGCATTGTAAGGGCGAGTAAGCCAACACACACCAGTCAGCTCGCATTATACATGTACATACGTTTTATACCGCATTCTCCAATTTTGTACTAGGGAGGAGGAGGAGAGAAATGGAGAAGAGAACATAGAATATCAATTGCATTTCTCTTTGTGTATAAATGTTATAGATTTTCCATTTTCATGAGAATTACGTACGAGATTACACCAAGTAGGCAGTAGTTAAGTCAGTCTGTGGGCTCGTGTTGTGCTTTGGTCTTAATCTAGACTGACCTTGACTGGTAGCTCTACATTGGTTGACTGAAACAGTTTACACAATAATTTATATCATTGTACAGAGAAAGAAATCAACCTTTTCATGTCGTTCTTCTATGTGCCGCCTAATATTTACCTACTGAAGTCTTTAACTCCCGCTGCTTTTGGGAACTGCATTGGCCCAGAGAGTGACGTATGTGTGCTCACATGACAAATCGGGTTTATAGGTCAGCTTCTTTGCAACAAACCTGACCATCAAGTATGCAGAGAGTAATTGCTTCCATGGATAACAAAATAGTAGCAGTGTACGTTTAACGGTTGCATCTATTTTGGCCTTGCTCTCAATTGATTGGTTTAGAAGTACCTCCTGTTTCATATATCGAATGTCTAAGTGGTCTTTGTCTTATACGCTTAGAGACTTTGCCCTAAGATACTCGTTTGCCATCGGATATATTTACATATTTCAAAAGCTTCATCGTCATAATGAATGATTACCTGGCACGTAGTTACTATACTAAAAGTAAATCTCTATCATGCTATTTCTGGAATGTATATGATAGTATACATATAGATGGTTATATGAATAGGCGGACTTTAAAGCACGAGCAGATGACACGTAGTAATACACGAGCGCTAGCAAGTGCATTACGTGGTCAACCTCGAGTGGTCTATAGAGCCACCTGTACACAGAAACATCTCTTGTTTTATCTAATATCCATCTTCTTAAGTAAATTAAACTCAGAAGTTGCCATTTTATAGTATATATCATTAGGGGGTATATTTTTGCTCTACAGCACAAAGGGATTATTCCTCTGTAACCAATGGTTTTGGGACCGTATACAATGGAATTGAAATCTGTATACAATATATATATATATATATATATATATATATATATATATATATATATATATATATATATATATATATATAGGTTTACAGTCTATGCACACACAACAAACTATGAATAGCATCTTAAAATTGAACAGGAGAGGGCCTCATATATATCTTTGAGATTTTTTAGATTTCTTCCAATACTGCTGCCACTCTTCTTACATGACCGGAATCACTTAAACCTGGAAGCAGACCCATACGGCACCGTCTGTTCATGCGCACGACCTCCCCTTCCTTTATATCGCCTACTCCACTCGAGAACTGCCGACTTTCTGTCATATTCCAATCACGAGTCCCTCTGCCTGTCCTGTAACGGGGTCTCTGCCCTCCCTCCCTATTTCATTTACTCCAACTCATATTGATTGTTAGAATGGCAGCAGAAACTGTCGCGGCGCTTTCGAAGCCACCTACACAGGAAGTGGCTTCCCCGGGATTATACAATCATCCACGCATGCGCAGAACTTGGCTGTGATAGTGCAGTGTGAGAGGTTGACAGCGGGGTCAGACTGTTGTGACAGTTGTGACAGGTATACCTATAACGTTGGTCCACAGGGACGGGAGACTGTCAGACGTCAGGGCCTACATAATACATCCACTGGCCTCCCAGCTGAGCTGCATAATGTTGGCAGCCCCACAGCCTTTTACTGGCAGAATCCACGCCAAATGGAGATGCTGAAGTATACAGAAGAGTCTATTTTCAATTCTCTGCCGGATTTGGCTATATTCATACAGAACAACCTTACAATGGTCGTACGGCATTATGGTACGTGATGAGGCTTGACGTTATTTAGGGAACGAGACTGCGAAGCCGAGTTCAGTAAGTCACGATAACCTCATTGTATTATGTACGACCATGGTATGCAGTTCTGTATTTATCATATTCTCGGTAGTAATATATAGACAGACGTAAAATCAAGTCGAAGTGAAGATGCTGATCCGCATAGCACTGTACACAACATATACGACATGAGGAGCAGTACGTAATACCAATTGCATGTGCATAGGTGTATGCTAATGTTTGCTACATAATGCCATTCATATTAAGGACTGCTTTGTATCTGTTCAGTATTCTGTCAGTATTCTGCTAATTCTAACAGAGCATTTGTGTTTATGGATGTATACCTATGAGAATAAGTGGTTAGAAGCTGCAACTTCTTTATCTTCTAACCAGATGTTGTATTCCTATTAACATTTTAAAAAGAGTATAAGATAAATATGTGCCGTCAGATAATAATGAAATAGTCGTGGGCGGGTGGGTAAATTGTTGAATAGATAGTAGGAGGATTGGACGTAGAGTGACGGTGAGTGGGGTGACTCTGTGCCGTGTGATGGTGTGTGATCGTTTATGTCGAGGTTCGTTAGGGTTGTGAGGGTGGGAGAATGCGATGAACAGGATTGCTGCACAGTGCAGCCTTCACTCTCTAACGTAAACGTCTCTAGAATTGTAGTGCTGTGATCCTCATTGAGCGCTGTGCGACTGTAAAAACGGTCATACAGCGACCTGTATGCACTATTTGGAATGTGAGTAGTAATGGGAAATGTCACATTGTATGTGGCAAACTTTTTAAGGACCACAGAGGGTCTCTATGGCAGATCTAAAAAGGTCAGAGAGGGTCACTATGGTCGATGCAAAAAAAGGTCATAGAGGGTCACTATAGTCGATGCGAGAAAGGTCACAGAGGGTCACTATGGTAGGTGTAGGAAAGGTCACAGAGAGTCACTATGGTAGGTGTAGGAAAGGTCAAAGAGGGATGATTATAGTAGATGTTTGAAAGGTTATAGAGTCACTAGGGTAGATATAAAACGGTGTCAGTAGGGTCACTGTGGTAGATGCGTAAAATGTGATAGAGGGTCACTATGATAGATGTAGGGAAGGTTACAGATGGCCACTTTGGTAAATGCAAGAAAGGTCATAGAGGGGTAACTATGGTAGATTTGAAAAAGGTCACACAGAGGGTTACTATGGTAGATAAAAGAAAGGTCACAGGCGGCCATTACGGTAGATGGGTCAGTTGCGGAGATCTCTTCAAACTTCGCTCTGTACACTCACTCAATCCTCCCGGAATTCAGACAAGGCCCGTCCGTTAAACAGACGCTGAGGAGAGTGTTCTTTGGTTGGTCTTGTAATCCAGACTTCCTGCCTGAGTGATTACGGGCCTCACAGTCACCCTCCGCCTAACGACGTCTGAAGCGATGCAGGAACTTAAAGTGACTGGAACCTAAAGGCCACGTACCGCAAGTGTCCATGGCCGCCATCGTGTAGCTGGTACAGAAGTTCATCTGGTATTAGATGTCTTTTATTACAATACAGTGGAGATTTGTTGTAGTGAATACATACTGGGGAATTCTCCATGTCAAGATTCAACACAGCGGAGAGTGCTAACTACATGTGCAGGATGGGCGGAATCTAAGTACCATATTACGACACTCCTAATTAGCTGACAAATAACAATGTAATTATTCATATATTGTATAACTCTGATGAGAACATTATAGGATAATAAACTATAGCCAAGTTACACATTGAAGATTACCAGGGTACTGTCTAAACCTACTTTGGCCTTCATACCCTGACAAAAGGCTAAGTGTCTTGTTTTTATGGCCTGTCACTTCCCTATCTCCAAGGCAATAGACCCCGCCCATGGCCACGCCCACCACTCCGCCTCTCTAGTTTAATAACCATCAGAGCGACATCTGGCTTGTAGGCCGGGGACGAGCACAGCGGCAATCATTCAAAGACGACGTGGCGGTCTAGTTTACAGTTTGCTGGTCTCGGCTCCAGATTCGCTGTGATGTGCTCATTGGTTCAGTCTTTAATCTGGCAGACGACATTCGCGACGCCCTGCCGACCATTGTCGTCTGCGCGTCGTGGATTCCGCACGAGGCGCATCTCTCAATGTCGAGTCTTCACTCCCACGCTTGATTTCTCTACTGATAGATTATCCAATAGCATTCCCTTTCTCAGGAAACCATTTGTCATTAAAGAATAAGTACAAGTAACAACATTCCAAGCAGCCGTCAGGTATTGGGTTTGTACCTGAAAGCATGCTTGATTGAGGTGTTTGTAATGGTGTTCCAAACTGTAGTAGCAGGATGGGTCATGGAATCATCTTCTTTAATTTTTAAAGATTTCTCAAACTATGCTAAAATAGATCGTCCATCGCAGAAGGGTAAGTTGTATTTTTTTATTTACCCTAATGAATTTATAAACGTTGATCTTCCGTGCAATACAACTGCTTCCTATTTTACCCATGTATAGAAATTATTGCCACGTCTTGATACTACAAGCATACAACACTGCTCTACGACCTTCGTTTCAGAACGTTTGCAGATGGACATTGTGTCTACACACGCTTAAAATGTTATTTCTTAAGATTTTCCATCGCAAATTGCGAACTCTCTGCGAGGTTTCAAGAATTCATCACTCAAAAAGCTTTTGCTAGTGTCGCACAACATTATAAACCGTCTAGCCCAGATCACTCAGAACCAGCGCAAGGTCCATTGCCTGCATGCCGGACGCCATTCTCCCTGATTGTAATAGCCCGGATGTGACAGCAGCCCCCGCGGCAAACTCCGACGTCTGCGCCACCAAGCGGACATTCTATGGCGGGAAATATCCACGGAGGGAAGAAAAAAGTCGTCTGCACTTCTATACCACTCTCCTAGCCGAGTTTTGTTCGACTGTATACACTGGGGAGGTGGGCCCCGACCCGTTAGAAGATCCGCTGGGAGAGTGAGTGACATCCACTGGCGGGCAGACGACAGGGTAAAGATAAATGATTCTAAAGGAGGAGGGGACGCAGCAGGGCTGAGTGACCTCAGGGGTGAGCGATAAAGGAGGTTTTATAAGGAAACACTCAGAGAGGGGGCTGGTGGCTGTCGCTGCAGAGGAGAATAACGAATGGAGTAAATTTACTTACAGACCCGGAATGAACTGCTGCGAACTGACTGGAAACTTACCAATTACACGCCAACTTTTCTGTCGGTGGATGCTTTTACCAAAGGGCCACCAGTGATGGCTGCACAAAGACATATTCATGGGCAAGAGGATATTCCTCCAGGGGGCGTAGATGTGCCGGATGGGGAAGGCAGGGCAATATTGTCGTCAACCTCAATTTGTATCTTTTTACTCCGGCCAAGCATAACGTACCAGGACACACTCCTTCCACTGCCCTCTTGCCCCCAGGCATTTATAATATCTCCTGATCTGGTATCTTCCCTCTATATGCGCTTTCATAAAATATAGTTTTCATGATCCATTTTCTCTTTATTCAAATTTACCACGGTGGACATTCAATAGCAGGTCTTGCTGTAAAATTATGATCTATAGGAAGAATGACATTTTGCTTTGTGAGTCCCCTTACGCTAAAATCCATACATTTATTTTCAAGGTCTAACACCTGAATTATTTACTTGACCTACAATGACGTTCCCTTTATCATATAACCAATCATATGTTATGTTTTCTAAATCTATCATCACTAACGAATTTTTATGTAGAGTATGTTTTTTTACGCCTGAAGATTAGATCACATATTTTTGACTTTTTTTTAAAACTAGGAGTTGGAAAGGTGCTCATCCAAAAAGATAACTCATATCCATTTCTTTCAATTTGCATTAATCATCTGTGCACATGGTTTTTCGAATCGTAACATCATCCATGTTTCGAGAATTTGACCGTAGACACTCTTATTGTTTTTTTTTATGGCACATCCTGACATATATTTATGGTTTATTGTTATCTAGTGTGTATGTTTAGCTCACGTTAGATTATGAAAGTCAAATATCTAGAATCTTTACTGAACCGTTAGAGCCAACATCGACAACAAGGAACTGCCTTTTATTTTATAATAGCCTTTATAAAGGTTTATTGTGCAGTTCTTTTAGATACAGTTATAATCGATGTTTACTGTTGGCGAAAACTCTGTTAGATTAATACTCTGTATTGCATATAGATGCATGTACGTAACATGTGTGTATCTTAGACTACACATACTGCAATGCTGCTCCCTTGTGCTTCAAGTTTAATATACATTTCCGTATAGTTTCTCCTAGAAAAACCAGGCATATAATCCTGCATACAGATCTCTAGTACAGAGACTCACATCAAACACTGGCACTGCAGTCGGTCCGGGCTATACAGTGACTTATGCTATCAATCCCTACAAAAATGCACCGACTCGGTGGTTTCACATGGAGCAGTACTTAGCTGCAGGCATGACAAAGTCTTCCCCTTTCTGTGGTCGCATCCTCTCGTGTCGTTGTGTCTTGTGTCTGGCCTGATCTGAGTCTGGCACGCTCCCGGAGTCACGCGAGGAGTGGCAACAGTTACAAGGTCACCTCACTGTGAAGGTGGTGGCACCAGCTGACATGAGAACACCTGTGACAGTGCTTAGTACACATCATATCGTGTTCCAGCAAGGTGCATTTATTCCCTGACCTACAAACAAATCCTTCTTTCCACCTTTGATATTCACATTTCAAGCGCCTTTATCCGACCATAGTATATTTGCCCATAGAAGTAACAGAGGAAAGTCATACCATACCCTCATTCGAGAAGCCTTGCATTGGGCATGACGATGTTTTCCTTTGTCGTATATTGATGCTCTTCATTGTAAATAAAATCAAATCTGAAACCGTTGGGCGCCAGTTCTGCATGAGGTGGTTTTCTTCACCAAGTCGGTCCTCAATAACGCCGCTCATTTCGCAGTGTGTTGACTGACTTACGGTGATTCTGTTGGATATCTTACTTGTATACGTACACGTATACATACATGGATCCATGATAGCATGCTGTTCAAAAGAAAAATTCATGGTCTTTCATTTAAAGTGTCTAGAACTTGGTGACTCGAACTCCACTTACGCCACTGACGTAGTAACCTACTTCTATAGATGGGCATTTATTGGGGTGTTTTTTCAGTTTCATTTATTGGAACATTTGTGGTTACATTTCTTTCATCAGTTCCTCACATCATCGGTTTGCAAATAATAGTGTAGTAGAAATAGAATAGGGCGTGACACTTGCCCACCAGCTCCCCGACTGGTGTCCCTCCCTCCACCAGCCTCCAGCCGCCGGACTGGTGTCCCTCCCTCCTCCAGCCGCCAGCCGCCGGACTGGTGTCCCTCCCTCCTCCATCCGCCAGCCGCCAGCCGCCGGACTGGTGTCCCTCCCTCCTCCAGCCGCCAGCCGCTAGCCGCCGGACTGGTGTCCCTCCCTCCTCCAGCCGCCAGCCGCCGGACTGGTGTCCCTCCCTCCTCCAGCCGCCAGCCGCCGGACTGGTGTCCCTCCCTCCTCCATCCGCCAGCCGCCAGCCGCCGGACTGGTGTCCCTCCCTCCTCCAGCCGCCAGCTGCCGGACTGGTGTCCCTCCATCCTCCATCCGCCAGCCGCCAGCCGCCAGCCGCCAGACTGGTGTCCCTCCCTCCTCCAGCCGCCAGCCGCCAGCCGCCGGACTGGTGTCCCTCCCTCCTCCAGCCGCCAGCCGCCGGACTGGTGTCCCTCCCTCCTCCAGCCGCCAGCCGCCGGACTGGTGTCCCTCCCTCCTCCATCCGCCAGCCGCCAGCCGCCGGACCGGTGTCCCTCCCTCCTCCAGCCGCCAGCCGCCAGACTGGTGTCCCTCCCTCCTCCAGCCGCCAGCCGCCAGCCGCCGGACTGGTGTCCCTCCCTCCTCCAGCCGCCAGCCGCCGGACTGGTGTCCCTCCCTCCTCCAGCCGCCAGCCGCCGGACTGGTGTCCCTCCCTCCTCCATCCGCCAGCCGCCAGCCGCCGGACCGGTGTCCCTCCCTCCTCCAGCCGCCAGCCGCCGGACTGGTGTCCCTCCCTCCTCCAGCCGCCAGCCGCCAGCCGCCAGCCGCCAGACTGGTGTCCCTCCCTCCTCCAGCCGCCAGCCGCCAGCCGCCGGACTGGTGTCCCTCCCTCCTCCAGCCGCCAGCCGCTAGCCGCCGGACTGGTGTCCCTCCCTCCTCCAGCCGCCAGCCGCTAGCCGCCGGACTGGTGTCCCTCCCTCCTCCAGCCGCCAGCCGCTAGCCGCCGGACTGGTGTCCCTACCTCCTCCAGCTGCCGTCTTTGACTGGTGTCCTCACAGAGCAGATCAATACGGGTCTTAAGTGTGGGGGAGGGAGAAGGAGGATTATGTAAAGACGTCAGTCCGCCACACGCCGCCAAGTAAGAACCCCCACCACCCCCTGCTCTACCCCTTTACCCCACCCTCTGCGCCTCTGAGAACGGGCAGCTTAGGGGCAGGAGGCCATGCCGACTCCCCCGCCCGCTCTCCAGCATGCCCCGGGGGAGGGGACCGGGCTGCGGCCGGTGTCACGGCCCGGCAGAGGGTGGGAGCGGGCTGTGTGAGCGCAGTAAATGACGGCAGAAAGGCTGCATCACTGGACAATCCCCACCCATGCCTTTAGCTCACGCACTCAAACCGATTTCTATTTCCTCTTTCATTTTTGATGGCATGTCAGAAGCAATGTTCTAATTGCATTTGGCAAAGGGGGAATTCCTCTGCACTTTGTGTGTCGTATTTAGTATCAGGAACTAAGAGTGGGAGTTGATATAAAACTGAGCGTGTTGGCTGGGTTCGGTTTAATGTCTTACTTTATGGCGGATTCCCCATGATCATTCCCAGGGCCTCCTGACCTTGTGTGATTTAATCTAATTGTGTAACCTTATCATCTGCCGCCAGGGGAGATGTAATGACGGCCTGATGACGTTTAGCGACGTCACATCCGGCCTGATGACGTTCAGCGACGTCACATCCGGCCTGATGACGTTCAGCGACGTCACATCAAGAGCACACCATCACCCACGCATGCGCAGTTTGAAGACAGGGCGACGATACAGTTCAAAATACTGAAAAATACTTTTCATACTTTTATTTTGATCAAAGTAACATTAGTATCAAAGTATTCTGGGTGAAAGACACTTTGTGTAGCAGTGATCCAAACATAGCCAGTTTTAACAGTTCATCTTAGTGAGTACACTTTCATGTCATAAACTGGCCTTGAAATCGCCAAGCCTTCAAGCCGATGAATATGATCAAGACCACTCCATCACTTGGATGAAGGATCCTACCCTGATCAGCGCTTGGAGAGTGACAGCTGAGCCCGCTTTTGGTGGGACGCGCTAATTTCACTAAGTACCGCTCAGAGCCCTCTACCGACCAAAAGTCTATCCACCCGCCATCGATCCGTACCCGTTGACACCAGAAAAAAGCGGCGGGGAAGCATGTTTGGCCGTTTTCAGGCCAGCGCTGACATTCTGAGATGATTGTCTTCAAACACTCGCTGCGCACCCCCAGACGCCCGGAACCACCCGCGTGTGTTCTCCGTCCTGTCTCGGTCTCTCTGGACGGTGATATTGCTTGACGAGGTGAATAAAGCGACCGATTGTCAGTACAATGAAGGCCGATGACCGCCTTGTGCGCCTCCCCTGTCTCCAGCGATCGGCCATTTAATTGTGGGTTGCGTAATTGTGCTCTCCTTCCTGGGATCTTTACTTCATGATGCTGATGACAGGAAGACTCTCATTGTCAATGTCATAATTTCTGTCATTCTTACATCAACTGTCAGTGATATGCTTCCTTTCACCTGCAATTCTTACATCAACTGTCAGTGATATGCTTCCTCTTACTGACACATGTATTGTCATGGTTACTGAAACTGTCGCAGTCACTGTCACTCTCACAGTTTGTGTCACTAACACATTTACTATCATATCATGGTTACTGTCCCTGTCACAATTACTGTCACTATCCCAGTTATTGTCACAATTACCGTCACTGTCACAGGTATTGTGACAGCTACTGTCAGAGCTAGTTCACAGTTACAGTTACTGTCGCAGTTATTGTCACAGTTAAGTAGATCTCCCACTGTCCCGCCACACTACGAAAATTGCTGCGATTGGGCTACGATAAGAAATTTCCAATCGTAGACCTATCGGAAGGGCTCTGTCGGAGTGTGTCGGAACGGGTTAAGTGGCAACAAAAATAAGACCACAGTACCGACACACGCCACGATTCAAGAGTTGCGCCAATGCAAATCTAGAGCAAACAATTACCAACATATGACGTACATATATTTGTGAAATGACACGTGATACTTGACATCATGTATCATTTCAATATGAATTTTAAACATGATGCGATGCCTACATTCCGTGGAGATTTATATAGACATTGTTAGATTAATTGATTTATTTCCTATTTTTATTACTGAAAAGTGGAAAGCTGCGGTGACTGAGCAATTGTCTAGGGACGCTCCCGGGGCAATTGCTATTTTGCTGGCCGAAAAAACAACAGTCTTGCGATATTTTTAGCACATACCTCAAGCATATCTCAAGGAAAGAAATCGCAAACCTCATATTTTTCAATATGGCTGTGGAATCCAATATGGCTACCACGGCCCTCTAAAATGAATAGTAGATGTATTTTTCCTTGAATGGACAGTACGATATTTATCACATATGATATCAATTTATTGTCAAGAAAGTAGAAAATACTAATCTATTACTTATAGGCAGTTTTCATCTGTCAGCCATCTTGAATTCAAAATAGCTGTCAAAATCAGTCCCGAAACCTACGCGAATTAGCAACCAAATACTCATACCTTTCATGAATTTCCCATTATAGTTCATCTTTTTTTTTTTCTTTTTTTTTCTAAAAACGTTTTTATTTTTTTTATATAAAGCAGAGTTTATTTGTGCAAAAAACATCATTACAAAGGGTCAATCTATCCTTATACAAATATCGTGCCTATAATTGAAGGCAATACAAGCATAGTGGTCATTACGAGCTCTCTGTTTTTTTTTATTTTTTGTTTTTTTTATATTATCATATAATTTCCCATCCCCCTTAATATCAATTTGAGAAAGATTTAACAAGAGAGAAACCTTATTCGCGTCAGAAAAGGCGCCAGTGACAGGTTACAATTCTCAAGGTACACAATGTTCTGCCATACAAATGGTGACACCCTTTGAAACGATTTCAAGTTAAAGCCTCATGAGGTTATAACACTTCTAGCTTAACAATGTTGAAGACCTTGTGTACAATGGTTCTTAAGTAAAACTATGGCTTGCCAGAAGCAGCTAGCCTTTTGGTAAATCCTATGGGTGAATAGAACGATGAAGGGAGGACTACTAAATATAGTCCGCCTAGTTAGAGGTGGTGAAGGACTGAGAGACAAAAAAGGACAGAAGGAAAAAAGGTAGAGAAAAGCAACATTACAGGACTATACAGATGCAATATGTAAAATGCCAGAAGCCAGTGTATACCTTCACGCTAGAGACTCCCTGTTTAGCCATACTGTTGCCATCGTTTTTTTTTTTTACATGACAGCAAGGTTCTACATTTCCTTGTATAGTCTTTTCAAGAATTGGAACCTTCTCTCCTCTTTTAACAACATACAAGTAGTCTTCTCTACCAAGATTTTGTACTTGAGTTCTTTCATAAAGAGAGTTACATCAAGGTCATTCCCATAGAAAAGTCTCTGTCTATGAATAAAGGATTTGGCATGAAGAGCAATAAAGTTTGCCAGCTTGACTTGATTACTGTTATTACCCAGGGCTGACCCAGTCACCAGGCGGCCCAACAAGAGGGCCTTAGATGTAGTTTCCAGAATGTCCCCTCCAAGAATCACATAAAACCACCTTCTAAGGGTATCCCAGAAATTCTTCACCGCCCGACAACCCATGAAGAAATGGACTATGGTATCTTACCCGGTACAGTATGAACATTCTGAGGAGTCTACGATTCTCCTCTGGGCTAGATATTGATTACATGTTATTGTTCTGTTCAGAATTTTGTATTGTAGGGATTGGAGTTTCGTATCCCTGGAAATTTGGAAGGGGAGGGAACAAAATTTTCCCAGTTTTTTGTTCACGCGCGCGGTGATGAAAAACAAGATTCTTTT
This sequence comes from Alentia gelatinosa, assembly GCA_950022655.1. Classification (NCBI taxonomy): domain Eukaryota; kingdom Metazoa; phylum Annelida; class Polychaeta; order Phyllodocida; family Polynoidae; genus Alentia; species Alentia gelatinosa. Next base: position 25,517,204 of record OX465592.1, read on the forward strand.
TTAAGTGGCCATAATATGGCAATACAGTAGCACCCCGCCTCACGGACACCCTGTGCGCGTTAATCGACAGTTTTGCTCGGAACTGAAGTTTTCCCCTCTATTAGATAGTTATTTTAACCTGGTGTAAGCACCTGCCCCACATAAGCGGACACCCCATATAAACAACCACGAAAAGCCATTTAACGTCGTGTAAACGGACATTTCGGAGAGGCACCTTATCAAATACGGCAAAGCAGTGTGGGGACAACACTTCGGAGTAGCCTGTAGCTACAATGATTGCATCACCAGAACTCCGGTTGTCTCGGACATTGAGTACTATATAAGCAGGGAAAAGTGAAAACCCCGTGTAAGAGGGTCCCTGTGTAAACGGTCTCTTTCGCCCTGAACAGAGGGTGTGCTTGTGAAGATTGATAATAAATACAGCAAACGATTGTTTTATGATCGGCCCGCTTTGTATATTACTATGCGTCAACCTCTCGAGGGCTGCCTGTCCACAAAACCGTCGATCATTGTCTATACATACGGTACTCCCTTGACCCTCGACGTACCTTTCCCTACGTCCATGTCGGTATATATTGAGGCACCCAGCTCTTGAGACTAGATTGCAAACCAGAGTACTGCAGAGGATGTCCACTTATTCTGCACTTGAGACGTCTGCAATGTGTAGTGACACAATGTGTGGAGTTTGTCATCTCACTCTCCCTTGAGAGGCACGCTACAGGCAACTGCATTCACTCTCCTAACGTATCCTGTTTACTAAAACCCTCAGGAGGGTTAATGGGGCATTCTCTAAGCATATGTTTCAGGAGTAGTTGCCAAGGCAAGGACCAAGCAGGAACAAGAGCCAATGAATACGGAGTGCTGGAGAATTTAGTGGCGGTGGGTAGATTAGCCTCCCAGACGTAACCTCCGTGCTTCACTGTGTCTGGTTAAAAGAAATGGAAATTAAATGTAGGCATCCATACTTGATTTTAATTCACTGCTGTGTATGTTTTTTGTGTGGAAAGTCATAATAGGAAATAGTCTTACAATACCAAAAATCGACTGGTGTCTAAGAAAGCTATAGTCTTAATAAAACAGTGACTGATTATCTATCACTCACAACTGTAAACCTCCTTCCCAACTGTTATTAAAGAAGAAACCAACAAGTTTTGGTAAAAGTCGTCGTTCTTCACGAGTTTGATGCGGAGTGATATGAACGAAGCGACAGCCGAGTGAATATTACATAGAATTTAAACGAGTTGTAGAATGTCTTCTTTGACCAAAACGAGTTGCTTTCTGTATTTATCTCACCCCTATACGCACTAAATAAATGAACAATACAGATGATATAAACCATGGAGAACGGACTGCAATACTTGTAGGGGCATGGAGAACGAGTTCCCAATGTTAAGCCTATGGACATTTATTCCAGGGGTGAGATAAAGGTAAATATGCTATAAGTTATAATGTAGCTAGTGGTTCTGCGTTCAGCCTTCAGGTCTAGGACGAGTTGACACTTTTAAGATAAAGCTACACTCACAGCACCTATAGACGTGAACACGAAGTACCACCACCATCACGTATTTCACACAATGCTGTAGGAGTATCATACTAGAATATCTAGGAAGCGATATTGTCAAGAATTGAGGGAAACCGATTTTGGTGAACCACACTATGAGCGGAAGCTACATGATACAAACGACCGCTTGAATATTTCAACCGGAAAGCATAAGGACTAGAAAACTTTCTCAGAAATGTGCTTTCTCATTGTATTGTTTGACTGGATCTGTCTTCTTGATCAAGAAGGCAAATTTCCCCCACGCAGTTACCTCAATTTCATTCACCAGTTCTCATCCTCATTGAGGTAATCCCAGTTCCTACTAACTCAATACAACGGTAATGACACCCTCATAAATTGAAGGCCTTGTAGTCCCTATCATGTGATGTGACTTGATGGTGTTGTACACTTTATCATGTGATGTGATTTGAATGCCTTGTACTAATCATCATGTGATGTGACTTAAAGGCCTCGTACACTTTAATGTGTGATGTGATTTGAGGGCCTTTTACTATTCATTATGTGATGTAAATTGAGGCCCTTGTACAGTTCATCATGTGATGTGACTTCATCATGTAATGCGACTTATAGACTGTACACGTCATCATGTGATGTGACTTGAAGGCCTTTTTTCTGTGATGTGATGTGACTTCATGGTCTTGTACTCTTTATCACGTGATGTGGGCTTGTACTGCTCATCATGTGATGTGGCTGGAAGATCTTGTTCTTCCCGTCATGCCTAACGTGAGGGGATAAGGCAGATGACAGTAAGCTCCATCGCAGGCGCCGATGAGGGAGTCAGGAGATGCAAAAAGCAGTTGTATTCAGGCCATAGAACAGGGGGAGGGATATTAAGCACGCGCCGTGCTCCCTCACACACTGCGCCGCTCAGTCAGAGGACACTAAATGTCGTCCCGGACGGTCTTTTAAAATTTCCTCTCCGCAAATTAAAAAAAAGGGTTAAGGATCAAGCTGTTTGTTTTATTGCGGACCGGACGGGGGTGTTTACTCTGGTTGATTGGCTCGGGAGGCCGTTGGGGGAGATTTTATCTGCTGATCAGCGGGGCTTGTCTCAGACGGGGGCCGCATTGTAAACAACGTGCCGCTGTGGAAGAGATGTTTCTCTCCGCCGCTTGTGGGAGATGTCTGCGGATTGTTAGTTGCTGCTGATGAATTCCATCTCGTGCTGCAGGACAAACGGCGGTGATTGATACAGTCAGAGCCTTACCCTTGTCTTTCATGTAACTCACGTGAAGTCGTGAGTCTCATTCTGTAGACCGTGGGGGCGTGGCGTGGTGCGCCTGTCTAATGTACCTCACCCACATGTGTGTACCTTTAACTTCAACCTCTCATTTACAGATGTGTCAGGAATGAAGCGTGCAATAAGGGTTACATCTAGGCTTGATTATCTGTGCTTGGAGTCGGCTTTGAATAAAAGAATAACACTGTCTGCTTCTTATCTCAACCTCATACATTCTGTCGTATAAGAAGAAGGTCGTGGTCATGCTATCTGTCAGTAAGTAGTTAAGTTCATGTCTTCCTTCAATAACAAGATCATGATCATGTTCTCTTGCAATAGAAAGGTCATGGTCATGTTACTGCCCACCATAAACATATATATATATATATATATATATATATATATATATATATATATATATAATATATAATATATATATATATACAATATATATATATATATATATATATATATATATATATATATATATATATATATATAATATACATATATTTAAAAGATTAGGATTTTGTCGGATCCGCTTGGGGTTTCTTGAGAGAAAGAGTGAACCAGACTAAGACTGGAGGCAGCGACGAGTCGCTGGTCCTTTAATTAAAAGTCGCGGTAAGGTTATATGTATTATCATAACGGTCATCATGCCCATAGTGCCTTGTAACTCGAATTGATCAGAACATCCTCACTTGGAGGGTTGGTGCATGCAATAACAGTGGATGTCTTAGACACTCCGATCACGCAAACACAAAAAGCACAAGTATTGCTTCGGTCCTTGTGTTTTTCTGCCTTACCTTCGTGTGGTATCCAGGGTTTCTCGTTCTATGCCCAGCAATGACCGTGTCAACATGCAAAACTCCTTTTTTCTGTCTTCTTCATAAACTTTACAAACTGCTTCCTTGTAACTATTAGAAGGATGAAATAGACAACAAATAGATATCTTTTGTCAATCGTAACTTGTCTCCACCAAGAAGCTCTATACTCTACGGCACGCACCTCTTTATTAGAGAAGGAGGGTTCTACGCCTGGTAGCGTAAATCATTGTTTTGAGGTACTTCCGCTTCTGCTGAGATAAGCTTAGGCCACCTCTGGTCTTTTAGAGCTTTTATTGATTGATTTGGCAGGTGTACGAGAAGTGGGTACCGGAAATAACGTCCTCCACAATGTCGCTCCACTTCCAGAATATGATGATAGTCCCGTCTGACGCCAAGTAAGGTACTGACAATAAAGTAACATAAATACAGTAAAACCCCGAATAAGGAGACAGCCTTCGTTCCGAGCAACATTTTCCCTTGTAGGGCTGTCCTCCTACACGGGGTGTTACCTTACACGGGGCACATTCTTCTGTGAAAGTAAAATAAAGTGATGTCTACAATAACCGTTTGTTTCTCTTATGGATGCATAGTTTGTTTTAATGTAATGTTGCAGTTGAAAAATACTTCCATTATCTCGTGGAACAGATACTTTGTGGCTATTTAAGGCTATTCATAGAAATGCACTTCCTAGGGTCCTTTCCAATCATATATAGCTTCCGAATCAGTGTAACAAATCTAAGGTTTCTATCGTACATGGACACAAAATAAGCCATCGGAGCCTTCTGTGAGTAACAGTTCACCATTGGTCTCATTCCTAATATGTACGTTCAAAAATATGAACAAACAGAAAGGAGAACGCAAAGAGGCTCCGACAGAGGGTGTCTACAATCACGTGACTAGGGTCACTTCCGGGTCGCCCCGCTGATATCTCATTACGGAGGGCTCTGTCGCCCCTGGCAGATAAGAGAGCTGCGATCCTGCGGGAAATTGATTACAATTGACTTAGTGCTACCCTCTTGATTAAGCCACCGAATCTAAATTGGTAATGAGGCTTATTTTTTCTGGTGTATGTGGCCCGGACGTCAATCACTGAGGAGTTGATGTGAAATAACAATAAAGTGTGAGGTCACGGGTGCAGGCCTTCCTCTCACTGTGCGGCGAATAGATGCCAAGTCCCTTCAGCCTCCTCTGGCACGTTAGCCTGTTTCTATTTGCCGATTTTGGGCTCCTGAAAAATGATGTCGCCCTCCTCCGAGAAACGGATATATAAGGTCATGAAATTTTCTTTTAATGTTAGCGACCGATCTTTGTTCCAATTTGGGCGTTAATATTCCTATTTCCATCTGCGGAAAAAAACGACCGACGATTATTAACAGCCACATAATCTAATATGAAAATGTGGGGATGGTGGTGCGACCGTCAAAAATCAAAGGTAAAAGATCGGTAATATTGTTAATTCATGGTCGTTTTCCACCCGCCAACCGACGTTTGTTCCCTTTTGTAGAACTCTCAGTTCCCCACAGAATCAATTCGTGTTGAATTCATCGGCGACACTTTTGACGGGAAGTTTACCGATATTCAAACTCGCCAAAATTGCATGGGAAACAAACAGTACTTTGTCGATACAGATATTCATAGCAGACCCTAATATATGACAATTCCTGGTTTTGATTTATTCTAGAAAGTAATGTATACAATAAACTAAAGTGTTGTGACCAGTCGGCTCTGTAAACCACAGTTTTGACGACGGTTTACATTCACTTTCAGTCATATATTACTGCATAACGATCATTGTGTTCTACAGCCACCTGTTCACAAAATCATCAATCATCGCTGTTTGGAGCCGTCACCCGGCAGACGAGTCGGTCAGCAGCAGGCATTCTGATGGCACGTCTCGAGAATCACACCCTCCTCTTCTGGGAACTGTGAAGTTGGTGTTCTACTGTCCAGTGACGGGATTGACTAGACCTTTAATGGCCGATCGCCGTCGGCAGGAAGCTAAATGTGACCTGTCAGATGTCCTAAAGAGACCCGACTCAGTCCGACCCGACGGCGTGGTCGTGCACGATACGACCAGTGTGGGTCGGGGATGTCAATGTCGTAATACTTGTGCAGAATTAATCAAACACATACCGGTATCATGACATCAATGTTAGCTGATTGTGTTACTGTCAGGCTCCATGTACTACTCTGAGCCTAGGATTCAAAACGTCAGGTGGAGGACGGCCTGGTCAGTTCTTTCCACCTTACTCGCGAGCCGATTCAGTGGTCAATAGTCGTAATACAAGGGGCACATCCACAGATAAAACACAGGACTAGGGCACAATATCCTGTAAAACCGCCATCGTTCAAATATGTGTAGAGGAACGTTGCAGGTCGGTTGATAGTGGTGACGAAGAGAACGATCCAGGTCGGCTTTTAATGGTGACAGTTCTCAGCTGTCCCTTATCATTATTATATTCCTTCTGAGCTCAAATTCCTCGGTGTCAGAAATGAAAATGAAACTAAATCCCATCGATTGCCGTTAGCCGCTCATTGTTTCTCAAACGAAAATAAAGCGGTGACTTTTTGGCGTTTTTGTTCTGTTTTTGCCGAGGGATGGGGACTTCCTTGATTCGTCGCGGTGTTTTTTGCTCTCGGCCGGTTCTTATTTCCCTCTGGCGTTGTTTATGAGTTCCTCCCCGAGGAATCTTCCAGGAGAAACCTGACAAGGTCTTTATTGCATGGAATAAAAGTATTGATCCCATATCCTTTGGCGGTTGACGGGTAATGGAGGTAAAATCCAGGGCATTGTTGAAGCTAGATTTGTACACTAGAGCCATGAGTTCTTATATTTTAGATTTTGTCAGTAAATATTTCAAAACCTGTGTTGATGTGTTAAACTCACTAGCGTTCACATTCATAGAGACACCTATCTGAAGAAATAGGGATTTGTACAGGCAATTCTAGATGCAAGAAAAAATATGGTTTTGGTATGAGGACAGATCCCCTGAAATCTAAGCTCTATCCATTCCAGAAAATAGGGTCTGATATGTTCACAGTTGTTACAAGTTGTTATGAGGATTAGTTGGTATATAATGTATGTACTGCATAATCTTGGCGAATAGAACACCCGTTTATTTTCTTCTGAAATAGAAAGTGCAATAATATTAGCCATGCCTATTTGAATGAATAGGAAATCTGCTGTTTTATCATTATTTATCGTCGTCCATTTCTTGATTTCACGAATAAAAGATGTATCGTTTTAGATCCACTTTTTTTGCCATTTGGCTCAATAATAGATGTATTGTTACATCGTAATCTTTACGTAAATTAAGAACATAGCCGGCACTTCAAATATTGAGGAGACCACGAAGCGGGTCAGGCTTTGGGGCTTGTGGCAAGGTTCCAATGACTGTCTTTTAGAACTTGGTGTCGTCCAGTAAAGGTCAAGTAGCATACGAAGGCACTGGCGTCCAGTGTAGGCGGGCGATAAAGGGTTAACTCTATGGAGCCGTTCAGAGCCGACCGGCGACCAGCTCAGACGGTGGACAGCAGGGAACGAGCTTTGTTTACTCCTCTGAGAGGCAAATCAAATAGCGAGCGATCCGCGAGCCCCGCTAACCGAGCTAAGTGTGTGTAATGATGATGGAGAGATGCGACTCCCCCCTGGAGTGGACACCCTCCACCCTCCCCCGCCCCATACGGTCCGCCCCCAGCTGTGCAGTTCCTGAGGGTGATATATGCCTCACAGCAGCGGTTTCGCCGACGAAGCAGTTTGGGTCGAGCTATGGGAGAGTGTTTCGTAAAGGCCCATTTCTATTAAGTGACTTTGGAGCACAAGTCGGTCACTAGAATTTCCAGTTTCTAGGAACCAACATAGTCGTTCTTTGTGAAGACAATATTTGCAATGTACACGGCATCTAGACGACCCCCAACCCCTACCCCCTACCCGTGATGGCAGCTCCAGTCGGCGATATGTGCCCCCCACCATTGGGGTTGGGGGTTGTTGTTTTTTTATTCTATTTTCTTTTAATTCAGGAAAAGTTCAACGACATTGCTCACGTTCACCAATACCCTGGCGATCTTCCACGCGGCCGACTTGAGTCCGAAAATCTCACAGTGCAAATCGGGCCTCAGTGGCTGATGAAAGTGGCGGCAGTAGTAAGATGTCTCATCATCTCCTTCCACCCCATTCGTTATTCATACTGATAAACAAAGGAGAACTCAAGGTCATTCCGCAGTTAATTGTCTCATTAATTATCCCCTTAATTACAAGAAGGAGAATAATATTGTCTACCAAATCGCCTTGCAGGAGGGAAACAGCGGCTAAAACAAAAGATCATCCTGGAAATCATTAACTGTAAATTGAATCTTTTGACGAAAATAATCAGTATTAATGGGATCATCGATGGTTCTAATGACAGGGAAAATTAAGCAATAGGAAACACTGCATTTGAAATGCAACTCGATTACCAGTTCATTGAAATAAAATAATTTGGTTTAGGAATTGCTGGCGATTATTCCATATTCCCAGTAATGGTACGCGGTGCTAATTTGGATTACGAGCATCATACGCTTTCCAAAATATGAATAATCAATAGATGCAATACCTGGTGCTTGGTGATAAAAACTAGATAATGCATGATATGGCCATTGGAGGCCGAGCTAACAGGGCCATATTTAATCATAATTGACGCTGTCTTCCATCAACGAGAGCAGGAGTATTCATTTAACAGTTGGCAGTTTGAAATTAAAGCCTTGTCGCCAAACACAGGCCGCGCCGGGCGACGGTTGGAGGATTATGAGCGCCATCCATCAGGGAGAGCGGCGCTACTTTGTCACGGGGGAATATTGGACGGTGTTTGAATGGCACTGATACATGCCTTTCTGGTACCACTCGGTGTTTGAATGGCACTGATACTCACTGTGCTTGTACCACTCGGTGTTTGAATGGCACTGATACTCACTGTGCTTGTACCACTCGGTGTTTGAATGGCACTGATACTCACTGTGCTTGTACCACTCGGTGTTTGAATGGCACTGATACTCACTGTGCTTGTACCACTCGGTGTTTGAATGGCACTGATACTCACTGTGCTTGTACCACTCTGTGTTTGAATGGCACTGATACACGCCATGCTGGTATAGCTCTGAGTCTCTGGTTGGATGGAGAGATTAGTTGGTATGTGGCCATGTGAGGAGAAGGCATCCGATTTGATATCAACCAACTGGCGATATATGGTGACGATGAACAGCAAAATGCGTGTCTCTATCTGAATCTCTGTGTCTCTGTAAGTCTCTCTCATTGTCTCTATTTCTATCTTCATACCTATGTCTATCTCGAGATACTTGTCGTAAAGCATCACACGATGCCACACTCTCTCTCTCTATGTATATCATTTCTTCCTGTAATCTGTAAAAGACATTTGATTGGTCAAATAACTTTTTTCCCTTCCTTAGATAGTAAAAAAAATTATGATTACTGGAGGCTTGTCGCATCTTTTTCTACGTAGCTCCTCGAGAAATGAAGGGTTACAGAAAAAAAGACGAAATCCAGCAGTAAAACTAATCAGAATACCTAATACCCGCCCACAGGGGTTCCCCCGCGGCATGTGGGGGGCGTGGGGGTAAGGGTCGGGTGGAGGTGAGTGTGTGTGTGTGTGGGGGGGGGGGGGGGTGTTAGGGGGAGATTTGCAAAGCATCGTTGAAAGTAACACAATCTTAACATTCTTTTCTTTATTAATAGGTTTATTCACCGTTCAAATCTCACCACCATATGTAGGTACTACAACCAAAGAGGTGCATTAATGCGAATATTTTATAATTTGGTAAAGTTTATTAACCTTACCAAAGTTATTAAAAATTCCCTACCATATCTATCCAGATTATTTCTTAATATATGTCTATCTACTCGGACAATAGGATGAAACTAGGATGAACGCAATACAGAATATATTTTTTATTTCTTAGAAATAGTTTGATAAGCAGGAGAAGCACAGAAAAGCACATGTATGGACATTTGGGGTTGGACGCTTAGATTTCAGTTTACTTGTGTCTAGGTTTGTAAACAGAAACCACAGGCAGCCTCATCAAATTCGTTTTGGAAAATTCATTCATTCAGCCCACTTGGCCAAAAAGAAAGCCGCTTGAAATGGCAATATTCACAGTACATAATTAAAATCCTTATTGTTGGGTGCATTCTTAAGCCCGTTCTTGGAAAGATTGATCTTCGGTAAAACAGTAACATTCCTGGTCGAATATTGGATGCCTTTTGTCAGCGATATGATTGGATACGCGTAAATTTAGCTTTTGGTTAAGGAAATTGAATTCGATTTGGATTTTAGAGGTTTGAACTCACAATCTGGCCCAGGACTTGGCAGAACAAGACCTTGGACAGTTATAGAAAATCTCCTTGATTGTGCCTGCATAAATGGATGTAAGGAATTAGTAGAAATTTATACATGCTAAAATATGCCATATCAAACTTGTTTTTATCCTGGAGTATTTCATAGAGTGGTCTAGGGTCATGGATGAGTCCCTATCTTCCAGAGGTTCCAACTGAAGGTTCTCCTTTGATAGATGCCTACAATATAGGCGTTCGTACTTCAACTGTTAAGATGCACACAGGTAGTTCTACACAATCAGTTTAAACCTTATCAGTCTAATATCGTTTCTATCTGGATATGATGTACATTCGGTCTGACTTCTGTACACTCGTCTGATCTCTGTACTGTATGTACACTCGTCCTGGTTTCTGTAAAACCGGTTGGATTTCTGTGCATCTGTTACTTGGATACGGCTATAGGAAGGCATTCCTTTGTCAGTAACGTCATTTAAACACGGAGTTTTGTTTGAATTAAGTGTTTAATTAAATTTTCAATGAAGATTGGATAGACTACGAAGCGTTTATCCCTTGATAGTGGTAGATTAAGTTAGATTGCCTCAGCATATTATACATCTGTATACACTACTTCTTTCCCCGGTTCTAATCTAAATTCTGAGCATTGAATGCTGATTTCACCAGCACAATTCTGTCTGACTGATAGAGTCGGGCAGTTTCTCGCAGTACCTTCCTGGATCGTGCTACATCTTGTAAGAGCTGCTTGCCTCATTGCCATTATATGTAGAACCCTGTTATCGCTCACGTGGGGTTCTTCCAGCAGCCAAAAACGCTCTCACGATTCATCCCGACCGGGAAGGTCAGCTAATCACCCTGAACCCACTTAGATCGTGCATCCTGGTGGAATACCCACTTTACATACCTGATACGTACTAGCCACTGAAACCAGTGGTGGAATCTTCGGTACACTCGCGCACGTTTAACTGCATGTACAATATGCCTACACGCCCCATCCTCCCGAAAAAAAAACCACGAACAAAACATGAATGAAAATAAACAAACCAATAACTCGTCCTACTGGTTGATTCACAATTAAATGGTTGTTATCTGGTTGAAAATGATGCCCGCTATAGCTTCATTTTGGCTACAGCTTGCGGTATATTCCAAGAGAAATATTCTTGGTACACATCTAAGCTAGAGAGAGCTTGGGTATTCAACAGTTCGCTGTTGGGTCGCTGTATCAGTGGTTGATCCCCTTGATAGCACTTTTTCAAATTTACTACCAATTGGCGGAAACAAACAGCAAATCATCGCTGATAACAGCATCATGAGGAGATAGTCGAGGGGCAGTATATTTAGTGAGGCGAATAGATGGCGACACGGCGGGAAAATAACGTAAGGATGATAACACTATTGCTAAATAACCAAATCGTGGGATGGTATTAAGTGTACTAAAAAACTGTACCACAGATTGCCGAATTTGAATATCAGTGCTCAATTTCCACTTGTCCACAACCTTTCTTATAAATTCAAATTCGCCCACGACATCCCTTTACGTGTTTAACTCATCGATTACACATTTCTTTCCACCTCTTCCCTGGTGTGTAGGAGTGGTTTTGTGTAGGGATTGGGTGTAGGAGTGAGGTGTAGTGGTGGGATGTAGGATTGAGATGTATAGGAGTGAGGTGTAGTGGTGGGGTGTAAGGTGGGGTGTAGGGGTGAGGTGTAGGGGTGGGGTGTAGGGGTGGAGTGTAGGTCAGGGTGTAGGGTGGGGTGCAGGGTGGGGTGTAGGGGTGGGGTGTAGGGTTGGGGTGTAGGGTTGGGGTGTAGGGGTGGGGTGTAGGGGTGGAGTGTAGGTCGGGGTGTATGGACGGGGTGTAGGGGTGGGATATAGGGGTGGGGTGTATGAGTGGGGTGTAGTTGTGGGTGAGGTGTAGGTTGGGGTGCAGGGTGGAGTGTAGGGGTGGAGTGTAGGTCAGGGTGTAGGGTGGGGTGCAGGGTGGGGTGTAGGGGTGGAGTGTAGGGTTGGGGTGTAGGGGTGAGGTGTAGGGGTGGGGTGTAGGGGTGGAGTGTAGGTCGGGGTGTATGGACGGAGTGTAGGGGTGGGGTATAGGGGTGGGGTGTATGAGTGGGGTGTAGGGTTGGGGTGTAGGAGTAGTGTGTAGGGGTGGGGTGTAGGGGTGGAGTGTAGGGTGGGGTGTATGGACGGGGTGTAGGGGTGGAGTGTAGGTCAGGGTATATGGACGGGGTGTAGGGGTGGGGTATAGGGGTGGGGTGTATGGATGGGGTGTAGTTGTGGGTGGGGTGTAGGTTGGGGTGCAGGGTCGAGTGTAGGGGTGGAGTGTAGGTCAGGGTGTAGGGTGGGGTGCAGGGTGGGGTGTAGGGGTGGAGTGTAGGGTTGGGGTGTAGGGGTGAGGTGTAGGGGTGGGGTGTAGGGGTGGAGTGTAGGTCAGGGTGTATGGACGGGGTGTAGGGTTGGGGTACAGGGGTGGGGTGTGGGGGTTGGGTGTAAGGTGGGGTGTAGGGGTGAGGTGTAGGGGTGGGGTTTAGGGGTGGAGTATAGGTCGGTGTGTATGGACGGGGTGTAGGGGTGGGGTATACGGGTGGGGTGTATGAGTGGGGTGTAGGGTTGGGGTGTAGGAGTAGTGTGTAGGGGTGGGGTCTAGGGGTGGGGTGTAGGGTTGGGGTGTAGGGGTGGGGTGTAGGGGTGGAGTGTAGGTCGGGGTGTATGGACGGAGTGTAGGGGTGGGGTATAGGGGTGGGGTGTATGAGTGGGGTGTAGGGTTGGGGTGTAGGAGTAGTGTGTAGGGGTGGGGTCTAGGGGTGGGGTGTAGGGTTGGGGTGTAGGGGTGAGGTGTAGGGGTGGGGTGTAGGGGTGGAGTGTAGGTCGGGGTGTATGGATGGAGTGTAGGGGTGGGATATAGGGGTGGGGTGTATGAGTGGGGTGTAGGGTTGGGGTGTAGGAGTAGTGTGTAGGGGTGGGGTGTAGGGGTGGAGTGTAGGGTGGGGTGTATGGACGGGGTGTAGGGGTTGAGTGTAGGTCAGGGTATATGGACGGGGTGTAGGGGTGGGGTATAGGGGTGGGGTGTATGGGTGAGGTGTAGTTGTGGGTGGGGTGTAGGTTGGGGTGCAGGGTCGAGTGTAGGGGTGGAGTGTAGGTCAGGGTGTAGGGTGGGGTGCAGGGTGGGGTGTAGGGGTGGGGTGTAGGGGTGGGGTGTAGGGGTGGGGTATAGGGGTGGGGTGTATGAGTGGGGTGTAGGGTTGGGGTGTAGGAGTAGTGTGTAGGGGTGGGGTCTAGGGGTGGGGTGTAGGGTTGGGGTGTAGGGGTGAGGTGTAGGGGTGGGGTGTAGGGGTGGAGTGTAGGTCGGGGTGTATGGACGGAGTGTAGGGGTGGGGTATAGGGGTGGGGTGTATGAGTGGGGTGTAGGGTTAGGGTGTAGGAGTAGTGTGTAGGGGTGGGGTGTAGGGTTGGGGTGTAGGGTGGGGTGTATGGACGGGGTGTAGGGTTGGAGTGTAGGTCGGGGTATATGGACGGGGTGTAGGGGTGGGGTATAGGGGTGGGGTGTATGGGTGGGGTGTAGTTGTGGGTGGGGTGTAGGTTGGGGTGCAGGGTGGAGTGTAGGGTGGAGTGTAGGTCAGGGTGTAGGGTGGGGTGCAGGGTGGGGTGTAGGGGTGGAGTGTAGGGTTGGGGTGTAGGGGTGAGGTGTAGGGGTGGGGTGTAGGGGTGGAGTGTAGGTCGGGGTGTATGGACGGGGTGTAGGGGTGGGGTATAGGGGTGGGGTGTGGGGGTTGGGTGTAGGGTTGGGGTGTAGGGGTGAGGTGTAGGGGTGGGGTGTAGTGGTGGAGTGTAGGTCGGGGTGTATGGACGGGTGTAGGGGTGGGGTATAGGGGTGGGGTGTAGGGGTGGGGTGTAGGGTTGGGGTGTAGGGGTGAGGTGTAGGGGTGGGGTGTAGGGGTGGAGTGTAGGTCGGGGTGTATGGACGGGGTATAGGGGTGGGGTATAGGGGTGGGGTATAGGGGTGGGTTGTAGGGGTGGGGTGTAGGGGTGGGGTGTAGGGGTGGAGTGTAGGTCGAGGTGTAGGGTGGGGTGTAGGAGTAGTGTGTAGGGGTGGGGTCTAGGGTTAGGATGTCGGGTGGGGTGTAGGGCGGGGCGTAGGGTGGGGAGTATGGATGGGGTGTAGGGGTGAAGTGTAAGTTGGGGTGTAGGGTCAGTCGTAGGGGTGGGGTGTAGGAATAGTGTGTATGGATGGGGTGTAGTTGTGAGGATGATAACACTATTGCTAAATAACCAAATAGTGGGATGGTATTAAGTGTACTAAAAAACTGTACCACAGATTGCCGAATTTGAATATCAGTGCTCAATTTCCACTTGGCCACAACCTTTCTTATAAATTCAAATTCGCCCACGACAACCCTTTACTGTTTAACTCATCGATTACACATTTCTTTCCACCTCTTCCCTGGTGTGTAGGAGTGGTTTTGTGTAGGGATTGGGTGTAGGAGTGAGGTGTAGTGGTGGGATGTAGGATTGAAGTGTATAGGAGTGAGGTGTAGTGGTGGGGTGTAGGGTGGGGTGTGGGGGTTGGGTGTAAGGTGGGGTGTAGGGGTGAGGTGTAGGGGTGGGGTGTAGGGGTGGAGTGTAGGTCGGGTTGTATGGACGGGGTGTAGGGGTTGGGTATAGGGGTGGGGTGTATGAGTGGTGTGTAGGGTTGGGGTGTAGGAGTAGTGTGTAGGTGTGGGGTCTAGGGGTGGGGTGTAGGGTTGGGGTGTAGGGGTGAGGTGTAGGGGTGGGGTGTAGGGGTGGAGTGTAGGTCGGGGTGTATGGACGGAGTGTAGGGGTGGGGTATAGGGTAGGGGTGTATGAGTGGGGTGTAGGGTTGAGGTGTAGGAGTAGTGTGTAGGGGTGGGGTCTAGGGGTGGGGTGTAGGGTTGGGGTGTAGGGGTGAGGTGTAGGGGTGGGGTGTAGGGGTGGAGTGTAGGTCGGGGTGTATGGATGGAGTGTAGGGGTGGGGTATAGGGGTGGGGTGTATGAGTGGGGTGTAGGGTTGGGGTGTAGGAGTAGTGTGTAGGGGTGGGGTCTAGGGGTGGGGTGTAGGGTGGGGTGTATGGACGGGGTGTAGGGTTGGAGTGTAGGTCGGGGTATATGGACAAGGTGTAGGGGTGGGGTATAGGGGTGGGGTGTATGGGTGGGGTGTAGTTGTGGGTGGGGTGTAGGTTGGGGTGCAGGGTGGAGTGTAGGGGTAGAGTGTAGGTCAGGGTGTAGGGTGGGGTGCAGGGTGGGGTGTAGGGGTGGAGTGTAGGGTTGGGGTGTAGGGGTGAGGTGTAGGGGTGGGGTGTAGGGGTGGAGTGTAGGTCGGGGTGTATGGACGGGGTGTAGGGTTGGGGTACAGGGGTGAGGTGTAGGGGTGGGGTGTAGGGTGGGGTGTAGGGCGGGGCGTAGGGTGGGGAGTATGGATGGGGTGTAGGGGTGAAGTGTAAGTTGGGGTGTAGGGTCAGTCGTAGGGGTGGGGTGTAGGAATAGTGTGTATTGGTGGGGTGTAGTTGTGAGGCGTAGGGTGGGGTGTAGGTTGGGGTGCAGGGTTCTAGGGATAGGGCGTAGTATGGGGTGTAGGGCAGTGGTGTAGGGTGGGATGTAGGGATGGGGTGTAGGGGTTGGGTGTTGGATCAATTTGACAAAGTATTTGTTCCATGCCCATCGATCAGCCTGATATTGTTTTCATTTAATGTCCCCCAGCCGCCCCCGCCCGACCCCCCCTCGCCAGCCGTCACCCGGCCATTCCCCTCCCGTCCCCCGCGCGACCCCTGCCCATCCCCCACCAGTCACCCGCCCATCCCCCGCCCGACCCCTGCCCGTCCCCCACCAGTCACCCGCCCATCCCGTCCCCCGCCCCTCGCCACCCGTCCCCCACCCATCCCCCTCCTGTCCCCCGCCCGACCCTCACCCGAAACACGCCCGTTTTCCGTCCGACCCCCGCCCGTCCCCCGCCCGATATCCTCCGTGCCGACCACCGAGCGAAGACCATCCTTCACGAGATGATTTACGACAAACCGGCAGAACCTAAACACCGCATACACTGCAGAAAATTAACGCTTCACAATAAATTTAACACAATCCCAGCTTTCCCGGCTCTCTAGGAATAATAATAAAAAAAGATATGTAGAGTTCTCCTATGACATACCGCAGTCATGATCACATCGTGATAAATTGAGTATGGAGTCGTACATATTTGGATTGGACATAATGGTTTGTGTGATATTTATCCGTTTTAGAGACCTAAAGTTGTCAGATAGATTGTTTTGCAAGGTTATTGTTAATATCAGGAACACAATCTTGACAGGACCTCCGAAGGAAGAGTGATGGTTAAGGCGGGCGTCCACCAACCACGACAAGGCTACGACAATGGCTTTCCGACAAGGTCCATGACAGGCCTACGATTGGAAGGCTTGTTGTGGCCTTGTCGTGGTTGGTTGACCCCAGTTCCCGACAAGAGTCTACAACAAGGCCATGACGGGCTGCGACTGGATGCTTGTCGGGAGCCTTACAATAAGGCTACGACAACATTGATAATGTTTGATTTTTCCCACGACTGGACCCTTGTCATGGAGTGTCATGGAGTGTCATGGCATTTTGGAAGCGTGTCGCACAGGTCTACAATAGGAAATTTTGATGGAGCGTGCACTTCCAATACGCCCCGACAACGCTGTTCAGTGTAAAGCCCCCCTTTTTACGACTAGGCTGCGACAAGCGCCGATTGGAACTTTCTTGACTGCGCTTGTCGTAGGGGGGTGGGGAGTTAGCTCAGTGGTTAGAGCACCGGACTTGTAACCCCATGGTTGTGAGTCCCACCCCCAGCAGTGGTAGATTTACTGCTATAACAAAGGCCATCCTTCTCAAACTATGTGGTGTGGGAAGTAAAAGAACTCTCACCTCGGTAAATGTGTAGGGGTGAGATTTCTACCTGAATTCATCACATAGATTCGATCACCACCCTAGTGGTGTAAAAGAACCTTGAGAAAGTCTGGAAAGGACCTATAATGGTTGACTAAGACTGCACTGCCGATTAAAAGTATTTATTAATAACATTTTAAGAGAGCAATGTGTATTTTAAAACAATGGTAAAATACAGGTGTAAAAGTATAAATCCATGATTACAGTAAAACATGATAATCGTGAGATGAGATTAAGATACAATCACTTTTAATTAGCCCACCATGTAATGGATAAAGTCATTGGTGTGGGTGGGTGGGAAATAACAGAACGTCCGTATGGTCGAGTGACGAAGAAAGGAGTGGTATGGAGTGTGGGTCACATGACCAAGGTGCCCGTCCACGCGGGAAAGGTGATTATGTAAGTGTTCGACTATTTGTCTGAGTATAATACAAGTTCAGCAGTCGGCAGAATTATGATCAATTTACAATTAATATACACTGGTTGACTGGACGTAAAATCAAACCAAACAAACAAACAAAGCTTGTCGTAGCCTTGTCGTGGTTGGTGGACGTCACCATTAACTGACCTAATAATCATCAGGTGGTGCCCGGTTGCGTAATATCGGCCGCATTTGTCGCCAACCTAAGAATTTCTTCGAGTTCTTTTTTATATACTGATATCTAGCGATTGACGGCCGAAAATCGTCAGGTGGTGCAAAATTCAAGAATTTCCGCCTGTGACTTTCTTGTATTTATAAACGCTTGGTGACCTTTTTCCCTTCTTGCAAATCTAACCCACGTCACCTGTAGAGGTCACGGAGTGCCAGGACTATGGCGCTCCTTGCTGTGGCATGATTCAGTTTGCTTCATACTCAGCTCGGTTTTTTGATGTGGTGTGAGAGCTTAGAGGAAATGTTTTCCTGCCTTTTTTTGGGGTGAGTAGTTGAGACCGGAACTGGGCAGACACCACATAGTTCTTTAGAGTGATTTTGAGCTGAAACCTTTACTCTTGTGTCTCTGATGTTGGTCACTGTTTACCAGCTGTTTGGGTGAGCTGACCTACTTAGGTGGTGCTCAGCAAAGCATACCCTAACTGTGCATATTAACGACCATGGTCTCAGGTGGAACAGATGTGGTTTTACAGTTGAGCACTGACCGTAGTTTGTTGAGGGATAGCCCACCTGGTGGGCCCCCAACTCGCAGTGTCCATCTTAAGGCTTGCCTTACGGCTTATTGTAAGAACTGGGGCCTAAAGAAGAAGACAAGGGGTGTGAGTGAGACTGCTGTGAGGGATGACACTGGCCCAGGAAGAAGTGCAGTCAGAGGACATTGACACTCAGAGTCAGCCAAGAGACTCACATTACTGTGGGACCTGTGATGGTGAAGATGGCCTGATCCTGCCGATCCCAAATTATGGCGAATATTGCTCCTCCAGTCTTTTGAAAAGAGATGTTGAGTTGATAAAGACCAAAAGGATAAGATGAAGTCACACAGACTCCACGAGAGATTCGGGAGGTGATGATGGTACTGGGAAACAAACGGTGATGGCACCTACATGCTCTAGACTTTCCCGGGCCACTCAAAGCGAGCAGGATTTGTCTGTTCTCATGAACAATATCTAAGGAGAAAGTCTCAGAGCTGTACAACAAGTAGTCAAGGCCTAAAGATTTGGAGGTGCTTACAAAAACACAGCTAAACCCTGAGAGAACTGATAGTCTGGATGGTAGGGCATCTACACAAGATGCCGAACTTGAAGGAGTACAATGAACCATACAGTTTGCTGCAAGGCCTCCGGAGAAGTTCCTCAAAAATGGTGAGGAAGTTACCCCTGCGACAGCAGAAGAGACAGCGATCACAGTATTGAAGTTGATGGGAAGGGTGTCAAACAAAACAAACAATCTGAGGTTTAACATTAAGCCTTACATCAAAGGAACCTTTATGAAATTTGACAGCTCTCACGGATCCCAATTTGTATTGCGATCTAACCTGAAGGACGATGTAACTTCCCGTAAGGAATTTGCAAAAATGGTTAAGGGTGTGTTCACCCAGAACAATGCTGAGCCAAAGCAAAACACCAAAAAGAATCGAGGGGCACGGTCAGCCATGAGACCGCAACCAGAAGCTTGGACAGGGATACTAAAAGGAAGAGAATTCGAAACCGGATTACTTTGCCAACAAAAACAAGCAGCAGAGGGGTAGGGGCAAGTGTTAGCAGATGGGTTTTGGATCAGGATCAGGGCCTTACAATGTTGCTATCCCAGACCATGAGAATCTGCCGGACTCAGTTTCTAATGATCCTGCCAAGAAGATTGTGTTGGAGAATCAGAGAGATCTTTTATTACAACAAGGAGTGATTGAAAAGGTGCAAAAAAAAGAGCATCTAGCAGGTCTCATGTATCACATGTTTCTTAAGGAGAATTTAAACAGCACTTTTCAACCTATTCTAAATTTGAGACATCTTAATGAGTTTATGTATTACAAACATTTCAAGATGGATCATCGGAAGGTGCATCGTAAGGTGTATCGTAGAGGCTTTTTAGCTTAGTGCATGCCAAGCCTAACACTATAACTATGTATGTATATGTCGCATCCTCTGACACTCTAGGTGTATGTCATATTCTGTCACACTGTATGAATATGTCACATCCTGTAGTACTGGCATGCCATGCATATTTCACATTCTGATTGATAACACCTTGATGTAAGGGAAACACACCTGAATTGATTGGGCGATACCCTCACGGTTACTGTTATTAGTGGACGTGCACAAACGGCAGTTGTGGCTTTTCACGTATGGACTTCTACAACTCATTCCATATGATTATGTGCCAGGCTAAGGTAAGGTCCAGAAGGGACCTTACCTCAGCGATACTGTTCTGTTCTATATACCGAAGCCAACACCTACAGTATAATCCTGACATGTATGATACTGAAAACAGGGGAACGGGCGAGAAAAGGCCATGGATTAACCATTTTCTCTCTTGGTTTAGTAGATGACTCCAATACTTAGTTGAGTAGTTGTGGAATGAATACGTCGCGTGTGTGGTATACCAGTCTTGGCATATCACAGATCTAGCAGTGACATTAAGATACCATCCCCCAACCACCACCCGGTCCTCGGAGTGGCCGCAGAGCGGTGGGATGCGCTGGCAAATACTGGAGATGTACTCAGTTCCCTGCCAATATGGACTCTCTGTCGGGGAAAGTACAGTAGAACCTCTCTAGGCAGACCGCGCTCCAATCCAGACGTAGATAGTTCATGTTTAAGGGTTGTCTGAGTAATACAGGACCAGAATGAACATGAAATACAGGATTATTTTAATGGTCAAAGCTCTCCCCCCCCCGAACCCCCCGCTCTCACGCCATACCCCCTCCCGCCCCCCCCCCCCCCCCCCCCACACACACACACCTCCCACTCTCTCTTAGCGAGGTGGCCTGCTAACGGGGTTCTACTGTATGGAGCGTACTCTGTGGATTTCCAGCTGGCACTGGGCCAGTGTACGCCACACGGAGGTGCCTCACCCTGCCACATACTGCCTAACCTAATGAGATTGATCAAAATCCCTAGTTATAATGATATTGAATTAATAGAGAGCGATCCTGAAGCTTTGGTAACGGAATTCAGTGCAGGGTAATGTGATATTTTTTGTAATAAATTCAGTCAGTGGTATAATGGTAATACTTTATAAAATTCATTTTGAGTCTCAGTTTCTATACGGTAACAATTACATTCAGGATCACGTTTTCGAGTGATAGCAGATATCAGAACTGTACGCAAGTTGCGAATGCACTAAATAGGCACATCCACTTTGAAAAAGACCTCTCCCGAAATGTTTTAGACTTTCCTAGAGTAAAAGAATCGCCCAAGAGTATGTGTGATGGATATATGACTTTTCTTGGTTGAATCATAAAACACTATCTTGGTTTGTCTTCACTCTTTTACTAGATGGCAGGGACCATGTACAAATCATTATTTTACATTATTGTATACCAGAAAGACATGTTTTCAGGCATGCTCTTAACATCTAGTTCAAGCTTACATTGCACACCGAATACATTCCAACACAAAGACATGCGCATCAAGCTTGAAATTCAAGACAAGGTTGTTGTTTTAACTTAAACAAGTTTATCATTTGAGCTGGAGTTATATTGCAGCCTCTGCAGTACCACGTTGCTGTAGAACATCCAATGCTGAGTCTTCTCACACGGGCTCGGTATATAATATGATAACTACAAGCATTTAAATTTGTAAATACTATTTGCATCTGAAACAATCAGTTCAACTGAGAGATGTCTACTACTAAATAAAATAGAAATAAATAGGTGCAGCTGTACTGAGAACCTATATCTTCGTTGGGTTAGTAGGAAAACTCAATTTGACTGATTTGTCGGCAAAATCATAGTGACGATGTCATTCCAGAGTTGATTGACAGGTGCCAAGTACGTATCAAATATGCACCTCCCCGATCTGAGCGGGTGTCCCATCTTATATCGAGTAATCGTTCAGCTGTTCCCCTTGCTTGTCCCTATCGTCAGTCAATGCTGTGGTATGCACCTCCCTGACGAATAGGCATTAACTTTGCGTAAATTTCGCTGCGTCTATCTACAGTAGAACCCCTCTCCACTCCCCCCTGTAGCTATCACAGCAGTTGGGGTGGATGTCACGGCAGCTTGGTCGATGTAATGAGTTTGTTATCTGATATGGTGTCTACAGGTTACTGTGCGTAAACACAATGTTTGTGTAATCTTTCTGTATATGTATATATATGCACGCGTATATAGCTACACGTATACTCTGTCTACGCTAGCGTCCAGTATGGACAGCGGACAGCCTATACGAGCATCTACGCCATGGCGTATAAAACATAGGTCTTTTTCGACAGGCCGGTGTCGCACCTTATCTAGTTGGTTACGCAATGCCTGCATCCAAACAACCCCCTGGCAACGTATTCTCTAGCACTGGATCACTGAGTGTACGGACTTACAATACCCTGTACGTTATCTCTATAGAAATAACAGCGATTGTATTGTATACCATGGTATTCCAGCTCCAATTTGGAGTGTCATACATGGATATCACCTCAATAATACTTTAGATATAGCTTAGATAACACAGGAATACCGAGACCGGATACACAATAATACATTGGCAGGCCTATCTATAATCTGCTTAGCTTTTTCCAAGACAATTATCAACTATGAAGTTAGCGTGTAAAATTTCCTCTTCTGAGTTGGGTTTTCTCCCGTCAACCCTCTGCGGGTCTATTGGGGAGACGTCAAATCAGTGAAAAAAACATTTTTCTCCACTGATTTGACCTCCAACAGGCCCCCAACAAGCTTCCAGTCGCAACCTGTCATGGCCTTGTCGTAGACTCTTGTCGGGAACTAGGGTCCACCAACCATGACAAGGCTACGACAAGCCTTCCAATCGTAGGCCTGTCGTGGACCTTGTCGGAAAGCCATTGTCGTAGCCTTGTCGTGGTTGGTGGACGCCCGCCTTAACTCAAACACTAGCCCAAACCCTTGCCCTCAGCATATCGGATACATTATAAAGGTGAGTGACATATATACAGTGGTTTAAGTGTAATTAAGGACTTAAATAGAGGTCATTGATATAAAGAATATAGAATTACTTGTAGTGTTAAGTGTGGGGCAACTGCATGGGGCGAATTGTCCAAAACGGGGCAAAAAAATTCTGCTTTAAGGTACGGGGCGACTTTGTTGCGGGGTAAGCAGTCCACAGGCGAGGGGGGCATTATTCCGGGACACACATTGACACTGGCCCCTACTCTGTATTCACCCTCAGCTTGTACCCAGCGTTCAGTAACGATTTATCGGGCCGCGCACCGCCAACCTCCCGCCTCGCGCATGTCAATGGCCGCTCTTCCGGTACCATCAGGTTAATTAAGATACATTCGCTTCCAGCATGGCTTCATCGGAAAAAGATGAACTGACAGTGTAGGGCCTCATCAAATAGGCCAGAATGACAAGATGTCATGAAA
Organism: Alentia gelatinosa; assembly: GCA_950022655.1. NCBI lineage: Eukaryota > Metazoa > Annelida > Polychaeta > Phyllodocida > Polynoidae > Alentia > Alentia gelatinosa. The sequence continues at coordinate 25,540,065 of OX465592.1, forward strand.
ACGAATGAGTGAGCAAACATAAACATAGGGGGCTTAGCTGATCATAGGCTATTCCAATAAGCCTTCAGCAGGCTGAGAGTATGTAAGAAATGTGGATTATAGCGCGGATTGCTCGGCTTATTTCATAACTATGTAGAAGCCACGCAAGTTAGTATGAATGTGAATTCTCAGTCCGTGTTATGTGTGTACGGAAGTATGTGTCTATATAGTTTCGGCATTTCTGGTGTGAAGTGCTGTCATGCTGGTTGATATCCGGGTCGAGTGAGGATGAGGTGCTGTGGTCAGACACCACCTCGGCCGGCGCTGTTCGCACGCTGAGACTCGCATGACCGCCTGCTATTAGCTGGACGTCTATTCCGTCACCACCGTCTAGACTGAGTCTGAACAAAGCGGGGCCGCCATGATGATGGCGTTAGTTCACGACATGGCCATGTCCACAGGCAGCAATCAGTGTAAGCGGCAGTTAACCCGCGACGTGAGGATCTCCCAGCTGAGCTACAGACGGCAGACGAGGTGAGGTACAGGCGGTAGGTGAGGTACAGGCGGCAGAGGAGAGGAGGTACAGGCGTCAGACGAGGCGAGGTACAGGCGGCAGGCGAGGCGAGGTACAGGCGGCAGGCGAGGTGAGGTACAGGTGGCAGGCGAGGCGAGGTACAGGCGGCAGGCGAGGTGAGGTACAGGCAGCAGGCGAGGTGAGGTACAGGCGGCAGGCGAGGTGAGGTACAGGCAGCAGGCGAGGTGAGGTACAGGCAGCAGGCGAGGTGAGGTACAGGCGGCAGGCGAGGTGAGGTACAGGCGGCAGACGAGGTGAGCTACAGAGGCAGACATGTACCTTCTCCATGCTCGTCACGGCACGTTACACCTGTCAGATCATACTTAGCGTAATAGGAATGGCTCCAGTCCTTTTGTAGATTTGCTGAATTTGAGCAAACTCTACATTATTTTACACCCCGTATCCTGTGGAACCATTGGCAAATAAAAGGATGTCACTTTTAAAGGTTCACTCCAGCATGATGTCTCAAGGCATTCCTTCTCCATGTCTCCAGGCATCATTGATGAATAAATAAAATCTATAGAAAGTGAAAAGATTATTTGGTTCTTCAAACCTTTGACAAACCACAATGGGCATTTGAGTTCTTGATTTGAAATAACCAAATACATGTACCATTCATGTCCATGATGCAATGCTAGAGTTATGGGACATCTTCTGACTTAAAGGTGCCTGTAGTAGGAGCTGTGTTACTACAGGCAGTGTCTGTGGTGGCATGCCGTGTTACTACAGGCAGTGTCTGTGGTGGCATGTCGTGTTACTACAGGCAGTGTCTGTGGTGGCATGCCGTGTTACTACAGGCAGTGTCTGTGGTGGCATGTCGTGTTACTACAGGCACTGTCTGTGGTGGCATGCCGTGTTACTACAGGCAGTGTCTGTAGTGGCATGCCGTGTTACTACAGGCAGTGTCTGTGGTGGCATGCCGTGTTACTACAGGCAGTGTCTGTGGTGGCATGCCGTGTTACTACAGGCAGTGTCTGTGGTGGCATGTCGTGTTACTACAGGCACTGTCTGTGGTGGCATGCCGTGTTACTACAGGCAGTGTCTGTAGTGGCATGCTGTGTTACTACAGGCAGTGTCTGTGGTGGCATGCCGTGTTACTACAGACACTGTCTGTGGTGGCATGCCGTGTTACTACAGGCAGTGTCTGTGGTGGCATGGCGTGTTACTACAGGCAGTGTCTGTGGTGGCATGCCGTGTTACTACAGGCAGTGTCTGTGGTGGCATGCTGTGTTACTACAGGCAGTGTCTGTAGTGGCATGCTATGTCGGAGAATTGGCTGAGGACGGGAGAAGATTTACTGCTTCATTACTGGCAGGTGGACTGAATTAGGTACCGCTATCCTTTAAATTCACAGGAAGATCTGTAAAACATAGACAAATGAATAGGATTCCATCTAAAGAAACCTAAACACTCATATGTTGTATCATTTAGTGTTCCCTTAAATTGGGAAAAAAGGGAAAAGAAATTGTCAAGTGATTGTAACATCTTCCTCTTACGATATGGCAAAGAAAATTACTAGATGTTCTCTTGAAAGTGGTAATCGAACGTATAGTAGGCGAAGTTACTAGGATCAAATGTCATGCTCATCTATGGTGGAACATGGGATTACAAAAGGGAACAATCAAAACGTGGGAGTGTTGTTCAGTCAGTTGGTCACCCATTTGGCTCCCAACCAGCCAGGTCTACACCTGCGTTTATCGGGTCTCACTTGGGTCGTCAGTGATTGGAGATATTTCTAATGTTTCTAATTCTTTTTTTTCACTATTAGGTGTCCTTTCTCACTAGCATGCCTAGGTAAACGTCCAAATCTAGTTTTACTGATTATTGATGATCGAAGCCATTCATGTCCATAAATGGTGATTGGGAATATCAGTGTCTACTGCTGTTAGCTGACACCTGTGAATGTTCTCTCGTTCTCCGGAACAGTAATATTCCCAGCGGCACTGACACGCCGCGCATTCAACACGCCCGCCTTGATGAACCCCGGAGCGATGACCTCTGACCTCAGCTGTCACCCAAAGCCATCACTTATTGAATCCATTCTCGTCGCCTTTTGTATGCCGTGATCCTATTGGTCGACACACCGCAGCCTGTAAGCCGGGATTCTATTGGCTGTCGACCGCGCGCTTCCTCAGGAGAGCCCTTCACTCTCCAGCGCAGGTCTTTTGTGGGTTTGTGAATGGCATGGTGAATGTCTCTGCTAGGAGAGTGGCACGCGGGGGCTTGTGGGATTGTGACGAGATGCGATTACTGACAGAGAATTGTTTTAAGAGCAGTGGAGGACAAACCTGATTTAGTGAAGCGCAGTCAAATGTGTTACCGGACTGACAGGAACTACTTTCACCTGAATTATGTTAACAGCATAATGTCCGGGATAGAAAATAGCAGTCGAATGTCTGTAATGGCCAAATAATATCTGAATGTAGCAAGAGAATAACTGAATCCCACAAGTCAATATTTACTGGCTTTATCGTTCTTCTTTTACTAGCTTTTCAAAATCATGTTCATCATGTAGTATCAAGACGTTGATATGGACTCCCCGGTTGATATTAAGGGGAACATTAGGTGATGAAAACAGTTGGTGCTACTTTAGTGATACAACAGTTGTGAGCCGATGCGATAGTAGCCCCCAAGTAACACCATTATAATCATCGATTTACCTTCTTAAATACCGGATTTGTCTACCATAGACAAACTTATTGCCAAGATATAATTTAACATTCCTGTTCTACAACTTGGTTTTATACATTAAAATATAGATAAATGAATTAGATATTTATCTTTCACTGCACGAAAACCACTATTTTACATATATATACGCCATCGCGATAACGCACGTATCGGCTGTATCGTGGCTTGTTTATACTTGTATACACCCCTTATACGTGTCTACGTTTCGGGCGCCTACGAGACAGTTTCCAAATGTAGACGCACGCGACTTGGCTGTCTTTCACGCCTGGTGTATTTAAGATAAAATATACTCTGTGCAATATATATATATGTACGCCAGGCGTATATATGATACAAAAAAAAAAAAAATTGCGACCCACGGCCCGCCCGGGCCTGTGGGTGTTGGTAGAGGATACACCAACACTGACCCGCCACCCGCAACCACCCAACCCCACCCTCTACCGCCCCCCCACCACCCCACGCCACCTCCAGCCAGCCTCAGTGAGAAGCCCCCCGCTGCCCGCCGGCCACCGCCCACCGCCCGCCGCCAGCCGCGTTTGTACAGGTTGACTCAGTGGGAAACACTCCCCCGACCCCCCCCCCCCCCGCCCGCCGCTGCCCGCCGCGAGGTGTTATGGTGTTTGGGGGCGGCCGGGTAGACATGTGCGGCCGCATTCACACCTGGGCGGCCGCATTCACACCTGGGCGGCCGCATTTCACACGGGGTTAAGATGATTTCAGGATTTAACTTCAAGTCTGAAGAGGCTCATTATATAGTAAGCTTCACTGTCCACACATTGAAATGGTGTTTGAAAGTAAGATCTATTAGAAAAACAATTTAAAAAAAACATAATGCAAGGTTTACTGTGTGTAATTAATCAATTTATACTTAATTAGGTTTTTATAAAATAAATTGGTAATATAAGATTGCAATTTTCATATAATACAGACTTGGATGGTTAATGGCAAATAAAATATGCTACCAGTAGTGTCCCCAAGTGGCAGAGAATGGAACTTTCTGAGATTGGTGTATATACAACGGAATCAGGCGTATATATGACTTATATAAGACCGCACCATGGACATGTATTTATCCTACCCCTAATATAAAATCCCATAGGCTTAACATTGCGTTTCCGTATGCCACGCTGACTGGCATACGGAGTTTTATATGCCACTAGTGGCATACAGCATTATTATCACGTAATATTCCAAAATCGAGGAGATAGGGTAGGATAAAATCAAAACCTGATTCATTTTAATCTTGGCCACCGCATTCCACTCCTGAAGTTTTGGCTCCGGACTTCACTCGGCTTCGCCTCATGAAGTCACTATGCCAAACTCCAGTTGTGGAATACGGTGGCCAAGATCAAACCTCATCCAGTTTTATGATAATACGCCACTAGATAAGGCGTCTACGAGACGGATAACAGGTCTAACTTCTAGACGCAAAATCCTACTGTTAGACGCGTTTCGTATACATATGTAAAACTCTCATACACGAGCGCCAACGTCGTAATTCTATTATTATGTACCTTACAATGAATTTACCTTAATCGCCCATAGAACACCCCTCACTCGACAAGACAGTGTTGCCAAAGACGTTGTGTATGTTATGATACATACTGGATCTGTTACTATGGCGATCGCATTGCCCACTCTCCAAACACATGCTCTGTTATACGATCCCTCGCAGGGGCGTCAGAACGTTTTGAAAGTGGGGGGGCAAAGTAAAAATTGCTGACTCTTTTTTGGTATGGAGTCAGACATTGAGATTGACCTGTCCCATTGGATTTACCATAAATCATCAAAATCTGAGAAAAGTTAGGTCGTTACCTTCATTACACACGAAAAAGTCAGATTTTGACATTTTTCCTCGGTGAAAAGTCAGGGCTTAGCCTTCATTCCACCGTAAAAGGTCAGACTTTGATACTTTCCCATGGTAAAAAGTCAGGGTTTAGCCATCATTTTGCAAGCTAAAGAGTCACACTTTGATGTCTTACTACTGGGAAAAGTCGGGGCTTAGCCATCATTGCACGCTAATAAGTCAGACTTTGACATTTCCTACTGTGATTAGTGAGGGCTTAGCCATTATTGCATGGTAAAAGGTCAGACTTTGACACTTTTCCATGGTAAAAAGTCAGGGCTTAGCCATCTTTGCATGCTAAAGAGTCAGACTTTGATATTTTACCATGGTGAAAAGTCAGGGCTTAGCCATCATTACATGGTAAAAGGTCAGACTTTGATATTTTTCCTCGGTGAAAGGTCAGGGCTTATCCATCATTCCATGCTAAAGAGTCAGACTTCAACAGTTTTCCATGGTGATAAGTCAGGGCTTAGCCATCCTTGCATGCTAAAGAGTTGGACTTCAACACTTTTCCATGGTGAAAAGTCAAGGCTTAGCCATCATTGCACAGTAAAAGGTCAGACTTTGACACTTTCCCACAGTGAAAAGTCAGGGTTTAGCCATCATTTTCACTCTAAAGAGTCAGACTTTGATATCTTACCACAGGGAAAAGTCAGGGTTTAGCCATCATTGCATGCTAATAAGTCAGACTTTGACATTTTCCACGGTGAAAGGTCAGGGCTTAGCCATCTTTGCACGCTAAAGGGTCAGACTTTGACACTTTTCCATGGTGAAAAGTCATGTCTTAGCCATCATTGAATGCTAAAAAGTCAGACTTTGACACTTTCCCATGGTGAAAAGTCAGGGCTTAGCCATCTTTGCACACTATAGAGTCAGATTTTGATATTTTACCGCTGTGAAAAGTCAGGGCCTAGTCATCATCGCATGGTAAAGGTCAGACTTTGACACTTTTCCACGGTGAAAAGTCAAGGTTTAGCTATCATTGCACGCTAAAGAGTCAGACCTTGATATTTTACCACAGTGAAAAGTCAGGGCTTAGCCATTATTGCACGCTAATAAGTCAGACTTTGACAATTTTTCAGTGGTGAAAAGTCGGGGCTTAGCCATTATTGCACAGTAAAAGGTCAGACTTTGACACTTTTGCTCGGTATAAAGTCATGTCTTAGCCATCATTGCATGGTAAAAGGTCAGACTTTGACATTTTTCCATGGTGAAAAGTTAGAGTTTAGCCATCATTGCACGCTAAAGGGTCAGACTTTGACACTTTTCCACTGCGAAAAGTCATGTCTTAGCCATCATTGAATGTTAAAAAGTCAGACTTTGACACTTTCCCATGGTGAAAAGTCAGGGCTTAGCCATCTTGGCACACTATAGAGTCAGATTTTGATATTTTACCACGTTGAAAAGTCAGGGCCTAGTCATCAGCGCATGGTAAAGGTCAGACTTTGACACTTTTCCACGGTGAAAAGTCAGGGTTTAGCCATCATTGCACGCTAAAGAGTCAGACCTTGATATTTTTCAGTGGTGAAAAGTCGGGGCTTAGCCTTTATTGCACAGTAAAAGGTCAGACTTTGACACTCATCCTCGGTATAAAGTCATGTCTTAGCCATCATTGCATGGTGAAAGGTCAGACTGACATTTTTCCATGGTGAAAAGTTAGAGTTTAGCCATCATTGCACGCTAAAGAGTCAGACTTTGACATTTTTCTGTGTTGGAAAGCCAAGGCCTAGTCATTGATACACGCTAAAGACTGACACTTTTCCATAGTGAAAAGTCAAGGCTTAGACATAGTTTTATGCTAAAAAGTCAGAATTTGACATTTTTCGATGTTGAAAAATCAAGACAGTTTTACACTTGATTGAGTTAATTTGAAGGTGTTGACTTTTTTTGGGCTGGCAAAAAAGTGGGGGGGCGGCCGCCCCCCCCCCTGCCCCCCCTATTCTGACGCCACTGCCTCGTGCGGCAAGCTTGTTCAAACCCAACATCTGCTAGGAGAGTGGACATTGCCTTGCTTACTCTCCGAACAGATCCTAACCTGCAAAAGCCGTTCATGGTCGGAAGCAAATGTCGGAGAAGATTGTCAATATGAACTTGTCTAAAAAGTGTTTAATGACCAAATATCGAAGTTTCTAACGTGAGACAATCATGTGATCCAGTTTTGATAGCTTAGATATACAGTTAGATACAGTTTAGATATACAAAATTAATCTGTGCAGTGTCCCGACACTGGAACTAGGGTTGCCAACGTAATTTGACGTTGGCAACACGGAGTGTCGGAGTGGACTGTCAGTGCTTGTCAATATCAATTGATTTCATATATCTAAGCTGTATCATGTGAATGTCATGTGAATGTCCAACATTAGATACCTAGATATCTAGTCAGTAGGCATGTCTACTCATTCTGGTCCGGCTATAACACATTGTCAAACTCGCGATTCGAAGACGTCATTTTTTGATTTTCTGCCCAGTCGAGTGATTCGCCCTCTCGACCAATGAGATTGCGTTATTTTTCAAAGCACTCCGTATGTCGTTCAAAGCACTCCGTATATCGTTCAAAGCACTCCGTATGTCAATTCCAAACACGATGCTTACTAAGCTAGACGGAGTGCTTTGGTTATATGATATTATTACTATACCCCGAGCAGCAGTGTGTATTTACACTAAGTCTATGCATAGGTATATAATAATATTGAATATTATGTTTGTAAACCACCAGTTACGTTTCGTCGTGTACTCCTAGAGGTCACACACCAGGGGACGTTTGGACCAGGGCCCATCGCACCTTAACATGATTTAGATAAGCACAAGTTCCTTTTCCATTGGGCCAAGAACGTTCTATTCCAGGGCATCTCGGTATGCGTTCTTTTATTTTAAAGTCTTCTGTTTTCTATTCCTTCATTCTGTATCAGAAGTCTCTCCGACGCTATCCAACATCAACAATGAAATCGAGTTCTTTATATCTACTGTGACTTCATATATGTGTAAAACATTTATTCTGATTATTCATCTTATGCACTTCATATCAGACGGAATAGGATGAGATAAAGAGATAGTTCTAAAAGGATATATTAGATTATTCCCACAACTGTACGGCTGTCGCCATTGTACACATGGGACACTTACCGACACTTGCAGCTCAACCAACCCATTTCTATTTCTATTAGATTCTTGGCGGTTGCTATGTCGTTCATTGTGAGATCTAGGTGCAGGAGGTGTTTTTTAGATGTGGAGACAGGTAGAACTGTAGATGGCATCTTGTATTTGCGCCACTATATCCTTTGCTTAGCTACAAAGTCACATACCAGAAAGCACGACCACACCCGATCCACAGCATGAATAGGAGCAACCTAAGAAAGGCAACCTTCACCTTCAGGTTAAATACTACAGTCGAGACAGAGAAAGCGTATATTGTACATGCACCCGGCACCAACAGATTAACAATAGGGACAACAACACGTGTGAGGAACTATTTGCCAGTTCGTCTGACCTGTCTGTATGAATGTATCAGGTTTATAGTGGGGTAAAGGTACTTCAATAGGGACTCCATATGCGACTACAAATAAACCCCGCATTAGGTAGAATGTACATTCGACTAGATAAAATGTATTTACATATACATGTATTGTTAACCGCTTTGAAGAAAATGGTTAGCACAAATTATGAACAGATACAATATAAAGTGCAATTATAGAACTGATGTTCACACGAAAAATAACACTTTAGTCTGGCTCTACCTCTTCTTGAATTCTGAATGACGCGCAACCGTTGAGCTGTATTTTGTGCACGATCACCGATGTAAACATTGAACATGTCGATTTGACACACACATGGTGTTTGATGAGAAGCTCTATCGGACATCATGGATCTGCCTTCAGACTCAAATGAAGTAGATTTTAAACTTTCCAGTTGCGATATAGAGGGCTTGGCTAATATCACATCTTGAAAGGTTCCTTTTTTCTATTTCTGAGCCTTACGATTAGCACAAGTACAGTACATTGCATGTGCACTTGATTGATATAACTGCTTATCACAGTCTCTAAGCAGATTATCTGTGCTGTATAACCTTGGGATCTCTGCTAGGACAGTGTTTTGCCTGCCGGACAGCGCACCCGACTCAGTGAAGAAGCCCAATGTACCTGCGCTTGTCGTAGGGCTGGACTGGAGAGGCACAGCCATCCAGTGTGGACAGAACATGCATTTAGCTGCCACTTTTGGAAGGCGAATTACCTTTCTTGTCAGATCAAATAAATGTAGTTTCCTTTGGCCGACTTTTTGTACCGATAAATATATCTCTAAGCTCCAGACAATTTCAAGGCATGTTCGACCAAATATCAGAGATCGGAAACTGGCAGACAAGAGACACACCGACTGATGAGAGTGTCAGGTTCGGCATCACCAGGACTCACACGAGGGCTCTGGGAAATGAGCTTAGTTTTTATTGTTGATGAATCGGTCAGTCGGCAACTCACCCGGAACTTACACAAGACGACTAAATACGCACCGATATCTTATTGGGATGAGAAAATTCGTGAAAAGTGTTTGCCGACAGAACATCAGTGCCAAGAGTGGTCGGCCTCAGAGGTGGTTAAAGCCTTTACACCTGACGACCTCTATAAAATCGCCTGAAAATTAACCTCGCCTAAACTACAGATGAAAGTATTTGTGTTCTACTTCAAGATGAAAAAGATTCCTCTTTGTATAAACTGTCGTAGTAAACATTTTCATCAATTATGTGTAAAGCAAATTATCTTTCTATGAAAACTGCAAGCGCTTCACCTCTTGGTCTCTTCTTGTTTTACAAATATTGCCCTCCATCCAAGATTATTTACATCCGTTCTGGAAGAACCATGAGCCGAACAATCATGAGGTAATGCTATAATGTTGGGAAGAGTTATCGTGGACGAAAATCGGAATTTCGCTGTTTACATTTGACTACCTGATCTCGGTAGGTTTCTGGGTCGGCCGCGCCAGACACTGACTTCTTATGTGCAGGGAACAGGAATAGATTTCTCTTCAGCCAATAGAAACCCCACTACAGTGTTAAACTATTGAATCTTTATGGTGGTGGCAACATAGTGACTGATCTCATCATCACCAGAAGGACAATATCAAAGGATCAAATAAAACAAACATTAGGTGACATCAGCGGGAGGTCGGACATACCCTCAACACACTGATACAATTTCATTCTTTCCCAGAAAATATCCGATTTCTTTGTGATTGCGTCAGTGAAAGTTGCTCCCAATATACTCCTGGAACTTGCCTTATAGATAGCATAAGTTTTATTTAACCATAACGTTCTTCTAAACAGCTTGTCGCCCCGGGTTACGACTAATCAAAGCTTTTTCATCTGTCCAGACCTTGAGGAGTTCTTTCATCTCGACCCTCAGGGAGAAGCAGTTGACGGATACCAAACTGAGCAGTATTGTGTATTTATCTACTCTCTGGAGTGAATGTCTGTTTATCAGCCTTGGTCGATGATCTATACAAATACATGTATATATATATATATATATATATATATATCTTAGTCGATGGCCATACCGCCCTGGGGCATTCCGTAGGATCAGTCGTCTCCACTTCTCTCAGATCTCTGAGTGGTCCACTCTCCCAGCTGATCCTCGTCTTACTAGACGCTGCGCGTGGAGAGTGTAGTCTCGGTCTCGCAGGACGCGTCCACGTGATTTGCGCGCTTTGTGTCTCGACGAATCTATGTCGGATTGTTTGGAAATGTGGCCGTTCACAAAGTGGCCCAGTGCTCCTGGGGACTGGCGGCCCTGTGTTTGTACTTCTGGCCAGAGGGTGCTCGACGCTCTAAGAATACGCTTGGCGTGGTCTCCTTGAAACACGCCCGACACGTCGTCCTCAGCCCTTGTAGGTATCTGTCTCTCAGGAATATTTGCCTAACATGACGCCCTCAGCCCTTGTAGGTCTCTGTCTCTCAGGAGTATGCGCCCGATGTGCCGTCCTCAGCCTGTGTAGCCTCTGTGCGACACTGGTGAACGTCTCATGGAGAACGTCACACATGGGAGATGTGAGGGCCACTGTGGTTGACGTCTTGACTCGCCGGCTGTACCAGGACCCAGAGTTTGCCCCTCTTAATTGTTTTCTAATATTCTTTTTCCTTTCTTATATATGTTCTTTATTTGGGGTGGCGGGCAATTAGTTTTGACTCCTTTAGCAAAACTTGAAAAAATGTTTCTAATACAAAATATCTCCAGGCCCATCCCTACCATTGGTAAGAGGTGCGGGCACCCAGAATAGGACCTTCTCAGCTTTCTGTTACAGCTGCTCTGTACCCTAGCAAAATTTCCATGGAGCCCTGGTTTACCGTCATAGCATGCTGTGAGATTAATAGCAGTCCACAAAGCTTGATGAATTTTAATCTCGGTCGTACTTACATCTGTACAATCAGTGTGAGCTGTGTGAAGTTTATCACAAATCACAGGACGAAGTCTCATTAATTGACACGTCGTGATCTTGTTTGATTCTGGCATCATTATTTCACCAATTGCGATCTTAGATGTACAATATTTTATTTTGTGAACGAAAGGAACTCGTAGCCAATGCTGTTTTGATGAACTTTTAAATACCCAATCAGTATTTAGTACAATGGTGTCAGCAAAGTCAACCAATCAGCAGCCACGAGGTAGGCCAATCATACAAAAACAACACCTTCATGAAAATGGCGGACACCTTTCACTTCTATCCTTACTTCTCTCGCTAAGTATATCAATGCCGTTTTTTGTTAGAATTGAGGGTTGAGATCATGCAGTAATTTCTCTCGGCCATCGGAAGGAGATGACCTGTCATGCTGACAGCAGATCCTCCCTCCCCTGTCTGCCCCCTAACAGGGTGTTGTAGGAGGAACAGACCTGTCAAACTGTCACAGACAGACACTGACCTAATAGGAGCAGACCTGTCATACTGTCATAGACAGACACTGGGTATAGAAGGAGCAGACCTGTCATTCTGTCACAGACAGACACTGGGGGTAGGAGACCTGTCATACTGTCACAGACAGACACTGGGTATAGAAGGAGCAGACCTGTCATTCTGTCACAGACAGACACTGGGTATATAGGGAGCAGACCTGTCATACTGTCACAGACAGACACTGGGTATAGAAGGAGCAGACCTGTCATTCTGTCACAGACAGACACTGGGGGTAGGAGACCTGTCATACTGTCACAGACAGACACTGGGGGTAGAAGGAGCAGACCTGTTACACTGTCACAGACAAACACTGCGGGTAGGAGACCTGTCATACTGTCACAGACAGACACTGGGTATAGAAGGAGCAGACCTGTCATTCTCTCACAGACAGACACTGGGTATAGAAGGAGCAGATCTGTCATACTGTCACAGACAGACACTGGGGGTAGGAGACCTGTCATACTGTCACAGACAGACACTGGGCATAGAAGGAGCAGACCTGTCACACTGTCACAGACAGACACTGGGCATAGAAGGAGCAGACCTGTCATACTGTCACAGACAGACACTGGGCATAGAAGGAGCAGACCTGTCATTCTGTCACAGACAGACACTGGGCATAGAAAGAGCAGACCTGTCACACTGTCACAGGCAGACACTGGGCATAGGAGACCTGTCATCCTGTCAAAGACAGATACTGGGCATAGAAGGAGCAGATCTGTCACACTGTTACTGGCAGACACTGGGCATAGAAGGAGCAGACCTGTCATACTGTCACAGGCAGACACTGGGCATAGGAGACCTGTCATACTGTCACAGACAGACACTGAGCATAGAAGGAGCAGACCTGTCATACTGTCACAGGCAGACACTGGGCATAGGAGACCTGTCATACTGTCATAGACAGACACTGGGCATAGAAGGAGCAGGCCTGTCACACTGTCACAGGCAGACTCTGGGCATAGGAGACCTGTCATACTGTCACAGACAGACAGTGGGCATAGAAGGAGCAGACCTGTTACACTGTCCCAGACAGACACTGGGGGTAGAAGGAGCAGACCTGTCACACTGTCACAGGCAGACTCTGGGCATAGGAGACCTGTCATACTGTCACAGACAGACACTGGGCATAGAAGGAGCAGACCTGTCACACTGTCACAGACAGACACTGGGGGTAGAAGGAGCAGACCTGTCACACTGTCACAGGCAGACTCTGGGCATAGGAGACCTGTCACACTGTCACAGACAGACACTGGGCATAGAAGGAGCAGACCTGTCACACTGTCACAGACAGACACTGGGGGTAGAAGGAGCAGACCTGTCACACTGTCACAGGCAGACTCTGGGCATAGGAGACCTGTCACACTGTCACAGGCAGACTCTGGGCATAGAAGGAGCAGACCTTTCACACTGTCACAGACAGACACTGGGGGTAGAAGGAGCAGACCTGTCACACTGTCACATGCAGACTCTGGGCATAGGAGACCTGTCACACTGTCACAGGCAGACTCTGGGCATAGAAGGAGCAGACCTGTCACACTGTCACAGGCAGACACTGGGCATAGAAGGATGGTGACGTGACGTGACTGAATGACGCCCGTGCGACACGCGTGCAGCTTTCACAATCAATACCCGCCCTCCTCTATCTGCCCCCAACAGGGGGAACCACTCATCTTGTATAGGGCAGCGACCTGTTGTGGCGTCCCTACAACTGTATGCACCTGGAGGGTCGGTTCGCTTCCGCGTCGGTCTGACCCCTAAATATAGGCCTCTCTGTGAGGCATGGGCGGGAGATGTGGTATTTAGGAGAGAGGTGAATGTTAGGATGGTGTCTCAGGGGAGACGGGGGGTGTTAGTCATTGTTGTGTCCTACCGTAGAATGTGTTCTGTTGTGAAGGAGCTCACTACTGCAGGGTTCCTACAACCAATTTTGTAATCGTGTTACGATGACCTTGTTGCAACTGTCATTTATAAATATATCAGATATATAAGTATGTGCTATCGAAATAAAACTATCGAAGATACACATATTTTGTCATGCAGTAAGTCTGTTATAGGACTCTGGATTCACCTATAAGACGAAGATGACCACCTTCTTGGTCGGTAGTAATAAATGAGAACATAACTAAATTCTAGCACTAAGATACTAGACATGGCATTTTATTTATTGTAATTCCACTGATCTCTACACTCTTCCGCTTTCTCATGACAATAGTCTTACGAATATACCAACCATGTCCCCAAGTATAGATACATGATATCATCTGAAAATTCCGATCATAAATTAGAATACCTGTTGAGGCTCGATGTGACTTTAAAGTGGAGCTCCAGCAATATAACAGATAGGGACATGATATCACCAAGTTACTCTAGTCTGATAAAGGCCCATGAAGGTAAGGGACCACCCAGCAACCACCAAGCAACTCAGACCGAGCGGCTCGGATTAGAACCTTCTTTATTTTGTTTATTTCGTACTCTTTAAAGTGGGTCGCCAGAAATTTGTGTGCTTAGCAGGGATCCACCGACGCTGCACACAGGTGTCCTGCCTGACGCTGTACACAGGTGCCCCGCCTGACGCTGTACACAGGTACCCCGCCTGACGCTGTACACAGGTACCCCACCTAATGCTGTACACAGGTGCCCCACCTTATGATGTACACAGGTATCCCGCCTGACGCTGTACACAGGTACAGGTACCCCGCCTGACGCTGTACACAGGTACCCCGCCTGACGCTGTACACAGGTGCCCCGCCTGACGCTGTATACAGGTACCCTGTCTGATGCTGTATACAGGTGCCCCGCCTGACGCTCTACACAGGTACCCTGTCTGATGCTCTACACAGGTGCCCCGCCTGACGCTCTACACAGGTACCCTGTCTGATGCTGTACACAGGTGTCCCGCCTGACGCTCTACACAGGTACCCTGTCTGATGCTGTACACAGGTGTCCCGCCTGACGCTCTACACAGGTGATGTGTGGGGTGTCATCTGAAAATTCAACAGTTTCCCTCCACACTTTCTATGGGCTGCCAATTGAAATTTCTGTTCACGATCATATAACTGAACATCTGTTGATCCTATGTCGGTTGGCCAATGCCAAATGAAAGCTCATCTGATCCCTAAATGATCTGCCATGGTTTGATTAATGTTTATCTGAACCTGACCACCTTTACGAGGTGTCAAGTTTAAACAAATATTTCCAACTATTTCTACTATAGTTGAACCCTGCGTAGTAGACGGCAGCCGTTCCGCTCAATACCTGTTCCTGACGCGAGGTCGCCCTTACACTGGGTTTCGACCCTTTCAGTGATGAAAAGGGTATCCTGCCTTTATAAAAAAAAATGTCGACGCTCTAATCATAACACAGTGATTTTCCGTGTATCTGTATAGTCTATGTCGTATCTCGAGATGAAATCCCATGTGAGTTCATAATTGTGTTGCTGTGTTCTGAATAGGACCGTCCACCCCTGAATCCCTATAATTACTGTATTGTAAGGAAAGGCATGTGCTACGTGTATAACTGTCAGTCTATACTAAAAAAGACTAGCAAGGCCTGACAATTAAAACCAGCTGCACTAAATAGTAGTTGAAGTCACTGGCCTCTTTATTAGCAAACTTGTCAGAGAAATACTTGTATCTTAAAGATGTACTGATGTTGACATCAATAAAGAAATTATCTTTTTTTTTAAACAAAAACATACAAATGTATATATACATGTATATAATATTCATCTCATTAAATGAATAAAGGAGACACAATGGGTTTGGCGGTATAAATACAATAAACAGACTTTGTTCATTTTAAATTACAATGAGTACAAAACCCATAAACCTGCCACAACAGTAAAACATCGATATGGGCTAACTCCCTTAAGATTTAAATATTCTCTGCCAACACTGGAGAATCGTCTGAGGTGCTGGGTGGAGTCGGGAAGAGTGGCTCAACCCGTTATGAGCAGCTCGGTGACGATAAATATAGAAGGCTACCCAGGATACCCCATCATGCGGGGCGATAACCATGGCTGCGGAAGAGAAGTGAGTATCGCAGTTTATAACACAATTGATACCATTCGTCATTTATATTAATATTATATATGAAATATTATAAAACATATACGAGACTTGTTTTCAATATCTATTTATGAGAACAGTAATGTAATTTGTACTTGGTGGTACATAAGTCATTTGCGTACATTATCCCTCTCTTATTTTCATCATCATTGTCACACATGTAACGTTTTTATGGAACCTCGTTGTGGTCATGTTACTTTTGTACATGAACATTACAAAGAATCGTAACAGAAAATGTAAACAAGTCAATTGTAAGCAAAGTAATATAAAAACATATGATATTGATGTATAGAAATGAAAATGTAGCTGGGAGTGATCTAAACAAAAAAAGGATACTGATTTACAGCCATTTATTGAATAGTATATAAAACGTGATACTGTGTTAAAAGACGTAGCAATGTGCACTAGTGAAACAACACTTAAACAAACACGGAAATACGCAAATAAAAAAAAAAGATATGATACGGACTAAAAAATTCCTACCGAAAATTGATAATATATAATACAAAGAAAATGATTTGTAAAGTGTTTGATTTTTGTTTCTACAAAAATGCGGTTGTGAACAGCAGAACGTCACTTCCGCCCGCCCAGCACACTTTGATGAGCGGTTATATAGAAGTTCCTTCCATAAACGTTGGCCTGGTTTATACACCAGTTTATGTGCCATACACACCATAGACAGGGGTTT